>JARJLG010000014.1:0-600000 GCA_029448575.1 Mycena maculata | reverse complement strand
CCTTGGCCTCACAGGCTACTTCCGCACCCTGATTAAAGGATACGCCGGGATAGCCCAACCCCTCACCAATCTCATTCGTGTGGCAGAGGTCCCGCGGCGGAAAGGCAAGGGCACGTACCGGCGAGCGATGAAGGGGCACATCCTCACAGCGGCATGGGGTGCGAAGGAGCAGCGCGCATTCCTGGCCCTTAAAATCGCGCTAACACAGGAACCCGTCCTCAAGGGCCCCATGTTCGACGGACGGCCCTTCATCGTCACAACAGATGGCAGCAAGTATGGGTTTGCGGGGATGCTCTCCCAGTGGCACATCACGGTCGATGTGGAGGGTAAGGAAACTAAACGCCTCCACCCAGTCGGCTTCGCATCGAAACGGACATCCGCGTCTGAGGAACGGTATAAACCATTCCTACTTGAGTTTGCAGCGCTCAAGTACAGCCTCGATAAATTCTCAGACACCATCTGGGGCTTCCCAGTAGAGCTCGAGACGGACTGTCAGGCCCTTTGAGACCACCTGCTCAACAATAAACTCAACGCCACGCACGCGCGCTGGTGTGAAGTCGTCACTGATCACCAGATTGTTGACGTGCACCACCGCTCCGGCAAGAGCAACGTTGTCGCCGACGGGCTCAGCCGGAAGTTCATTGGCGTGCCGCTGGTGAAGGGAGACGGGCACGAGTGGACCGTCTGCTAGGACTGGGAAGCACGCACCGGGTTGACACACCCATTTTTCCATGTTGCAGAGGAAACCCAGTATTCTGATCTTCTCGACAGATTTAGAGATGAAAACATCTTCAAGCAGGTCATTGCCGCACTACTTGAGCTCGACCACGGCTCATCCCCGCGTGAGCGGAAGCGCGCCCGCCACCACGCACGTGACTACTACATTGAGGATGGGAAGCTGTGGAAGCTTGGCCCGAAATCGGTCCATGCACGCGCCAAGGTCGAGTGCGTGACGAAGCTGGAGGCCGTGGCATTCGCGCATGATGTGCACGAGCACAACGGGCACTTCCACCGCGACATGATCAAGGTGCAGCTTCTGGACTGCATCTGCAGCCCCACGCTTGACCAGTCGATCGTGACGGCAATCAACGAGTGCGGGCGCTGCAAGAACTTCAGTGCGCGGCACATCCGGTCCCTCCTCGAGCCAATAACGCGCCGCTACCCGTTCGAGCTGATGGTAGGCGACACGCTATCCATGCCGCGCGGGAAAGGAGGCTTCCACAAGCTCTCGCTTAACATGGACGTATATGCGCAGCGGCTATGGGTGAGACCGCTAAAGACCGCCGCGTCCGGTGACACGACGTGCACGACGCTCCGCGAGGTGTGGGGGAAGTTCCGGCGGCCCAAAACCTACATGTGCGACGGCGGGCCCGAGTTTGACAACTGGAAGCTTAAGCAGCTGTGCGAGGAGTCGGGCGTGGAGCTGCACATCGTGCCGAAGTACTCACCGTGGGTGAATGGCCTCCTGGAGGGCATGAACTCGAAGCTGCTTGGGCGGCTGAAGCGCTTGTGCACACCGAACCTCGGGGAGGATGAGTACGACAAAATGGGATGGGAAGACTTACCAGCGAACTGGCCCGAGCACCTCGAGGCCGCAGTTTTCGCTCTGAATAACGGTATCCTCCCCACGCTGAAATTCTCCCCAGATGAGCTCCTGTTTGGACTGGTGATCAACACCACGCGTACGCCGATAGAGGAAGCGGTGTCACCCGTCGACAACGCCGACGCCGGCCTCCAGATGGCGTACATGGGACAGCTGTGGTTGGATGGCTACGCCGAGATGGTTGACCACGTGGTACGCCGGAAAGCGCGGTTTGACAAAAAGGTCCTGGCACGCGCCCCGAAGGAGGTAATATTCAAAACAGGGTCGCTGGTACAAGTGTACAACACCAACTACGAGACCGGCACGACATTCCGGGTGGAGAGGAAAATGGTACCGATGTGGTCGGCACCCAGGCGGATTACCAGCCGGTCCAGGAACTCCTACAAGATCGAGACCCTCGAAGGCCTGCCGCTCAGCGGCAGGTTCAGCTCGAGGCTCTTGAGGCAGTTCATCCCGAGGAGAAGCACGATGCTGCAGGCGTTGCAAGACGAGTGGGCGACGGGGCTGGAGGAGTTGGGGATTGATGACGCCGGAGATGATGAAGACGACGAACGCAGAGACGAAGAGATCGGGGGAGCAGGAGGGGCCGAAGGAGAAGAGTCCGAGGGGCAAGGATAGGCGACACGACGAGGTCGCCGTGTCCACTGGGTGGGGGGCACATGTGGTAGTGCGTCTGGCTGCACCACCCCATCAGGCGCGCGAGCGGAAGCGAGCAGTGTTAGGGAGTGTTAGCATCACGGGGCGTAGGCAGGGCATAGGGAGGGAGTAGACACACAGACACACACACCCCTTTCCAGCTTTCTACCACCGAGTTCCCGTTCACCGCACCACCGTAGCTCTACCGCCTGAGCGTTCTAGTGCCACCGGAGACTACGTCTCCAATGAGTTGGCAGTGATGAGCGCTGTCAAGGACTCTGATACCAGCTCAAGTTGACCTTCCATTGGTTAGTCGACAATCTGATGTACCACAAATTACGAGTACCTGATTTGTTTTTATAGGGAAATCCAACCGAGGACTGCTTGATGTTCGGAATAAGTCAAATATTAGAGGCTTCCTGAACGCGCTGCTGCAGCTTGACAAGAAGAACACACAGTGATGCCTCATGTAGCGCCCACGTTGTCCCGGCGGAATTTATTCCCTTTGTAGCTTCATTCGACAGACGCCCATGTGAATCAACGACTGCAGGATTGCACAGCTCCGTCATGATGCCAGGAAGTGTGAGTATGACCAGTTTGATAGTCGATATTGTGGTTCCCTTCATTTTCGACTTCCCAGTTAAAAAACTACCGGTCGCAAGCCACGTGACTGAGTTCTGAATCAATGAAGGATCTCCGTCAATTGCGAGATCATCTTCTGTCGATGAAACCGCTTCCATGTGAACGATCTGACCGGTGAGTTTCACGTTGGCTTGTGCATTCCCGACGGTACTGGCAGCAATTTCGGGAACCCATGCGCTGTCGTGAGTAATTTTGGTCGACTGGAGCACGGCTAGGGAGATTGTCTTGGCGTGTTGAACCAGGGTGAGGAAAAGATCCCCTGTGATGAATGCCGTCCCCGTCATATTCCCCGCCCCACCGCCCTTCAAAGGCCTGGAGTCAGGCTTTGTAAAACAGCGGACTCTCCCGAGTCCTAAACCTGCTGCGCGGTTCATGTGATCCTTCGACTTCGCAACAAACTCCTTGTTGAGAACGAGGCGGCAGATTGATGCTTTATGGATGAACTTGCCGTCTTCATCTGCGATGTAGTCGTTTGCGCGGACACCGGGTCCAGCGGAGGGTTGTTGAGGTGCAGGCTCTTCAAGGAGGTCCTCCAGCGTGATAGGCTCAGGTTCCTGCAGCTCGTCTTCCGGCTCAGGTTCAGATTCCAAGTCTGACTCGGATTCCATGTCGTCCGTGGTCGGCCTTGGCGCAGAGCTGCTAGCGACTGCCGGTTCTGCAGGTGCTGGGGCAATGGGGGGCTGTACAACCGAGCGGTCTGGATCGGCAGCAAGCCCCGGATAGATGTTATTACCCCAGGGGCGCAAGAAATCGACGCCGCTGGTCGCCAAGATAGCATGGAAGTCGTACTTCTCCGGCGACAATTTGGAGAAGAGCTTGAGGATCCGGATCGCCTCGGCTTCCCCCAAACACCAGCAGTCTATGAGATCGCAGCGACCGGCCAGGAGATCAGCGATCCATTTCGACGTATTTAGATGATCCTTGTGGGATGTGCGTGTGATTCTCCGGCGCCGGCTCTCCTGGTGAAGTTGCGGCCAGCGACTATACACTCCTTGGATGTCGCATGCCCAGCCATTGCGCTCCACACCCTGCTTGTAACTCATGGCTGAGTTATGGCTGCCCGCCATTCGCATGAAGCCGAAATGGCTTTCAACTGGATCAGTCCCATCCTCGTTTGCATTGACCTTCACATTCGGATCGAGGAGTTGTTGTTTCGCAACCGAAAATACGATATTTTTGGCGGTCGTTTGCGTGTCGCCGTATAACTGGTTAGACATGAAATCCGTGCGGAATTCTCGAAACAGCACGAAGGCAAGGTGAGCATATGTGCTCAGCATTTGGATCTGATCACTCAGACTTGCCTCGGGAGTGATGAAGGGGTGGGAAAAGTTTTCAAATAGATATCCCAGCAGGCGAGTGGAATCCAGGGTCGTGGCAAGCTCGACGTTCGAGGAGGGGGGTTTCAAGTCATGCAACTGAATAATTGCGTCGACGAGACCGAGAGCGGTGGGAACATTTTGCGCATCATTAGGATTGAGTAACCGATGGACAGATTTCTCGTCCTGGTCAGGGAGCAGGTTCAGGGTCTCGCCAAGGAAAAAAGGATTGATGATTCTGCCATCGACCGTCATCCCGCTCGGCTGTCGAACCAGGGTGCAGTTGCCTAATAATTGTGAGCTGAGGTTCACGAACCAGAACTCCAAACTCACGTTTTATTTCATGACGCCAATCGATTGTTTGGAGGATCAGATCCTTGCCAGTGCAAAGATTCAATCCCTTGAGGTTAGAGAGTATCTCGTATAGTGGATGACTGGTGGGTAATTCCTCTTGACAAAATAAAAGGTATCCAGCACGCCGACGGTTTGGATCACCATCCGTCGCAAAATTGCGAATAACCCCACAGGTTTCTCGTGCGACATCGTCCCATGCCGAAATGATCATCTCATATAAGGCAACCGTATCCTCGGCCGTCTCCATTTTGCAAGTCGGTGCGACGAGGATGGGATAGATGTTTTCTTCGTTTCCAAATCTCACGGCAACAACCAGCATCTCTTTGGCAAAATGGACCGTTCCCTCATGCAGAGCATTGACGATTGTCATCGCTGACTTGTATGTCTGGAGAGTGAGCGGAATTCCGCCCGAGTGCTTCTGGCAAAGGCCACCGATTTTGTTGGCAGAAGGGAAGTAATCGCAACGCTCCTCGACCGCACATTCATCCATCATAATGACAATCCCATGCTTCCCAGTTTTTCCGGCCAGAGTGCGCGGTTTGAGGATTACATTCTGGATGTTGGCACATATTTCTGCAGCGGAAATTGGGCCAAAAGTCGGCGTGATCTTAACGAAATTTGCAGCATTATTGATGGTGCGGAGCGACGGTAAACCGAGGGCGTGGTTCAGCGAGTAGAGAAGCGAGTGACCGCCAATGCGATAGATAAGCAGGGAGAGGTCATGTTCAAATTTAGTGAAACCTTTGGTCGACCGGATGCCTTGAGCTGCTTCGATAATCTGCGCGGTAATGGTGTTGATACTGGCGCCATTCTTTATAGCAGTGCGCAACAGAACGTTGACACGCTTAAAATCATTGGTAGCAATGGCGATGATGAGCTGTTCAAAGTCTCCCATTCTGCGGGCGAACGTCGCTAGCTGACGGCTCATGTTGAGACTCTTCAACAATATATTAGTAACATGTTTATTAGTCGAAGAAAAGACAGTGTAGCGCCAGTTTGAGGTCGTTGTTTTCCTCAGTCCGCTTTTTCAACAGATCCTTCGTCTGAGCATGATTAAGGTATTGATAATTAGTGTGTGACTCTGTAAATGCAGCGATGTCTGCGAGGCGGTCAATTCGGCCTGGAATTGTGTCGCATTCCTGGCAATGGGTGACCCAGGGAGTGCTTTGGCCGGCACACGATTTGGACCGTGCGATGACTTTCTGACCATGATCGTGAAGCTCAATATAGAATGGGAGATCACCGAGGGATTGTCCTATTGGCAGTCAATGGAATGGGAAGGTTTCGTTAAATTTGAGATCTAAATTGAACAGCCATTCGATGACAATTCCGGCACAGCTCTCGTTGCCGCAGATCCTTCAGGCCTCGGGGATTGAACAGGATCTTCCCTGGAGTAGAGTCAGACTTTTGTGCCGTGTTTGTATATCAGAAATTACCTATTTTCTTGCGGTGGTAAAGGTGACTCGAACCGGAAGGATGAGAAGGGGAGGGGAATATGGCCCGGGTGAGGCAACTGCGCACTGCGAGGGGCAAGGGAGGGACTGGAAGGGGATTGATTCGGGTACGGGGATGGTGAAAACTGCGGTGAAAGAGGAGAAGGCGGAATCGACGGGCCAGGAGAGGTTCCTGCGGAGCTATTTGTTGACGCACGAGAGTGCGTAGAAGAGGCGCGGCGCCGGGTTGTACCAGGAAGATGGGAGAAGGAGGGCGAGCACGCTATTAAACCTGGCACATTGAATTTACAATTTTTGCCTCGCATGTGGTTGTGGAGTGGCATAAACTGTCCAGCAGAAACGAGCGCCCGTGTGGACACAATGTTGAGATTAACCCACTCACTGCACTGAGAGCAGCGCAGCTCCCAGTTCCCGACGGCATTCTGCTGGCTCTGGATGCTACCGCCGAGAAATTGAGCCGCAAGGGTCTCTTTCGTGGGAGCGCTCGATGGGGAATCAGACGGCGGAGGCTGGTGGGTCTGGACTCGGATGTCATCTGGAATTGAAAGGAATGAGAGGGTGGATGATTTGGAAGTGAGCTGGAGCTTTGGCTTGTGTTAAATAATGCAGAGTCGGAGTGGATAGGTGATGGCTGCATGCCAAAGGATTGCATCGGAATGTCGGTGTCAATGGGAGGTAATAGACGGTGTCGGCGTGCATTTTCACGGTCCCGAAGCCCATTTTCTGCGATTTGCCGCAGCTCATCCCATGAATTTCCCTCAGCAGCTGGTGGGGGACGAATTGAATCGGCATCAAGCATTTCTACGTCTTGTGGTGGTCGACGCAGGCCAGAATTAAAGGCAGAAACCCCAGGATATAAGTTAGAAGCAGTCTGAGATGGATCCATTGTGGATTAGGGACGTGAATGCCGCCCAAGATGGCAGAAGAGAAGAAAGGGACGAGACGCGTCTTGCGGCGCGTAAAGTAAACGTAAATGTTTTGATGACCGGTGAGTTGCCGATCAATTCTTTTGTTAATTCCGTGGTAACAGTATTTGAAGAGAATAAATTGGTCTGAGTATCTAGACATCATCGCAACATACAAAAATGGGAGGGTAGGAAAAATTCTGAAGCTACAGGAGGCAAGACAAGACTGTGAATCACAAGTTGACGATTCACTTGGTCAAAAGTTTTCGATCAGCACAGCCTTCCTAATCGAGGGGCCTTGTCAAGGAGGTCAGTGTTTGATCAAGAATTCCCACGTGCCTCTTGTGCATTTCAGGTCCCTGCATCCATTTCCGGTGTGCTTGTGTCTATGCAACCCACCGTTCCCTCACAGATTTAAAATCCGACCTAAAAATCAAGCAAAATGGCTGTTTTAATGAGTGCTTGGCCCGCGGTGAGTCCAATCTCAGACGGATTTTGGGGCCCAGCGGCATTTTAGGTGCATTTCAGGTCCCTGCATCCATTTCTGGTGTGCTTGGCCCCATGTCGTCTGCCGTTGCCTCACGGATTTAAAATCCGAAAAATCACCCTTTATTGCTGTTTTAATGAGTACTTGGCCCGCGGTGAGTCCAATCCCAGACGGATCTTGGGGCCCAGCGGCATTTTAGGTGCAATGCAGGTCCCTGCGGGCCAAGTACTGATTAAAACAGCCATTTTGCTTGATTTTCAGGTCAGATTTTAAACCCGTGAGGCAACGGTGGGTGGCATGGACCTAAGTACACCGGAAATGGATGCAGGGACCTGAAATGCACCAAAAATGCTGCTGGGCCCCAAAATCTGTCTGAGATTGGACTCACTGCAGCCCAAGTACTGATCAAAACAGCCATTTTGCTTGATTTTTAAGTTGGATTTTAAATCCATGAGGGAACGGCAGACGACATGGGCCCAAGCACACCGGAAATGGATGCAGGGACCTGAAATGCACCTAAAATGCCACTGGGCCCAAAAATCCGTCGGGGATTGGACTCACCGCAGGCCAAGTACTGATTAAAACAGCCATTTTGCTTGATTTTTAGGTCGGATTTTAAATCCGTGAGGCAACAGCAGACGACATGGGGCCAAGCACACCAGAAATGGATGCAGGGACCTGAAATGCACCTAAAATGCTGCTGGGCCCCAAAATCTGTCTGGGATTGGACTCACCGCGAGCCAAGTACTGATTAAAACAGCCATTTTGCTTGATTTTTAAGTCGGATTTTAAATCCATGAGGGAACGGTGGGTGGCATGGACACAAGCACACCGGAAATGGATGCAGGGACCTGAAATGCACCTAAAATGCTTCTGGGCCCCAAAATCTGTCTGGGATTGGACTCACCGCAGGCCAAGTACTGATTAAAACAGCCATTTTGCTTGATTTTCAGCTCGGATTTCAAATCTGTGAGGGAACAGTGGGTGGCATGGACACAAGCACACCGGAAATGGATGCAGGGACCTGAAATGCACCTAAAATGCTGCTGGGCCCCAAAATCTGTCTGGGATTGGACTCACCGCGAGCCAAGTACTGATTAAAACAGCCATTTTGCTTGATTTTTAAGTCGGATTTTAAATCCATGAGGGAACGGTGGGTGGCATGGACACAAGCACACCGGAAATGGATGCAGGGACCTGAAATGCACCTAAAATGCTGCTGGGCCCCAAAATCTGTCTGGGATTGGACTCACCGCGAGCCAAGTACTGATTAAAACAGCCATTTTGCTTGATTTTTAAGTCGGATTTTAAATCCATGAGGGAACGGTGGGTGGCATGGACACAAGCACACCGGAAATGGATGCAGGGACCTGAAATGCACCTAAAATGCTTCTGGGCCCCAAAATCTGTCTGGGATTGGACTCACCGCAGGCCAAGTACTGATTAAAACAGCCATTTTGCTTGATTTTCAGCTCGGATTTCAAATCTGTGAGGGAACAGTGGGTGGCATGGACACAAGCACACCGGAAATGGATGCAGGGACCTGAAATGCACCTAAAATGCTGCTGGGCCCCAAAATCCGTCTGGGATTGGACTCACCGCAGGCCAAGTACTGATTAAAACAGCCATTTTGCTTGATTTTCAGCTCGGATTTCAAATCTGTGAGGGAATGGTGGGTCGCATGGACCCAAGTACACCAGAAATGAATGCAGGGGTTAAAACACATCTAAAATGCCACTGGGACCCAAAATACAATGTACTAAACAGATTTTGAATTTTTTACCAATTTTTCCGTCAACAAAACTTGAATTGCTCCAACAGTGAAAGGCAGACAATAGACAAAGGACGGACAAAAGACAAAGGACAAAGGACAGAGGAGCACAGGATTTCCAAGCTCCTTTGTCTGTCCTTTGTCTATTCTTTGTGTGTCTTTTGTCTAGCAGAGAACAATTGATGGACTGTGATATCGGCTTTGTTTAGCTGCCAACCACCTTCGGACCACATGAGTGAAACACATGTGAATTCTGGGTGAGTTGGCTTTTGCCTCCGGTGTTTGTTTTGCATTTTTTATTTCTATTTCTAGTGAAACACCTGGTCAAAAAACTTTTCATTTTTCCACCTTTGTTTTTACCTTGAAATGTGTATGAATTAATGGTATTACTAGTTTGAAGAAAAACATGAGGTTTGTTTCACGTTTTTCACTTTGATTTCAACTCACAAAAGTGGTGAAAAATGTTTTAAAATTTTCACTTCTTTTTGCAGTGAAAAAATGCCAATAAATTGAATGACATTTTTATCAATTTTTTCACTCAAAAATTTGAAATGTTCAACCAGTGATGTTTCGCATTTTTCACCTAGAGTTTCAGTCAAAAAATGTGAAACAAACATCTCAACAATATGACCAACTTTGTTTCACATTTTTCACTTTGATTACTGGTGAAAAAATTAGTGAAAAAACTTTTGATTTTTTCACCTTTATTTTCACCTTGAGTTCAGTCAAAAAATGCAAAAGAAACATCTTTGCAACATCACAAACTTTATTTCACATTTTTCACTTTGATCTCAACTCAAAAAGTGGTGAAAAATGTTTTGAATTTTTCACTTCTTTTTTCGGTGAAGAAATGCCAATAAATTGAATAACATTTTTTATGAATTTTTTCACTCAAAAAATTGAAATGTTCAACAAGTGATATTTCGCATTTTTCACCTTGAGTTTCAGTCAAAAATGTGAAACAAACATCTTAACAATATGACCAACTTTGTTTCACATTTTTCACTTTGATTTCTGCTGAAAAAATTAGTGAAAAAACTTTTGATTTTTTCACCATCATTTTCACCTTGAGTTCAGTCAAAAAATGCAAAAGAAACATCTTAACAACATCACAAAATTTGTTTCACATTTTTCACTTTGATTTCAAGTCAAAAAAGTGGTGAAAATGTTTTAAATTTTTCACTTCTTTTTTTGGTGAAAAATGACTATAAATTGAAAGACATTTTTTATCAATTTTTTCACTCAAAAATGTGAAATGTTCAACCAGTGTGAAGAGTGTTGTAACAAAAGTTCAAACAACTCTATCTGAGGGCGGGAGTCCATGTTTTCGGATCAATTCATGAAGATTGTTGCATCCAGGGAAGTGGTTTGTACAAACCATTTTCGGCAGCTTCGCCAAGGCTATAATATGAAAGTACAACGTTGTTTCCATTACTATTGTGGACCCCGTACTTGGCCACCCCCCCTAGTTGGCCATTTGGTGGCTAGCATCTGGAGACACAATGTTCATAAACTGGCATTATGAGGGATGAGAGTAGGACCCATAACGAAGGCCTGAACCGAATTTGGAGTCCAAGTGATGAGTTGATGGAAAGTTACGACATGTCGGATCAGGCTCCGAAACGTGTGAACATCATTTTCTTATTGCCGACGCGGCTCAGAGGTCTGGGCTCAGCTCCCTTTCGACCAATTCTTCGCCATTCCAGGAGTTTGTGGACTTGTTCTGTTCCCCTGATCTGGGCGGATCATTTTCCACTATTTTTACCGTGTTTAGGCCAGAAAATCTTTTGCTATCCTCGGGTGAAGGTACCACTCCTTTTTTTGAGGGACTCATACTGGCAGACGTCGTATAAGATGAAACTGTGGGGCTACTGATCTGCAACTTGGCATGAGGTCTTTTGGAATCCAATACTTCAACTTAGGATGCACTTCGAAATTTTAGCTGCTCAGCTCCCCTCTCAGTGCAATGCTTCGCCGCAAACCACACAATTTTGATCCTGCCAACAGAGGGATTTTTTTGGGGAGCTGGGAGCACTTGGGTATGAAGTTATCAATGCAAATATGTTGTATAGCCTTCTTTCACACTGTTTGAAGCCCAATTTGAGCTGCAGCATCGTTCCATCCTTCGCTAGACACGCCATTGCTCCAGCACCCTCAGTTCGGGCTTTTCCCCCATCTGAAGAGCACTTGTGTACACCCCGAATATGGGTCGCATGTAGACTGAGATAAGTTCTAATTGTGGATATATACCCTAGTTACGATTCCCGATGGCTCCGGTCGCCGAGTTCAAGCTTCAAAGCTTGGCTTGGGGAGGTGGCCAACTAGCCTGTTATTTGGGCTTGTTGTACTGCCTTCCAAAAAGAATTCACTGCGAAGGCAGATCTTCATGTATTTGGGTGGAAGTGGGCTTAAACTCTTCGTAGGATGCCTGCCTTTCATCTGACACGGTTCCGCGCGCGTAGTATGATGCCAAAGGCTGATAGCGAAGCATGAATGCTTAGGTGGCCAAGTACGGGGTCAAAAATAGTAGTTTTCGAAGCAGAGGGATTTCTGAAAACCAACGCCTCTGACAGCCGGGCCGCTGAGCGGAATGCCATGGAACGGAAGAATGTTTTCACATAACTTAGATGGGTATGTCGGCCACGCGTTTATACCGGTTATACCGACTTAGACAGGGCTGAGTAGCCTCTGAGAAAAACAAAACAACGTACTTAGTACATAGGCGAAACCTCCTAAGAAACCGGAATTGCAATGTCAACTTTTTACTTGGGATGAAAGGATCGCACCAACTTGCTAGTCCACATGGCACCCAACTGAACTTCACAGAGGCGCGAATGCGAGACTTCGAATGACTTCTCTAGACTCTTCGTCCGTGCGCTCGGACACCTTCTGGGCCGGGAAAGGATCATCATTGATTAAGCTTGATCGATCAAGTCTCGGAAAGATGCGGTAGTGATGGTGCACGAGATCCCCGTACCCCGTCGTCTGACTCATCATCCCACTTCCATGCCTGCTCGAAAGACTGTTTCCGAAGACGACCTGGTTGACCTCCACGGCAAGGTCGTACTTGTAACTGGAGGAAAGTGAGTTTGAGGGAATATCCATTGAAGTTCGAGAACAAAAATAACTTTGCGCGTTAAGCACCGGCATTGGATATGCGACCATCCAGATGCTCGCACGGAGAGGGGCAAAGGTACGTCCTGTCGTGTTGTTCACTCTGTCAAGCCAATATCAATTATGGTGCTCCAGGTTTACATGGGCGCACGCGATCAAGGACGGGCTGAGGCGGCGATTAAACAACTAGAGACCGAGAATATCAATGATGGCAGCGTTCACTGGCTCAAACTTGACCTGTCGGATCCTCGCACAGCAAAAGCAGCTGCCAACGAGTTCCTTGGGAAAGAGCAGCGTCTGGATATCTTGGGTGCGTTCATCTGTGTTGCTTGGAGTTCTATACGACATTGAACAATGGCCAGTCAATAACGCGGCAATGTGAGTGCTGGTACTTGTTAGAACATTGTCTAAAATCCCTTCCAGAGGTGTCGGTCCGTTCAAACTCACCAATGATGGATTGCTCGACGTGATGGTCACCAAGTACGGCGAATGTCTAATTTACTCATGCTGTCCCCTGCGGCTAACACCCACACAGCCATTTTAGTCCTTTCGTTCTCACCGACACTCTCCTGCCGCTGCTGAAGGAGACCGCGAAGGAGAGTTCTTCCGATGTCCGGATAGTCAATGTGCGTCGTATAACCCTTGAAGGCCTCGTTCTGACTCCGGAGATAGGTCTCCTCGATGGTTCACGCACAAGTTAAACCTTCTTTCTCCACGAAGGGAGGGTTCAATCAGAACTACGGTGATTCCGCCACCCAGCGCTTGAACACGTACGGTACGAAAACCGCGGCATCCAGAGCCCTTGTTCCCTCATCCGCATTTGAATTTCCACAGGAAACACGAAGCTCGCGAATCTGCTCCACATCAAGGAGCTCCAGAAGCGGCTCAACGCAGAGTCTATTCCAATTACCTGCCTTAGTCTGCACCCTGGCACAATCACGACCTCCGGTTCGAACGCATACGTCGGCTCTGTACCGTACATCGGCGGGTTCCTTAACAACTTCGTTACACCGCTGTTTTTTGGATCGTGGCGCCAGGGCGCGATGACCGTGGCATTTGCGGCGGCGGGGAAGGATATTGCACAGGAGAGGGTGAAGTACCAGGGTGCATACCTGGTGCCCGTCGGGACGATTGGGTCGTCGTCGGGCCTCGCGCAGGACGAGCGGATGCAGAAAGAGCTTTATGAGACCACACAAACGATTCTGGCGGATTTGATTTAAATAAATCATTTAGAATCGTTCAAGGTAAATAGGTAAATACTGAACTCGGATTCAACTGCTAGAAACTTGGTTCGAATAAATACTACCGACTCATGCATGCACCACCATGAGAATCGGATCCTAACACTCGGAAATGCAGGATAAACTGCGCGAGGAGCTTACCCTACCTGGGACAAACTTGCCTCCGCGCTGCATTACTTCGATGCAGTCGTTCTAAAGTTCTCCGACTACATCCCCCGGCCAGTAATTGTTTTCCTCTGAAACATTCTGATAACCTTCTGAAACTCAATGTAGCCTGAGGCTGGACAAGACGACGCAATTCCCCTCGGCACGCCCGTCGTCACACCTTCGGGCGAAGTGATATCCAACTTCGCCATCGCCAGATCTGAAGCGTTCTGGGGTCCCGACGCCAAGGCGTCTGAACCGGAGCATGGCTCGAGGTCAAAAAAGAGATGAAGCTCTCGGCAAAGGACCTCCGGCGCCTTCCACGATGGGCCGCGTACATGTCTGGGAAATCATTCGCGCTGGCGGCACGTCGTTTCTCACTGACCAACCTTAAATCTGTCGCTCTGACGTTGATCTCGCAGGAATTCAAGGCATGCCGTTTACTACTACATATATATGGCAGCTGAACTCCACCCCGCAAGTGGCATTATCCCTCCTGGTTCGAAACTTTGTTTTCGAATTCCCCGACGGGCCAGAGACCAGACCAAGATTGAGACTCATACGCCCCTTGTGCTTCGACTCCAAGGTCGCTGGGCAGAATGGATCTAAGGTGCCAATGAGAGTTAGAAGAGTGGAGTAGGGCGGTCGAAGCTATGGAGTTTGTATTTCACATCCCCCCAACATTCAACATAGATATTATGCTCTCTTTCTCTCGCTGTACATTCGGCCAAGTATTTATAATATAATCGTGCATTCGGAATGCCAATGGTTCAGGGATGGATCCATTAGGTCTCAAAATCGAGCAGGCAGAAAGGATTGTGCTGGAGCTTCAAACCGTGTAATATCGGTCTCGGACTCAACCGTGAGAACTGATTGTACATGTACTTGAACAGTTGGGCGTAAGTTATAGAGCCTTGATTGAACGTTAGCTCGATACTCCGTTACAATAGTGCTCATTGAGCATCATTGACATGCTCATTCATTTTGAAACCATTTGCCCTCTGTTTCCAAACATACGTTACACGCCGCGCCCAAGGTATCTGCCAGTGGTAAATCTCGTTACAAAGCGTAGTTTTAAGGGTATCCAGGCCAGCTCACAACCAGCAACAATAGCGGATGACCTTAGAATGCTTCTGCATGCAGACTGGGACTCATTATACTAAACGCTCAAAAGAAAGAAAAAAAAGAAAAAAAAAAAGAAAGAAAAGGGATCCAGGTCGTTCTGGCTGGATCCCAAATAATGGGAACGGTGTATGCCGCCGGGCCAACCCTGGTGAGCGCACATACGGAGTGGGGGATAAAAAATTGGTATCGCATCGATTCCAATAATAGCCAACATTGCGTGCAAGGCTCTCGGAATATAAACCTCAGTTATTGCATTTGAGAGAACATCGCGCGTGCAGCGTAACCAGTCGAGTGGTTTCATTCTCGGAAGGACCGACAGAGTCATTAGCACACGAATAGACGAACGGTCCCAAGAAAATATAAGTGATAGAGCTCACGGAGGTCCGCGAAGCAAAGAATTTTGAACGCACTCATTCCCGAGCTTTCCCGAGAGTTGTCGCCGGTAGAAAAAGAGGGAAGGGAATCGAGACTTCGGCGAAGAGCCTTTGCATTCTAAGAGCGTATGCCAGCTTGTGCCTGGCCCGTGGCGACGAAACAGGCAGCTCGGAGAGTTTATCGGAGGATGTCAATTTGGATGAGGAATTGAGTCAAGACGTCGACGATGGAACAGCCTTGGAACAGCCATCCTGGGGTGCCAAAATGGTAGCTCGGATTTCGGACTGGCTTCAGACGCTGCAAGTATTTGGAGGTTTATGTATGTCAGAGAGCCCCAACTGCCAGACAAGATGAAATTGGGAGAAGACAGCCCAAAGTGTCCCCACCGGAAGATGCTGAGACAGGGTAGGGTGGTACCACCCTACCCGCCTGCGCGGCCACCCTAGAACGGTCTTAATTCACTTTTCGGAATTAGGTCAGAAAGGTTCAAAAATGTGTTTAGAAGGGTTAGGAAAAAAATAGGGTTTTGGAGGGGTATTTTTCGCAGGTAGCGCATGACTTTGGAATGATGGGGCAGTGGTAAAACCGGGTTTTGGCGGTTAGATTTGCCTGCGAATGACATCGAAAGATTCGGTTCAAATTTTGATCATCTCGGAACATTCCCGTGGGAAGATTATCCGATAAGGCTCGGCTAGTAGGGTAGGGAGTCTTAATCCACTTTTCCGACCCTGTGTAGGGTGGGGTACAACCCTCGAGACGGCTCACAAGTGGCGCTCACTTGTGACAATCAGTGACGCCACTCACCACATGATGTGACCACACGCGTGTGTTTCCTTTTGCTCTGTCTCTTCCACCAACGTGGCAGCTTCGATCTCTGATTCCCTCACTCAGATTTGTCCCTCTGAGTCTGAGAACGAACTCCTATCACAACTCCATCTTGCCCGCCGGGTGCAGGGTCGCACATCGTCGGCCGACTCGGGACTCGGGACGCTCAGGAAGCCGGGATTATAGAAGCAGTCGGTTTCCCGCCGTACCAATGAGTCCCTCTTCACCAACGTACTGGTTCCATATTTATTCGGACCCAGTGGGTCATCCATCTCCATGACGAGGGACAGCACGGACGATACAAAACGTTTCCGAGTGAGAAAAACTTCTAATTTGTGCCCGTCGGCTAAAAAGACTGGGCATGATTCCTGAAGCAGATTCGAGCCTGCACTTGGGGATGCATCACGACGGTGACCAGGACCCCGGTTTATCCCAGACCTGGCCTTCCATGAGATAAACCGGGGTCCTCGGTGACCTCAACTTCCAAAATATAACGGTCGCTTTCTTCAGGTCTCTTCACCTCTCCCATAATACATGAATATATATGAATCCAATATAACGGTCGCTTTGCCTAGGTCTCTTCACCTCTCCCATGATACTCTCCCCGTATCTCATCTTGTTCTCTGGCCTCTGGGGGAGCGTCTTTGGGCTGATGTGATTATACAGTTCAACTGCTCTGAAACAGGCACTCACAGCGACCCATTTACAGTGTTCCCGGCCGATTGCGGGCTTATTCGATTGCGTCGTCTCACCAGGATCTCATGGTGCAGAAAAATCCAGGGACGGACGTAGAGGTGCGATAAAGTCTTCTCTTGTTTGAATGTCCGACCTAATATACACGACTTAGACTACGACGTCGACCCTCCAGAAAGGGGCAGCCCATCCCAACCGCTTGACCGCTGTCACTATTGTCATCGGCGTGATTGGTGCTATAGCTCTGGTCGCTGCAGTTTCCTTCGGAATTTTGTTGTTTATGCGAAGACAAAGGGACCAGCAGAGGGCCCACGATAGCACGAGCCGGGCCCACAACATCGAGTTTCCGGCCGCGACTCAATCACCGGTTCCTCCCCAGTCCAAATACCGACCATACTATGCGCATGAGCATCTACTTGCTCACAGTCCGCCGCAGGCACCACTTCGGCTCGACGATATGCAGTCGGGTTGGTTCCTGGATAAAGTAAAGACTCCTATTCGACCAACAATAGCCAGGAAAACGTCGCGGCCAAGGTTTGATGCTGAACCAAACTCGACAATTCCCGAAAGCCCCGCCTCTACTACGAATTCATCACGGGCTCGGAGATCAGAGTCTGAATCCACGCCCCGGGGAAGATCTGTTACCCGTTCCCTCCCCCCGTCGCTCCCGCGGCCGGCCCATGAATCCGAAAGATCGCCGTCACCCGCACTCTTCCGCCGACAAACAGTAACCAGGAAAACATCGCGGCCCAGGTTTGAGGCTGAACAAAACTCGACCATTCCCGAAAAAGTCACCCCTGCGACGACTTCATCACGGACTCGGAGATCAGAGTCTGAATCCACGCCACGGGGAAGATCTGATACCCGTGCCCTCCCCCCGCAGCCGGCCCATGAATCCGAAAGATCGCCGTCACCCGCACTCTTCCGCCGACAAACAGTAACCAGGAAAACATCGCGGCCAAGGCTTGAAGCTGAACAAAACTCGACCATTCCCGAAAAAATAACCCCTGCGACGACTTCATCGCGGACTCGGAGATCAGAGTCTGAATCTACGCCCCGCGTACGCTCTGATACCAGTAACCCCCCTGCGGTTGAAATACTCTTCCTTCCTTCCTTCCCCCCGTCGCGACCATCGTCTCCGATACTACTCCGCCAGCCGGACCAATCGATTGCAATGTTGCCGAGACCTCGAAACGCGAGCCTGCCCCGGTCTCCCCCAGATCCCATTATCCCTCCTCGCCCTGCAGCAGTCGCCCACCGAACATCGGTATCTGAAGACATTCGGTCCGCCACTGGCAGCCGATTCAGCATATCACCCGTCACGCCATCTTTCCCCTCTCGCCTCACGCTCACGAGCCCGACCGGACACTCGTTTCGGAGTTTGAATGCCTTGACTCATACCGATCGCCGGATTGCCTAGCTCGTGGGTGTGGACCCTGTTCACTTTGTAATAAAAAAAAAACCCATATATCCTTCTTGGTTGGGACAGTATATCGAGGTACCGGACACCATTAATATACCACGAATGGGACCAATATCGCGACATTGAAGTGCAAATCTCGGGGAGCGTCGTATAAACTTGGAGTCACCATATATCTGGATTCACATAGGTGGTTACGGAAAGCGACACATCAACATTGCGCCCACGTACCGAAGCCAGTCCATTTATGTCGACAAGACCATGAGTATGAAGTCGCGATGAAACAAGAGACCCACAACGGGAGATCAGATACCATCCCCACGGCCAATCAGAAAATCACCAAGAGCGAAGGAAATGCCAAACAGAGAAAACAGAGAAAATTGTGTTGGATCCAGGAAGGAAGTCCCGGTGCCGTCTAGGTCGCCAAGAAAGTGAATCAGCCGCCCGGTTTCGCAGCGCGGAGAGTTTTACATTCCCCGGAATAGAGTGAAGATGCCTTGATGCGATATGGAATAATTCGAGACGAGAGGGCTACAGTAGATGAGACAAAACGACCATGGTGGAAATCGAGGTTCTATAATCGAAGTTAAATCAGGGTCCACTCCGCTCCCGATTCATAGCCGCAGCCGAAGTTGCACCTCGCACCCCACCCGCCGTGCGGTGGGCGGGGTAGGGCGCGTCCCCGCTCGGTCTCTACGCGTGGCGCATCCACGTACGGCGAGCCCGCGCTCCACACCTACGCTGAGCCCCATCCGCGACCCGTACCCCACCCGCCGCGAGGTACGCGGTGTCGGGCACCGCTCGCTGGCGTCCAGTCCCTCGCCATCTCAGTGCGCCGTCGCTCCGCGCATACCCCACTCCGCACCCACCGCGAGGGCAGGTGTACAAAGATGCACGTGTAGCGCTTCGCGCTCCCTCGCGAGTCCAATGGACTCCCCCTCGCAAAGCTGCGAGCACCATCCCACCCCGTGGGTGCGGCATAGCGAGGAGGATGCTGTAGGGGTGGGAGGGCGTTGGTGGGATGGACGTCCCGAATGACGCTGAGGCGAGGGCGAAGGCGAGGTCGACGGTGTGCGTATCGGCGTTGACGCTGGGACTGCGGTGCGGGATGCGATGGGCGGGTGTGCAAACGAAGAGGCGCGGTGTACTCCAAGTTCGGGGGTTGCCGCTATTCAGCAACCCCTTCCTTATGTAATTAGATAAGATCTCGTCCGGTTCGGTGATCTTGTGCCGACCCAAGCGAAGAGAGCGGGTTGTACCAAGGTTGCTCCCGGAGAGTTGTTTCAATGACACAAATACATTTCGGGCTCCACCCATTGAAAATCCATTCCTGTCATTGAGAGCACCAGACCAAAATTGATCATGATCACTGTGTCTAACCTAAGCCCAAACTGTGCCACTCAATTTGCAGGGCACACAATTGTAGTAGAAAAGATCTGAATGCTTTCGAGATCTTGAAGAACCTTTTCTGGATAGATTCGGGAACAAAGACATAACTAACATCGGTGTTGTAAAATACAGACAATTCCATTTGTTGGAACAATATGTTGAGAGCAAGCGGCCCCACGTGCTCACGCAAATGGACAAGAATGAGGGTGAGCATAGACTCGACCTCTCCGGGACGCTGTCTTCAAGAGGACTAATAAGTAGAAAATCAGACAAAACGGTGAACAAATTATAACACTAAGAAGGAAGGCTGTACCTCTTGGAACAAATTAAATCACCAGATCGCTGTCAAGTGCGCTCATTGATTCAAAGCTGTGAAGACCTGGAACAAGGTTTTGGTCTTTTCAAGCTGGGGTTAGCCGAGATTAGATCAGGGATCCGGTGATCTAATCTGATCAGAGGGGGTTGCTGAATAGAAGATAGTTATTCAGCAACCCCCGTACAACAGCACGGGGGGTTGCTGATTAGAATTATCCGTTTTCTTTGGCTCGCAACCAACTTTTGATTGAGTGCTAAGGCCTGTTTGGTATTCCGATCAGTCATATGCTGCGCTTGCCATTGGCAATAGAGTATGTCAAAAGCCTAGGTGGCCTTCAAACCCCGTGCCCGTCACGTCCCGGTTAAGGTGACGGCCCTGGTTAGAGTGGCGACTCCTGTTGGTTGTGTCGAACCTCTGCTGGCTGTTAGACTCGGACTGAGGGACCTTGACGGCGGGGAGTACTGAGACGAGCGTTGGCAAACGGGTAAGGAATACACGTGGTGTACTACGTATATAAATGTCCCGGCTAAATACCTCCATGGAGACGCGACACGTCGACTCACGTCGAGCTCGCAAAACACCAGAACTTGACAGAGTATATTTGCAGTCTCCAAAACAACCGTTTGAGGCCAAAAATGATGACTGATCGCTTAAAAATGATGAGACCGAAATAGAAACAGTGACAAAGGAAATTCACTGGAAAATCGATATGCACCCAGTTTTTTTAGGGGTTGAGTAGAGGGAATGTGCTGGATGGGTTCCCCTCGCATCCATTCATGCTGGAGGAAAATTTTGGGGAGAACCAAACGAAGAGGGCGGCCCAAGTCACATCAGTCACTTCCTTCCGCTTAAAAATGATGGGTGATCGCAGAAATATGAGCCTCAATTTTGGGCATAACAAATATGCTCTAATGCTCTCGCTGCTGTTCACAGCCTACCTCGAAAACTTGATCTCAAAATATTGTTAGCTCCTGGCCTGAGTGTTAGACAAGCTAGATGAGAAACAGAGAATTTATGTGTCATCCCGTTGTGTGATTGGAGTGCTTCTGATCGCACTGCCACTTACCGTGTTTTACCTCTGCACTTCTCTGAGCTCCAGTAAAACTCCTCTTACTCATCTAAACCATCCTCATATCAGAAGAATTTTTTCAAGAATGCCTACATCCCGTTCAAACCTTCCCCTCCCACTTCCTGTTGACTTCGACGACTGTGATGCGTACACAACGCGCCCAAACGACCGCCTTGCCCCAGATGGTATGGAAGTTGAAGACAAGAATGCTGCCAATGTGATCCTTGAGGCTTCCAACAAGGCCAGCATCACCCTCACTCGTGCCTATGCTGCGGCGTGTGCTTCTTCGGCTTGGGTGGCACTCTGGACATCGGCACACCGTTCCAGGGTTTGTGGGCCTACACCAAAGCGGAGAAGACAATACTTTTGCACTATCCCAAGTGGTGGTGGCCACCGAGCCTTTGCCATTGTCCCTTACCAAACTGATTGCCCAGCACTACGCCACTACCGCTATGCAGCTATGCAGCGCAAGAAGGAGTGTGCTGATAAAGAAGTGGAAAAATTGAAAGCCAGCCAAAGTCTCCTGGGTTCCACGCATCCCCATGAGGTTGATCCCATCCTCAAGCAGTTGGTAGTTATACCTTCCATCTTTCTTGTCTCTCTCTGTCACAAGGTCTATCACCCATTGCATTGGTGGATGGATGGGATTCTTGCAAGGCAGCGGAGTCTCCCCACATGATTGAGAAGGAATTCTCACATGCAGAGCAGGCGGCCATGTATTCCATTGCAGACAAAGTCCAGGTCGCAGATGTGACAAAGTGCGCCAAGCTCTTCGGCGGCAAGGATGAGTCAAAGAACTTGACACCGAGTTTGGGGCACAAGGCAGCTAAATACCTCCTCAGCACCTTCCAGCAGTTGCGCCCGGTGTGATTCAGACTGCGGTGCTACTGCTGGCAAGTCGGTTTGTTGCTTGGCAGACTCAGCAGTTTGTCCTCTAGGGGGAAATTTGTATCATATATCTGAAGTCTCTCAACGGTCATGGAATTCGGGTTTTTAAAAGTGTGGTGGTGTACAAACTACTCCGTCTCACAACAGAGGAATCCTAAGGTCGCTGATTCCTTCCCTGAAGGAGAGAAAAGCCTTCCAGTAGCACTGCTTTTCCATTCTACACTCAGGAACGAGAGAGGTCGGTTGTGATGCAATGTGGAGGGAAGCACTGGTGCTAGTCTGGGGTATGTCAGTCCTGTTTTTAAGTCTCTGCCATCATATATCCCGACTTCGGAGTGTTACCAAACACAAATGTAGAGTGGGTCCCCTGTGTTTGTCGATATTCTGCACAATCCCTCTCTGCTTCATTCCTTTCTTCTGCCTCTATGGAGAATCCCTTTTTTCCATCAAAGAGTCTGCTCCTTTGAAAGCTTCTCGAATGGTGTGCCATCGTTCTCCTGCTCTACTTTAGGGCCAGGTGTCCCGGCAGGGTTTTAACAGCTACACGTGAATACGATGGAGTTGTCTGCGGCGTCATTTGTAGTGGGAGTTATGCTCTGCTTGGGCATATATGGCAACAGAGGAGGCAAATATCGAATAAGGGTGGCGTATAAGTGTCTCCGCTGCAAGGAAATGGCGGTGGAGTGAGGTGGAAGGGGAGGAAAGGTGTTCCCTTCCATTCTAGAGTGGTTTCAAATGCCTAGATTGCAAGGAGAGAACTAGATACCATTACTACAGATTCTACTTCGTATTTATACCCTAGCGGAGCCCAGTACACTGCCTTCCCAGGAGTAATATTGGGCCCCCGCTGACTCCGTCGTGCCTGAAACAGTTTGGCGGTGAAAGGGGTTGCTCAGGTTCAATGGTCTAAATATGCAACTGCCAAAATCCCCCCTATCAAACGACTGAGTTATACCTAACTCACAAAGTGAGATTAAGCACAACTAAACCGACAATAGACAGACTCCAACACCAACACACTCCCTTAATGACCTTGATGCACTGACGAGATTCAGGTCTTTTTGGACACAAGTATAGGTCCAAGGAAACCACGAGTAAACATATTTGTCACGAAAGTATTCAATTCCCGCTCCCCCAAGGGTGGCTAAGTCTCAACTAGTTTCTTGAAGTGGTGTTCAAGACACAACCTGAATTTATTGGTTGGTTCCCAACGTGGATTTAAGTTTCCCAACTATGCAGATTTAACGGCTCTAGACCGGTTTGTTTTTGGTGGACTATTAATCCGGTGGGCTGTTTAGACCCAGTTGTTTTGGCTCACGCCTTATTCCACTGACTTGGCTCACACCTCAAACTTGCTGGCTCGCGCCCCGTAACTATGGCTCACGCCTCGAAACACACACAATGGCTCATGCCTCGAACTTGGTATGGCTCACGCCCCGTAACTGACACTTATAAATCCCACTGATACTATTCCAAAACCGAACTTAAATTCTGAGACTAATTGACAGCCAAAGATTCAAGCCTAAACTTCAACTCCGTACGCAAGGGCTGTATTGCTCCTCACGTTCTGGGGTCTGGTTCAGTGCCTTCCTCCCTGGTTCTGACCTCCTTATATACTGTACAAAAACTATTACATGTGCGTGATTACTAGGCCTCAGGTATTCTACTTAATTAATTAGCCTGCAATCGGTATCAGCTGCGTGCGTCCTGGCGCCCTTATTCGCTAGTTGAGCTCTCCTATATGTTCGTCCAATGACTCCCGTCGATCAGGGGATTATATGTGTAATTAGTCCCCTGAATAGGGTAATTGACCCATATCTTCCTCTGTGGTAGATGCCTCAACTTCTAGTATCGTTGACTGGATTGTATGGTTTAATACCCTTCCAATGATACCCCAGATGCCCTTAATCGGTATCCAGAAACACACAGTACAAGCTTAATCCGGTCTGTGGCTTATCGGGTGATCGCGCTGTCGCGGATCCAGTGTATAGGAGTAATAATTGTAGGTCCAGGCCTAGATCAGGTGATCCATCACGTCGTGTCGGGTAAGCCAAAGTCGTGTAAACAACTAGGTGTTTCCCTCCCGAATAAGGTTCCCAGCGTGCCAATAAATGCCAGAGGTGGATAATACGATTCTCCCTTTGATAGTGAGCATTGCTTTGCCTTCCCACGTATAGAGGGTGTTTCAGGACTTTGATGTATGGGCTTTGAGCCTTAATCCGGATTCAACTCCCCAAATGTCCCAAAGGTGAAGTTTCCAGGAATAAGCTGTTATTGCCAGTTTAAGATGATAATGCAATATGGCTCTGAGCTGCACGTTTGGAGCTCACGCCAACCTCTGGATGAGCGCTGAATGTCATGCATTCGTAGAATTTGAGGTTTCACAAATTTCGCGGCTTATCACCGTCGCGTCTCCTTCCTTGTCTCCACCATTCTCATCCTCACTATCTATCTCATCAATGTCTGAATCTCCCACCTCGCTGTCATTGTCAGCGGTGTCATACTTTGCAACCTCCTTCTCCAAAATGTTCCATTCATCTGCTGTTCCCAGCGCACGAACGGACTTCATCACACGAAGGAAGGCCTGGATATAGACCAAACTCAACACAGAGTCACGATGAAGACACAGAAAGGAATACCTTCATAACTAGGTTCAGGATGTGTGCAAAACATCTAATGCGATGGAGTTCCCCATTGAATCTGCCCAACCGTCCGATTTTAATAGCCAGCGCAGTAACAAGAGTGTTATTTTTTGAGGCGTTATCGGCCGCAAGACCAAGGAGCTGTAAACTAAATGTTAGTGGTAGTAGGAAAGCCAGAACGCAATGACCTACCCGGAGATGAATATTATAACTGATCAGGCAGTCATATAGAGCCTGAGCAAGCGCTGCACCTGTGTGGCTGCCGCGGATGCTATTGATTTGTTGACTCAGTTTGAGGTTGAATCTACCGGATGAAGTCCAAAGTAAATCATTTATATCTGCCTTTGTGACCAAGGTAGCAGATGACTCCAAGCCATGGAACCATGTCGGTCCGGACGTCAAGCGAGACATGGATGACCCCAGTCGTGCTCTGAAGGTAAATCAGGGGGTTGAAATTCGTAGTGTTGAACTTACTGCCAGGAATATCCGGGTCTTCTGTTGTGACAGCTTGTACAGGCACTGTACATCGCGTGCCTGGGTGCTTGCAGAGTGTGTGTGAGCGAGAGGATTAAGAAGGCGAATGATTGCACGGAATTCTGGATGTTGGACAATTCGGAAAGGGTGTCGGGGGCGTGTGACCCACAGAGCAGTGAGGGTGCGGAGCTTCTCCCGCTTGTAAGTTGAACCAGAGACAAAGGATTGCATGAGTCCCTGTTGTGGACGAAGATCGGACTTTGGTGAGCAATCTCTTTGGTGGTTGAGAATGTTTGAGGTAGTGCTCAAGCGTGCATTGCACTTGAGGAATTTACCACATCTAAAGACAAATATAGGACCCATACAATGAACCAAGCAAAGGGACGCACTGTTTACATTCAAAAAGATAGACAGGCACGGAATCAGATGTTCCTCCCGAGTTCTTGGCCTTGACAAACACAATTTTACCTTCCTCGTTGCGCTCCAGCACGGGTTTTTTGAACTCCGAGTAGAATGCAGCATGATAGTCGTGTCGTGCACGGCCTGGCAGAACAGAATCAGGCATAATGTGTGGAATTAAAATTCAACACAGACACAAGTCATTCTCCTCGTTGCAGAGATCATTGTCTGTGAGGTCGTCGTTTTCATACTGCTGCTTATCTGGTGCTTTGCCACGGTGACAAGACGATGCATGAGAGACGTTGCTACTGGGAACCTGTGAAATACTGTCGTCTGGTGCAATAGACTCGTTGTCAGATTGCGGGAATGATGGAGGCTCCAGAGTAGATGGAGGATGAGAGCTTACAGCCTTCCTCCAAGTCCTCAAAGCTGCAGAGGCCATCGGGGTGTCGAGTTGTTCATCCCCACGTGCAGGTTAAATAAGGGTACCAAAACTCCGAAGAATATGAGCTCCCTCGCAGATACAAGTGTTCGGAAACTCCAAGGAAGATCAGCTGTCAGTGTTCAAAAACTCCGAAGATAATCAGGTCCTCTTGACAGATGCCAGCTGTAGCATGGAAAGACAGGAACTCACTTCACGATCTGTTACTTCCAGATTCAGTATCATATTCTTCCGATTTTGACAGATTGACAGATGGACATTGAATCTGCCAAAATACAGTTGGTTCTCTCTGATCCGAGGTTGTTCTATTCCACATCAAAAAACCTTGGATTACCCGACAAATATTCGCGAATATTCACTTTCCCAAAACCTGATATTCGCATTCACACAAATAGCACAGCCACAGAAACTCACGAATACGAATATTCGCAATTCGTGAATGGCTTGGCACTATTCTCAGGCCATGCCACAGATGGATACCGAGCTGGATGCTGCACCACCCTTCAGTTGGCAGCCAAGTTGTCCTTTAAATAGTCTGCTCTACATAAATAATTGGTTGTGACTTCTTTGAGAGAATTATCGCAGACATATTCACCAATCTCAATGTCCCAATTCTGTGCTTATACCGTTGAACCACTGACTATCTGAACTAGCGTGAAATGTAGTAAAAAGTAAACCAGTGCTTAGAGCAGCATTACAGCTAATTGCAGTACCAAAGGTGCGAACAGAAAATTACTGTTTTAGGCAGATTTCGATCTTTGTGACCGATTTGCCCATAACTCTCTGAGTTTTGCATGGATCGAGCTAAAACCTAGCTAGATAATTTGTACTAATTCATACACAATTAGTGATAGAGAGGGAATTTTAAAAATATCATATTTTGTATCTCCTGGCACTTGCGCCTTGCATTGGCATAAATTGGCACTACTTGGTTCAGTTCTGACCGGAACAAGCTGATTTCTTAATACCAGGTTCTTCAACATGTAAGAAGTAATGTGATAGAGTCAAAAGTACCAATATTTCCCACCTGCCTTGTCCCTACCCCATTCAACAGTGTTCTGTAATTTTCAAAGCAGAGAAAGTGATTCAGAGTGTCGTATGGCACCCTTCAATACTTAGTCCTCATTCAGTCCCAAAAATCACGTGTAATACGAGGCAATTGGGTCGCATCACATCATGACTTCCCGTGATTTCATCAGTCCCAACTCATCACTCGATACACATCATCAGTGCCACTCAGCACAGGTAAATATCTGCAGGCAGCTCATCAGCACAAGAAAGAACCAGAGACCAGCAGTACTCAGTCTCAAACTCCTTCAGAGTCCACTTCACTTCCCTCTCCTTCCTCCAATGTGCTTGCACTTGAATTCCCATCCTCTTCAATGCCCATGGAGCCTCCTTTGGACGACAAGGAGTTCCCCGACTCCATCACTGTCCCCATCCGGACCACACAGTCAATGAAGGGGAAATCGGAGGTGACTTCAGACATCTCTGATGCTAATCTTGCTACACCTGCCAAAAAGAAACTGGGCCCAAAACCAAAGGTCCAGACTGTCAAGCCAACCTCAGAAGTGAACTCTAGCAAGCCAGACAATGAACCCAAGCCTGCTAAGAAACCGGGTTCAAAGCCAAAGCCTAAGGCAAACCAATACCAAAACCCAGAAAATCGAAAAGTGTGTGTTTATTCCATGATCCGAATGCATAGACTAATCCTACCTCCCAGAAGATGTTGAATCTGATGAAGAGGATATTGAGATTGTGATAGCTGCTACCGTTGTGCCAAGTACATATTTGCATCTAAGTATTAGAAGTGTGGGGAATGTCCTGGCTCATTCACAGAAATCATGTTCATGATCCCTGAGGCCACCACAGAAGGCAACCAGTGTGTGTCCGTCAAATATTCCACTTCCTTTGACAATGCCATTGAGCTTATGCAAGTGAATCTGTGGTGGTTTGAGACATTGTTGAGTCGTAGTGGTGCTGTCATTGTGGTAGAGAAGAAAGATGCTTGTTGAGTCAGGACTGATGAAAGCACGGGAAGTCATGACATGATGGCAACTGTAAATAGATGTGAATATAACATGTGATTTTTAAGACTGGATGAGGGATAAGTATTGAAGGGTGCCATATAACACTCTGAATTACTTTCTCCGCTTTGAAAATCAGGTAATTACAGCAAATTCTGTCTTTGCAGTACAGAACACTGTTGAACAAAGGTAGGGACAAGGCAGGTGGGAAATATTGGTGCTTTTGACTCTATCACATTGCTTCTTACATGTTGAAGTACCTGGTATTGAGAAATCAGCTTGTTCTGACCAGAACTGAACCAAGTAGCACCAATTTATGCCGATGTGAGCCTCTGTAAGGATACTATCCTCACACGTGCATCTTACCATGAACCTGGTTCTTCATGTGACCACTTACTCAGCTACTTACACGGCCACATCCTCTCCTGTATATATAGCCACCATTTACTTTACCTTCTGCACCACACATAACCGGACTTCACCCTGTTGTATTCCTCCTGTTGCTTGCAGAGCAAATGTCTCACTGTTGGAATATATCGTGGTCCTGTCTGTTCGCGTGATCCTTGTCATCAGCCTCAAGTGCCAGGAGATACAAAATATGATATTTTTAAAATTCCCTCTCTATCACTACTGTACTATTTCATACAATTCAGATGTCACACATCACAGCCGATTTCTGAACACCCTTGCAATATTTTTTTTCTCAATTTTAGTGGATTTTGGAGATTTGTCGAAAAATCAAAAGTCATGTGCATTTCCAAATTGAATGAAATAGTACAGTGATCGTGTATAAATTAGTATGAATTATCCAGCTAGGTTTTAGCTCAATCCATGCAAAACTCAGAGAGTTATGGGCAAATTGGTCGCAAAGATTGAAATCTGCCCAAAACAGTAATTTTCTGTTCACACCTTTGGTATCTCATTTAATTGTAAACACCAAACCAACACTAAACACAAATCCAAATAATAGACTATGCGAGTATGGAGATCAGACCAAGTATTAGGTCTCTGGTTGTGCTAAATCTATGTAATAGCTATTTATGTGTAAATAGCTATTACATAGATTTAGCACACATAAATAGCTATTACATAGATTTAGCACAACCAGAGACCATTCAATTACAGTTTTCCACTAGTCACTGAGACAGTAAAGTGATGGAACAAATACGTGAAAAGTGCTCTTACTTTTTGAAAGTTGTAAGTGGTCAAAGGTGTTGTATACAGTGTGCAGCACCACTTCTCTTCATGTGTTTTTCATGGTCACGTAATTTTTTGTGAATTTTTTCTGATTTTCTGAGCAACGAAACCGACCAAAAGAATGTGATTCAGCACAAAAACTCATTTTTTCCCACGGTGTTTCACTTTTTCGCCAGCGGATGAATTTTTTTATGTGTGCCTAAGTGAGCCTCCAGCCAAACACTGACAACCTCTCTATCACCACTGCATCAGCGAGAGGCCTACGGCATCTCATGGCTCGAAAGACGGAAAAACAGTGTGCCGCTGCCAACCACGAAGCCACGAAACACAACAAACCCCTGCCCTTCCAAAAGCTTCCCAAGACGGACACATCCCTAGTTACAGATCCTAGCTATATTCCAGAACCGGAGCCCAATGACGATGAGCCCAAAGGAACCTCCCAGGCCCCTGTGCGTGATAAAGCTGAAAAAAATATTCTTTCCCTGCCATCTGAATCTTCTTAAATTAGAGTCTGGGCCCTACAAAGCATGGCAGGAAGTGCAAGAATACTGACAGCGATCTTGATCCAGCAAGCGAGAAACCCAAGAAGGTCTCACGCTGTCACGATTTAGACGCTATCTAAATCGCGACAACACCTTATCTAAGTGCCTAATCAAGCACTCATCTATTTAAACACCAAGGCTATGCTTGAGTCATCAGTGATCGGACAGCCAGGGATCGGGTTCCCACAGGAACATGCCGATGAAGCACGACAGATTGGTGATCGCACAGCTGACAGGTGTCATGCTGCGGACATGTGGAGTATGCATGGGCATTACTCAGAACACATGGCTCCAGGACGTTTCTTACTCAGAACACACGGTTCTAGCATGTTTATTACTCAGAACACATGGTTATGGTGCTTGTAGCACATGGACGTTCTATTGTATATATTATTAGCACTAGTTACATAGCCACAGTTGAACAGTATAAGTAGTGTAGCTAGTTGCTTGTATTCCTTAGTCTTTTATTCCATCATTCTTCGAGCCTCACTCTTACCGAGCACCTCCAATCCGCATTGTGCGTCCATTGGGTGTTCTTGAGCCTTGAGCGTGACACACGCACCACCCAATGGAGAAGAGACAACAGGAAAACCGCAATTGCCCAAAGAACCAATAGCAAATTTCAGCCAGGAATTGGAGCAGTTTTCAAGGTATTCTCGTGTTTCGTTGCGTCTTTTACAGCTGTTCCTAAAAATAGTGAGACACGTCGGTTTTTTTTTTCAATCGCTTCCCAAAATGGAAGTCTGCCACTTTTGGACTATCCTGGCGTCCTGAGGCTTTCCTGGGTTGATTCTTCACGAGATTTCATTCCTAGGACACTCAACCAATGTTTGGTGGTCCTACATTCCCTCTGAGTGCACGAAGATGCGAAAAGGCAGATTTCGGACCTCATCGGACATGATCAGCTAAAATGACGGATCGAAGTCCGAGTCCAAAAAGAGAATTGATTGGAGGGTTCTGCATCCCTTGGCAAGGTCTCTGTGTGGCCTCAACTACCCGGAAGGAATCCCAGAGACAAAATAGGACCTCCATGGTCACCCCTATGGCTCCTGAACATCTAGTTCATCTCAAATGCGTGACAAGCTGGGTGTTTCCATTTTGGAAAGTGATCGGGAAAAAAAAACGGTTTGTCTCATTATTTTCCGGAACAGCTGTAATACAGAAGAACTGAGTTTTATTTCCAAGTCTGTTCCAAACCCTCGGAAGGTTGTGCTCACAGTACGCCAGGAGTCCGAAGATCCCGATTCAGATGTTGAGGTAGGCGGAAATATGGCTTGTCAATCTTAGCTTGACCTGGCATTCACAAGATAATTGAGAAGCCCTCCATGGAAACAGAGAATCAAGTCGAGCCCACACAGGAAGTAAGTTCTTAGCCCGGCTTTTCTGAGGGGATTTTATATCATGTTTCCCAGGCCACTGCTGTTTCCCCGCAGCTCCCTGTCAACAAATCTATTGGAAGTACCGATGACAACAATGTGGAGGTTTGATCTGCTAACAAACTGCTCAGTGATTGAATACTGATGTTGACAAAGATGCTCGACATTTTCGAACTGTCATCGTCTGATTCCAATGCCGCAGAGAGGCAGAGCGCATCTGTCGAACCTGGCAGCATCTCGACGTCCCCGACTCCTCTGGTGGTTACTGCTGCTTCATCTGATCGACTGAGTGCAACAGCAACACCGATGCCCCCGGCTGTCAGTCTTCCGAACGATACTGGGGTTGAAATAAAGGCCAAGCATGCACGACTCCAGAAGATCATCAAAAAGAATCTCACCGAGCTCAGGAAGAAGCTCACAATCCTCACCGATGCAAATGCAGCAGCCTCCGTTATTGATCTCGAAGTGCTGACACAGTTCAACAACAAATCATTACAGTTATCACTCAAACACCTCCGTTTAATCAATAGTCTCCTGAGCGCGTCGCGCTTGATGCGCCCCCACATCAAACGCAGGATCAAAGCTTGCAATCCCCAGATGGAAGCCAGCACAGCAGTTGCTGCTCGCTGTGGGAAGGGCAAATATTATGCTCGGTCCCTTCGAATGATGGCGGCACATTTAGTAGAGCACGGAATGCTCCCCGAAAAGAAACAGGGCAAGGGAGCGCACCACGAGTCGCTCCTGCTCAACCCTCGAGTATGTGAAGTGCTAAAGGAATGGGTTAAAGGGACGCTGGAGGTCGAGGAGGGTGGCTTTGTTGGCAGAGTAATTTCGTTTTTCCTCGATTTCGCACCGTGCTCACACCCTGACTTTACAGATGAGGCCGGCGAAAATGTGCCATTATGTTAATGACTTTCTTCTCCCGGAACTTGAGATCGAGGACACCATTAGCGAGTCGACAGCGGTCCGCTGGTTAAAAAAGATGGGTTCCCGCCTAACCCGGGTTCAGAAAGGTCTTTACGTTGACGGACACGAACGGCCTGATGTCGTAGAGAGTCGTGAAAAGTTCATCAACTATATCTGGCAAAAGGTCTTGCAGTGGGTTCACCTTAACTATATGTTGACTTGTTTGACTAGTTCTCGTGCAGATTCTGCTAAACATATGAGGACGAGAAGCCTGTGGAGGGTGAAAAGCCCAGTGGAAAGCTCATCGAAATTTCACCCATACTTGGACTTGGAGACAAGATTCATTATCCAATATCCCACAACGAATGCTGTGTACACGCAAACGACCAGGTGAATTTTGAATGGCAACGTGAGGGAGAGCAGCCCCTGTGCCCGAAGATCCGTGGCTGAATCGTTCACATCTCGTCCTTCGTGATGGAGCACTGCGGCACTCTTTCGTTAACAGCGGAGGAAATAGAGGTTCAACTTCAACTGCCCAAAGAGCCACTTCCTCCGACTGCCTCTCCCATCATCGAAGCAGACACCCCCACCCCGTCAATTCCATCTGGTCTACCAGCTGTCACTGCTCCTGTGGAGACTACAGCTGCTGCGAACACAACCACTGACCGGTTGTCCAAAAGGATACAGCCAAAGATGACAAGCTTCCATTTCTGGATGAAATCGACGAGGCTGATGAAGCTTGGGGGGAGACCAGCAGAAATGCTGGCCACTCCCAGCGCGAAATGTGGGCAACTGCACCAAAGAACCCAAAGAAAGTGGTTGTGAAGAAGGGTAGAGCTGCAAAGAAGAATAAATCGAAACGGGGGAAAGTGGCCGATCTGGAGGTACCTAAACAGGGCGCACTTACACCAAAAACGACTGGGCTCCACCCCTGCCGCCTGCTCTGTACACAGCATATCAAATCCCAAGTTTCGATGCCTGTCGAATTATTTATCCTGGCACGAATCATGATCCTTGGTGGGATATGCCCCAGCTTATAGTGCAGGCCAGTCTTCTAAGATTCATTCAATCTGTTCATCTTATGTGAATGTTAAACTTACTAGACCAAGGATGCGATCAAGATCTTTGACATGAAGTACCCAGATGGGATCGTTGTATTTATCTTCGACTGCTCGTCTGCCCACGAGGTGTTCTCCTCGGATGCGCTACAAGCACAGAAGATGAACTGTAGTCCAGGCGGTAAGCAGCCAAAGATGCACGATACGATCATTCCCAGCACAGGGCAGCCTCAGCAAATGAATTTCCCCGACAACTACATGGGGAAAGATCCTGACAGCAATTCTTTGGCTGGACAACCCAAGGGAATGGAGCAGATTCTTCGCGAGCGTGGCCTCCTGCAAGTTCTGGAGGCGAAACACGGACCTGGCCGGAAAGTCGTTGTGGTTTGTGCAAAGTGCAAGCTGTCTCAGGCTGCTCACGAGAAAGCTATGAAGGCCACAAAGTCAAAGCAGGATGAGGCGGACGGCACAGGTGATCTTGGGGTGCGGGGCCTTTCCTACATGGAGGACGCTGATCTTGATCGCGAGACTGACTGCTGCATGCAACGTGTTTTGTCATTGCAGCAAGACTTCTGCGATGAGAAGCCTCTTTTACAGCTGATAATTGAGAAGGCGGGGCACAAGTGCCTTTTCCTTCCCAAGTTCCATTGCGAACTGAATCATATCGAGATGGTGTGGAGCCAATTGAAGCATCATGAGTCTTCAATCCATTTCTTTCCGCTTCAATCCGCCGATACATTTTGTTTTACCTTTAGGATTCCGTGAGCTCACAGACGGGACATTCCCATGTGCAGAAAGACTGGTCCCTGAGTCTCTCAATCTCATATCTACAGACAACATACGTAGGTATTTCTGCCACTGCTGGTGATACATGGATGTGTACCGGTTTGTCCATTTCAGCGCACACAACATTGAAATCACTCAAGGAAAATCATTTAGGCTGGGAGTTAAATCTAAGACAGGCAGCATATGCTGTGAAAACATACTCCTCTCACCGTCGCATTCCAGCCAACGTCAAGGGAGACCCGAACATCCTTGCACGTGCGAGCAAACCATGATCTGAAGTCGCCTGAAAAGGAAATTGATCTGATCACTAAGGTTTGTTTCACTTTTTCGGTAGCCAAAAAAAAAAGTTTACCGTTTGGTCCCCTGAGCACACCATGTGTTCTTCTATCCCAATACTATCATTTTAATGTGTTTCTGTGTCCATAGAAGAAGAGCCAAAAATGTAGTTAGATGTTGAAAGTTTTTGTTTGTTTACAGCCAAAAGCGGAACCGTGATGTGATGCTGTGCACTGTATGCTGCATCAAGGTTGTCTCAAATTTTTAGGCTGATTGAGTATCAGTTGGGTTCACAACGGCCAAAGTTAACTGTATCAGTGATCCATGGATCAAATGCTCTGCCAAACTGCATAATCCAATTCTGCCTCCCTCAACCAGATATAGCCCTGGGTCTTGGTGGATAGAATTTTTATGTATATTACTTGATTATGAACCATGCTTGGGCCCCATATTGCATTCGAAAGATTATATACTGAGTGTATCAGTGACTGGTGAAAAACTGTAGCCAATCTAGTGACTCAGAGGAAGTGTAGAGGAAGCCAAGAGGTGTTTTATCTCATGGGGTGGGGTGGATTAGTTCTCAGACATTGTTATCCTTTCAGTGTTCTTGGTTCCTTATCATTCTGTTCCATGTTCTGTTTGCCTAAATCCTTATGAAATCCTTACAAATCTGTTCTGTGTCCTGTTTCCTTAAGATTCCAGCACACAGATGTGATCCAACAACCAACAATAATATTGACTGAAATAGCTAAAAGAACTACACAAGTTCTAAGAGGTACTCTGAATGAATACAAGGCTTCCCAAGCGACAATACCAGCTGAGCTGAGTATGTCTAGCAAGAAGTTTGGTGGTGGGCACCAACAGGATCATGATGCAGTGATCTCACATCAGTTCTCGCTTAATTTGGCCCAGCAGCGAGAAAATGGATGGGGTTGCACTTTTAAGCCTGTCCAAAGCTGAGAATATTCAAGAGCTTGAAATTTTTGAGGTCTAAAATACATATCTCAAACTTTACAGAAGTGTTTTGTGAAATGTGTTTTTGATCAAAACTGAGTTACCGGTTCTGGTACAAGATCCTCCTCGATTGGGAATCCTGCCTGTGAAAGTTGAAATGTGCCTTAAAAACACATATTGGTTCAAGTTTTGAGGGAAAAGTCGTGTATGATCAAATGATAAGTGCACCGGAATGATTTGCCTGTGAAATTCCTTAATGAGTATGTGACATGATGTGACACTATGCGCTTTCGGTGTCACGCTGCTGCAAAACAATTTCCCCGACCTCATCTGGCCATTGAATCAACTCCATGAGTCAAGGGGATTGTTTTATCAATGTCCCTGTATTGACTAGACAATTTTTCAGGTATATTACATGGGGTGTCAGGCCAAAAGAACCTCGAACAGGCAGAAGGAGCAACACACAAATGCTTAAGCCCACATGCATGACACAGCTATTCTGAGCTCTATACCAACCAACAGCCCACCCTACCACCCCCAAAACATGTTGCATCTTGCATCTGACAAAGAAAACTGTCAAAGTCGAAGCAGATTTCAGAAGGCACAAGAAAATGCTTTGAGAAAAGAAGAATTTTATTAATTGTACCTGTGATTAGTTAATGTACAGTCATACAATACATACTGGCAATTCTCCAATATGTTCTGGTGTGCAGAGGAGAAAAATGAGAAGCGTCGAGCATTGACCAAGGCTGGTGAGCCGAGTGATAGCCGAGTTTGACAGCTCACATCAAAAAGCCGTCGCTGCCCACCACCACAAGAGGTGAATTCACTGCCTTCCCTCTCTATATATACAAATGGGTGACACAACATGCAGGACTAATAAATATATAAATAGTACAGAAATAATTAGTAATGAGCACGCAATGAGCACAAATGGGTCAATTGGACGTAATTCAGATGGCAGTGTTTGCACGGAATTATGCAAACGGCTGTAATTCTAATTTGATTCATTTAAATTGTCACCGAGGTGCTTAATTCCGACGTCTGAAGCTGCAGTGCTAATTGTGTCGTGGCGCCATATGAATGGCCTGCATGTTACGGTTGAAAAATAAGGTAGGGATTTTTACAGGGGGCAAGGACCGGGGCATGTGCGTGTTACATGCCTTAAAGGCATGTAAGGGGCATGTGCGTGTTACATGCCTTAAAGGCATGTAAGGGGCATGTAACCTGGCACTCCACTTTGCTCGGCATGACATCAATGTTTCGTGGGAATGTGCCGACATATATCTCACTTCGCGCAGATTGTGGTTGAAGCTTGAATTTTATAAATCTGGTGGACATCACTGACATTTTCCGGTGTTAAATTTTGGAATTTCCAGAGCTATTCCGACAAAAAATGCAGGGATACAAATGGAGTAGAATAAAAATAGAACATAAAGACAACAACCTTTGACTTTGCCATTGATATGGGGACTCGCCTTTGTGCTCATGCATCAGACCCTATCAAGTGCCTGGTATGATAGCAGACCAAACTTCATGACAACCTCTAATTTTGGGTGTTTTAATCCAGGATTGAAGATTTAGAGCCCCAGAAAGCTGTTTTATAGACAAAATTTTCATTTTGAGGGGTGTTATACCGTGGGAAAAAAAGCGCGAAATTTAGCCCAGAGATGAAAAACTCTGTATACCTTTGTGGCCGTGAGGGTGACTCTGGTGATACTTCTTGCACTAAAGAAATGATTGAATGAGATATTTCTGCTCCTAGAGCCCAAAGGTGGACAATTTTTGACTTGGTGGTATGGTAAGGCATCAAAAAAGGAAATTGATTGACGTACATAGCCACCGGCTACCACCGGCCCGAGATCAAAAGCGCGAAATCCAAGTGAGAAAAATTATTTTTTGAGTTTTCAAACTTTTGGTCCGGGGGATCTTTAGAGCACCTTCTTGTGGTACTATTCATGCATTTTCATCATGATCCGGTGAAAACTCAGGCAGTAGTAACGATTTCCAAATCCAGACATAAACTTGTCACGAAGTTTGGTCCGCTATCATACATGCCACATACATGCCCAGCACATGCCTTTAAGGCATGTAACATGCCCCGGTCCTTGCCCCCTGTGTTTGTGAGGACTCGGCAGACAATTTGGGGAACTCTTGTGCCCGTTCAATGACTGGCCTTGTGGCGCGAACCGATTTCGACATCGACCAGGGTGTGGCAGGTGGAATGAAGTGATACGCTGCACAGCCCACGATGCCGTATGATCACCGGCCTCGTTTGGATAACGCTGCCAACGTGTGCCCAGTGCTTTCAGCTCTTGTCTTCTGCTACCTCATCTAGGTCATGGCCCGAACTTCACCTCCCGCTGTATGTTGCATGACGTGTAAACATACATGACGCTGACTCAGTGTGTTAGTATGCCCCCGATGTAAACACGGCGGAACGTGGGCCAGCGCCCGGGCAAGGGCGGCAGGAAGCGGGAAATCGCCAGTCAGAAAATAAAATTGGTAAACCCATCCATCATAGATCTGTACTGAAGACTGATCAAACGGAAGCTGACACTGATGGCTTACGGCGTTTTGCACGCGATTGCACGGACGTGGCGGGCGTCTGGAAATTGTACATGGATCAGGCCAAAATTGAAGACGAAAGACTTGCCAAAATCCTGAGCAGTGACCTAGATCCCCTGCTCTTGTTTGTGAGTTCTTGTCGTTCATCCAACCGACCATGGCTCCAACAACTGCTAGGCCACTCTCTTCTCGGGGATCCTCGCCGCATTTCTCATTGAGGTGCGCAAGGGACTTGAAGAGGACCTACAGGTCACAACGAACACCCTCCTGAACACCACGAATCAACTCGTCACCATGCTTATTAATAACCAACCAAACCTCACCGACCTCCAGCCTCAATCCGCTGGAAGCTTTGAACCAACCACAACCACTCGCTCGGTCAATGGCCTGTGGTTCTCGAGTCTCATGTTTAGCTTGACAAGCGCGCTGGGGGCCAGTCTCGCCAAGGGATGGATTACCCAATTTTCATTGGCCGACTCTGGTTTATATTGGACCAATGCCGAAAAACACCATCGTCGACTGTCTGACATGCGGCGCTGGCACGTGAAATGGATCATCCAGTGTCTCTCCCTGCTCATTCACATTGCCTTCTTTCTTTTCGCCGTCGGCCTTGCTCAGCTGCTTTTCGGCGATGACATTGTCATCGGAATCTTCATCGGGGCCTTGACGGGCATCGTGTTTGTCATGTATCTCGCCAATACTGTCCACCCCATCTTTTCCAGCACCTCACCGTTTCGCACGCCTTTATCAGGCATGCTTCGCCAAATCTTCCGGCCCACAGCACAAGAAACCAACGTACTACCATCTTCCAAGGACGCCTTGAAGGCGCACGCCTTGGCTTGGTTGATGATGATGTCCCTTGATCCCCAAGTAATCCGCGCGGCCATCCGCGCAACAGCAGGACTTCCTCACAGTCGTGACGTGCAGGCGGAGCTTCTTCTCAGCCCAGTGATCTATATTCTGTCCAGTGGTCTCTCCGAGCTTTTGGACCCTGGGTCTGAGACGAAGGATATGACGAAGGATATGACTGCATCAGCCTCGTATCTATACACTCTTCTCCACCTAGTCGAGCCCGTGCCTGCGAAAAGCGACGAAGTAGAGCGACTTTATGAGGCACTGGAAACTCTTGTTCTGCCCGGGGGAGCACTCTTCGTCACAGATTCCCTTCCTCCACAGATTCGGGAGCTCGCACTCTGTGTCCGAGGTCGTATTCTGTTGCTTCTGTGCGTCGAGGAAGAGGAACAAGCAGAAGACAAAAAGCAGAGTGACGAAATATTCGATACGGATATACCTATTCTCACAAGGGCGTGCCCCCATGGTCAATTGCGCGATGAATTGCAAGGTGTTCTGTCGGTTTGTTGTTTCTTGGATTATTATTTGCCTTTCTCAACTGTACCTTCTCACAGATCAGTGATCCAACCCAGGATGGATCGATGAAAGCTATTGTTTCCAGGTTTGGCGTACCGGCCCTCTTGAATGGGCTTCGAGGGGGCGCCGGCCGAATTGTTCTGAAACAATGTGCGCGTCGTCTATCTGACCTCATGGCATATGGTATGTGTTGACATTTGCTCTCCGCCTCCTCATCTCAACCAATCTGAGAATAGACAGAATATATTTTCAACTTGGTATGGATGAAAACATCAAGTGTATGTGTATCGCACTGCAGGATATGTTTTTGCATTCGGACTCCGCAATACGACGTTGGGCCGTAAACGGCTTCAAAAAACTCGCTGACTATGGTAAGATTTTTTCGTTTCTTGTTATTTTTGTTAATTTGCTTGCTAGCTGAAATACGCAAAGTCATGAGAACGTCGAAATTAATGGAGGTGTTTGTGACTTTGTTAGCAGACGCAGATATCCAAGTACGAGCGGCGGCGCTCGAAACACTCACAGAATTTGGTGAGCACAGTAAAATTCTTTGCCGCCTCATGCACCCCTCACTCATTTCATCCAAGCCGAAATTCGTGCAGCCATTGGAACCTCAAAAACAATCGGAGAACTTGTGAAGCTCCTGGCGGCCGAGGATTCGCAAGTACGCATGGCGACCATCAACGCGCTTGGGGGACTTGCAGAGCATGGCAGGACATCTTTCAATGTTCATCGCCCCAGGCTGATTCCCTAGCAGAAGAACTCCGTGCGGCCGTTGGAACTCCACAAACGATTGGTAATGTTTTGAGTCGTATGGAGGACGATGAAGAAGACGTCAGATCGGCAGCCATCAATGCCTTCAAGAAATTTTCAACACATTGTATGGTTGACCTGAATCTCTCGCCGCATCACTGACCTCACATTCTCTTTCTGCAAGCCGAAATTCGTGAAACTATGGGAACTCCGGAAGCAGTCGGAGAACTTCTCGCTCTCCTGGTTGACCGGGAGTGGGAAGTACGGCTTGCGACACTCAATGTGCTCGCTGAACTCGCAGAATATGGTACGACTGTCCTCTTGTCCTCGTCATCGCACACTTATTTTCCACCAGAGCAAATTCGTGTAGTCATTGGAACTTCAGAGACACTCGGGAAAGTTGTGGGTTGTGTGGCCGACCACGATCCGGATGTGCGGACGGCGGCCATCGATACACTCAAAAAACTTGCAACGCACGGTATGATCACCGTCATTTTCTCACCGCCTCGCACTCATTTCCTACCAGCGGATATATGTACGGCTATGGGAACTCCAGAAACGATCGGGGAGTTTTTAAAACTCATGGAAGTCGAGAGATGGCGAGTACGGGTGGTCGCCATCAACACACTGATAGAACTCGCAGAACATTGTATGCTCCCTCTGTTTTCTTATTGATGCATTCGCCCTCATCCCTTACCAGCGGAGATTCGTGTGGTTCTTGCAAGCCCCGAAATATTGAAGAAGATCGTGAGTTGTCTGGCGGATGAGGACTTGGACGTACGAGCCGCAGTAATCGACGCATTGAAACAACTTGCTGAATATCGTATGACTATCTTTGATTTTCTCGCCCTGCGTCGCTCATTTCTTGAAAGCGGACATTCGTGTGGAAGGCATGGGAACTCCAGCAACAATTGGACAACTTGTCGACCTTCTAGCACCCGAGGATGGGCTAGTGCAAGTGGCAACCATCAAAACACTCGCGGAACTTGCAGTACATTGTATGATCGATCCCGTTTCCTGCCTTTCCATCCACCCTCATTTCCTGCCAGCGGAAATTAGTCAAGTCTTGGGAACTCCCAATACGATCGGGAAAGTTGTGAATTGTCTCGCAAACGATGACAGCTATGTCCGCGCGGCAGCCTTCGACGCACTTAACACACTCGCAACACACGGTATGAATGTCGCATTTTCCATCGTCCTCGCTCATTCTCTGGCAGCGGAGATCAGTGCGGCCATTGGAACTTCAGAAGTTGCTGGAAACATTGTTAATCTTTTAACCGCAACGAATATCCCAGGGCGAATAACGATTCTCAATGCAGTTGCGGAACTTTCAGGACATGGTAAGTATGGCCTAGAGTTTTCCTGTGCTCATGTTAGCTCATTTTGCGCAAGAGGAAATTCGTGCAGTCCTCGCGAGTCCAGAAAGCATCCGAAAAGTCGTGGATTGTCTGGCGGATGTCGAAGCGGATGTACGAGCAGCAGCCGTCAATGCGGTGAAAACCTTTGCGGAACATGGTATGATTGACTTCGTTTTCTCAACATCAAAGACCCATTTCCTGCAAGTGAACATGCCTACACTCGTTGGAACTCCAGAAATGATTGCAGAACGCCTAAAACTCGGGGGAGCCGGGAATTTACAAACAATGGCGACTATCGCCACACTTGCGGAACTGGTGGAATATAGTACGGATGATCTTCTTTCATTACCGCGATGTTTGCGCTCATGTCCTGCCAGAGGAAATTTGTGCAGTCGTTCAAACTCCAGAAATATTTGGGAAAGTTGTGGATTGTCTGGCGGACGCCGAACCGGATGTACGAGCAGCAGCACTCAATGCAGTCAAAGTATTTGCGGCACATGGTATGGTTGACCCCATATTCTCACCAACTTGGACTTATTTCCTGGAAGTGGAAACCTTCCCAACTGTGGGAACTTCAGAAATGATCGGAAAAATTATCAGTCTGTTAACGGACAAGAGTTGGGAAGTACGAATGACCGCAATCACCGCACTGACGGAACTTGCAGAACAAGGTCTGACATTTTTTTCCTTGGCACCTCACACTGATGTGCTGTCAGAGGAACTCCGCGCAGTCGTTGGAACACCCGAAACGACCAGGAACATTCTAAGTCGTATGGAAGACGACGACGAAGATGTCCGAATCGCAGCCATCGAGGCCTTCAAGAAATTCGCAGCACATGGTGCGCAACTCCCCCATTTTCTTATCCCACATTCATTCCCTGGAAGTTGAAGTTCGTGAAATCGTTGAAACTCCAGAAACAATCCAAAAAATTGTCAATCTGCTAACCGACCCAAATTGGGGAGTACGCGTGGCTGCACTTAACATTCTCACAGACCTAGCAGGACATGAGCAAATTCGTGCAGTGCTTGGAACTTCAGAGACGATTCGGAAGATTGTTGGTTGTATGGGGGACGAGGACGAGGACGTACGAGCCCCAGCCGCCAAGGCACTGGAAACCCTTACTACACATGGTACGATGGCTCTCGTTGCCCCATAGGCTCAGAGACTCATTTCCCACAAGCACAAGTTTGTGCGGCCATTGCAACTCCAACAACATTCGCAGAACTCGTCAAACTTCTGTCGGCCGACAGTTGGCGGGTCCAAATGGCCACTATCAACACACTTGTGGAGTTGGCAAAACAATGTATGTTCGATGTTTGGTTTCCTAACGTTACGCCCATTTTCTGCCAGCGGAAATTCGTGCAGTGCTTGGGACTCCAGAAATGGTGGGGAAAGTGGTGAATTGTATTGCAGACGATGACTCGGACGTGCGAGGGGCGGCCGTCGACGCGCTCAAGAAACTTGCAGCACATAGTATGATTATCGACATTTTCTAACCGCCTCATACTCATTTCCCACAAGAGGAGATCTGTGCGGCCATTGGAACTCAAGCAACTATTTCAGAACTCGTCAAACTTCTGTCGACCGACGATTGGCGAGTCCAAATGGTGACTATTGAGACACTGGTGGACCTTACGGAACATGGTATGCTCGAGCTGTTCCCTAGCCCTCTACCCATCCTCATTCCTCCTCCAGAGGAAATTCGTGATGCCCTTGGAACTCCAGAAACGATTGGGAAAGTTGTGGGTTGTCTCGCCGACAACGACGAAGACGTACGGGCGGCAGCCGTCAAGGCACTCAAAAATCTTGCAACGCATGGTATCGCTAGCCTGACTCTGACGTGGCAGGCACACTTATTTACCTCATTTTAGACAAATTGCGTGCAGCTATTCGAGCTCCAAAACCACTAGGTCAGCTTTGGAGGATGTTTGGACTCCCATATTCGGCCGCGGCAACCGATGTCCTGACCACGCTACTCGGGCATAGTACAAATCTATCATTACAACTCGCTTTTCTCCTCATTTCCGCCTAGATGATTTTCGTGAACATTTTGAAAAGCCTGAGCAGGTTGATTCCGTCCTTCGGAATCTTTCGGATCCGAATTGGAGAGTGAGAGTTGGAATGGTCCTCGTTTTGCAAGTGTTTCGAACAGATGGTAAGAATGAAGATTCACACGAATCCCTTTGCTTGACATCCAACAGAAAATCTGCGTGGGCTGTTCATTACCACCGATACGACAATCCGACTTCTCGACTTTCTTGGGAATTCGAATACCTCAGCCGTCGCAGCGAGTACCCTTGCCACTCTTGTCGAATACCGTGATGCTTTTCCTTGGTCTCATTTCGGCCGTGACTGATCCTGCACAGCTGGACCTCAATCGAATATAGTGGCTCCAAATTCCATCACTATGATCCTGGCGGCTGTCAGAAGTGAACCCGCCAAAGAAGAGCTGACTACGTTGATCGAGGCTCTGATTAAGCTTGGTACTCCCCTTTCCATTAGTCGTTCCGCCTGGCATTTATCGATGACTAGACACTGGAATTGATGATGTCCCCGTTCTCCTCCTTACCGAAATCCTTCGACAGCTACCACAAGCGACTCCAGCAGCAAGAACGGCTTACACCGATATCCTGAAACGGCTTCCGATAGAGTAAGCAAGACATGTTTTCGCTGAACTTCGTTCATTCCGCGCATCTAGGACGATCTACATATCATCAAACCATGTCGACAAATTGATGAAACTTTGGATTAGTTCAGATTCTGCAATCTCAGCTATCGTTCTCCAAATTCTTATGCGATTGGCCGACAATGGTACGAGCTTCATGATACTACCACGCCAATAAATTCTTTCATTTACTTGCAGCCCAATTCCGAGTGTTGATTCGACCGGAGCTGTGGGACAGGTTGTCCTATTCGATACAGCATGAGAAAAGTGGCCCCGCGCTAGAAACTCTGAAGGGCCTCGCACACGATGGTAAGCATTGAATAAAATGGCAGAACTTCTCTGAGAAGGTCCCCAGCGGAGACCCGACGAAAGATCCTGAACTCGGGAATTGTCCACGTACTTCTCAATATGCTTAAAAGCGGTACAAGTGATGTCGACCGCTGGCAGATAGGGCTGGAAGGACTTCTGATTTTAGATGTATTCTGATTCTGGGGTGCACTCGTGGTAGCCACTATAGAACAAGTTTCCGTACGATATATACTCACCAACTCGGACCAAACCGAAACGTCCTGGCCCGGAATTGACTTGTGTCAAAAGTTGGCGTGCAATGTCGGCTCAGCGCTGCCGCCCATCTACTACTCCCTTTCCGACGATAAGAGATTGAAGCCAGCCTGCAAATGAATCAGCTACTCGTCGAGCGACCAGAGATACAGATATGTCACGTGTGCCACACCACCCACAAGCGCTTAAATAAGCACCAGAAACCAGCGCCGTCCACAAAAACGCCGGGAGCACGCGAGGGAAGACTGCAGTAGCGGCGCGTCTATCCCATCCTCCATCAAAAGCGCGATAGTGTAAGTCGGCCCGTCCGCAGGATATCATGTTTTCCGCTGCAGGAAGTATCAGTGAACGTCCGAGTGGCGGGAGCCGCGTACGTGCCGTGTCGACGCGCCTGGCCACGCACCGGAAGCCACAAGCCACACCAGCCTCCGGAGGGTTGAGACTCGGGTTGGGTAGAAAGCCGGGGTAAAGCGAAGATACGCACGAGATGGGCTTTCCCTCGTTATCCATTGCAGACTTCCGTCCAGTACAAGACATCGCTCATGGCTGGGCGATGGGTGGCACCTGAGTGCATTGCACTACTAGACTCGGCGGCGATGCTCAGAGTGGCGACATATTCAATGCGTACAATTCAAGGGCGCGGAACCGAAATAAGATCGGAAAACCGGGGTACAAATGTCCCGGCGAAGGCCGCGGGTGAGGGAAGCGTCCGAGGTTCGTGCCCATCGGTCCTCAGGATCGTTTTGAGCGATTTGCCACTTGAAGTGAGGCGAGTGAAGCAGCGGCGTGAATACTTGAATAACGCGATCTTGACTTGTGGTTGATACGTCGGAAAGAGCCAAACGTGCCGTACCCAAAACGACCAGTGTCGGCGGGCGCATTTGAGCGGGAAAGTAGGTCGGGGCGGGCAGGGATGTCGGGAGTTGGAAATTTGAAAATGGTTGACATGCTAGTCACGTTCCCGTTTTGTTCCGAGTCTCTCCGAGCGCATGTTCGTTTCGACGCCCATCTCGCAACACTGACAGCCGCTGAGGCCTGAGGCGCCGCCCAGCAGATGTTTTTACTGGTGAGGCTTCGTGTCTTTCTGACGGCGAAATCGACTTGAATTCGGCTGCTACAGCTTAATTCTGTCCGGTCTGACTCGGAATTCGAATCGCCTCCAGAGGAGATTCTACAATGATTCTCGGGTTGATTCTGATTGTGATTCTCTTTCATCACGAATCACCTTCCTTCCTTCCTGTCAGAATCGTGTCCAGAATCAAAATCAAAATCGAAGCGGTCAAAGCTCGGGTTGATCCTCGCATGATTCCAAAAACATTTCAGAATCACCTTCATCACCTTCACCACTGAGAATCGTCTACTCTGACTGTCTCCGGGATTGAATTTTTGCTCTCTCTCCCAAACAACACTTGGAATGAACATTCAAAGTCGCTACGAATGCAAGTACCTCAAGACTTCTCTTCCATCGCAGCTGCTGTTGAGAAACAGGGTCCATGGTCATCTGCCAAGGATCGACCTGGATTTCTGCCACCAACAATGGAAGCTCCGTGTTTTTTTTTTGCAATAAACAGTAGAGCTGATGAGGCCCTAGACTCGCCAATCAAAAAATGGGTCATACCAAGTGCCGGAAATTGCCTCTGATTGTCCAGGGTTTTGGCGCTCAGCATTTTCAGTTTTAACCTCGACCAAGCTATGTAACCCTTCGTCAAGCCGGGTGTAGCACGGAGACGTATCCACGTGGCCGTGTGTCGTCATGGGTCTATTTAAGCTACATCGCGTCAACACACCTCGACCACCTTTCCAGCACGTAACTGGCCAGGTTTTACCTCATCAGGTTCAAGTATGATCATGATGTTCAATTGTCTCCCCATGCCCTCCACCGTTGAAACCTCCCGCACAGAGCTAAATCTGGAGTGTATCAGCATTCCAGAACACTCCAACAACCATGAAAAAACACCACATAATTACTAAGTATAGATTTGCCGATCATCTATCTACATTGGTCTATGCAAAGGGTAGCCCGAGGTAGCCCATGGTAGCCGGATGTCGACCAAGCTAACCACACTTTGTCAGCTGCAGGTAGCCATACATCCTTGTCAAAGCGTGCCTCTACGCGTGTCTCTGTCTACAGAGGCCTGGAATGCAGTGATTGGTCCTTCCGACGGATTTGCCACCACCCTTGGGGTTGCCCGCCAATCTTGCATTCAGGCGTCTAGGCTGACATTCGGTATTTGATCAACTCTTTACCAACGATTTTTCATGTCAACGGAGGCAGAAAATCTTCAAAGCTGTGGGATAATCAGAAGCCCGATGTCAATTTCGATGGTCGGCACCGCCAAAGATGGGTGTCTAGTCGCCGATGTGAGAGACGCCGGTGGCACGGTAATCGTTTCATCTGTCAAACCAGAGCTCAAAAACATCTGGATCGCTCCGTGAGCCAATCCGACAACACCATGGTGAGGATGCTTATGTATCTTTCTTGGCCTCGCTTTCAACCTATATCTTAGCCGATAAGTCATTTTTTGCAGTATTTTCCGTTGGTGGTGAGTCTGCCTTGCTTGTTGAAGAAAAACAATATCCTCTGACAAGGTTTTTCCAGATCGACACTTTTACATACGGTACGTTCTTCCTCTATAACTACCACCCTTGTCGAACTCGAACCCGAACAGGTATTTACTCGGCGCTCTTCTTTCAGTCTGTTCAAGTTTTGTTGAGCCGGCGCCGAACACACTACAAATTCCACCTCGCGTGCCTCACCGCGCTCTTTCTGCTTTCCACAATACACATCGTAGCAGCGTATGCATGGGCGTTCATCACCGACGCTGCAATAACCGCGATATACGAAGTGCTCTCACTGAGAAACCCTCCGCCCGACTTGTACGGCCCCAATGATCCCGTGGTGGTGCATCATCTTGCGCGCCTCCTCCGGGCACGATACGCAATAGCGAAGTAAGCGACGCAATCCATTCAAATCATCTTTTCTCTGACCTTGATTGACATTGATTTTCGTAGTGCTCTCGCTGATGCTATCCTCGTAAGCCATTTAAGGATGAGATTTTATACCTTATTTTCATGAAATATTCCAAGATTTGGAGGTGCTATATTATTTGGGGAAGTAGTTGGCGAGCGGTCACATTTCCTTGCGTCGCATATGTGGTCAACATTGGTGTGTACGGTCATGGGTACCTGTCAGATCAGATACTGACTGCCATGCTGAATAGGCGGGTTCCTAGTTGGCGCCCTTCCCCTGCTTGGCCCGTCTGAGCGCACAGCAGTCGCAGTCTGCATCGGCACAACGTTTTTTACGAACGTGGTTGCTTCATCGCTTGCTGGTCAGTCTTTCATCCATGCCATCCATCCCTCTGTTCGGTCTGAGTGTAAATACTAGCTGGCCGGATATGGTGGATCTCCCGCCGCGCCTCCTACGTCATAAGTCAGAACTCGCGCCGAACATACGCCAATCTGACCGCGATCCTGTGCGTGTACTCAGTCGCCATCTGCCTCAAGACCTCCTCTACTTATCGCTCCCCGTTTTTCAGCGTTGAAAGCGGCTGCATCTACCCTATATCCATCATCGTAGCCCTCATTCTCTTCATCGTACCCACGACGTCGACAATATCTGTCCTCATCGCAATCGCACCTGTATACCACATCGTGGTACGTGCCTCAATTCTTCCACAGGCATCCGAGCCTGGTCTCCCTGACAGCGATACGCGTACATACAGGGTATATCACCGACCCTGATTATCGTGCGGGTGGGGCTCGGCGTGAGCACCTACGACCTCGACAAAACCGTCACCACCGTCAGCCACGGCACCGGCGAGCACGCGCACAGGCGCGCTCCGGGGCAACCTATCAGTACGCTTCGTTTCAACCACACGACAACCATAGAGCTCGGGTTGGAGAGGAGAAATGAAAATGGCTCGGGGGGTCCTGTAGAATCGTGTAGTGACACAACCCAAGTGTAGGAATTATAGTGTTTGCTGTAATGTGTACTTTATGGACGTTTATGATATGGTAGCAGTCGCAACTTGAAGTGTAGATCCAGGTCGGCGTCGTCAATTACGCGGAGATGGAGCTCGGAGGAGAGAAGTGAAGATCTGGCATTAGTATTCCGCTTATATAACGCCTACCTACGTGTATAAACTGTAAGCGTTCCTCACTACTCGCTTGCGGAGTTTGAAACCGGGTGGAAATGCCGAAAGTCGGAAGGTGTAAATCCGAGCGTGCTGAGCGCCCAAATCCGGCGTTTGGAATGATCCGACAACCTCGTCGTCGACGTGGACCGATCCTTGACCTGCCACTCCTGGGTGAAGGGGGTGGGTCGCCGCGCCATCCGCCGGCCCCTCCTCCTCACGCACCTCCTCTGCGTAACTCGAACGTAGTCGAGCGGACCCCGAATCTCTTGCGCGAGGTGCATTGCACAGGTCGCCGGGCAGCGGGAGGAGGAGGTGCGCGCGGAGGGGAGCAGTGAGAAGCCGCGGTTTTCGACCGCAGACTCGGAGAAGGGCAAGGCAACCTTGATTTCGACTTTTGACTTTTCTTTTCTTTTTTTCCTTCTTATTCCCATTCCAATGTACAGTACACTGTATCACATTACTAACCCGTAGCCGCACATTATTATCATAAATCACATCAGATCCTGTACAAACCACAATAGCCTGTACAACCATGTTCTATACTCTTGAAAGATAACCGATATAGAGCTGTAACTGAAGTCTTCTATAATGCACATTACGCGCCATCGTACTTAGTATAGTATAGTCTAGTTTTTCATATGTACACAGACGCCGCCTCATTAATTTAGTTTTTCTCGAGTCCCTTCAATTCTCCGAGTCCTCCCAGACGACGCGCGGGCGCACGGCGCCCGCCGCCATGAGCTTCCGCCGCTCGCGCCACGCGGCGAGCGCGCTGAGGAGGATCGCGGCGAAGCACGTGGTGCCGGTGAGCCCGAGAGTCGCGACGTAGCAGCTGCGGCCCTCGAGGCACTGGTGCGCCGCCGCGCGCACGGCAACGGCTGCGGCGGTGCTCTCGCGCGGCTCGTGCGCGTCGAGGTTGCGCCCGAACGCGATCGAGAAGAGATTCCCGCCGACCATGGGCGAGAGCGAGAGGAAGCCCCAGTTCTCGGAGAAGTGCGCTGCGGGGTGGGTTAGTGTGATTTTTATGGCGGGGAGGGGGACGTACAGAGGCCGAAGAACTCGATGCACACGGTCGGGAAGAGGCCGAAGATGGTGCCGTACGCGAGGCCGACGAGGGCGCTCGCCTTCCACAGGCCCGCGACGTCGCCGATCTGCGCGGCGAGCAGCTGCGAGAGGAAGAAGAGCGTCGAGACAATGACGAGCGAGTACGACCGCGGCATGCCGTAGCGGTTCTTGATGTTGTCCGAGATCAGGCCTGCGAGGGTGTGAATCGCCCGTGTCGGCGAGAGAGAGGCGACGGACCGATGAGGATGCGGCCTGAGAAATTCATGAGGGAGATGGTGGAGACCTGCGTGGCTTGCCAGCGCGACGCCTCGACCTCGTCGTACGTGGGGTTCCCCTTGGCGAACAGCGCCTGCGACATTGACCCGACGTTGTTGATGTCTACGCGCGCTCAGCATCCCGCCGGAATGAACGACACCGCGACCTACACATCAGCCCCGTCCCGCTCACTGTTCGAGAATCAGCTTTATATATCAGACGTGAGAAAGTGGCCGCACGCATGGAGAGGATCACAAAGAGCAGCCAAAAGTCGGGGTTGAGCCACAGCGCGCGGCCGTGGATATTCGGGCCCTCGAGCGCGTCGTGCTTGCTGCGGCTGCGGCTGCGGCTGTGGGACTCCCGGCCGGTCGAAAGACTGCGTGGTGGGCTCAGTTCAATCCCTCTTGCGTCTGGTACGTACTCTTCCTCCGCGTCGGCAGGCGCGCCGGCGAGCAGCGGAACTTCGCTCGGATCGTCGTGGTCGTGGCTGAAGAGCGTCGCCTCCGCCTCGGCCGCGACGGCCGCGAAGTCCACGTGCTCGGTCTCGGCGGCCGCCAGCGGGATTGCGCGCACGAGGAAGAAGCCAATGACGGTCGTGAGCGCGGTCCCGCCCGCCAGCAGGAGTAGGAACGACGAGGTGTCGCCCGGAAACAGCATGTGCGCGAGCGTCGAGAAGAAGAACGCGGAGAGACCGAAGCCGGAGAGCACCAGCCCTGTTGTCGTCGCGCGCTGTTATCCGGCGTATTCAGCTTATGCACGGAATTGAAGCAGGTAACGGGACGCACGGCCTTATCAGGGAACGACTTTGCGGTGGAGTTGACCGCGCCCGTAAATCCGGCGTTTCCGCCCGCACCCGTCATGAAACTGCAGGCGATAAGCAGGCCAAGGTTTAAGTTGGACAGAGTGGAGTCGGCGGGGACGCCTGCATCGTAGAAATGTCGGATGCCCGTGTAGCCCAGGGAGAGAAATACAAAGGAGAAACCGAGAGGTATCCGGGGACCCCGCACGTCCACGATTCGGCCCCAGAAAGGCCCACTGCTGTATACACCGACTGTATCGACCTCAGTATTGGCTGCAAAAAAAAAACGAAAATAATTTGACACACCGTTTGCTGCAAGCCCAACAATGTTCAGCTGCGTATGAGTGATATTAAGGCGCGCCGCAAGCTGCGGTGAATATGCTGGAAAAATAAATTAGCTTAAATTCGAGGATTCTAAGGGCGAAGAGCTGACCCGAGAAGACCTTTGGGTGGACTTCGCTCAGTACGTTCTAACGCTAATGATTTCAAGAAAACACACATAGTTCGTTCCGGATCCCACAGCGACAAGCAAAGATGCTAATAAAGTCGTTATCCGAGGCACACTCAGCAGTCCAGGCACAGCAGGGTTCGGGGGAGCCATCGGATGTCACCCAGAGTTGTGCGAGGGAGAAATAAAAACACAGTAAAGGTTCTCAACTAGACGCAAGCCACGTAGAAACCATACAACGATGAAGGGGAAAGATAACCCCGACCGTTATATCGGGTTTCAGGTTACAGCGTGTGATCAGGTGACAACGAACCGGAAGATTCCGATTACTACTAGTCTACTACGGCGGCGGATTAGAGTGGGCGTAAGTGCACTACTTTGCGCTACTTAGGTACACATAGCTTGAATGCTGTTGAAAACTGTTTAGGAGACGACGAGCGTCTTTTTTTTTTTTTTTGGGAAAATAATGGCTAGTAGAGTTGAATAACCGTGTGGGCTACTGTGGCACCTAGGTGGTCTCGTTTCTTTCAAACTCAGGTAGTGGATAATTCGGCACTAGTCCGGCGGGAACAGTCGTGTGGAATATGTGGAGCCACCCTTTCAGTGCACGGGTCGCTCGAGAGCCGGAAATTCCCATCTATTTTGAGAGGTATGGGAACTCGATGGTGATTTGCCTTCGTTGAGATAATCTATTGGATACAGACCCGTCAGCAGAAGTATGTGTACATCGTGAATGCCAAAAAAAAATCGCGAACTGGGAAAATGCAATGTAAAGCCTGGCCTGCAGATTTGGTCTCGCGACTCGGATGTGGCCGGTCCGCATTGAAATCTTCCAACGAAAGGAACTTCCGCAGTCCAAGAAGGCTGGGCGGGAAGATGAATAATTATAAGGGACAGGAATAAAGTCGCAATTGCCAGTTCTCTAACACCATTTACCGCTATGATAGTGACAGGGATTTCGAGGCTACGCAACTATTCGTTTCCTTATCCGAGTCGTTCGATAGCCAAGAATTCTTAAGATCTTGAAAATGTAGTCTCCAAATCCTCAGGTCGATATGTTTTGGATATGTTCCAAGCGGATGCGAGCTCCGTTATAGTAGTTCTCCTCGATCCAGGTGTGACTTTCGCCGCTGTTTTTCCACGCACAAATATAAACCTCTGTTGCGTGCCTGAGTCCATATTGGCGCACATTACCCTAGTCCGAGACAACCTCGACGCGAGGCACGAGCGGCTTGAGGTTGTCGTAGGATAAGCTTAGGTAGTGAGAATCGGGATAGTTGGGACGCGACCTTTTGATGCCATCACCTCCTTCCCTCTCGCGTCCACGACGGATGATTCTCACGTCCTTCTTCTTTCGCCCACCCTCCGCTTCCCTCTTTCTTCTAGTGCGTGGTAGAGTTGGCTCGCGCCTTCGGCGCGTCCTGCTTTTCCCCCGGGAGCTCCTCTGCGCGCTCAGAGTCTCCTCTTCCGCTCGGAGCTGACCTTCCCCCTCGCGACGGGCGCCCTGCGCGTCCCCCCGTCGCCTCCTTTCTCCAGCTCTCGCAGCCGCCGCAGGCGGCCGAGCGGAAGAGCCGTAGGCTCTTCCCCCCACACCCACGAAACTACGAGTCCGTGGACCCGCTAGATTCGTAGGTGTTCTCTTCCTTCTTCACGCGACTCGTACTCGAGTCTCCTAGCTTCTCGGTCCGTGTGCGAACTTCCCCTTCCAGCTGTGTACTTGCAAGGTGACCACGGGCAGTTTCGGCCCTCGATGCCTTCTCGCTTATAATCCGCGGTCGCATTCACTCGGAATTGTCGAAATAAAAGAGATTCAGTTGCTTCGAAGTTGGGTGGTGCGAGTCAAGAAGCAGTTGAGGAAACTTCAGGAAAGCGACGAGACGCATCAGTGGCAGTGCTGACAGCACGTGCCACTCCCAGCCCCTTTCTTCCGCCCACAACAACCAAGATGTCGGAAATCGACGTAAAGATTACAGCCGTGAAGAATGCGATACGGAAAAGCCGTCCGATGTGCAGCGGAACCTGCGAGATTCCTCCCGACCAGAATGTCCTTGTGTACGGTTTTCAAGAAGATGGTACAGCGAAGTGAGTGGCAGAAACGGAGGTCCTGCTTCTTTCTAAAGATGTCCTAGATGGGTGGACCTATTGAAAGCGACCCCGGAACAGCTGGACGTAGTATCAGCTGCATGCCAACGGGCAACTTTTGGCCGCAACAAAGAGGATGTTTTTGACGAAACGTATCGAAAGGCCGGGCAAATGAGCACGAACGACTTTAGGATTGGTTTCAATCTAGAGAAGTCCGGGATCATCGACGCCGTTTATAGCCAACTTCTCGATGGATTCAGTGACCCCGACAAAGGCATTAACGCGGAACTTTACAAACTGAACATTTACGGTACGATCTCTGGTGCCGTGCCTACCAAAATTCTGACTCGCCCGAAGACAAGGGATCCTTCTTCAAGGCGCACAAGGACACGCCCCGCGGACAGAACATGTTCGGATCCCTTGTTATTGTTTTTCCTACTGTCCATGCTGGAGGAGCGTTGCTTGTTCGCCACGACAACAAGGAGGAGGCATTCGACTCCTCCAAGATGCTTGCCCCTTTTGATACCTCCAACGTCGCCTATATTGCATTCTATGGGGACGTCGAACACGAAGTCGCGGTCGTCGAATCGGGCCATCGCGTGACGCTCACCTACAATTTGTATTTTGCGGGTGGCCCGAGCGCTTCCTTGCCCAAAATGACTTCTGCCGGTACCGCCAACGATCTGCAATCTGCCCTCGTTGCCCTGCTCGATGAGCCAAATTTCCTTGCAGACGGCGGTATCCTCGGCTTTGGTATGCGCTACAAGTACCCTGTCGACTCCAACACCAACCTTCGGGGGATGAAATCCTTGCTGAAGGGCGCAGATGCGCTCCTCGTCCGCGTATGCGAAGAAATCGGTCTTCAGACGTCACTCAAGGCCGTGTACTCCCCGAATGACGAAGGTATGGTCATGATGGACAAGATACTCGACCCAGATGGCGATATGGGCGAGTTCGAGGAGTCTGCGACAGATGTGCTCTCGAGGGACTACGGAGGCGAGATGATCCAGGCCCCCGAGTGGGACGAGGAGGAGGAACGCAACATTACAGCGGTGAAATGGATTACACCCATGTCGGCTCGCACCCCCTTGCGCGCCACGTACATTGCGTACGGGAACGAACATTCGATTGAATATGTCTATGGCGATCTGGCCCTAATGGTGCATGTACCTGATGCTGATTCTCGCGGAGCGCAGTGAAGCTGCTAGCTATGTATGTATCCTATGTACATCCGGCCCAAACACGACTACAATCTGTGACTCGTGCTCATCTCCACGAGGGACTCCTGCAGTGCAACGCGGCGGATTTCAGGCATCGTGGGGAACAGCTTCGACAAAGATCTCGAGAGCTTTTGCTCCTCCCATTTCCCGATTGTCAGTAAATCCTTTATGGTGGTAAGACCCTTCGTTTTGAATTCCATTTTCCAACTGGAGAGATCAAAACCACCGACGTTTCTGAGGAATTCGTCGATAGTGAATCCGGGAGTGGAAGCGGTTGGATCTAAACACAACCCCAATGGCGGCACTTTTTGATCAACATTGTCGCTTCGAGCCTGTTTCATCTCGTTTACAGTGCTATTACTTCGAGACCGTAGTTGGCCTTCTTCCCCAGAGTTATCGGACCAGGAGTCTGGGAGCGCTAGTATTTTAGCCTGGAGACGCTGCCTTTTCGCCGTCCCAGACTTCAGTGGCACGGAGAGGGAGATCGCGCGTCCAGCTTGTTTGGCGGTGGTGGAGTATCTTCACTGGGATCGATGATGGACGGCTCCCTGTTGATACGTGGCTTTGTGTCTGCCTGAGTGGCATGTATGATCGTCTAAACACGACGCCTGATGTGAACTAGAGCCATGGAAGTCATATCTCCATACCCACCTTAACCTTCTTAGGCTTCTCCTCTGCTTTGCGCCGAGCATGCCGACCATGACTCTGATGGGAACTAATCGGAGGATACTGCACCGAGTACTCTGGATCGACGTAAGCGTAGTCATTCTCGATGGTATCGGGCTGCTCGTCGAAGCGGGGCTTGTTTTGAAGCGCCCGTCGAACAGTGTCATCGGAGACGCACGAAATGTGCGCTATGGTCTCGATCTTGACCCCATGTGCATAGACAATCCGGCAGATTGCCCTCCCGGCTCTGTCCAGGCACCTTGACCCCACCGTCAGGACGGCTAGTTATGCATCTGGCCACCATGATATACCGTTGATCAAACAAACGAGGAGAGATGACAAAATGCTTTTCGACCGGACGATTCCTTGCGAAATGCTCGCAAGTCGGGTTGTTGCAATCCTCGGGATGAATCTTGGGGCCCTTGAAGGGTGTGGGCATAAGAAATGCAAGAAAAAAGTTCAGGTTGACTTCAGTTTGTTTTTCAACCCTATAGGCTATAAGCACGTGACACATTTCTTCGGAACTTTCTTTTTTGGCCCTTCCCAGCTCGGCTCAGAAGCCGTTCGATATTTTGAAGGGCAGGATTTCTACAAACATGTACGAGCATTAAAAATATTAACCTGCACCTCTACATTTAATTCTTCGCCGGCCGAATCGGCTCAAGCAATGGTTGCTTCTCGAGGATCGTAGCAGACGCCACGAGGAAGTTGGGTTTGGTTCCATCTCCCTAAAATTCAAGTTGTTCACACAAATTAAATGTAAATGCCTCGAATGGAAACACGCACGATCATCCAGTGGGGGAACCCAGGGTCGTACGGAAGGACACTCTCCAAGAACTCAATCTGTTCATGCGACAGAGAAATATCCAGCGCCTCAACGTTGGAAAGGAGGTGCTCGATCTTGCGACCGCCGATGATGGGGAAGCAGTACGGGACCTTTTGCATCACGTACGCGATCGCAACTGGACATTATGTCAGTGGTCGAAAATGAATCGAAAACGCGGCGTAGACGTACCTGCGGTAATGCTCTTGGCTCCGACTTCGCCAGCAACCTTTTCCAGCGCCTGCGACATTTTCTTCTCGTTTTCATTACGCTCCCAGTGGGGACCAACCAACAAGCGACCCTTCTCGCCAGTTACGCGACGCTGCTGCTCTTCAGCATCCGTGCGAAGTTTGCCGCCAGCCAGAACATTCCAAGGTGCGAGGGCAAGCCCTAGGGGGGATCAGTGACAACTAGAACATTGGAGAAAAGTAAACACACCATGAGCGCGGGCCATAGGGATAATTTCGCGCTCGAAGGACCGCTCCATGACGTTCCAGGCGCCTTGGTAAATAACGAACGGCGATTTTCCCTGGTCGCGCGCGTATTGGTTCGCTTGCGCCACCACCCATGCGGGGGTGTCCGAGACGCCCTAGAAACAATAAGAAAACAACTAGGTCGAAAAAGGAATCAACTTACAAGGTATAACACCTTTCCCTGCACGACCAGGTTGTGCAGGCCATTCATAACCTCCTCGACGCCAGTGTCCCAATCCCACCAGTGCACGTACAGGATGTCGATGTATGTGGTGCGCAATTTTTTGAGACTGGCTTCGACACTGATGTGCATCGACTTGATATTGTTCCCGACATAGGTCACCTTCTTGTCGATAGTGCTGTTACGGGCCTTGAAATTGGTCGTGTACTACCAAAACTGAGAGGATACCCATGCCGGCTGAACAGTGCGATGCACAAACCTTGGTTGCGATCACAAGCTGATCACGAATGTTACGCTTCTCCGTCCATTCACCTATAAAGATCTCGGAGGTTTCGTCCTGGCTTTCGGCAGGAAAAAGGAGTCAGAAAAATCCCAACACCAAGACAGAAATATTAAACGCACTAGCTGTTGGCCGTGTCGATGAAATTACCGCCATTGTCGAAATACGCATCGAGGAGCTTGAAACTAGACTCTTTGTCCATCTCTCCCATGCCCAGGGGGCCCCATTTGTCGCCAATGCTCATGGCACCGAGCTGAAGAGGCGAGACATGGATTCCGGCGAGCGGTGAAAGAGTTCTATAAAGTCCAAGTCTCGTAGGTGGTGCTTTGGGGATTTCGAAGAAGGACATGCTTGGGGAGTGAGAATTCGGTGAGTGGAGATTCTCTGTGGGCCATGAGAGTCTTTATAGTATACCGTCCTGTTGGACATGCCAGACTTGACGTGATCATCTATTTCCCGATTACCGGAATATTTGGGAATATGTCAGTTCAAACTCAGAAGTGTTTGGTAAGCCCAATTACGCCTGGACCATTTGTGATTACAATCCCACAGAATTCGGACATTGCTTACTATTAGGTAGGTACGGTCCCGCTGAGGAACGCCGGTTTCGGGAAGTATCCCAGAGTACTACATGCAAATTTACGATACCCCAACCTCAAAATATCTTCTGAGCCGAGCTCACGCACCCCCGATATCACAAGGCAAAAACCCAAAGATATACCCCTCCCCCAAATTTGCACCTTCAAACCGGCAAATGTCCCTTCATTAATCACATTTCTCGGGATTTGTCAAAATATTACCAGCAGCGAACAGCGTGATGAGACAGACGTCCATGCAGTGAACGGCATAGAGAAAATTTCGAGGGAGAAGGGAGTGTACGCCTTCGTACCGGGCAAGCACAACACCGGGTCGAAACAAGGAATAGGATAGGATAGGATAGGATTGCCGACGCAAGGTCCCGGATCGGAACGGCCGGGTACCGTACTACATACAAGGCGTAAATGCATGCTACGGATGTATCTAACCTCCACCGTTGTGAACTGGGTACACAGATAAGAGTTGGATTAGTAATATTGGAGCTTTCGGACAAAATGACATAAGATGTACTATCGGCGAGGGGTTAGTCGGCCACCCCCAGTTAGTCGGCCACCTGTGAATATTTTATCAAGGGTTAAGAAGTACAAGATTTTTGATCTTGAGGGACCGAGTACAGCCTTATGAGACCTCTCATACCGAATTTCAGGCGAAGACGACGTGCGGATCAAAAGTTATGCGATGTCTGATCGGGATTCGAAGCGTGAGAACCACCATTTCTTAATTTAACCTTTCGGCCGATGCTTGCCACACGTCTTCCTCCACCAATTCTCCACCGTTTCAGGACTTCTTGGGCTCATTATGTTGCCTTGATGATAGGCAACAGTCTTATATGCCTAAACTTGCAAATCAAGAAGATATGGTTGCACAGCACAGCAAAGAACATGTGGCTGCTATTTTGACTGGTTCAAGCAGATCCCTCACATATCTGGAGAACCACTAGCACTACACGTCTGGCGCTTGGAATGTGACGTCCTGAGTTGTGTTCCGTCATTCTGTGAAGGTCATCTACTTTTTAACTATTTAAATTCCCCCTCACCATGGACCATTAGCTGAAATCACCGAATTTTGGTGTTGCGGAAGTATGATATTTTTTGGGGAGTTTTCGGAGCCTACGGATAGAAGCCATCAGCCAGACATGTTTGAATACATCCTATCAGCGTAACCACCACTTATCCTGGAGTTATACCTTTACTTTCCCATGCTAGGTCCGCCATTTGTTGACACCTGCCATCCCGGTAAATCCGCTTCCGTGAAAACCTCATTTATACACCCTTCCTGTAGCTCATATGTACATGCCGACTATACTAAATCCTGGGTATAGACCTGATGTTCCAACCTGGATACAATTTTACCCAGCCCTAGCCCTCGGCATCGTATTTAGCGAGGTGGCCGACTATTGTGTTTATTGTCTTTTTTGGCATGCTGACGGAAATAAATTCACAGCTGTGCCGGGATGTCGCATAAATTGGGCCAAGTGGTATCAAACGAGTTTTAGGATGTATATCTTCCATTCCATGCCCAAACCCCCACAGAATTCAATGAGGCTCTCCAGCATTGTCCAATGAAATCTAAGGTGGCCGACTAACCCCTCGATAGTACGGGTTATCTGGGTGGTGGAAACCACTCCCTTTGGATCTTATGCTCCAACCTCTACAAGCCAGATGGGCTTACCAATAGTCAGTTGCTACTGGCCTATGTACCACCAAAAAAAACATGTGCGGGTTATCCTCATCCCATCACTCTTTGGATTCCGCGATATTCCGTGTCTCCAATTGTAAAACGGGATATGAGCATCCTGAACGAACGTGGACGTGCCTGCAGAGCCCAATGACTGAAATACCCCGATATCCTCGCATATTAGGAGTGCATGCAGCATCACAAGTTGATCACAAGAACTTGAATTTCGATCAGCGAGCGGACCGTGCCGCGCACTTGTCGACGTTTGAGGCGGAAATTGAAGAGAGGTACCTTCCCTCTATTCGATATTTTACCGCGATGGTACAATGCATGCTAGCGATACAGTGAATTGATGTCCGACCTTAATCTACCCTGTCGACGGGAACCCCATCGTCCTCATCCTCGGAGGACGAATCATCGACAGTTGCATTTCCACCCCAAAAGCGGCCAAACACATTGCGGAGCACACGGAGAGGTAGCGGCTGTAGAAAACGGTTTAGTTCTAAGGGTAAGATTAAGGTGAGAAGACTTGCAGCTATCTCTTCCTCCTCCTCCCCCTCGGATGCTGCCTCGTCTTCCTCTCCCAGGGCGGGCTCTTGCGGTACCTGTGCCTCCTCTTCCCAGTTCGCGAAACCTGGCATCGCGCCCGGCATGCCACCCTCGTTCGCGCCGTCCTCGTTACCCATGGCAGCAACGGCCATAATCGCATCGAACTCCTCCGGATCCATCTGCGCAGCCGCCTGGGCAAACTGAACCACGCCCTCAGGAAACCGTTGTTGCACAGCCGGCATCGCGTTGAAAATAGCCTTGGATTTCAAAGTTGGGAACATATTTATCGAAGAAAAGGATACACCACTACACCACGCACTTGGAGTTGATCGCGGACACCGGCGTCGGGGATCATCTGAGCGAGGAGGCGGCCGTCGTGCGCGCGCTGGCGCGTCGTGATCGCAGGCATGAACGTGCGCAAGTCTTCTGTGCCTTCGAAGAACGCGTCGTCGTACGAGGTGACTGCCGTCGGCGGTGGGAGCGGGTCGCACTGCAGCGACTTGATGTTGAGCACCGCTTGCGGAATGTAAGCGAAGAGACGCCGATACGTAGTCTCCAGCACCATGACATGCCGGTAGACGGAGTACCGCAGGTTCAGGTTCCCGTACAGAGATAGGAAGTCCTGCCGCCGATGGGATACCGGCAGGGACGCAGGAGGGGAAGAAAATTCGGCGGTCACGGTGCTCGCAAACCAGGATGCCTCATCTTTCCAGAGAGGAGAGGAACGTTGGGCGTAGAGATGTGAGAGAAGATGTAACGTTGCTTCCGGGGCCTTCAAATTACTGGTGTTACGCATTGATAAATGACCAGAGAAGAAAAAATGAAGAAACTTACTTCCCATCCGTCTCGATTTTGAAACCGGGATGACTCCGTATCGTGTTGGGTAGCGTGACGTCCAACTTGTCCGCGAGAAGAGGAACAACTGAGGGGAACGCTCGAATAGCTTCTATCAATGCAGCCGTACCGGCGGTGGGGTCCTATTGTGAAATCAGCCAGGAGAATTTGACAATTCAAATCCCACAGACCTTCGACTTTTCAGCCGTCCGAAGAGCTAAGGCCCTGGCGTACGACCAGCCAGGCAAGAGACTGGGGTCAGCTCGCGCATCCTTGGTTTGTGGTTGAATTCTACGAGCAGAATACAAATCAAACACGTCGAGTAACCACTGCCCCATGCCTGTCTTCACAGCCAAGAAATCCAAATGAAGGAGGGCGCCGTGGGGGTCATTGGCTGGATCGAGAGACAATCTAGTCAAGATTAAATCAGCCTCGGGCTTGGTGAACTAGGAACAGATTTTATTTACAATAGTCTGGCGAATTCGAAGGCCGTACGGACGCATCCCCTACGCTGGAGATCACTGTATGCGTATAATCAGTCGCAATTGCGCTACCATTGAGATAAATAACCTACGTTGCCTGTCTGTGAATGGCAAGGAAAAATGGCCGGTTCTCGATATGATCAAAATCGAGGCGGTTGAGACCAGTGGCGAAGTTGAACGAGCCAAAGAATGCGCGTTCATACGAGAATAACGCCCGATCGACATACTCGACGGCCTGCACGTATTCTGCAGGTTGTTCGATGATTCAGAATGAAGGAATGGAGAATGTACTACCTTCTCTGTGTCGGAACACCTCGGCTAATTGGAGAAGCGTATCTCCATGCCACGGGAACTTTTGCAACAGACCGTAGAAGCCATTCGGGTCTGGCAGGTCGTCAGTTTTCTGAGGGCGAAACACATTGTGCAGACACACCGCCCGAGTACACAATCGTCATGAACGCCATCGTGACGCTCTTATATTTCTTGCTGTATTCGACCGTCCACCACTTCTCGTCCGTTGTGCGGTCCCACGAGTGCCGCACCAGCTTGGTATCGAGTTCGTCGTCGGACAACGCGCGCAGTGACAACCCTTCGCGCGGCGCTGTCTGAAACCAGACTGCAGGGGGACGTGTTAGGTTGGAGCGCTGAGTGGTTTGCCGCCGGGAGGAGCCCGAAGCCCCGGATTTATTCGCCTGGATGACCCGTGCGCCAAAGAATTTTCGCATCTCGGCCTCACTGTCCAGATGGGCGAGGGAAACCGAGAGGAGCGACGCAAGCGACGTCGAAGACAATGCCGCGCCTTGGCTGCCGCTCGCGACATTCTGCAGTTCCGGGTATCTGACGTACAGTCAACGGAGCGTGTGGCAATTAATGTCTAAACTCACTTGACCGACAGTTCCGCCAGCGCCTGATCAAATTCATCTTTCCCTGCTTTTCGTTCCCGCGCCTTTGCCTTTTTCGCTGCTTTCTTCTCGTTCTTGATGATTGGTGGTGCGGGAGTGTGCGCTCGGGGGGAATCCGAGGTCACTGGAGTCTGAGCTCTCGCAGCCACGGCGGGAACTACGCCAGACCCCTTCTTTTTCTTCTTCTTCTTGGGTTGTTACTAATTAGATTGCGAGAAAATAGACGGTGATCCAAGCCACTGACTTTGCGTGACTTCGGGGCCCCGGATCCCTCGTCTGGGCTATCCTGGTCATCCTCTTCCGGTGTGAAGAGCTGTTATCCCTTTAGTTGGACAGAAAAACGCCTGTATATACCGCGCGCACCGCAGCGAATCCAGGTTTTCCTTTTGCAGCCGGTTTGCCAGATTCCTCGTCACTGGAGGAATCTTGTGGTTTTGACGGTCCACCAAGGGCCTCGAGCTCCTCGAGCTCCCTCTGCTGACGCTTGTTCAATCGAGGAGGCATCTAGGTAGCGGCGCGCCCGTGGAGTCGGTAAGAGTCAAGTCGGAGAGCCGATCGGCGTATTACAAATCATCGGAGTTTGAAATCCCGAACGCGCCGCGAGATACTATATGTCCCTCTGCCTTGTTTTGCCTCTCCAGAATTTAGAGAATAAGCGTGGTGGAAACAGCTGATCATATTATACCAGGCCGATCGAAGCGAATGAGTGCAATATTGTTTGTAATTAAATTTTGCGCCTGACTCGCGCCGATAAATTTCCAGGATCAAAAATCCAGCAGTCTTGTGTAAGAGATGCTCCCACCGTGGCTGGTAGGTTTTTGCAACCAAAAGTTCTTTCGAGGTTCACGAGGAGTCGTCAAACCTTGTCCGGAATATTAATTCGAGATTCTGGCATCTGCCACATCAGACTATCAGCGAAGCCTGAGCTAAGAGACGGTATGAACGAGAAACGAAAACGAAAACCCGGCAGGGTACGGCCCCATCATCCGGCTGCTGAGGCCATCCAGTCAAGGTTGTCACACACGCTCGGTTACATCCGACATCTCCAACGCGCGCCCACGTGTTGCTCACCACATCTTGACCTCGCGCTGCTGTCCCGCGCAGATTCTCGCAGATTTACATGTCCTTGCTGGTTGTGTGCAAATAACTATCTATGCTTATCTCTGGTCGATCCCATTCAACCTCGCATATTTTGCTTGCAGATCTAACAGGACTGTCAATGCACCACTACAATTCTCAAGCTGTACAAGCCCTTCACAACTTTCCTTGATCAGTTTCAGGCCAAGGCGGCGAACTCATGTCAATCAAACGGAGAAGTGCGAGGAGAAAAACACCATAAAATGGGCTGAAAGACGACGACTACATTCACTTCCCCCACCTCCACTCTTGCCCGTAAAACACGTACTGCAGCACCAATACTCAGCCATGGTTGGTAGGTGGTGTCTGTGGCGGTTCCAAAGCGTATTCTAACACATCATATAAGGCTACGAGAAGCCCAGGCTTCGGCTTTCGTCACCTACCTGCTCTCTTCAACACTTATCATTCCTTTTCCGCCTCTTTCTCACACTTTGCAAAAGCATCATCCTTGGCTGTGCGGCCACTCATTTTCTGCATACAACTAATGCTTTTGAGCTCTCGTACTCCTTATCTTATTTCTCTGCCTTCTTCTCCATCTACTTGACCATCCTGCGTGAGCTTTGTGGTATATTTCTTTATCGGACAACTGATGCAGTCGCTTACAGCTCAATTCTACGCTCCTGTCCACATCAAAATGGGTGATTTCTTCAGTCTTGGACACAGAGTATACAACCGATCCCATATCTCACATATGCACATTGGCCGGTTTCGACGTCTTCGCGGTTACTCTCAGCCATCTTTGGAACCTTTCTGAGCCTTTCATCTGTTTTCGCGGGCTTGGAACTGGCTTTCAGTCACCGTAGTCTCTCTGTAACCTTTCTCTTCATTGAATATCCAAATCATAATTCTTCGGCTCCGATATGATACTTGTGCTGGTATGTATTTCATCCCTCGCACCTGCAGTCCACTCAATCCTGGCTACATGGGCAGACTCGGCTTCGGAAGGATGCGGCGGCAATATTCGTAGCGATGATGCATGTTATCCTGGGAGTACTAGTAAGCTTCATCGATTTGGTTGATAATTGATAAGTGCTTGCTGAATCGACTGCAGAGCATCCTGATGACTTCAATGGTGGATTTCAAGGCAACTTAAAACCGCACCGAACTCGAAAAATCTCTCCTGGTCGCAGTGGTGTTGTTTCTGACGGTGAGTAATTGCAGAACCGGGTAAATGCCTTTCACATGTTCATCTAAATTAATATGAAGACGAGGATAATCATCCATCACTATCACATGGTCCTTCTTCTCGTCCACGAGGCGGCAGTACCTCTGATGACTGTAGGTGATCATAAAGCACGTTCAATAGCTGATATTTCTCCGAATGATTTAGATTCATCTGAGCACGAGACATATTGTCTATCCATATCATATGGTGCTCCCTCCCATCTCCGTGGGGGCCAAACCTCAGACGATGGTAGGTTCAAGAACAGGTTTGAGGGTTGATCTAGTGCTAAATCTGATTAGACTCCTCTTCGGCCGCAGAATCTGACGCTCCCAAGCGCAAACGGAAAGGCACCTCCATTCTCAAGCCACGAAAGCAACCATCCAGCTCGAACAGCAAGGGTAAGGCAAAGGCTACTGATACGGGTTCGGATTCGGAGCAAGGCATTCGTGTAACCGCTGAGAGCGAGAAATGGCGCACTGGCGGTATGTTTGTTAACGAGATTATTCACCTGACGATGAAATACATACTTACCAGTTACAGCTTCGCCAATAAAGTCCTCCTGAGCAATGCTTGTTGTCTAGTGAGGCTAAGTTGAATAAATATTTCCCCTAGTGCCGGAAATTTGGGAATTTGATGATCTGCTGACAGTACAAGCCGATCCGCGAGTAATAAATCGGGTGATGGCCCCGGTGACTGTCAGATAGGTGACCGGCTCATCCGCGGCCATCATCCACGGCCATCGCTCGGCAATCTATATATGTTTTCGTTTTTGTTTCTTGTATATACTCGCTAAGAGACGGGACTATTCCCTCCAACGCACAGCGTTTCTGGCTCGCAGCAGAAGAAATTGCGAATCTATGCCTATTTTCGGCGGAATGCATCCTTTGGGTTGTTGAGCTTCGAAAATCTTTCGAGACCCATGATTTTTCCGGTCAACCCTTCGGTGAAGAAGCTTCACGCCGGGTCCTTGCGCCACAAGCAAGGTACCAAGGCAATTATTATAATAGATCTTACACATTCGAATCTGGATCCATTTGGTATGGTTAATGCGCTGTGGCTTTGGGTCAGCACGTCTTGTACAGGGACTTGGGTCGGGAAGCAAGCGTTACCTCTATACGCCTCTGTCGGAGTCTCGGGGAATTCGAACGCATGATTGATACTTAAGGACGTACAAGAAAGGGTCACATTCACCAGGGCCGTCACTGAAATTTGCAAGTCAGAATATTCGGACGGCTATGGATCCCCTGAGGCCTGAGGCCCTGAGCGTCGTTCAGCCAGCGAGGAAGGTCAAAATCCTTTACTGTATGACTAAACTAGCTCCGAGCGAGGACGCACCGTGTTGATTATAAACCAGACTTGCGTTAACGTATTCCCAGGATCATAGTAAGGCTGAAATATACATTGGGTGTATATGGTGAATTATCAAACCCTCGCCTGGCTAACGAATATAGTCGGTTTTATATTGGTTGGCTGGGCAGAGAATTTTGCTAACCAGAATGCCTATAAGCGTCCTGCAGAGAGATATGTCGAAGGTTCCTGGAGGCATGAGATCCGCGCTCCGACTCGGATTCGAATGCGGGAACCTTGAACAATGAAATTTGTAGGAGATAGGCTGAGATTCCCAACCGCACATGCTGGCAGAACCCTGGAGAATGATCCTCCCTCCGCCAGAGTGCGGTGTCAACAATGTCAGTGAGAACAGCCAGAGAAAGATATCAACCCAGGGTGAAGTAGGAGAAGGAGCTGTCAGAAGTTGATTCAGAAGCGTTGCCGGAGTCGCACACCGTGGAATGGTCGGAAAATGATTCAAGAACGGCCTGCTACTAGTAGTAGTGGACGGCAATTGTGACTTTGCGTTTTCCATGGAGGAAATTTGAAACTTGAATTCGAGCCGCGTAATCAACCTACCCATTCTTGATGGAGTATAACAATAAAAAAACACCCGTCGGGCCTTCACGAGTCCTGCAATCCATCCCCAGGATCTCTCATCATCTACTATGATATAGATCAGCGGCGTATGCTTACAGTAACCGACTACCACGCTGGTGGACTTCTCAGGGAAGAGAGATTGATGGAACTTCAAGTTGCTCTTTCCCTTTGTTGTTCTGAAGTGGACTCGCTGCAGTCTGTGAGGAATGCAAGCAAGATGATTGGAACCCGATACTTCCCACGTTCCGTCAAACGTAACCAAATACTAGCACGTTGCTGGACCCAGACGTAACTTTACGTCCATAGCGTTCTTTGGCTTCATTTTTTCACGATTCAATCCAATGGTCGAGTCTCCGAGCAGCACGCAGATGCGGTACTTCAAGGACCAGATCCACGATTATAGTGTGTAGGAACTTTCCCCCAGCTCGTGCCACTAATCATCGCTCTTTCAGTGTCCTTCTCGCCTTTACTCTGTTCAATCATCGATACGTACGTTGGTCTCAGGGGCTTTTAGATTTCGTTCGATTCTCTCGCAGGAGGCCGTTCCAGCGGCTTCGTCACATCAAGCAGCTGGGTACCACGTACTACGTCTGGTCGGGAGCGTCGCATAACCGTTTCGAGCATTGCTTAGGGAGGTGAATGTGCGTGGGCGATGTTCTGATGCTTACCTTTTAACAGGCGTCGCGCATCTCGCGCGCAAGATGGCCAAGCATCTGCGCAAGAAGCAGCCCGAGCTCGAGATCACCGACCGGGACATCGACTGCGTGCAGATTGCTGGGCTGTGCCACGATCTCGGCCACGGGCCGTGGAGCCACGTCTGGGATGGCCTGTTCATACCCGCGGTATCGTAGGTGTCTTTTTGTCCGCAGCTTGGAACAAAGACATACGTGTATGCAGACCCACCAAGAACTGGAAGCATGAAGACGCGTCCAAGATGATGTTCAAGTACCTCTTGGAGTCGAACAACATCAATCTTCCGGTCAAGGACGTTAACTTTGTCTTGGCGCTAATCGACGGGGACGCCGGCCAGTGCAGGTATGAACTCGACATAAAGAAACAATGGTACTTTTCCTGACGTGGTGACCAGTCCTGACGAGAAACCCTTTCTCTTTGACATTGTGGCGAACAAGCGCAACGGCCTGGACGTCGACAAGTAAGTCCCGGCCATTGTCATTTCAACCGCCGTTCACACGGCTGCAGGTTCGACTACATTGCGCGCGACTCGTACATGATCGGCGAACCAAGCAAGTTGTCCCTCGCCCGGTAATTCTTCGCTGCCGTTACCCGCCTCTCGTACTCACTCTGCGCCCAGCCTGATCAAGAGCGCGCGGGTGATCAACAACGAGATATGTTACAACATCAAGGACGTAAACCAGCTCCATGAGATCTGTTACACGCGCTTCCGTCTACATAAAATGATTTATAATCATAAGACGGGTGGGTATTTATGTCAAGGAAAATTGAACCGCTTCTGATTTTTTCTTCCAGCCAAGGCAATTGAGTACATGATCGTCGACGCGCTGAAACTGGCAGAGCCCATCATGAAGATCGCGGAACAGATAGACAATCCTAAGAAATTTTTATTCTTGACGGACGCCATCATGTCCCGGATTGAAGAAAGCGACGACCCGGTACGGTTTCCCCATTATTGCAACTTTTGCCAAACTGATCTCCTCTGTGTTTAGCGACTTGAGGACGCCCAAGCGATCTTTGACCGCATCGCTGTGCGCGACCTCTACAAGTTTGTCGACGGGCGCGTCATCGAGTGGGAGCGGCGCGATATCTTCAAGGAGCACATCACGAGCGCGCGGATTGTCGAGGAGGCCAAGAAGATTGCCAGGGAGCAGGGCAGCGACAAGGAGAACGACCTGAGAGAGTTGACCGAGGACTCGGTGATCGTCGACCATGCGACGATGCACTACGGGATGAAGGATGAGAACCCGCTCGACTTCGTGCGGTTTTATTCCAAACGCAATGTCAACCGTGCGTGACTCTGGCAAAGTAGAAGCTTTTTTTTACTCACGAGGGGTTTGACTTTGACAGTGAGCGCGCAAACGCAGAAGGGCGACTACTCCATGCTGATGCCGCCGAAGTTCGCCGAGGTGAACCTGACGGTCTTCACCAAGCACCCGGAGTGCGTTACACTTTTCTTTTTTGGGTTTCAACACAGCGAACTTACTCACCTGTGCGCGTGCAGGTACCTCGGGCTGGTGCAGGCCGGATATCGTGCGGTGCTCCTGTCGATCCCCGACATTATCCCTGTGACGCCGGTCGAGCGCCCGACGACGCCGACGCGTGGGCATAGGCGGAGTGGCCGCTCGCGGATCGCGGAGAACTCATTCACGACCGTTCCGCTCGACTTTGTGCCGTCGACACCGAGCCGCACGCGCAAGCGGTCGCACGAGCCGGGTAGTATGAGCTCGATTGAGGAGGACGAGCGGGAGTCGAAGCGGCGTGCGCAGTGAGCAAGTACGCATGGGCGCGCGGGTGTCGGTTTTAAGAGTTGGGCTCGGATGGATAATGCGGATCTGGAAATGAAGATAACTTATTGGAGGGGCACATGCATTCATTCTGTCATTCATTGCACAGCATATATAGAGGTTTCGTTCAACTGTATAAAGCACATTGTATCGGTACATAGTCAGCAGTATCAACTATATTTCGGCGCTGAAACCCAGTGAGAAAAGAGATCCCGACTAGGGTTGATTTTCAGCCTCAAAAGTAGGATGTCTGTGTGACAAATGTCTGTCTCGACGGAGGAAGTACCACCCTGAAGTTTGGTACATTGAGCGCTCCGAAGTACCTCGCTGGCGGTGGGAGGTAAAATACATATTGCAGTGACTCTCGTAAACCCAGCGCAAATATCGGTCCTGTCGTCTGTTGAGAACTCTTGTAAGTTGTTGGCGGCCGCCGCCGGCAGCTTGTATTCATTATTATAGCGAAATCGTTCCACGTTGTCAACTTCAACTTGTCACCGGGCCGTGGATGCGCCAGTGTAAGTCAGTGTTCGGCGAAATGCCAACCGCGGTGGTTGAAAAAACTTACATAAACTGGGCACCAAAATAACTGGGTTCGCAGGTGCCATATATCCTTAATAAGACTCTTCCCCGTTTCTCCCCATCCCGCCGCACCTACGCGTATCCCGGCATTCGGTATCTGTTCAACGGCCGAGACCGTCAAGTGACATCATGGAGAAGCAACTTCGTCTCCTATGATTAGTAAACGAGTCCTATAAAAACCCCGCCGCTCCGAGCACCTCCTCTATCTCCTCCCACCAGCCACCTCATTCTTCAAAACATGTCTTTCTGGCAAGGCCCCGGAGACCCGCCCACGAAACTCGGCGTGTATAGAACTCTTTCACCGCTCGCCGGAATCCATGTCTCACCTCTTCAACTTGGTGCCATGAGCATTGGCGACAAGTGGGGCAAAATGGGCATGGGAGAGATGGACAAGGAGTCCAGTTTCAAACTCCTCGATGCGTACTTCGACAACGGTGGCAATTTCATTGACACCGCCAACAATTAGTGCGTTTAATGTTGTATTCTTGACGGTGATGTTCTGACTTTTTCTCCTCTAGTCAGGACGAAACCTCCGAGACCTTCATAGGTGAATGGGCGGAGAAGCGCAACATTCGTGATCAGCTTGTGATCGCAACCAAGGTTTGTGCATCGCACTGTTCAAGCACTGTGGGTTTAAACGCAGTTTGCAGTATACTACCAATTTCAAGGCCCGTAACCCCGCTATCGACAAGAAGGTGACTTATGTCGGGAACAACATCAAGTCGATGCATATCAGCGTGGAGGCCAGTCTCAAGAAGTTGCGCACCACGTACATCGACATCCTGTATGTGCATTGGTGGGATTGGGACACCGGAGTCGAAGAGGTTATGAACGGCCTCCACAATCTTGTCGTCCAAGGAAAGGTTTTGTACCTTGTAAGTTGATTTCTGGCTCCAACCTCTTCGCGCTGTTTCTAAGCGGTTTTGCAGGGCGTTTCTGACACCCCTGCATGGATTGTCGCGCAAGCCAATCAATACGCTCGGGATCACGGAAAGTCACCCTTTATCATTTACCAGGGCGCCTGGAACGTCATGGAGCGGTCCTTCGAGCGTGAAATTATCCCTATGGCACGCGCTCATGGTGGGCGCCAACTGCTTTCTCCGATTTCCCCCCTCTCTAACTGATACCCCTCAGGACTTGCCCTCGCACCTTGGAACGTGTTGGCCGGTGGAAAATTCCGCACGGACGCCGAAGAGGAGCAGCGCCGCGCCACCGGTGAGAAGGGGCGCACGGTGTTCAACCCCCAGTGGGAGCGGAATGAAAACGAGAAGATAATGTCCCGTGCGCTCGAAAAGGTCGCAGGTGAGGTTGGAACGAAGAGCATTACCGCCGGTAAGTCTACACCGCCCGTTGATTCATTTTCGGCCACTGACATATTGTTCAGTCGCGATCGCGTACGTTATGCAGAAAACCCCATACTGCTTCCCCATCATCGGCGGTCGCAAGATCGAACACCTCATGTCCAACGTCGAGGCGCTTGACATTTCCCTTTCGCACGAGCAGATCGCGTACTTGGAGAGTGTTCTTCCGTACGACCCCGGGTTCCCAGTTTCGATGATCGTGCGTTTTTCTCTGGATCTCAATTTGTCTATCGTCTAACTAATTTCATCTGTAGGGCGATGGTACCCAAACCAGCAGGCTCATGGCGTCTGCTGCTGTCTTTGAGAAGAAAACGTTGCTCGAGCCGATCAGGCCTGCGAAGAAGTAGACGTAGTAAAGAAAGCCAGGATTGGCCCTTGTACTACCATCTCATGTTTACACGAACAAACGAATCTTGATATAAAGTTGCAAGAAATTGTTCAACCTTAAGGAGTGTCACGTGTTTGTTCAAGCTGAAAACTCCCAAATTTAGAACCCTCTCCATTCACCCATTTACCTAAAAATAAATGCGGAGCCTGATAGACGATATGTCGATGGAATCACATCGGCCTGGATCCGTCCGGTTCCCTTCACACTGAATTTGGGACTTCAGTTTCTAGTCATCGAAAAGTTCAGAAATGATCGAGACAATATATGCGGTGAAAGTATTGCGCAGGCTATCCCTTCAGATAAACAGAATTTATTGTGTAGTTTCTATTCAGTAAATCGACTCGACTCTACTCTACTCAGACATTCCTTCGTCGCCACTGTCATTGCCAGGTACATATACCATGAGAGCCAGATCCCCATAGATATCTAATGGAATGCTCGTTTCCGTACGCGAGGTAGGTAGCGTGAAAGCGGGTGAGATCCAACATGGGCGCGATCCACTGCACATGGGTGATATAAGGGTCGTGGTCAGGGTGTTCAATCATCTCGCCTCCGTACTCCCTCGCGAACAAGATAGTCGCGAGCCCTTCAACCTCACCCATGTCTCCCTCGACCGAGCCATGGATGATTCATCTAGATCTTACACTTAGATGAAGATAAAATACTAAGATTTGAGCCTGGTATAGGCAAGAAGGAAAATTTTCAAACTCAGGTCCAGCCCAAGTGATCGAGCCGAGAAGTACCAGTCTGCCTGCTCGCCCCTTAGTATTGCCGTCTTTAGGGCAGACTGGTGACGAGTCTACATTGAGCAAACGATGTGCCTTTTGTAGTCTCGCATCCGAGATTGCGACTTGAAAGAAAGAGGCTGCTGTCAAGCTCTTGCCTTGAGAATTTTTGTCGGGAAGTGGGTTCAACTACGAGTATGTGCCCAGGGCTGCTTTCGTGATTCCTGATTCGAAACTTGCGGAAGATTAGGTTTCTCCATGCGTGCCCATCTCGAGAAAAATATTGTCAAGAGAGGTCCAACTTGGATGGATGCGATCACTAGACACTGGACTAGGATTCCGATAAGCGCGTCCAAAAAGAACATGTGATCGCGTCTTTACGGCCCGAGAGTGATGCTTGATCTCAATCACTCGGAACTCCACTCGGAACTCCACTCGGAACTGACTTTTTGATTTCTCATACTCCCTTCATGGAATGTCTGCGAATGTGACCCTCTTCGCCATCAAGAAGATTTGGCTCGCGAACCCACCTGAGCGTCCATTTTTCAGCATTGAAGAGGCTCCAGCAACCTGTTTCTCAAGTTTTCGGACAAATTTTCTCTGGATCTTTACCTGTTCTGCTAAATTTCTCAAGGTTTCTCGAAGACCCCAAATTGAAAACATAAATCCACCGGCTGATCATGCGGATACCTCTTCTTACAGGCGGAGTCATGGGATCATCGAGAGTCCTTGATATTTAAAGGGCCTACAGTTAAATTATTCACCGTACCCGCCTTTGGACAAATGTTCTTTCCCTCACGCCTCGTCATCCTAGCAGCCATCGCGACTCTTGTCGATGCGGCAGCACTGTCAACAGTCACCCTCGATTGTACGATGAGACGATACGGTGGGGAGACGTTACTGACGATTGTCTGCAGATGGCACCTTTACGGCTCTCACAAACACCACGAACGGCCTAATATATTTCCGCGGCGTCCGATATGCAGATGCCCCCGTCGGGGCGCTCAGATGGCAGGCCCCAGTTTCTCCACCGACAACCCAGCTTGGAAATGTCGATGCGAGCGAGGTAAGCGAGATGTAGCTCAGATCCGGTTTCGATGCTCAATTTCCACAGTATGCCGCCGAGTGCATTGCCAACACACAAACTTCCACGACTTCGACGACATCCGAAGACTGCCTGTTCGGAAATGTAGGCCCTTATCTTTTTATCTGAGCGACTTGCCATTTAGCATGCCGCAGGTCTTTATCCCAATCGCCACCACAGCGAAAAGTGCCCTCCCAGTTCTCATTTATTTCCACGGTCAGTCAGCTATCGAATTCAAGGGAAATGCTGAAAAGGACCCGTAGGCGGCGGATTCGAGAGCGGAAGCAGTCGCGACGCGCCCCCAGAGAACATCGTTCTGCCCTCCGTTGAACCGCTCATTTTTGTGACTTTTGAATACAGGTTAGGTTTCCCCCCTGCTTGATTTTTTTGTTAATTTTTTAGCAGGCTCGGGCAATTTGGCTTCCTAGGCGGAAGCGCGGTCGCCGCGCATGGTACGCTGAACGCGGGACTCCTGGATCAGGTATGCCATGTGCCGTGCTATATATACGACGTCCTCTGAATAGCTTGACGTAATGTGTCAGAAAGCCGCACTCGTATGGGTCCAAAGATATATTAGAAAATTCGGCGGAGACCCATCGTGAGTCGTCTCTTCAACGCCTCGGGACTCCATGACCGAAGATAATTGTGTAGCCGTGTCACCATCTGGGGCGAGTCTGCCGGCGCTGGATCAACCATGTTCCACCTCATCGCCAACGGCGGCACAAATGCAGACTTATTCCATCAGGCGATGGGCGATAGTCCCTCCCTCAGTTTTCTACCGAGCAACACCGACGTTTTTGTCGAAGATTTGTTCACACAATTTACCGGTCTTGCGTGAGCTGCCAGTCAACTCCATATTCTTCTCACCTGACCTTTTTTCTTCCTTGCCTGTAGCGGTTGTGGAGGCGGCAGCACCAGTGCCGCCATAATGGCCTGTCTTCGCGCTGCGCCCACTAATACCTTGGCCCTGGCGGGAGCCCAGACCCTTGAAAACCGCACCTCAAGTCTGTACCCGTTCGGACCGATCCAAGGTGAGCCAGAGTTTTTACTGCAGCTAAATACCCTCCCTGAGACAATGCATCCAAGATGGTGTTTTCATCCAAGAGCGCCCCGTCGAGGCGTTCCGCAACGGGAACTTTGCTCGGGTTCCTGTGCTATTTGGGTGAGCAGGCAGTAGAGGCGTTGTAGCCACTGGCCAACACCATCCAGGTCGAACACGGACGAAGGCGCGAACTGGTCCGCCAGCCTCCCTAACCCCGACGCGAACACGTCTTCCGCAAACGCCACGGAGACGACCGTGTACAACTTCATCGAGGGGCAGTTCAGCACCTTCACCGAGGCGTCCTTCCAGACCGGAATCACGCAGTTCTACCCCCTCGCGACTTACAACAACTCGTTCAGCCTGCAGGGGCAGCAGATGTACGGTGAGATGCGGTACATATGCAGCGCCGTCATGATCACCGGCGCCGCGCACAACTTTGGCTTGGCGGCGTATCAATACCAGTGAGTCCTTTCCCCCCATGAATGTAATCACCATTCACCTGCGTCCGTCCAGCTGGGACAACCCGATCCTGAGCTCGGACCACGGCGCGGACCTGAACGCATTCTTCGACGGGACGGAAACGTTCGATGCCGCAGACGAAGCGCTTGTGATAGCCATGCGCCAATATTGGACTTCGTTTGCGACGTCGGGCGTCCCGGTGGCTGCCAACACCATTGCATGGCCCGTGAGTGCCCTAGATGCTTCGCATTCTCCTGATTGATTTCACCCTTCAGTCGGCCGTCGACGGCAACGGGAGCCCGCGCATTCTCCTCCACCCATCGGATCTCTCTTTGGAAAATGTCACCGACGCGTTGAGTGCGCGATGCGCCTTCTGGCACGGGTTGGCCTCCGAGATACACACATGATTTTGGCATAACTGTACGCGACCCATTGAAAGTAAACGAATGTATCTTGCACCCCCAGCACGTTCGCAAGATCGATGGTATACGTGTATGCTCGGGGGACTCGGTATTCGGTATTACAGGCAACCCGACTTGGTATTGCGTCCAAGGATAACGACGTTACTTTGCTAGCCATACAAAGTATGTACAAAAGAACGAGAAAATCTGATTTTGCACGCGCATTTAAGCGACGGTAAAGCTCGACGAAGTACCCGTGAACGACGAAATAGACCCGATGAGGGGCTTCGAGTCGCCGAAGTACTGCAGACGGTACGTCCCCGCTGCAAAAATTAAACGATTAGAAAATAGTGACCAATGAGGGGATCAGAGTTACGTACCTGGCGTCCCGGACTCGATCGTCCACGAGATATTCACGCTGCTCGTGCCGAGGATCGTGCTGACGCGCGTCCACTGGTAGAGCGTAGACGGGTGCGAGTCCGAGCGCACGGGCGTCCAGGTGCCGGAGACGTCCTGCTCGACGCTGAGGAACGTGCCCTCGAGGCGGAGGTTATTCTGCCGGCGGGACTGCATCAGCGACGCGGCACGACAAAAAAAGAGCGAGACGCCGTACCCGAGGGTTAGCGCCCACAAAGATCGCAAAGACGGTCTGGCCGGCCTGGTACGCCGTCGTCGTGATGACGTCCGTCATGACCTGCCCGAAGCTCTTCCCGATCGGCGCGGCGTCGAAGATGACGGCGGTCTGCAGGGAGATGGCGCTGGAGGTGAGCTCTGGCGGGGCGGCGTCGGAGGCGGGCGTGCCGGGCGGCGTGTCCGCGAGGAAAGGCACGAGGCTCGTGTACTTGTCGATGTAGGCGTCGAGCGTGTACGGCCCGAAGATCGTCGAGGCGCCCTCGTAGCGCTGGACGGCGTACTCCTCGAACGTGGCGACGTAGTGGGCATAGGTGTTAGCAGGGCCGGAGATGACCACGTAGGCGCTGTTGTCGATGATCCCGGAGGAAATGAGTTGGGCGCGGACAGCCGCCCTGCGGTCACGAATCAGATCAGACATGGGCGTAGGATTAGAGGCACGTACCGAAGACGACGGCCGGACATGGTCGTAAGTTCTCCCGGGATGAGGCAGATTACTATATTGCTGCTTAGAATTCATCTCAATCCCCCACCCAAAGAAGCGCACCCAAATTTCCGATCTTAAACATCTGAATGTCGACCGTCCTGGAAATGAGAGGGTTAGCAGCGGGATATTGTGCGCAAGTCCAAAAACTTACGAGGGTGACCAGGGATACGGGAAATCGGCAAACCCCTAACGCAAAAATCAGAGGGAAACACTTGGACACGCAAGACGGTACCAACAGTGTTGAGCAGGATAGGCTTCGGAGCCTGGCACGCGACTTGGGCGGCGGAGGGGATGGGCGTGATGAAAGACTTGACGATATCCCAGAATGGATTCCTAGATTACGATTCCCTGATGAGATGGGGTTCAGGATGAAAACAGGAAACGTACTGAGTCGTGGAGTTGTCGCCTTGGACAAAGTCGAAAGATCCAGGACCATCTCTGTATTTTGAGGATCAGCAAATAGTCTCCACCGAAATATGGATGGGTTCCACGAACGTCGTTCCGCCCGCAAAGGAGAAGCCTGTGCAATATGAACATCGGAATGGAGCCATGAGGCTAGAAAACACACCCATAGCCGCGGGGCAAGTCTGGACTGTCGTCCCGTTCAGTATAAACGAGTGGTTCGCCCTACCCCATCGATGAACAACGCTTCAGAAAGGAACGAGCCGGACGTACATGTCGAGATACACATGCACACTCCGCACGGTGCCCGTCACCGGAGAGAGGGTGGAGTTCATCAGCGACTGGGCCGCATCGACCTGGATCTGCGCGATCATCTCATTCGAGTGGAACCCGTACGAATCGAGGGTGAAGCCCGGACCGCGCCCGTGGCAGTCCTCGACGGTCCCACCGCAAGTGGACGTGTTCGCCTGGCACGGCAGTCCTGGAGAACGTGAGAATGAATCAAGCGGCTGTGGAGAGAGCCGAGGGCATACCGTCGTATGGCTCGCCGGGGGACTCGCAGAACGCGCCGAGGCTGGTGGGCCGTTAGCCTTGGACCGGACTGAGCTGAGGGACACGACGTACGTGTTTGGGCTCGTGTCCCCGACGTTCGCTTGCGCAAAGCCGGCGACGAAGGTTTGGTTCCCGTTCCCGGGCATCGCGTTGGGGTCGATGGATGCTGAGGATGATGTTAGTAAACGAGAACATGGAATCCGCTCTTTCGTCCACGAAAGGAGAAAAAGACCAAACCCACTCACATTCGTACAGGTAGGCAGCCATTCCCTTGTTGTCCGAGCTCACAAGGGTGTTATTCTGAGGGTGATTTTGAGCCCGAGCCGGTAAACGACGGTACAATTACTCACCTCGTAGATGCTCGTCCCATGCACTGGGAACCAGCTCAAAAAGCCACGCGATCCGAAGCTCAGGAGACTCATAAACTTGTCTTGGTCTCCGCCCTGGTCCACGTACATCGCGCGCTCCGCGGCAGGGTTCGCCAGGTAGGCGGTCGGGCTGCGGTTAATGTTGCCGCCTATGACGCTGGTGTTTCCGAGGGAGAGCGAGCCGAGCTGGAGAGACTCGTGCGCGCGGTCGACGGCGAGGACGACGCCCTGCACAATGGCGCCAAAGGTCTCGTTAACAAACCCGAGACTGGTGATTTGTGGTAGCAGATTCTCGAGGTACCCGCCGACACCACTGTGCTGAAAGCAGGAAGATGAGGAATATTGGCACACTATCCCAAATAGAGCTCACCTGGTGAGTGCTGCTCAGGCCAAAGTTCTGGGCCGTGTACAGGGTCCCATACTTTGTCGCCAGCTCAGCGAGAATCGCGCGACGGACACCGGTGTCGCCCATGGCAATATCGGCATTGATGAAGAGCACGCGGTTGGCCTCCACGTCGGGTTCGCCAACAATGAAAGCGCGGGCGCGCTGGCGCATGTGCAGCCCCGAGTCGGTCTGCGCGAGCGATGCGTAGCCCATCATGTTCGTCTCGACGACGGGCCCTGTGATATCTGCGATGCCGAGCCCCAGCAGATATTGGTCCTGAGCCATGGCATTGAGAACCGCGGTGCAGAGCACCAGAAAAGAAGGTAAGAGGCGGGTCATCCTGCGGGAGGGAAGGGAAGATGCACAGAGGAATACGAGACGTCCATATGATATCTTATTTCAAGAATGCAGCATTTGATGAATGAAGCAGCCGAACCAAGGGCACATGGCGATGTCAAGGCATGATGCATGAGCGCATGAGCACCGGTGAGCAACGCAGAAGCGTTCCAGTTCCGAAGCACTGCAGGTAGAATAGTGGGAACAGCATGACCGTAGAATAGACTCGAATAGGAGCTCTTTGTGCTCCAAGGACGCGCCGCCACCCTAGCAACCCATATGCGGTTTTCTTCCAACCATCGAGGATGACTTTATTGTACGCTGTCGGAAGAATCCAAGAAACAAGCCGTTCTTGAGCCGCTCGCTTTCTAGCGTAATATTCAGAGCGCCCCGAGGAACGTGAAGGGCATGAACGTTCAAACGACTGGTGCACTTGCGATTAGGGGAAGTCAAAGTTGCAGCAGATGGGCCGATTTTGGTTCCGATTCACGACCGATTCTGTTTCCAGAATCAATCAAGAATCGGCCTGAGCTTTGACCAACCCGATTCTCACCGTTTCGCGGCAATTCGATTTTCCATGTGATTGTCGCTTGATTCGCGGAGATATCTATGGTTGGGGTGATTCTGGACCGATTCTGATGCAGATGCTGCTCCGGAGTCGCAACACCGATTCTGACCGATTCTGGATTTACACCGATTATCGTCCCAGAATCGGCCTCAGAATCGAAGGCAGAATCGAAGGCCTTGGAATTCAACTTTGACTTCCCCTAATGGCACAATGGGAATCCTCTTGTTTCCTGATTCCTGGTCATGGGGACGGAGGGAAGACAAGCCGAGCTCGATATTGCGGCTGGAAAAGTGGCGGCCACAAGGCGGCCATCAAACCAAGTGGCGGGAATTACAGTCGAGGTCACGTGTTAGGAGTACAAGCGTATACAACACGTCTGCCAGAGAGAAAAAAATCGAGAGCAGGCCGAGGCCAACGCCAGTAAAGGTAGGGGCCGAGTTCTTCTCACCAAAAAATTTAAGATTCTACTCCGAGGCCTTCCTAAGGCCTCCGTTAAAACACTACATGCGGGATCAGATGTGTTCACAGCCAGCCCAAATATCGCATGGATGTGCGTATGCTGATGCAACCGGAGGATAATCATACATTGATTCTGGATTTTGAATAGTGCAGACTAGCCCACATGATGCGGGGCCCCATGCGCGTGGCGCGGGGCCTGGGTATGGGCGCGAATCGGTGGAAAGCAGTCGCGTGGGAGAGTTAAAAAGGCTTTCCGGTTCGGCGGGTTGAACGTCGAACTTCTGGCACGGAGACGGCAATGGAGGGACCAGAGAGGTACCGAATTTGTAGCTTCTCATACCTGAGACAGACCCCTCAACTAAAAAGAGTTCGTACGTAACGGTACGTTAGACAATTTTATTCAGTTCGAAGAGGGCTCGTCTCGTATCAATATGTAATTCTTGGCCGACAGCAGGGACAGTCTTGCCACTATCTTGGTATAAATAACACGATACCAAAACTCGTCGCAATAACACCACCACACGTCAGTTCGTGTTCTGGGGCCGTTTTAGGTCTTCAGTCGCGGGTCGGAACTTCAAGCTCAACTTATTTAAATGACCTTTCCCAAGCCGACCTCGCTCCAAAGGTGAACTTGAGACACTTGCCATGGGAAAGCCTGGTTGCATCGAGAATCGACGGGAGAACTGGCACAGTTTAAGATTAGGAGCTCCGGCGGTTCCTGGAAGCTGGCATGGACTCGGCTAAGAATGGGTTTCCTACAGCACTGGCTGCAATCCAGTCGTCCTGCGTCAGGTACTCGGTAGACCTTAAACTCGTGTCGCGAAGATAATAATCGCGGTCACGTGTGTAATGGGTGAAACTGCTGCTCCTGTTTCTTTAAAGCTCATCAATTCGGTGAAGGCCGGTAGAAGTGTCCGAATATCATCAAGTACTGATGACTGTTTCAACCAGTCTCCTGCTTTCCTTTTCCCTTTCCTTCTCGCCTCTCCTTGTGGTCTTTTCTGTCTTTGATTGTGGGTTTCTCCAACTTCCATTCGATATTCCAGACGGGAGACGTTCGTTCAAGATCTGCCGCTCGAAAATTTTGATCAAGTGTCGGCCACAAGACATTTCTCCACTGGTTGTTTGTGGCATCCCAACCACGCGCAAGATATTCGTGAGGAGGGATAGCGACCGCAGGAATGCGTGGGCCTTGGCCCAGTCTCGCGATAAAAGCTGGGACAGCCGTGACAAATCTGGTTGAATTTGGAGTGGCTTGGCTTTGAACCTTCGCGATCGAAAGGGATATGGTCCCCGGCTTATCTGTCTCAGTTTTGGCTAGATTTTCGATTTCTGTGGTCAGCCGCAATGAGGTTGTGATATAGACTGAAGAAATTACCTTCTCGCGGGGCCAAAATCTCGGAACCCGCCAGATCGACCTCTTCCTGCTCATATACCGACAATCTTTCCTTCGCTCGGATGTTGTCAAGATAGCTCTGGAAGTAGGTCAGTATGGGAAACATGCAACCGAGAACATATAAAAAACCGACACTCATCAGCACTACGATTCCCCGTACCCGGGCCTTGGACGTAGGGTCCGAGACCCAAATCAAAACCTGGTTTCGATTTACGAAGGATATCTTGGGAAGGGATAATTCTATTCAACAACCCCCCTTGTTAAGAACAACATGGGTTGTTGAGGTTATTCGGGGGTTGCTGGGAAATATGTTTTATTTTTGGATGCCAACAAAAATTGATAAGATCAGGAAAATCAACGCTTTGACCGCGGTTCTCGCAATATTTGGAAATTTTGGAGTCCCAAGAAGAGTATACACGTGCGTCTACCCGCCCATATCTATCGGAACACCTTCACACTACTTCCCCAATTTTCCCTCAATCTTCCATCTTGATTTAGGAGTTTCTGAGGAGTTTGTCATGTACAAACGGTAAAATGCCTCGAATTCCATCTCCCCTGGACATTAGAATGGCCAGTAAAATTTAGGGAGTCAGCTCATATGATCTCCAACGTGCAAGAATTTTTTCGGCTCTTTTAGAGCATTATTTGTACCTGAGCAATTCCCCGAACCCTTCCCGCCCCTTCCCGCCACGCCCGCCATCAGCGATCATCAGATCTTGGCTTAAAAATCACCAAGGTTTTAAATAGAATATCTTTTCCAACAACCCCCAACAACCCGGGTTGTTCTCAACAAGGGGGGTTGCTAAATAGAATAATCCCTTGGGAAGCGGTTGTTCTGACCCCTTTAGTCACGATAGTTGGTCAGCGAAATAATTCTCAATCCGGCGAGAACTCACCGATGGTCGCAGGTTGATACCTATTCCGACCTTCACTTCCAAGGGGTCTGGTTATTCGGGGTCGGCATCTCGTCGCATATCCTGGGGCTGATATGCAATATTGTATGATGTGTATGATTTACTGTCTTGATCCCACTCGTCTCCAGTTTCCGGATCTGGGCATAATCTGGGCAATGTGGGTTTGAGAACCAATCACTACGGTGCGACTTACCTTGTTATCGGTCGCTTCCAAAGAAATGTTGCGGTGTTTTTTGTAAGAGAGGGCCGCCGTCGCCAGCGGACCGCTGGAGAAACCTAAAGTTGTAAGCCCACGCTGAATCTGCTGCTGCCGCCCGCGTTTGCAAATCTGATCCGGGAGATCAAATCCGCGATGCAGACTGCAGAATTACTGTTATATGGTGTATCCTTGAAAGAAAGAAATCATACAATTTTCGTTGCATAATGGATTCTTTGCGGTGGGCCACAAAGCCAATAAGAACGATCGACTGGGGCGGCAGTCGTCAATTCCGTGATCGGCATAGACCTCTCGGACTACGTACTTGTCTTGACCGAAATGCCTGGATATATCATTATGGGACTGGGGAAAATCTTCGGCGTTCTGGATCTCTTCGTGATGTAGTTTGATGATGACGGCTTTTGTGGTGGCCGAAGCGCACGACGCGAGTGCCGCGGGGCCGAGTGATGAGGCCATGCGACTGGAAAAAGGTGTCTCCTAGTAGTTTGAACTTCCAGCCCGCCAATGTTAGGTCGACGTCTCGGGAACGCGCAAGATCCATTCCAGGAAAAGATCCAACGGAATCGTCTGCTGATGAGCGAGGTCTTCCTTCAAATATGGCTGAGTAGAGTGGCACGAGAACCTTCGTTCTGAGGGGTAGATTGCAATGGGGCCCAGGGGAGTGGACATGGTGCCGGTGTATCTGTACTAGGAGGAGTCTTCTAGCACACCCAAAACAGGCCCCGTGAAGCTCCCACCAACGCTTGTCCGGGCCCTACTAAAATTTGCCGACCCAGTTTGATTGCCGGATTTTTTTTAAAAAAGGCCAAAAGTTGCGCAAAGGGTCCTAGTATGTCCTCCGACAATCGAAAGTCCGGCAAGTTCAGCGGTTGTCGAGCTACGTGCGATTTAGTTCAAAATTTTTTGCGCTGTGGACCTCAAAAATCCAATCAATCCATCAAAGTTGCCATCAAAAGCCCATTTTCTCACGCACCTAGGGACGCTCCTGGGGTAAAAATTATATGGGCCGGTAGGTAGCGGTCTTCTCCGTGATTCTAACGGTACCCTGAACCCAGCGGGGTGATAGTTTGTGCAAAATTGGCCAGACATCATCAACTGATAGGATTTTTGATGGAGCGGACAAGGCTTTGCCGAAGCTTCACGGGGCCTCCCAAAACGGCAAACTATCAACTCTGTTGAAAGGCTGGCGGATTGTTAGAGGGAATTTTGCTATTGGTCCGGCATTTTCCGGACCAATAGCAAAATTCCCTCTAACATTGACAATCCTTTGCACATTTAACAGGGTTGATAGTTTGCCGTTTTGGGTGTGAAGACGGCGAGGTTCAACCGGAAACATGAGCCCGAGGTGGGACCCATCAACTCAGCGGCTATTAATATCCGACCTGTCATTGGGCAGACCGACGGGACCGTCGGGACGACCCCGTTGAAAACGATATGTTTGGTGTGCCGGGACATTCCTCCCTCTTCAAGTATGCGGTCGTGGGCAAAATTTTCGCTCCTTGCATCCTCGTTCTGGCCAGCACAGGCGTACATATGGCCCAGTCAGTGGGATGGGCTAGAAGATGCGTACACCATCTCGTTCGGCTTTGGTGCCATAGGAATTGCGGATGGAGTCAACCCGTGCTCACTATCACCTGGCGGAGGTATCGCGCCAGGCCGCGAGAGTGCAGCAGAATGGTTGAGAACGTTCGTCACTACTAGTCACTTTACTCGGGACATGGCTGACAGACCGTAGCGCGTACCACGATATGGCGACCCACAACTCTGAAACCGGTCTCGGAGGTCTCGACGCCTCGATTGGTTTTGAAACGTTCAGGCCGGAGAACATCGGCACCGCTTTCAATACAACCCTGGGATTTTTCAATGAGTTGCAAACGAAACAGATTTCAAGTAAGCGACAATAATTTTGGGCTGCATTGAATTGACACATCCAATTTTCAGTGGCTGATATTCTTACGTTGGGGTACGCGTCTTTCTCTTATCGATACTCGGATTAATTATCTTGTAGTGTCGTCCTTGCAATCAAGAATTGCGGTGGTCCGAGCATCCCGTACCGGCCAGGACGTATAGACGCGACGGAAGCAGGACCCGCAGGTGTTCCTCAGCCCCAAGAACCCCTGGAAACCCACATAGCAGAGTTTGCGCTGCAGGGGTTCAATGCCACGGAAATGATTGGTGTGTCCCATAATTTCCTCTGTTCAAAACACACAGTGAGCCTATTCCAGGTCTTGTCGCATGTGGCCATACTTTAGGTGGTGTTCATCAAATCGACTTTCCTCTCTCTGTGGAGGGTGCTATTACAACAGATAATCCTGAAGGAGTCGTCCACTTCGATGATACCTTCGATGTGTACGACAACCACATGTACGCTGCCTGCTCCCGCTATTGTTTTCGGACGATTAAGATCTTGGAAAGTGCTACACAGTATATCAACGACTCGAGCGTTGACCCGCTCCTTGTTGGTTTCAATACAACAACCAACTCAGATGCCCGTATTTTTGCATCGGACAGCAACCAGACCATGCTTCAATTCGCTCAAGACCCCGATTTCTTTATCTCGCGCTGCGGCGATCTCCTTGAGAGGATGCTGAACACTGTCCCCAGCGATGTCACGCTCGGGGACGTCTTTGAGCCTTTGACCGTGAAGCCGTTCCAGCTGTCATTGTTTTTCAACTCCACCGGAGGCCTCCAGCTGTCAGGAAATATCCGGGTACGTTTTCCTATTGTCGCATGTACTTGCTACGTCTTGTGTGCTCACTGGAAAAATGTCCTTAGATATTCGGCACATCTGCCGCGGCAGCTGCTGCGAATCCAGCGGATATGCCTGTGCAGTGCGTCTTGCTTCTTGCTGGATTTTCGTACATTCAAACACCCTCTATATAGACTCATATGGATGGACCGTCACGGGAACACATCTCCGAACTATACAACGACTGCGCTCTCTTTCAGTTTCCTCGAGGCTACCAGTCTCTGGGGAAGCCTGCAATTTTTCTCGGTCAGCACGTATCTCGACCCTTCTGCGGGGATTTCATCGTTCGTTGTGAACTGGGCTTATGACTCGGAGAGCGCGCTCACCACAGCCGATAACGGCGGCGGTGGATTCCCGTTCCAGGACGTGATCCTCTTCCAGCAAGCGGGCAGCTGCCACGGTTTTGTGAACCAGAATAGCACAGTCAGTGCCGTCGTACGTCCAGCGCTCTTATTTTGGCATCATCGTGGATTAAATTATCTCCTTAGATCCGCAATGACATGGGCGCCGTGTCGTCTCCGTACTTGGAGTACACATATTCTTCTTCGCAACCCGGATCCCTCGCCTTCAAACAAATTACCTTCCGCACCGAATTGGTGTACGCGGGCAACTCAGTGTCGCCGCTCTACGACGCATACACCGCTGTGTTTGTGGCCAACGACGGGTTCCTCAGTGCCAACGAAAGCATCGTATCCTTTGACCTCGTGGCCGTGGTTGGTGGGACAACGTATGAATCGCTGAACAATCCGCAGCTCTTTACGCCGTGTTCTTGATTTATTTGGGACTTTCGTGCATCATTTCATTCGTATGGGCATATATATGAAATGGGATGTGTCTCGTAATTAATTGCCTAACTTCCTCGTCGTCGTATGCGATGTAGAAATTCGGGATTGTGTCTCGCCAAAGTTCCTTACAACTCAGTGGGGCTGGCCGGGCTGGCCAGCTCGTACACTGACATTATTTCTAACGGTCAGTCATGTAGAAAATTCAGATCCAACACTGACAACTCCTTTGCAACTGATGGAGATCTCGAGCGGCTTGTTGCTTCGGCATATTGGAGAAAAAGAGGAGGAGAAAGCTGTGTATTTTTTGAATTCTCTCGAGGATATGGCATTGCCATCTGGACGTTTGAAAAAGTTCTGGAAGCTCTCAAGTTGACGAGTTCCGAATAGATTATAAGTTCACAAGAACGGTTCGTTTTTGTTCAAGGAAGCCTGCTGCAGTCCTCCTTAAAAGTCTGTTAGTTGGATTCAAAGGAAGGTTCGTACTGAAGAGGGCTCGCGAATGGCTTCAGATACGTCTCAGTGGGTTTTCGGCAGTTGCTGGCGGAGATTCAATTCGGATCATCTAAGTCATTTTTCTTTTGTTATTTTGCCACCGTCGCCTGTTTTGGGCTCAGGGAACAAAAGTGCCTCGCCGGTGCATCGTGTGCACAACTTATCTTACCTCACCCTGTCCAGGAACTTGTCAGCTACTTCCCACGTTACGGCACGATGTCGGACGGGTCGCCTCAAGCTTGCCTGAAGCTCACGCCTGCCACGCCGTCATGGCCTACTGGAACCAACATTTATGGAGGGCAATTCAATAATGTAAACTGCATTTTAAACTGGGTTCAGAGCATCCCTTGCGAAGACAACGACCTCTGAGCACCATTGGGTGAACCCCCGGCGTCCGCTGAAGGTCGGAAATTTGCCCTTCACGTTAAATAATGCAGGGAAAATGATAGCTCCCAGATGTTGTGGATTTTGGACGGGTACTCGCACGGGAATTTCGTCCTCAAGACTTTGGACCTCGAGTGCGGTCGAACAGGTTTACGCCCTATTGTAGGTATCAAGCTATCAAGCATTCATTCTGAAAGATACTGATCATGGAAAGTTGTACCCCAGCGAGATAGTGCTGTTGGTAGATTTCTGCCAATCTGCCCGGCAGAACGGCACAATGGCAGGCAGAATGGCAGAATCTGAGGGTACCTGGCAGAATTCGGCAGAACTTGTATTATTTAAATTTATTTCACGGTCAGGTGCGGAGCAGACAACACGGAAATTTTGATTTCCCATTGTTCGTATATCACATTCCACCAAACATGTATTACTTTTATGGGTCAACACATGCCACCTGCAATCCATTCTTTCCTCCACCATCCATGGCTGGTTGCCCACAATCCTCATTCACTATGAACCATTTTAAGTTCTGTGAATTGAAGCCGGGCAGGTCCAACTGGCGTTACTGGAAGTGCAAATATTGTGGGGGCAACAAAGATAGCCCCGGTGCTAAACTAGAAGGACAAAAAAATGGAGTCTCAAATGTGTCTTCTTACTTTTTCTGGTACACTTTGGACTCTTGCCGTGTCTATCGTTGGTTCATCAAATTCATCAGCAAAAGGGAAAGCATCTGGCGTGTATGGCACGGTCTGGCGGCATCTGGTTGATCTGGATGGTATGGCAACCAGACGAGCTAGAACACCCAAAATTTTTGAGGATTTCATTTAACATGTTGATTAACTCACGCATCCATATCAAGTCTACTGATTCGACGGGCACACTGCACAGAAAGAGCGGGAAAGGAACAAAGTCATTTCAAAGTCCGCCATCAACTGCGGATGGTCCGTGCGCATCACGTTTCCTTTCCCGATGGTTCGTTTTGATCCCATCGTTTCTTCCTTTCCCCACCATCTTCGTGTGCGCTACCGCGCTGGCTGGCCATGGCTCTCGCTCGGAACCCTCAGGGCCTCAAGCTCAAGTGTACTATTCTCATGTTACTTTCAGTCTGTGTGGATTCCGTTGTCAGCAAGCTCTATGACAGTTCCGAGTTGGCTAGTGGTCAAGCTGCTCACGGTCAACGGTGGTCAACAGGGAATAACGCAAGTCACCAAGCCGTCCAAAAGCCGATCGTTAAAGCCACAGAAGTCGGCCGGTCACTCTAGGTCTCTGTTCACTGCTGAGTTTCTATTCGGTCAAATCATATCCTTGCAAAATCATCGCCACGGTAGCGTAAGCGCTTCAAGCATCAAGCACTGGCCTGACCACTTGAAGCTTGTTGTCACCAAGATTATCATCGAGGGGAAGCCATTTACTAGCTGAGGGACAGAAGCCTTGCGACACAGTTACTCGTATCATTCTGGCTCTGGAGCGGGTCACCCAGTGCGTGTTTTCTACGTTTTCTACTCAAGTCAACACCCGCTCATTATCAACCTCAAGCTCACATCCCCACAAATAAGACCGTGACCACATACCGTGCATCGACTGTGAAGGGACACTGCGAGCATACCTTTTTCCATTGTCCATAGTATAGTTCGTACTTAGGTCAATATATCTTGTTTTTTCCATATTGTTAGTTGCGGAATGTGACATGTAGGAGGTGTTACTGCCATAACTGTGCATCTGGTGCCAGAACCTCGTTCTGGCGTCAGACCTGTCATTATGCTGCCAGATGTGATTCTGGCGATCTGGCACAGCTGGTTTGTCTGGTGCCAGATCAGCCAGATGGATTCTGTTTTGCTGATGTTTTGGCCATTATCCTTCATATTTTCGCCAACCAACACCCCAGGAGCACTGCAAATATGCTTTAATGATCTGCCAATTCTGCCATATTCTGCTGAATTCTGCCCTGCCATTGTGCCGTTCTGCCAGGCAGAAAGACCCCAAAATAATTCTGCCCACAGCACTATAGCGAGATTTGACGGCCATGTTCGCCAAACCCTCTCTCGTTCTTCAATTCCACCCCCAATTCCGTATCATACACGGCCCCAGTACAAACCACCTCCCGTCACGTAGGTCTTCGACAAAGTTGACGGACACATGAATCATTACCGAATTAATGGAAATTTCCAGCAGATTATCCAAGACACTGCTGAGTGAATCTGTGTAGCCCGACTAATTAATTAAATTGTGCCTGTAGGCATACAAATTCTGTCTTGATACATAATCGCTGGGGCTCTGTATAATTCAGCGGATAAATATCAGCACCGTGAATGCCACCCCGGGACGCTGATAAGCCGCGAAATTTGCGAAACCTCAAATTTTATGAATGCATGCCATTCTGCGCTCATCCAGTGGTTGGCGTGAGCTCCAAACGTGCAACCAAGAGCCATATTGCATTATCATCCTAAACACTGGCACCTATGGCTTATTCCAGGAGACGGTACCCTTGGATCACTAGGGGTCAGATCCGGATTAAGGCTTGAAGCCCAAATATCAAAGTCCTGAAACACCCTCTATACGTGGGAAGGCAACCACAATGCTCACTACCAAAGGGAGAATCATAATATCCACCTCTGACATCTATTGGGACATTGGGAACCTTATTCGGGAGGAAACACTGAGTTGATTACACAACTTTGGCTTATCCAACGTGACACGACAAGTCACAGTATCAAGGCCTAGACTCAATATTGCTATTTTAAAACGCCAGGTCTGTGAGGACGCGATCACCCGATAAGCTGCAGACCGGGACTAAGCACGTACTATGTGTTCCTGGATGTCGATTAAGGACATCTGGGGTATTGTTGGAAAGGGAATAACCTATACTATCCAACTAGCAATACTAGAAGTCGGGGCACACACAACAGAGGAAGATATGGGCCAATTACCTTGCTTAGGGGAATGGTGGAACATATAATCCCCTGATCAATGAAGGGTTGTCGATCACCAGATAAACTGCCAACCAGGATTAGGCATGTACTGTGTGTTCCTGGATGTCAATTAAGGACATCTGGGGTATCATTGGAAAGGGAACAGCCTGTACTATCCAACTAGCAATACCAGAAGTTGGGGAACAGACCATAGAAGAAGATATGAGCCAATTACCCTATTCAGGGGATATTTGAACATATAAACCCCTAATCCATGAGGGGTTGAAGGAGTCATTATACAAACATTTAGGAGGCTAGGAACACCAGGGTGCACACAGCTGATACTGATCACAGGCTAATTAATTAAGTAGAATCCCCGAAGCCTAGTAATCACGCATATGTAACAGTTTCTGTACAGTATATAAGGAGGGCAGAACCAGGGAGGACAGCACCGAACTAGACCCAGAGAGTGAGGAGCAATAAAGCCCTTGTGCATGGAGTTGACGTTTGGGCTTGAATCTTTGGCTGTCAAATAGTCTTGGAATTTAAGTGCAGTTTCGGAATAAGACTTTGTTTGAGGCGCGAGCCATAGTTACGGGGCGCGAGCCAGCAAGTTTGAGGCATGAGCCATTGTTACGGGGTGCGAGCCATAGTTACGGGGCACAAGCCAGCAAGTTTGAGGCATGAGTCAATCATTGTCAGAATAAGGTGTGAGCCAAACAACCGGGTCTAAACAGCCCACCAGATTAATAGTCCACAAAACCAAGCCGGTTCACAGCTGTTATCTTTGCATAGTTGGGACACTTAAATCCACGTTGGGAACCAACCAATAAATTCAGGTTGTGTCTTGAACACCACTTCGAGAAAGCTAGTTGAGACTTAGCCATTCTTGGGAGAATGGGAATTGAATACTTTCGTGGCAAATATGTTTACTCGTGGTTTCCTTGGACCTATACTTGTGTCCAAAAAGACCCGAATCTCGTCAGTGCATCACGGTCATTAAGGGAGTTGTGTTGGTGTTGGAGTCTGTCTATCGTCGGTTTAGTCGTGCTTAATCTCACTTTGTGAGTTAGGTGTAACTCAGTCATTCGATAGGGGGGATTTTGGCAGTTGCATATTTAGACCGTTGAACCTGAGCAACCCTTTCAACGCGCACATCCATTCTCACCACATTGGCGGAGTGGTCGCGGGGCTCGTGGAAGGGAATTTTTTGGCTCTTTGGATCAGCAGGAACAGGGAAGTCCACCGTTGCACAGACCCTGACCGCAAGATGCGAAGTGGAATGGTGTCTTGGTGTGAGTTTCTTTTTCTCGTGAAAGCATGTGGCACGCCAACGTAGTGATCGGCTTTTCACTACGCTTGCCTATCAACTTGCCCATGTCGTGCCCCACCTGAAGGACCTCGTGAACGCCGCCATACAACAGGATCCGCTGATCGAAAGGGATGCGAGCACAACTCGAGGCACTCATAATTCAACCATACAATCAACTGGGCCAACCGAACTCCCACCTTCATCATCGTCATTGTCGGACTAGACGAGTGCAGAGACCACGGAGAACAAAGGACCATACTGGAGCTCTTGTCCATGGTAGCTCTGCCCCAGCTTCCCCTGCGCATTCTTATTACAAGCAGACCAGAAACACACATCTGGGACACCTTTGCTCAGGCTGCGTTTGAACCTATATGCCGTCTTTTTCCACTGGATACATGCATCCAGAAATTACAGGATGTCCGCACGTTTCTGCACCATGAATTTCGGTGAATCCACATTGAACATGAAGCCATGGCTGATATTCCCTGGACCCGGCCATCAGATTCTGTACTTGAACGTTTGGTTCAAAAATCTTCGGGCACGTTCATCTATGCTTGTACGGTCATAAAAATTGTTGGGGATGAGTATTCACGCCCAAGCGAACAGTTCGAGGTCCTCCTAGGTCCAGCACACGCCTCAACTGGCTCACCCTTCGCAGACCTGGACCAACTCTACACTCACATTTTGTTGGACATTCCCAATCCTTCCAATCTACTTTGTGTCCTCGGATTTGTGCTGCTCTTCTCATCATTCATTAGTGGTGGAAAGGTCTCTCAACATACTGTTGAAATACTCCTAGATCTGCGACCAGGAGATGCCCGCCTAACTTTGCATGGGATGCATTCTCTGATGCAAGTACCGATGAGCAACGATGAGGCAGTCAAGATATTGCATGCCTCATTTGCGGATTTTGTCTTTGATTCCCACTCTGGCTCATTCCATATTGATCCCACTGAATTCTACATGGCCGTTGCCCCTACTGTTCCGAGTCCACTCTCAATACCGTGTGCTTGTCAGGCGCTTCTGCAAGTCGTCAGATCACCGAGATGGTATGATTATTGACTCTCGGTCAAAGGTTTTATTGGTTGATTTTTCATCCTAGTCGATGATGCTGCTTGCTCTTGGAACTCAAGTTTGATTGGACCGGAATGCTGAGTAAAATGATGTCCACCATGGAGATGCTCACTATCCTTTGTGATAACGATCCTGAGATAGTGTATTCTGCATTTTGTCACCGGGGATTTTCCGGTACCACGCTCTTAGTGGCATGGTTGAAGGTCCGTTAACCCCTTTCTGGCCCTGCTCTGCCTAGTCTAATAGACCGGTTGAGGATTCCCATATCCTCCCGACGATCTCGCCACCCTCTTTGATGACTGTATGTTCATTTCTTTCCTTCAAGATATATTCCCGGCTCATTTCCCCTTGGCACCCTCGCCCCCGGAGGACCTTCCCAAAGACCCTGCACATCTCGACTTCCTCTCTGAAAACCAAAATTTGCTCAGACTGCTTCAAATCGGTTCCATGCTTCCTCAGAAGCATATCTTGGCCCAAGGGAGACTCGGCACAATTAGGCATGCACTGGGTATGCAATGGACAGAATATCATGCTGCACTGTGTTGCCTCCGCCCTCCTCCAATACCCAATCCCCTTTCAGCTAATTTCCAATTTCTGAGAAATTTGTGCTGCGCAGAAAGACTCTACGTCCCGCTGGCGCAAATCATCGAAGAATTTGTCCTCCGCTGCCTTGGGCAGCTCGGGAATCCAGCTTCTTCACCGGCTACAGTGCGGTAAATGCAGTACTGTGTGCCTCCACACAGTTGTGCTAATCTCTGAAATAGGGCATGCTGCCATTGGCACGTGTATCTAAGTACCTGTGCAGTTTCAGCAAGACTTCTGGAAGCGATAGAGTTGTTTCCACCTCTATGTGCTTATGAAAATGCGATGCCATACAGAATACATTGTGATCCGAATGCATCGTCTGCGACGGTGAAGTATTTGCAAGTAGGTTCAATATTTTTCGTTATTTGTTGTGCCTGAATGTATTCACAGACAGAGGTTTCTTGATGCTTCTGCTGGGACGGAGATGGAATCGTTCAAAGTCAGAGCATTGGCTCAGATCGTGCTAATAGCTCAACAATTTACTCCCATACACCCCGTGCGGGATCAATAGATTGTACAAACAAGAAGTTCAGTCCAGCTCGGTGACTCACTTTTTTTCAACTTACGACTGTTCGCACAGGGGGCAAACATGATGGCAGTTGTCATACTGGTAATCCGCCGGGCATCCGACAAGCATGTGTTGGGCATGTGTCATGCATGTGGCAGGTATCTGCCTGTCATGCTACGGGAATGTTTAACACAGAAACTACTGTAGATCTATTGGCTTGCCTTCCAACCATTAGTCCTTTGGCAAAGTGGTTGGTGACAGTCTCCATTGTTCTCTTGTGAATTCTGGTTGGATGTGTGTTGAATTCCTGCATTGCTCTTGTTTTTTTCGGCTTTCCCGACAGAGCTGGTCGCGTCAGATTGATGCATTTTAGCACATCCCAAGCCCCTTCCATGGTATTCTTCTCACAGCTTCTTGTGGAATATAGGGCATAGCCCAGATTTCTTCCATTTTGAGTGTTTTTTGATTGTTTATGATATATTGCTTGCTATGGGCTCAATTCATACACAATGGCTCTGCAAACTATATGAGGAGAATGGCAATGAAATTTCGGAGTCCCTGATGTCATCAGTTTATTTTTTTCGGCATGTGGAAAATGTAGTAAGCCATTATCTTGTTTTCACGCAGATCACTCCCCACACGTGAAGATGGAGTTATAATATTCTGTGCTGTGTTTCAGGGAAACCCAGGATCATCCTAAAGAGCACCTCATCATCAGATTTCATTTTTGGGTCCTCTATCTCGTGAACGGCACAATCAAATCCGAAATATTCGGATTTGACCAATCATTTCTCATACGTAATTATTACCCTCCTATGGGAGCAGTACTATTTTCCCCAACGGGTCTGGATTTCTTTTTTCTCTCCCTCCCTCTAGCTTTTTGGCTCTGGTTTTTTGTGGGATCCTTTGTTATACTGGTAGACTACACCTATGTAAAAAATCTAAGAGATATGGGAAGAGGAAGCTTTTCCGATTTGGTTGCCGGTCCATCAAACTCAGAGGGATTTTTGAATGTGTCCATGTTCTGCCATTCCACCTCAACCTGGACCTCCGGGAAAAATTGAGGGGTCATATGTAGTAACTATAACACCTTCTGTCCTTTCAGATTTTTTTTCCGGGGCGGGGCCATCTAATCAGGCCTGGAGCTGTCAACCCAGGCCCGATTGGGCCTGGGGCTATCAAATGCCTGATGAGCGCGTGCCCACAGGCCCAATTAGGCCTGAAGCCGTCAACGGCCTTTTCCGAAGCTTTCCCAGGCCCCTGTTCTGCACGCTTGACGGGGCTCGAACCCACGAGGCTGTGCAAGACGTAAGCAAGTACACAAAACAACTAAGCTAAGCAAGAGTTGTTACAGCTATTTGCGGAACATAAGGCGCGGATCAAATTTTTATCAAAAACACTGATTTTCACTAATGCCCCTTCAACTCACTCAATTCTGGCCCGATTGTCTTCAAACATAGACCAAACGATGTGGAATAACTTTCCGCAGTGCTTAGGCTATGTGTAATATTTACTTTACCCAACTGACATGTCCAAATGGGGTAACAGACAATTTTCAACCGTTGCCCCTCTATCTGTGAACATAATGGCGAGGATCTCTTGAGAATATTTGAATGACTTCTCAATAAGATATTACATTGCTTAGGGTGCATTTTACTGCTATACCTTGAGGTATAGGGTATGAAATATCATTCAAATTTCACATACTTTTGAAATCTTCATGAATCACCATAGTGAAACAGATCTGCGGACTTTTCACCATCCTAAGCAATGTGTTATACATCCATAAGTTGTCCCAAAGCACAGTTTCCAGAAACTGAAGGATACTGCTCACGATACAGGGGCAACGGTTGAAAATCGTCTGTTACCCCATTTGGACGTGTCGGTGGGGTAAAATAAATATTACACATAGCCTAAGCACTGCAGAAGGTTATTCCACATCGTTTGGTCTAGGTTTTAAGACAATCGTGCAAGAATTGAGCGAGCTGAAGGGGCATTAGTGAAAATCAGTGTTTTTGATAAAAATTTGATCCGCGCCTTATGTTCCGCAAATAGCTGTAAGCTTGACCGACTGACCGTGTCATTCACCTTTTTTTTTTTTTTTTTTTTTTTTGGAGCATTTAAAATAATGCTACCCAGTCTGCAAAGCATTCCAGGTGCATCCGCTGGTAAAACTGTTTCCAGTATAGCCAGGAAGTAGTCCAGGAGGAAATGCTGTTATGCACAGGTTTCAAGCCTTTGTGTGGGACTCTGGCCGCTCAGTATTATCCAACTCCATTTTTCCGAGTGTTGGGCCGTATACCCACTAAAACCCCCTCTGATTGAATCCAGTCATCCGGCAGGGAATCTTTGTCAAGGAGTGTTCCACTCCAAGTTTTAAGCACTAGTTGCTTTTTGAAGGCGAGAGGACCAAACTTGGTTTGATTTGTGAGTAATTAATCTCGCCTTAGAGCGGAGTTCATTAGTGACACCCAATGGTTATTTTTGATGCAGGTGTAGGTGTCTCGAGCACTCTCGTATTCCTCAAATTCCAGATCAAATACATTGATGTTGAGACAATAATTGTGAAGAAACGATTCATAGCAGGTATTATCTTACCCTTGCTAGAAGTGAATCTGGCGAGACCACATCCCAAAAGTAGCCCCCAGTTTAATTTGGGCCAGCTGGGGTATCTCAGTCTCCAAAATCTTTCTGTAAGTTGCCATATTTGGTGCTGGCCGGCTGCATTAAATTCCAGCATAATATGTTCTAGTGATTCGGGGACTTTGCACGTAGGGCATTGGCCAAGATTTTCGAGGTTCGGCATGTGTTCCCAGAAGAAACCGACACAGTATATATCATGCAGACATTTCCATAGGAAATTGCGGGATAGTCTGGTCAAATTTCTGGACCTGAGAGAGGTCCAAATGGCGCTATCGGTTGGTTGGTATTCAAATACCTCCGCAATAGAACAGCGGATGCGATCAAGATTGGACATTGTTGATTTCCACGTAGGTTTATCTCTCATAGATTTGATTACTTTTGTGAAAAGACGTTGGTTGCCTTCCTTCAGGAGTATTCCGGGGTTTGTGAACATTAGATCAGCTTGTATATCCAGGAGGGTTGGAGTAGGGGACAGCGCCTTAAGTGGCTTTGCAGGATTGTTGTTTACCTTCTTGAAGTAAATCCTTCCGGTTCTCTCTTGTAAGGCAGCAATTGTGGATCTTATTAGTTGAGAATTCGGAATTAGTGGATTGTTTTCACTGTTCAGTCGATCAGTGACAAAAGTGTTCCCCAGGAAGGTTGTGGAAGAGTGAATGGTGATCGAAGTCTCAAGTGAGGTTTCCTGAAGAACATAGATCAGGCCTCCCAGTATCGCAGCGTTGAATGATGGATCTTCATTTGTGTCAAGGAACGAGAGAAGTAGAGAGAATTCCATCTTAACATTATCCTTCCCTTGAATTGATACCAGCGCGATCATTTCTGCATGGGCCTCTCTGGGATATTTAAGTTTGGCGTGAAGGTAGATGTCAAGAGGATCAGCGCCGGGGTCTGGGACCGAGTAACACTTCGTTGAGAACTCAGTTGTATGATCCTCAAAAGCGAAAATTCGGAAACCGTCTGAAAGATTTGTCAGCCGGAACAGCGGATCAAATGTGAGTGTCTCACTCCCACTATCGTTTCGGGTTCTTCCCGCGTCGGTGAAACACTGACTACCTGAACAGATGTGAAATGTAGTAAAATGTCTATCAATGCCTGAGCACTAACAAACACTAAACCAACACTAAACACAAATCCAAACAATCGAGTGGTGCGAGTACGGGGTTCCAACCAAGTATTAGGTTGATATTTGAACTAGATCTGGTAATAGCTATTTACGTGTAAATACTGAGAACGCTCCAATAGCCGATCCAGAGACTCTAATGGGGTCTAGACGAAGCAGAGAGAGGTTTTATCTCGATGGGGTGGTGTGGGGTAGTGCTTGGTAGTCAATAGACTCAAGACTTGTGATCCTTCAATGTTCTCAGCTGTAATATCTGTACCAATCCGTGTGCTTTCCCAAATCCTTATGAAACCCAATATGACCCGATACGACCCGATATGAAACCGATACGACCCGATACGATTCTGTTTCCTTAAGATTCTTTATGCGCACATAGATCCAACAACCAACAAATATATTTGACCAAGAATAACAGAAAGAACTAACAAGTTCCCAATGGTACTCCGAATGAATCCAAGGCTTCCCAAGCGACAATACCAGGTGAGCTGAGTACGTCTAGCAAGAAGGGGTGAATTCACACTTTCCACTCGAAACCTGCTGGTATTTATACAGGAATTATACATCACATGATAAAATAAATAAATACTACAATCAGTCCACTTCGGTATATACGGATAAACGGACCTGGCTATTTAAAGATACATGCATCAAAGACCCGGTTAAACGGCTAAATAAGTGCTCTATCCCGAGAGCTGTGCGTCTATCTTTCTGTTTTAAGATGTTGCCATCATATCTTGATGGACTTGTTATCTTTAGACGTGCCAAGTATAGCGTGTCCGGATAAATTGTAGTAGAGATTGTCCGGGCCAACCAGCTTAGCCTTATAGATAGACTGGCTGTCCTGCATCTCTACCTGATGACACCTTTGTCACCCAACTATTCCCATGGTGCCCTAATTCAACCGAATGGTTGACTTTGATTTACATGTAAATACAATCTTTGATGATTTACGCGTAAATACACAACAGGTATTGATCCTGATAGTGTTACTGAATGTCCCTGAACGATTCCTGAGCTCTCCAAGGCATCCAGGCTCGTGTGATTAAAGTTACAGTGACTTAATATGTCACAAATGTCGAACTTGTGCTTGCAACTGCACCAACAACTCTGCCGATTTGATTTGACCTGCAATCTGGATCCCTTATGAATTCACAGTCTAGATGGATGGTATGTGTTATGTCCTTGATATATGACACTTTCCAAATGTCCCAATTCGATCGAATGGTTGAACATGGAATTACGTGAAATTCTATTGTAGCCCACCTGGCCGTTGACCCTCGTGGTATCGGTGACCAGGCAAGTCTATACAATGTAATCTCTTGTGAAGTGCCTTTAGCCAACAGTCCGGACCTCACTATGGCTCTCATTGTGGGCCAAGTAATAAATAAGCATTCTTCTACTTCAGTAAGTAGAACAAGAACATTGAAATTGATAGATTTCAAGTCTGGTCATTTTCCATGCTTATCATCGGAGAGCTCAAGCTCTTCACAGAGATCATTATTGCCAATCAGAGGATTCCATTTTGGCTGAATACACTCTATTAGCTCTTTGGCAATCTCTATGCAATGTCCTGGGTTTTTGCACCCGTATTCATTGCGGTCTCGTCGACATAGTGGGCAACCACAATTTATACGTCCAATCCCTGACAGGTTGACAACATGTGGGTGTCTTGCAAGTATGGTTTTGCATCCTGCAATTGTTACGACGTCAGCCACGAGACGTGTTTGGTGATTTTGCCGTAAGCATTTAATTGCATCTTTCCTCCGGATTTTGTCAAACCTGGTTTCAATAAGTTCTAGGTGGCTCCAGATGGGCATTTGAAGTTTCACTTCCTTTGCAATGGAAAGTGCCATGAACTGGAGCTGGTATTTCTTTGCCACGCGGATCATGCCCTGGATATCATCTGGTAAAGGGTCGTTTCTCCACGACGGGATGTGGATTCCTTGTAAAAAAATGTTGTACATTGATCCTTTGCTACCCTCGGGTTGGCCTGCTTCCCAGCGTTTAATAATGGTGTGTTCAGCAAAAAAAGGCCAATTTGCTCGCTCATCTCCTTCTCGTAGAAATTCTTTTAGATTCCATAAGTCAATTGCCTCATTCCGGGAGTGAACATCTAGGATCTGCTTTCCGCCCTCGTTGAGTGGAAGGCACATGGTCTGGTGAGCTATACGAGGCCTCTTTCCTTGCCAGAGAAAAGCATCTCGCATTCGGATCAGTCTTTCCTCAATTTGACGGTGCATCCCTTGTACTCGTGTCAGGTATTGTGTTTTTCCTCCAATAACCATATTTATGATGTGTCTGTGCCCTTCCAGCGTTGGTTTCTTGATCTCCCAATTGTCCAGATCCCTAGATATACGTTCAATTATCTCAGGCCATGGTGTTAGATAGGGAATATCGTTTCCGACCCAAGCTCCAAGGAATCGGCATGTTTGTTTATCCGGTATAATTGTGAGGTCATCCTGGATTTTCACTGCTGTTGGGCAGATTTTCCGATCCAGTACCACTCTTTCTCTGTAACGGGAAGATCCGAAAGGTAATATAATTGTCTTGCGCATGTTAAATTTCGCAGTTGATGCTGTGCACCAGAGATCTAGAACGTTCCAGAGTTTCGTCCATGAATCTTGGTTGGATAGGTAAATTGTCGTGTCATCAGCAAAAAGGGATATGAGCAGTTTCCGGTCTGTGCCCGGTACATTGACTCCCTTAAAGTCAGATTTTCGAAGTAAGCATGTAAGCGGCTCAATAGCTATGTTGAAGAGCAGGCATGACAATGGGTCGCCTTGGCGTACTCCTCGCAAAACAAGGAACGGTTCGCTCAGTTCACCATTAATCATCACCCGAGTCTGAGCATTAGTATATAGGATCTTAATCAGGCTGCGGAATTTTTCTGGGAACCACATTTTTTCTAGGACAGCTGAAAGGTACTCATGATCCACTTTGTCGTATGCTTTCTCTTGGTCAAGAGCCACGACAATCCCATTCTCTTCAACAGCATCTGCATAGTTGAGTAAATATCTCAATTGCTTGACTTGGTCTTCAATCTTGCGGCCTCTCATGAACCCGGCTTGGTCACAGTGTATGACTTCTGGAGCCACCTCAGCAAGTCTCAGTGAGTAGCTCTTTGTTAATAGTTTGTAGTCAACATTCAGCAGTGTGATAGGGCGGTAGTTTGACACGTCGGCTCTATCCCCTTTCTTATAGATTGGGCACATCCATCCACTGTTAAAATCCGTACCTGGGGCCACCCCGTGAAGTTCAATATCTTCGAAGACAGATTCCAGAATTTCCAAAACATCCCAGGAATCCTCTTGTTTTTCCGTTTTGATTTTGTGTTCAATTACCAACCATTTATAGAACTCATAAGGTAAACCGTCCAGTCCCGGAGCAGACCCATTTTTGGACATGTGTCATTCACTTTTTGATTATTGCTGTTTTCATATATAATGACACATCACGAAAAAAAAAAAAGTTTTACGCTCGGGTGCCCAAGGTCGCAGGTTCGGACCGGGCAGCCGGCATCACTTTTTCAGTTCAAGCTTGACCAAGCAACACCGTCGCGTCAGTGTTACGCCGTTCCCACCAGGCTCAAAGCATAAATTGGTCATAGAAAAATTCTTGAAGGTCAAATAATCTCCTGTGAGTGCCATAGATTCAATGAAACCCCTATATTTGGTTTTGGCCTGCATTATGTCCAAGTAAACTGAGTTCTGAATATTCTGGATTTTATGCAGGTTTTTGGGTGTAGGCAGGGAGTTCTGTGGAGTGCAGGAGGACAATGTGGTTCCATACCTTACATTTGTATGTTCATTGGCACCAAATTAAAGCTCTACACTGTGAACACAATTCAACAATGAGGCATGTTTACCTCCAATAAATGGAACAGGGACCAAGAAGTAGGCAGTTGAGCATTTGATTCCTCCATCATATATTCAAATTTTCAAGAGTGCATTTTATTTAAACGACCTTCTCCTATTCTAACATGTGGAAGAGTGAAATATCAATTTGAGTACAGTTCAATTTATTCTAGCAAACAGGAAGCAATCAGGACTTGGAGGAGCCTAATAAATACATCAGGGTCCCAGGAGAAACGTAAACTTGTTTTCTGAAAAGAATTCACCCCAAGAGTTGTCAAAATCACCGAGAAAATGACGACGCGACGCGAATCACGCGTTGTTTGGACCTGCTTGAAATGGAAAGTGATGCCGGCTGCCCGGTCCGAACCTGCGACCTTGGGGCACCCGAGCTCAAAAACTTTTTTTTTTCGTGATGTGTCATTATATATGGAAACAGCAAATAATTTTTGAATAAAATTTTTTTGGTTCCACATATGACACCAGAGCCGCTGGGAGTTGCTGGCGAAAGCGTGCCGGGCCGGAGGCCCGGCCATCGGAGTTCGAAATAAAATATTGCCGAAAGCACGCTGTGATCCATCAACAAACTTCTCCTTTTCGAGCCGCGTCGACGCGTCGAGCAAAAGAAACCGTGTGGCGACCAACGATTTTCGCCCAATCTGTGAATGGAGGGATCCAACTGTGCCCCCCGAACACTATGGCGGCAGAATGCGGCGTCCCATCACTGTACTACTTACCTGGGACATTAATATTGGCAAGTTCTCGCGGAACGCCAGGACAGATATATCTCAACCTAGGCTGAGGTCGGCCAGAAATACGGCCTATGAGCCATTGCAATCGACGAGGAATCGGTCAGGGAAGAGTATAGTGATCCTGAACGAGTCAAGAACTGACTACCATCTTCAGAGGATCACTTCAGATAACTATCGTGGCGGAGCATGTCCTATCAATTGCAACTAAGAACTTGCAACTTCCACACATGGCTTGAACGGAACAGACGTGAGAGTCCAGGAGAGTCCCTGCAGCTTGCATCGACCTCATCTTCTTCATCTCTGCTCATCATCAGGAAGTTGGTGGACGATGTGCTGCTATCGGCTGAAACCTCAAAAAGCCATCGAAGAATCTGATGTCGCTAGACCGCAGCCAAGCCCGTTTGGAGTTTTTAGGATGTTCTGCGCGCTCCTGACCGTCCTCGGGGTGATGCGGAAATGAATACGTCGCAACGTGGCCCCATACGCCACCGGGAACGGCGCACTTCGGCGGAAAGGGAGGCAGAAGAGATCCGGAAAGCTCGAAGGCGTGTCTACGTCACACCGACAAAAGTGAATGTTCGGCGCGGCTGAACATGTTGCCGAAAATAATGATTTAGGTTTCAAAAAAAAACTAGTTGGAAAATGAACTTTAAAAGCACAAATTCAGCACAGCTGAGTAAGTGACCCAAATGAAGAGATTCAGCAGTACTTTCTGCTGTGCTGAATGTACACATTTCAGCAACATATTTTGAATTGTTGAAAGTGAGACCTAAATCGGATGCATTCGGCAGAAAATTCAGCCTGACCGGAAGCAACAATTTGGGTGTTGCTGAAGCTGTAGTGGAAAGAAGTGGTTTGGGCGACACTTTCAGCTATGCCGAAAGAATGTGATTCGACGTGGCCGAAACTGTAGCCAAAAACACTTGTTTCGGGTGCAGCTGAAATAGCAGCCGAAAGTTGTTGTTTTGGCAGGAGCCAAAAGTGCAGCCGAAAGTGACACTTTCAGGGCAGCCGAAAATAAGCGGCCGCTGGCGGCAGTTGGCAGCCGCCAACTGTGGCAGTGCATCGGCCGCTGAGCAGCAATGCAACATACTGATAATTATATTATAAAAAGTATAATTGTACAGCACCTATCACATCAGTAAAACTACACTTTCATCTTTGACGTCTTTCGCGTCTTGGGCAAGACGTGAAAGACACCAAAGACCTATTTTAGCCAAAGACATCTCATCTTCTGAAAGTAGATTCGAGTTTCTTATGAAAGATCGTTGTCTGTCCCAAGATGTGAAAGACGCTAGCACATCTTTAGAAACTCCAGCGATTCTTACTCCAAGATCACTTAAAGATTCAGGCATCATGAAGAAAGATTAACAATATATTCATAAGGATAGAATGTATGGTATAACTGCCACTGAACCGCAAACGACGCACCCGCGCCCAGTGCGGTATGTGATACAACATGTGAGGGAGGCGAAAGACGAGGAGACCTACCGTGGGGGCATGGATGGGTACGTCAGCCCGTGCGACGCAGTGCTAAATGTGGGGCCATTGTGGGGTATCGACGTTGGGGGGCTCGTGAGGTTGCCGTTACACACGCAGTTGGGCGAAGTGGTGACGAGCGAGTCAGATGAGGATGGGGAGTGCGAGAGGGGCACGTTGACCCTCTGGGATATTATTGCTGCTCATCTGGCGGACTTGCACCGCCGGCCAGGCGATGGGGACACCATTAGTAGGGTGGTTGGCGGGGAAATACAGCACCGACCGAGGTCGTCGGGGACGAGGCGACACTAGAAGTGAAGTCAGCCACGCATACAGATAACAAAAATGGAAACACACACCGATGGCGGACATGAACGAAAGTCACCTGCGCATCAGATTCGAGCCCCACCAAGCTCATGTCCATGGAGGAGCTGCGACCCGTACTCGGTGAGATGCTTGTGTTTCAGGAGCTTGCTGCAGCCGGGATTGGGTGGTGCGAGAGTTCAAATGAGGACTTGGGAATGTTGAGGAAAGTCTTGAGGGTGTGTATTTGAGGGCTTGAGCGAAGACTTGAGGATTCAGAGGAACAAGCAAGCTTAAAAGAAGCCGAGAGCGAGAGGTCTTCAGAATCTTGCTATACGTCCCCCAAGATCCGATCAGAGCTTGAGGAAGGTCCAGAGAGAACAGTTTCGAAGCTGCGACGGCCCTTGTGCACATTGGGATGGGTTCCGGGAGGGTTGGGCACGACGACATGGGAGAGGGAAAGAAAGCAACAGAAAGCGACGTGGCGGTTGGTTGCCATCACTTCGATCAAAATCACGCCATATTGACTCATCTGATGGCGGAGTTTGAATGACTGGGGATTTTGACAAGAAAAGAAGCTTGAAATACGAGCTGAAGCCCTTCCTGGGAACTTTCTATGATCAACCAAATCATTTTTGAACTACTCATAAGAACAATGAAATTTTTGTGATTCTGGCAAATCGACAACAAATTGAAAAAAATCTTGGTTTTGCGGCAAGAAGTAAGCCACTGAATGAAAGATGTAGGATGTGTTCCGAAAGACATAAGAACATCATCCCAAGACAAAGATGCCGGAAGATCGTTTTGAAAGATCAAACACCCAATCGAAAGATCAAAGACACTGTGGAAAGATCAAAGATCCGAAAGACAAAAGTGCAGTTTTACTGATGCATTGAGTGGGAGATTTGAGATGTATAATATGGGTTGGAAACACTCATTTAATTGCAGGGGCAGCTAAGAGAGTGGATAATTATTAGTACATTGCATTACTGCTCAGCGGCTGCTGCACTGCCACAGTTGGCGGCTGCCAACTGCCGCCAGCGGCCGCTTATTTTCGGCTGCCCTGAAAGTGTCACTTTCGGCTGCACTTTTGGCTCCTGCCAAAACAACAACTTTCGGCTGCTATTTCAGCTGCACCCGAAACAAGTGTTTTTGGCTACAGTTTCGGCCACGTCGAATCACATTCTTTCGGCATAGCTGAAAGTGTCGCCCAAACCACTTCTTTCCACTACAGCTTCAGCAACACCCAAATTGTTGCTTCCGGTCAGGCTGAATTTTCTGCCGAATGCATCAATTTAGGCCTCACTTTCAACAATTCAAAATATGTTGCTGAAATGCGTACATTCAGCACAGCAGAAAGTATTGCTGAATCTCTTCATTTGGGTCACTTACTCAGCTTTGCTGAATTTGTGCTTTTAAAGTTCATTTTCCAACCAGTTTTCTTTTGAAGCCTAAATCATTATTTTCGGCAACATGTTCAGCCGCGCCGAACATTCACTTTTGTCGGTGTGCGTGCATCTTTTTAACCTTCCTGGGCATGAAGGAAGGACCTCGTGCAATGCTAACGGCGGAGAGTTAGGCACCAGAATTTCCTCATCGATATCGGAGCAGTTTTCGTTTTTGCATCGTGGAACTATCCCATACTTGGGCTCTCTGGATTTCTACATCGACAGGCTTACTCCGCTTTCTAGGTTTCTCGAAAACCTGGTGCTGAGGCACTGATGGGCCGCACAAGGACCGTTTAATCAAAAGGAGCTATGTATCGCGGAACTGCGTCGTGCTAGCACTCATCTTTTCCTCACATTGGTCTTCGCTGCTCATGATGGCAATCGTCGCGCTTCGTCGCGTCTCTACTAAATCCATCGCCACGAGGTTTGCGCGAGGCGTGATCGCGATCACGTAGACAACAGAGCAGAACGACATGCCGACAATGCGCATTTTCAGGCCAGCCACTCCGCCTTCATTCAAGCTCAAGTACCTAAGTTAATAACGCTTTTCTGACAACCGAGTCATTTCCGCCTTATTTATAGTCGGACTGGCACCTCCCCTTTCTATGAGTGCTCAGGTGCGCCCAATGTCTCACTTGGCAAGCGCTCATCCCAACGATTTTCAGCGTGATATTTCGGCGATCCCGACGGCCGTGCTCGAGTTCCACGGTAGAGGAAATACGGACAACAGTGAAGCACGCCCTCAGAGACCACAAGAGTCTGCAAATCGTGCTGGGGCCCAGCCACAACCCCTTGCACCATTTACTGCAGATGGTCGGTATCCGTCGCACCCTGCAGGTTACCGACATGGTTATTCAACGCCGCCACTGGCATCCCACCGCACTACGCTCTCCTCTCCCGTCCCGCACACTCATCCGCAACGCAGTCAGAGTACATCCTCAGGTCATGTCCAGGCCTGGTCTGGCGGGCACCCTACGCAATTCACATCTCCCTATCCGACGCCTCCGACCCGCCCGACACCGCTCGTCCCTCCTGACCAGCAACAATGTTCCTCCATCTCGTATCAACACATGGCTCCCGCCGTGTCAGTTCCCCACCACCAGCAACCACCAGCACCCCCTCCGTCTGTGCCGTCCCAGCGACCCAATTTTCCCGACCAGACGCCACACCCTCAGGGCCAAAGTTTCTCTTTGTCCCTCCCTCCCCCGACTCTGCCTTCTCCATCCCAGGGGTCCAATCCACTGCGCCGCCCCTCCGGGTCTCAGTCTCACATTACGCCCCCGCCACCGCTCTCGTTGCCTCAGCCCCACTCCGTCCCGCACTCCTACCCGTCGACATCCCTTCGCCCCCTTCCCGCCCCGACCGAATCGCAGGCATCACAGCCAATAACGACAGCAATGAGCGCCTCCGAGGTCGACCGCGCGGTGCACGTGCAGTACCTCGAGGCGCGCCTCAAGTGGCTTGGGGACATGCTGGTCTTCTCGGAGACGGACCGCAAGCGCATAAACGACGAGGCGAACGCTGCCATGACCGAGCTGCACGCGCGGCTAACGCGCCGCGCCCAGGACGGCGCGCGCGTGGCCGCGGCGAATGTGCGTTTGGCGGAGGAGAACGCGCGATTGAGGAGGGAGCGTGACGAGGCGCGCGCCGCGGTGCACGTGCGCGGGGAGGCGTGCCATATGCTGCAGGGGCAGCTCGCGGCGGCGGCGGCGGAGACAGGGCGTGCGCTGCAGAATGCTGCCAAGGAGCACGAGCAGGTGCGCCGGAGGGATCAGGAGGTATTGGCGGGCGCGCAGCATCAGGTTAAGAGCCTTCAGAGGGGGGTGGCGAATGCCATGCAGAAGGCGCGCGTGCTTGTGGAGCAGCTGGTGCGGGAGCGGGATGCGCTGGCGGCAAGGCTGGCGAAGGTGGGGGAGGGCGGCAGCGGAGAACATGCGAGCGAACAGGAGGGGCAGATGGTGAGGTCGTTTCTTTCCTCTTTTCGCCTGAAGCTGATCACTGCCCCGTAGAAACCCGAGCCCGACCTCACCCCGAAGTCGGAGCCGCTCGACGAGCTCGAGCTGCAGTACCCGCCCGACATGCCGGAGCCGGCACCGATTGCGTCGAGCTCTGTGCTGCCTGTGGCGCCGACTGTCGGCTCGAGCTGGAGCTCCGTATTCCCAATGGCTGCGACCTCGAGCGCCGTGCCCCCCGCGGCCCCGACCGCCCCGAGCTCGATCGCGAGCCTCCTCCCCACCGACGCCCCCACCTCCGGCTCTGCCTTCTTCACGTGGGACCCGCCCCCGGACCCCGGGCCCGACCGCAAGCGCCGCCGGGTGGAGTACGAGGCGGCGGACGACGCGGCAGTGTCGTTGGGCCCTGCGTTCCCCATCCCGCGTCAGATCGACGTGAAGATGCTGAACAGCCCCGTGCATTGGTTTATGGAGATCCGCCGGAAGGCTGAGGGCGGGGGGTGAGATGGACGTGTATTTAGTGGGTGGAGTTGAGGATTTATTTGCTAAGTCTTGAATTTATTTGGAGGCTAGGGAACTGGGATTTATCCTTGTATGCCATTAGGTGTGGGTCGATGGTTTCATGCAATAACGAGGGAACGTCTTTTTTGGTGCGCATGCAAGTCGTCCGGAACGCCGGACCGCTCTAAATCACGAAAATTGATGGCTCGGGCAAGGGGTGCTTGATCTCTGGATCACCCAATTTGATCTGAACATCGGATCAACCCGGGATCACAGCCACATTCTGCCAGCTCAGAGTCGTCGCTCATCCTGTGCAACCGTGTAGCCCTCCTATTGCTCATGCACAGCTGTTAATCAAGTATTCAGCGCAGCTGTCTACATCCTCTCTTGTCTATGCTTGAAAACTTCTGTACTTGATGAGGAACCCATAGTGATTTCTGCTGATTTCTGCTGTCCGACTCATCCTTCGCGTCGAGCTGTGACGGATGCAAAGGAGTCACCATGTTTTTTGCTTCAGTATTTCTGTGATGCTTCTAGTATGTATCGAACCCGAAGAAAAAGCGTAGCAAAGGAAAGCTTTATTTGATGGCATATGTAGTGCATATGCGTATCTTATACAGAGTGTTGCTACATTCTTCTTGCAGAGTGAGATTCTAGACTGAGTCTTGAGGCCTGGATGCAAATAGTGGAGGCAAGCATGGGCTGGGCGTCGAGTGGTAACATTCGAGCGCTGTTGATGGTAACTTTCTTTTCTGGGGGGGGGGTCATGGGAATTATGAGCTGATCCAGAGATCGAGCATCTCTTGGGCTCGGGAGCAACTCGAACGGAACCATGTGATCATGCCACAGAATAATACCCCCCCCCAAGGTTGAAGGCAAAAAAAACATCGAGTCTGATGTCTGATCAAAATCCGCGTGAGGTGTTCACTGACAATTTTAACGGGCAAGGTTCGTGGATTCCACACAGTGCCTCTCGGGATAATTTTATTGTCTCGTCCCGCAACTGTGGAGCAAGATAGTATTGAGCTCGGCAAGTGGACGTGGCTGGAGGGCATGTGACCCCAGCGTGGAATGATGTTTACTTCTGTATTCTCGCATCGAAGATTCACCCTTCTGCGTTCTTCCTGTGTTTTGGTTGCAGTGGTGACTACGTCTTACTCTGGTTGCTGATACTTTGCATGTCCCCCGATCATGGGACACGGCATGGACACATGGGTGACCTAATGCATTATTTTCGGCTCGTGTCCACAATACGTCCGAGGGAACATAGCTGACAGGGTTCAGCTCAGATTGAAGGATACAACGACCGGAGAGTAACTCTGACCTGCCCGAAGACAAGGGCTCGTTCTTCAAGGCACACAAGGACATGCCTCGCAGCGAGAACATGTTCGGATCTCTCATCATGGTCTTTCCCACTGCCCATGCTGGAGGTGCGTTGTTTGCCATGGCAATAAGGAAGAGGCATTCAACTCTTCCAAGATGCTTGCCCCCTTCAACACATCCAGCGTCGCTTATATTGCTTTCTATGGGGACGTCGAACAAGTCGCTGTTGTCGAATCGGGTCATCGCGTAACCCTCACATATAATCTATATTTTGCGAAAGGCGTGCACGTTTCCGCACCTAAAGTCTCTACTGTCACTGACCCCAATCTGCTCTCTCCCAGCTTCTAGACGAGCCAGAATTCTCACGGAAGGCGGCATCCTCGGCTTTGGCATGTGCTACAAGTACCCTGTTGACTCCGACATCAGCCTCCGGGAGATGAAATCTTTCTTGAAGGGTGCAGATGCCCTCCTCGTCCGTGTATGCAAAGAATTAGGTCTCCATACATCCCTCAAGGCCATGTACTCGGAAAGTTATGGCCTCGGTATGGTCATGATGGACGAGATAATTGACTCGGATGATGCAGATACAGAAAAGAATTGAGGCCAACTAGAGCCTCAAAAGGTCATGCAAAATCTTCCAACTCAGTTTCACGTCAAGAGCTGTCAAAATGAGCGAGAAAACGACGACGTGCCATAAATCACGCGTTGTTTGGTTGTGATCAAAACAGAAAAATGATGTCGGCTGCCCGGTCCGAACCTGCGACCGACGTCCTCAAACTTTTTTTTTTGGTGTTGTGTCATTATTTATGAAAACAGCAATAATATTTTTTTGGACAATCAAGGCAAAATTGAGAGTGGTGAAGAGTATTATGGTTGTCGCAATGTGTATCTATACAAAAGGAAATGTATCAAAGCGCGTGGGCAGCGAGGCTGCAGTGTGGCCACGGAAAGGTCTGAAAGGTCAAAGCAGCCTAAATGACAACTCGGAGTTAGCCAAATGACAGCTCAAGTCGCCGTCGGATGACCGCTGCAACTTGAGTTGCAGATGACAGTTGAATGTCCGCCGTGTTTTCCTTGGACGACAAGATTGTGCAGGCCGTTCATGACCTCTTCGACCCGGTGTCCCAATCCCACCAATGCACATACAGGTACGTGGTGCGCAACTTTTTGAGACTAGCATTGACACTAATGTGCATCGACTTGATGTTGTTCCCGATAGCAGCCACTTTCTTGTCGATGGCATTGTCATGGGCCTTGAAATTGGTAGTGTACTTACAGGGTGTTGCATAAAAACATGCAGTCACGAATTTCACGCAGCCTTGTTTGTTCGCGTAACGAAGTTGATCCGCGGATGGTCGCATGGTCAGGTGGTCTACTGCGTCTACGGCGAAGACGACGAAAACACTCATTAAAATTCCACATAAAAATTCGAGAGGGAATACAATTCTTGCAGAGAAGTCTCAGGCAGCAAACAGGTCAAAGTTAGGTGTAGGCCTTCACCCAGGGCCTTGCCTTTGACACGGCCATCATTAGGATCAAGGTTTTTACAAGGACAAACAAGGCCGCGTGAAATTTGTGACTGCATGTTTTTATGCAACACCCTGTATTATAAACTGAATTTAGACTAACAGCGGGTGCTGAACGGTGTGATGCACAAACCTTGGTTGTGATCACAAGCTGATCACGAATGTTACACTTTGCCCATTCTCCTATGAAGCTCTCTGAGCTTTCATTCTGGCTAGGGAGAGACAAAAATGGAAGCTGCACCACGCTGATGGCAAGGTTAAACACATTAGTTGCTGGCGGTGTCAATGAAATCACCACCGTTGAAATATGCATTGAGAAGCTTGAAACTAGACTCCCAAACTGGCACCCCATTTGTCACCAATGCTCAAGGCACCGAGTTCATCAGGAAAACCCGAAAGTCCAAAATACGCGAAATTATCAACAATTGTTCATAATTGTTGACAATTGGCCGATTATCAAATTGGTTATGTCCCCGTCAATTATGGCCAATTGGGGCAAATTGTCGACGAATGCTTAGCTTTATTGGCATTTTGGAGAGGTCTTATTGCACGGTTGAAAGCAGAAAACACATTTATTCAAAGAAACTACGTAATAGACATGGATGTAACACTCGATTCGTAACTACTACTACTACCTTGTACATAGAATGTCAAATCCGAATTGAGATGCAGACCCATCAGTGGGAAACGGCTCTAGTTGTTGAATTAGAGCATATGGATAAGAGACAATGTAGCACATACCTCACCACGAAAGAATTTCCCTGGATTAAAAGGATTAGGCCCCAGAAAATAAGCTGAAATGGAATGATGACGGTGATCAGTGTTGAGCAAGCTGGCGCACGAATTGAGGAACACACTGAGAGATGTGTAGAGATTGTCAGTGTGAAGGATCCAAGGCAGGCCTGTAGAATAAAACAATGAGGGAAGGGAAGAGGATCAATGAGTTGTGTACCAGACCAGGTGATGTGGTGCTGCTCAACGTCGACAGCCTACATGTGCCGGAGGCATTGCTGTGAAACCTGTGAGTGCCGTAACATGTGATACAGGGGTGAGACACATGCCACGAACGTCGGATATCCACGTCAACAGATATGAGGATAGGTGATGGACATGCAACGCGGGAGACAACGAATTCGAGGGTGTATCAGAGAGACATATGCTGGCGACAAGGGGCACAAGGTACAAGAGTAAAGCCAACATTAGTGAGAGCGCGATGAAATAGGAGCACAATTGACGTACATTGAGCAAGGCAATGTCGAGCATGACGTCCGGCTTGCTGTGGATGCTACAGAGGAGCCACGAAAGAATTCAGGCTCATGGCGAGGTTGAAAGGGACTTCAAGGAGATGGCTGGCACAGGTCAGTGCTGGGGAAGGAACGGGAAGAGAGAGGGAGATGGTGAGGGAAAGGAAGAGAAAGGTGTTTGATCCCCATCAAAACGAACCATTTCTCATGACACGTGTCTCGGCAAAGGTTGACGTGAGAGGCTATGAGAGGCGATCATATTTAGGGCCGGGTCAGATGGATGTTGATATGAATATCTGGTTCTTTGCACGAATTAATCTCCTTTAACCTACAAGGAGTCCATTCACCCAGAGGCATTCCTATGTCAGCCGACATACCTCCTGATGGTACCCGGCCTGTTTTCGCCCACAAAAAATGCATTTCATGTGAATTATCCGGGATTATCCGGAATTATCATGGAATGGTCGATTGTTGATAATTGGGAACAATTGGTTCCCAAATGGGAGATCCGGGTTTTCCTGATGTTGAAGAGGTGAGACACGGATTCCGGCGAGCGGTGAAAGAGTTCTATACATGCCAAGTTTCGTGGGCAGGTCTATGGAGCCTTGCAAGAAAGACATGCTTGCTTTGAAGTGCGAGTGGAGAGTTACCGTGAGCTATGGGGGTCTTTATAAGTTTCTGGGAGTATAAATGATTCAACCGGCGGATCTGCCGGAGCTGCCGGGAGTAACTTGAATAGTCATGTTTGCATGAGGTATCGTTCACGGTTCGGATGCTGCAATCATGAATTAATAGAGACCGTTCCCGAATTGTATGGACGTTCACAGAAAATCTGGAACACAAATAAGTTTCATCATAGATACACTGACAGGCAATACCACCCGCAAAATGCAGATCACATGGGTCACTTGCAGAGCTGCCTTACGGCGTCTCTGAGCACTGAGCCCTTGTCGGGAGTTCGACTGGCTGGTTATACTGTGTGGATTGTGGGAACTCTCTTTTGCTGAGGTTTGTGTGTTCGGTTTCAATTTTTTTTCATCTGCTCAAAGAAATTCTTCCAAGTCCCCACTTATGTCTCATCAGGTCTCATCCCAATAGCTTCGCAGGAAAATGAGCTCTCCTTCTACCCATTCCTCTTTTTGGAGCTACAATAATGTCTGACTTATATCTGCAACAAGTTGCTACCAGTTGCAACTGTCACTGAAGTGTCAGAGCTGGAGTTGATTCAAAGGCTAAGAGCAATCCATACAATAGGGTTGTTCACAGTTCCCTTTTTTCCAGCCCTTTTTGTCTCCCTTTTTCCATTCCTTTTTCTGCTCCTTCCCTTTTTTTCAAGTACAATAAACCTCTTGGTGCCCAATCTCTGGCCCCATGGACTTCTTGGCAACCATGTAGACATTTAGAGTTATAAGTATATCCACTACATAAGCTACAGTGTCCTGCAAGGGAAAAAGGATATGAAAAAGAGATGAAAAAGGGAGTTATGGTGGGGGTTTCACAGTAGCCCCTTTTTCTTCCCTTTTTTCATAGTTTTTGATGGTTTGTGCACTGAGAGACAATCCCCCCCCCCCTTTTTTTTTAACGTCTTTTTGCATGGCTAAACTGAAAAGGGGAAAAAAAAACTGGACAAAATCCGATGGGAGTGCGAAAAAGGGAGAAAAAAGGAAGCAAAATAGGGCTACTGTGAACGACCCTAATGAGTGAATATATTATAAGACCATATGCCAGTGAAAGGATCCATTTTGGTAACCTACTGAGTATAAATCTGAAAAGACAGCAAAAAGAGATTTAATTGTTGAGAGATTGTAGAATTTGCATGGAAAAAAAGTGAACTCGTGCCGGCTCAACCACACAACCTCACCGAAAAAGAATTCCCACAGTCAACAAAGCATAACCACTCAGTCAAACTGCCAACAAAGGCTTAGTGCTCAGTGAAGCCTTCAAACTCCGCCCGGCCATCTCCGCAATGCTGACAAGGGGTTGCCGGGCCGCGAAGCGGCCCGGCAGGCACTTGATCACGACGGTTGTATCCCGGTGGTATCGTAAGATTAGAGCGCGAGCGGGCCATAATATCTTCTGCCATGTCTGGTCCGTAATGCTCTGCCAGTTCCCTTTCCCAAATTTGAGCTGTAAGCCAAAGTGAAGAGAAAGCAACTCACGAGGCATACGAGTTCATTATGGCCGCCATGCTGGTCTCACTGAAACGGTACGCCTTGGGAATCATGCCTTTTCCGAAGCGGTACGTGACGTGATTCGAGCACAGCAGCCCCGCGACGATAGCAGCGATGTTCAGCGGCACGCACGCAAAAGCAGTGTACCAGCGTTTGAGGGCGATTCGACGAACGGGCTGAAGTATCCGCAACGGCCGAGTTGGTTTTGTATCCGTAGGCGCCCGTCGGCACCAAGACCGGTGGACCACTGCTTGTTGATTTTCCCCTCGAGAATGAAGGAGTGCTTTTTGTACGTAATTTATCCCGGTACGACGAGCAGAGCAAAAGAGACTGGTGCGCGGCTAATCAGTTCCAGAATAATAGGATCACTGCAAATATTGTGACGCACTCCACAGGAAGAAGGTATAAATGGCCAGAAAGCCCTGGTTGAGTGCTATACTCCCACACGTCAAACCACGCCGTGAGCATAAATATCAAAGCCGCCAATGCCAGCATGGAGTACTGCGGACCATCTCAGAAACCGTCGGGAACAGGAAACGTATAGCAACGCACCACCAAGTTTGAACAGAACAAGATCCACCTAAATTTCTTCCACCGCGCCCTCCCCCGACCTCGACACCATCGTAGTTCTGGTCATTGGCGCGGGGCATACGAGATTCGCCTATGCGGAATGCATCGACGCTGCCACCGGGCTTCGGGTCCCCTAGATCTCGGCCCTTCCCCTTTCGCCGCCGCACAGAGTGGGCGAACTTGGTGGGGAGGTAGTTAATCTGCAGGAGGCATCCAACGCGGGCCCTGGAGAGCTGCTGCGGCTCGAGCTCCCTTCATCAGCAGTAAAAGGGGCCCGCGGCGGTTCGAGCGTTCGAGCATGTGCTGGGTCGAGGCGGACTGCGATACCATCGAGCTGGCGTCCGACATCCTGCGCGAGGTCAGCATGGCCGACCCAGGAAACGGCGTAACTCACGCCGAGTTGCGCCGCTGGATGCACGATGGGTTCAATGGTTTCCGCATACTAATATGAATGGGCAAATGACGACGCACCGCTGACGACGCTTCCCGTCGAGGTACACGGACCAGACGTGCTGCATCAGAAGAACAGGACTGCGGGTTGAGAGAGTATGTAGGATTACAGTGTGGAGGAGCAATAGCAAAGACAAGTGTGTGATTAAGAGAATGTAAAATAGCCAAGCCACGGGTGACGGAGCCCGATCTTCAATCGAATTGCCATCACGAAATGTGCTCCGTCGCGCCGCTCATGATGCGCGCTGCGAAAGGGCGACAACGGCCTGTCTAAGCACGCCGTTCGCTTCCTCCCGCTTCTGGATGAGGTCGTCTCGCCCGTCGCGTTTATGCAATTCTGCGGAGCAGTCAAATCAAAATCGCGGAGTAGTTATTAAAACACGTACCCAAGAACCGCTCGCCTGCCCATAAGCGCAGCGGCGCGTTCCCCACCGTCTCAACACGGTCTTTCCCCTTCTTACCCGGCGCCCCCAGCCCCGCGGCGAGCTGCTCGCACGTCGCAAGCATCAGCTGTGCTTGTTCACCTGCCGTGTGCAGGTAGTGCGCCGCGATCATCGCCAGGATCAGCGCGCGCAGGTGGTTATCTTGGCACTCCGTCGCATACGAGAGCGCATTCTTCAGATGCTGTCTGTACCACAAGGAAATTGAGTTTTCTGAAACCGACGCGCGGGGGGAAAACGCACTTGGCTTTGAGGATCTCCCCTGTGAGCACCCCCTCGAGGACCTCGCCCACCGCACGCATCGCACCACCAAGGACCCGGCACGCCGCCGCGACCTCCCGCCCGAAGCGCACGAGCTCCGCTTCCCCGATGTCCACCTCCGCCTCTTCTTCCGCCAAGGGCGGTGGCGTCCGCCCGCTCGCACGCAGTCGGGCTCGCGCACGGAGCCCGACGAGCAGCGCGACCTCTCCCGCACGCGCTGCCGCAGCGCCCCCCGCGTCACCCGCCTCTTCCGCAAGTTGCGCCGCGACACGGTAGCAGGTGCGCGCACGCGTCGGTCGACCGAGTGCATGCGCAAGGTGCGCGTGCAGCAGCGCGATCCGGTGCGCGAGCGCGCCCGCAAAAAGCCCGTGCGTCCGCGCGTGCGCGATTACCGCGTTGAGCGTCTGGAGGCATCCCATGAGCACCGGCCCCATTAGAGCAGAAGGTGAGGGCTCACCTGCTCTGCGTCCGCAAACTCGCTCCGCATGATGCAGACCTGGCGGAGGGTATTGTTAGCAATTCTGGACTACAAAAACTGGATGGAAATCGAAGGGCACGCACCCCGACGAGCTCGCACATCAGATCCGCCTTGACCTTCTCCATCTGCAGCTCCACCGCGCGCACTTCTCCCGCGTTTGCCCAGCGGGGTACTGCAATGCGAAGAGTCAGCGGCGTTCTGCTCTTCCGATGACTAGAGCAAGCTTACCCCGCAGCTCGCGCCCAGCTTCGCGGTTGACGACGCCAAGCCCCTCCTGCAAGAACGTCTTGCGCTTCGGTTTGCGGCCGACCTGGACACACTCAGTTGGGGAACCATCGCGAGATCAAGCGACGCACCAAATCCCGCCGTGCGACAGCGCTTACCAGGTATCCGAGCGCATAGAGCACGCGCGGGTGCGTCGTGCGTATGTACAGCGGCGGCGTCGATGCATCGAGTGGGACCTGGAATGCGATGACGATGAATCAGATGAGCGTACCACGACGCACCTCCAGCACGCCCTCGCTCTCGGGCCCTATGCTCTGCCCGTCTGCGCCCGTGCGGCACTTGCCATTATACACCCCGGCGTCGAGCAACGTATACAGGAGGGTGAGACGCGCTGACACGGCCGTGCTGCCTGCGCAGGGGCCGCTTTCCGCCCCTGATGCGGGCGGGGCCACAGCATACACAAACCACACCACACCGAGAACAAGAACGTGCACCACGAGCGCGGCGTGGAACGGGGACGTCGTGTACAGCGGGTGCTCCCCCTTCCCCGCGGGCGGTACGGGGAACACGACGCCCATGGCGGCCTCGGCGCGCTCGAGTGCCGCGGCCACTTCCACCCAACGCCCGAGGGCAATCAGGGTACGCAGCTCAATCAACCGCGCGAGCAGCGCGATGTTCACATGCGATGCGGATAGGAGGGGATTCAGGGCCGCACGCAGGGCGACGAGGTCCCGCGCGATCTCCTTTTCACGCGTCAGAGTCGTGGATTTGGTGGGGGTGGCCGTTGCGGACTTGGCTCTCGCGGGCTTGAGCGCGGGCTTGGAAGGAGTGGTCGGAGGGTAGAGCAGCGCCTGCAGGAGGTGATCAACCCACGCAAGATGGGTGTAATAATGCACGGTGGCGTTGCCGGCGGTCGGCAAGGTCAGGCCTAGTGTCGGTCGCAGAAGCTGGCGCGCTCGTTGCGGTGCTGCGCGGGCGGAGAGGCGGGTGAGATATGGCGCATAGGACACGAGTGCCGGATGTTTTTGTGCAATTATGAGCTGATGCGGTGGTTAGGATCGACTCAAAAGAAGAAAAAATTGAAAAAAATAAATGAGGACGTGCACAATCTCCGACAGAGTTTAAATTCACGCCCGTCTCCGAAGCAAACAGCCCACAGGGAAACCCAAACTAAAAGAAAACAGACGAAAAGAAGTGCCACTTACAGCCTTTCCCAACGCCCTCTCTACCTCGCCCTCAATTCCAGCGGCCCAGGCCTCGGCGCCAAATCCACCTTCCAGCACGGAGAGGCCAATTTCCGCAAGTGCGCACCAAGCGCGACACTCATCCGGGGGGTTCAGATCGCAAGCCCCGTTCCCTGCACTCCCACTACTATAGCCTGGGTTCGGCACATCGAGACAGCGCCGGAGCGCCAGAAGAGAGATGCAAAGCGCGCGTGTATGTGCGGAATTCGTTGGTGGATGTACAAGCAGCGAGGGAAGTGCAAGCAGAAGCTGAGGACCGCGCAATTGACTTTCTGGGACGTTGCTCGACACACGAACATCGGTGGGCGGTGTAATTCGCACTCTCTTCTGCGGGCGTGGGTTGTCCTCCATGGTATATCGGGGAGAGTGTGATTACTACGTGGGGCACAAAACAAGATTCAAAGTTTGCTTCAGGTGGCACCGTCCGAATTCGTTGATCGAGTACCAGCAGATTAAAAGAGCTAGTTCCAAAGAAAATCCACAGCCCAGAATGGGTTGCTGGATAGAAAGTGAAAGAAAGCAGGAAATAACTGTTGAGCTTGCCGAAAACACGGGCGGGAAGGCCTAAATTAAAAGCCTAACGTGGTGGGAGAAAGCAGAAGGCAGAGCGCAGGGATACAGTGACAAACAACACTCAACATCGCGTACGTAACGGTTTTACGTTTGCGAAATGCAGACACATTTCAATCTGGGTTGGGAGGGAGGGAGGGGTGTATTACTGCAGAGGCCCCAATCAGGAACAAGCAGGTACTGTACCAACATACATGGCACCCTATGTACGCTACAGACGTCAACAACCAAGTCGCTGTGGTAGCCTACATACTGTAAAGTACATAGACATCTCTGTCGGGATGGAGACCCGAACCCCTATTAGGTTCCTATTTAGTCACTTACGCGCCCCTGAATACCTCAGTCATTCTACCTTTACCGTGACCGACTGAGGTATGTTACTCTACTCATCCACAATAGTTTACCTTACTCATGGACATGTTACCTGTAGATCCTTACTATATTTCTCTGTCTACAGGTACAGTAGTACTGTACTATTTTGACCATAAGTTCAGGTGACGGGTGACATAGGGTCGTGAACTGAACCTATTTGGTACATGTGACGGTGACAAAGAGGTTTTGAGGCTTAAAAAGGCTGAAAAACGTGAAAATTTTCGATCCGGCAGTTGCCGATTTGCCATTTATGGGAATTTTCCCATGATTGCCAAGGAATGAACTACGATTCCAGTGAACTTGCTCAGTGACGGGTGACAGGGCGTGAACCTACGGTCAAAATAGTACAGTAGACTAATGCAGTCGTTCTACCTTTACCGTGACCGACTGAGATCCTTACTATATTTCTCTGTCTACAATCTCACGAGATGACGGATGAAGACAGGAGAAGACAGCTATCCTGGGACCCTAAAAACTACGGGAAAATACCTGGGAGTCTCGTCAAGGATTCTGAGGACATGGAAGATGAACTTCGCGAAAGTATGCACCGCACCCCTCGATGAGACCAGCTTCAGCATAATTGGACACCGAGCTGGGCCTTTTTCCCAGCAAATCTTCCCTCAAATAAGTACCGTCTTTTGTTTTTGTTCAATTAGACAGGGGGGTTGACACGTGACCCAAAGTTCCATTTGACACCCAGTGGAGGGCCGTGACAGCAGGCAAATTTGGGCAATCCCCAAACTGGTTGCATGGCTTCAGAAATGAATTTGGACACTTTCTGGAGGTACGGAAGTTAATGGATATGATTTCAATTAGATTTTAGTCCAACACATAGTTATGTATTATCTGAGACCCCTTAGTGGGTCACTTGCGTAATATAAGCCGGTGGGATGTATAAACCTGGGATTTGGTACTTCTAGGATGGAATACAAAGTATGAGGACAGCGTGCATCAAATTTGGAGGAAAGTGTCGGTGATCAACTCGATCCAGTGTTGCAGTTAAGGGTTAAGGCCTTAAGATATTAAAGGCTTAAGTTAAGGTTAAGGGTCACCCTTAACATCAGGTCAAAAACATATTAAGCCCTTTGTTCACCCTTAATATGTATACAGCCGAGCTATGCAGGATCATACTTGAGCTTGATGGGCCAACTTTTTTTCTTTCACATCAACAAAATGGCCACAGCATCACACAGATGTTGTCAAGGCCGAAGACATCCCTGCACAGAAGAAGGCAATCCACACACAAATCGTTCATGCACAGCTCAATCTGTGAAGCTCCTAGCACAGTCAATGAGTGGCCTGTCGAGTGCCTGGGATAATCACACAATTCCAAGGTGGGTTGCCATCATTGATAACTTGGGATGGAGTGCGCGAGTAAAAGGTCTCAAGGGCCAATAGCTAGCACCTGTGTTAATAACAGCCATATAGCAGACATGTTAAAAACTGCTATTTAATGCTAGAAATTGATAAATAACATACTAGCAATGCTAACACAGGGGGCAAGGAGCGAGGCATGTAACTGTTACATGCCTCAAAGGCAGTTGCCAGGCAGGTGTGAGGCATGCAACAGGGCAGTTTGCATGGCAGTCAAAGAGTACAAAGAGCTTGTCAATCAAGCTTGTCAATCAGATCACCCTGTCATCGCGATCACCTGCTCATTGAGTTCTCACACTGATTGCGTCGCACAGCAAATAGACAGTGTCTTCACCGCGAAGTGTTCACCTGTACTCACGTATTTTGTAGTTGAATGGTATCCTTACATTTCTACCTGAGAGGTATACCACACAATTGGAGCTCTTTGACTGCCGCCCCTTGGCTCTCAATCAAATTACCTAAGTGCAATCACCTGCCCATTCAGTTCTCATGCTGATCGCGTCGTACAGCAAATATATGATTCCTTCACCACGAAGTGTTCCCACTTACTTGTGTAGTTTGCAGTCTTTGAATGTCATTCTTCAATCTCTACTTGAGGGGTACACCATGCAATTGTGCGTGCCGTCGATCAACTCTGAGGGCCACAAGGTAGATCATTTTTGGATTTTGATACAGTCTTTGAAGTTTCTCCACATCTTTGTGTCCTTACATGTAAATCTGTGACCGAACAACAATTGTCGAATCATCATTTGGACACATAATTGAAATGAGATCTGAGGATATTTCACAACATAAAAATCAAGTTGCGCACCTTGACTCAATCCAGTCTGGAATAGTCATCTTGATGCATTTTCAAATCAGATGGACATATATGCCTGGCCTGACGGCGCTTGGGGATGAATATCTGGATGTGGGGGACCGAGGTGAAGGCCATTGGCAGGAGCAAACAATGGAGGTTTGAATGATCAGTCAAATCACGACTTTGACTTGAGGCCCTCAGAGTTAATTGAAAGGGCATGTAATTGGTATACCTCTCAGGTAGAAATGCAAGGATATCATTCAACTACAAATTACGTGAGTAGTGAGTACAGGTGAACACTTCGTGATGGAGAAAACTGCCTATTTGCTGCGCGACGCGATCAGCGTGAGAACTCAATGAGCAGGTGATCGCGATGACAGGGTGATCTGATTGACAAGCTCTTTGTACTCTTTGACTGCCATGCAAACTGCCCTGTTACATGCCTCGCACCTGCCTGGCAACTGCCTTTGAGGCATGTAACAGTTACATTCCTCACTCCTTGCCCCCTGTGTAAAAATTCATCCTCGACATCCCAGTCCTTGTTTTCTGCCGCAGCCACTATCTGATGCGCTACAGAAACCAGTTAGGCACCTGCTCCCTGCTCCTTCTGCCAGGAAATGAGATTCTTGAGTGCAGGGCTATCTGATTTGACATATTCCGCTGCCCAGCGGACCGAAGACCGGTGATCGCCAAAGTTGAAGTCAAGGGCAAAAATATATTTCCTCCGATGATCTGACAAAGTACCTTGTTTCCAGCTGTTTTCATCTGGCAGCTGGGCAGCAACCCCTGGGATTTTTTGGAATATATAGCAATAAATAGCAGGCCTCCTGGGGGGGTCACCAGCTAGAAATGTTAGTAGCATGTTATTAGCATGCTATGTATTGACATGTTATTAACATCTGAGTTTCTAGCACAGCCCTAGACCGATGAACTCTTTTCTGCAGATGTTCCTGAATCAGGCAACAACAAGGTAACTGGCCACCCCATCATTTAAGTTCGACAGCAGCAGACGTGCGGCCACCGCATTCAGGAATGAGACTAAGACAGACTCGGGATTATTTGGTATAGTTTGGGTCTATATACAAGCAATGGGGAGTGTTAAAAAATGTGCGTGTGATGGCAGCAGAGTCTGCCAAATCGCAGAGACACGACTACCCAGGCACCTCCTCAGGACCAGTAGCTGTGGCAGCCCAAAATCAGGTATATATCATTCATTGCAAGGAATGTCAACATATCAGGGTGCCCATCACCACTCCAAGGCGTCACTAGCTCCCAGAAAAAATTCAAACGTCTCGGACAGTAGATTCGGGTGGTTTGAGGTAAAGGGCAGCAGTGAGAAGGGAATTGATGGAAGAGAAAGTTGGAGGACACACGAGGGTGGAAGATTACCAGTCTCAAAAACCCATGCCAAATTCTAGGCCCGCAGCATTCAATGGTCGCACGCTGTGAGCCTCGCCAGCCTGAGCCACTCGGGATTGAAATCAAGCTGTGTCCGGGCTATAGCCACGGTACGTGGCGCCAATGAACAGCCCAAGGTATCAGGGATTGTAGCCCTGCATTGTGGGAGTAGAACAAGCCCAGGAATTCGTTGAAATACGAAGGACTGGGTGAACTAGAGTGAGAGCAGTCATGCGAGGCAAAGAAAACGGTGTTCGGAGCTGAAATTCCGACACTGCACGTGTTGTAATCTTTGATCCAAACATCATTTCTGGTCGACCGATGGTCAAGGGGTTCAGATGCTCGAAATCTGCAACATACCTTCCATTTTTTTTTCAGAGGGTCAAGCTACCCCCCTCCCCCTCGTGGGAAGCTTCCTGTTACGGTAATTTCACGTGGTCTGAATTTCGTAGAAAGACACCAGAGACAGAATTTTTGGGGGCAGGGGACTTTCCGAGTAGTCTACGTACCATTTGCTATGAGGTTGGATGCTATACTTTGTGTTGTCATTGCAAACCAGTTTCGGAGGTTGTTCAGTTGGTGTTTGGTGGCCTCGGTCGTAATCAAGCACGTGAATAGTTACTTCTCTTGGAGTGGCTGTACCCTACCCCCCGCTCCAAAAGCGGTAATTATCTTTCTTACTCTAATTCAAGAACCATTGCTTGGCACACCTTCGGAGGTGAATTTTTGGAATCAGATTTGAAGACCCCTTGGATTGCCAACCTCATCTGGGAAATTCGCATTTCTGGGCCCCCTTGCCGATGATATGGAGCAGCGTTATAGGTCATATTCCCTCCCTGAACCCCAAACTCAGACAGTTAAGAAGGTCCTGGCTTGACAGAGGCCAAGTGACCGGTTTCCCAGTCGGATATAGTATCCCAGAACACCCAAATTTCAATATAATAATAAAGCTCTATTTTTATTGTAACTGCACGCCGTTTACGGTGTATGATTCTATTATGTATCCTGGACTGTAGGGAAGTATGTGTAATAGGTGACTATGAGTAGGAGATACAGGTTTTGTGTATGTATGCGTATATTGGATCTTCAGGGGTTGTGCGCTGTGTATGTAGATGCAGTGGGTGTGTTTCGTGAGTTGAGTGGATGTGGTGCGCCCTATTGGGGAGGGGCAGAATGCCCAATAAATAAGTTGTCACTATGAGGTATCTACAAGGGGAGGGGAAGATGTAAAGTATTGGGGAAATTGATCGGTGGTCTTGATGTAAGTAAGAGTGGAGGAGAGATTTTTATGAGAAAGAAGGGAGGAGAGGGTGAAGGGGGTGCAGGGTTTCAATCTGGAACAGAGAATGCTGTGCTCAACGACATACTGTCAGCCGGTAAGAAGATAGTGGGAGACCGTCTCGGGAACACTGCATTTGACACACACATTGGTGAATCATTGACTTTGAGTCTGATGTGGCCTGTTCGAAGTTGAGTGATAATCGAGGCCTCAGCGCGTGAGCGGTCCTTGTAGAGCTTGAGGACTTGGGCTGTTGGCGGTGACTTGTTGATGAGAGCAAGTTTCGAAGCGTGTTGAAACGGTGACCATGGGTACACTGATGTTCACAAAGATAATCCAAAAGCTGCTAGATGGCAACCAACCAACCAAAAACACTACAACCAACACACACACACACACACACAATTGAGCTCGGGTTGTCCTGGAGTTTACAGGTAAGATTGAACATCTCAGGTTCGTGTCTTGAAAATGCCAACTTGATAGAAGTCCTATTAGGACTAGTATGAGCACAAGTAGTCAAAGATTAACCAGGGATTATCTACTTCGACAGAAGCGATATGGGTTTTATGTATTTTCTACTTCTAGACACCTCGAAAGATATCTCGAAGACCTATAAGTCTCTCTAGACTTAGATAGGATTTCCTGCCGTACTCTCACGGAGACCACACTGGATCTAGACTTGTGATCGTGACCAAACTCACTGGAACAGATGCCAACGACCGGGTACTGTGACTGAGCTCATTGGAACAGTGCCAACAGCAGACCTGAGGTAACAACAAAACAGGTGCTTTTCACACAAGTGTCGCAACTCTCCACGGATACGGCTTAAGTCCTTTAAAGCTTTATTAATGCCAACAAGACCACTTTTATATTCGAACGATAACAACAAAGATAGTTATATAATGTATCTCCGCGCTAGGCTTCAGACCAGCACCAACACCGTTACCTTGGTGGGAGATGCAGTACTGAATCGCAGGATCTGCTAGGCTTTAAATACGATACAGGAATCATAGATAGTAATGAAAAATGGGTCAAGATATAAGAGAGATTTGATGTACACGGAACTGCAGAGGTATGCTGCTGGTATTCGTAGTCCTAGGCCTAGATGAGTCATCTAGATTTGATCATCTCGAACCCATACTAGGTATATTGGTTTGTTCCCGAAGCCTGCTGGTCCTAGCGCGTATGCTAGCTGGACACATGCCCCAACTGCTTGCCACGTGACCACGTAGGTCGCAGCATATTGTCTAGTTCTCTATTGGTCGATGTGATACTGCTGTCTGGCCATGTAGACACATCTCACTCATTCCTTCGGTCCAAACGTCTGTCATGGATTCTGATGACTATCTCGTTATGTGTGATTGCCATCGCGATGCATCTTTCCATGATTGACACTCATCACAATCATTTCCCGACGATCTCTGATGTCTCGGCTTTTTCGGTTTCATGATTCTCGCTCGAACTACTGTTTGCAAATCAAGTTATAGTCATTGCAACTAGACCCCATCCAGAGTCTAGTGTATATTTATGACTTTCCATGCCCAATCTGTGGACTTCATGCATGTGCCTCAAGTTTAGGTGTTTTTACCTCCTCGATACAGTGTCTAGTTTTTAGTACAACCAACCCTTTGCGAAGTCAATTCAATACTATGAAGCCCACTGAGTCCCAGACACCGCATGCTAGCAATGGTATAAGGATCAAACCGTATTGTATCTGGAAGCAATAGTCCTCTCACATCATGAGCACCTAGCCAGCAGCTTGGAGCTCACTCTGACTCTACTTGTATATCACTGGATAGAGGCTCTAGTTGGCAACTAGAAGTGCAAAAATGCATGATTACACCGGTACACATTTGCGGGCCATATCAGCGTGATGAGTGTGACCACTCCATCCTCCACTCTGCCATCATCTTCTTTGTCCCTTCTGCTTGATGTGCCGTGATGCTCACAGGCAGAGCCGAGTTGGACAACTCAACCTTGCCCCCAAACACCTCGTCTGAGGCTCCTTCCACTGCCTCCTTCACTGCCGTGTCTGCCAGCTCATTTCCCTCAACATCTGTGTGCCCTGGGACCCAAGTCAAGTGTATGTTACCCTCCAGGATGGGCTTTGCCTTCAGCAACCTGTCCAACTGCTGATGGAACTCCCGGATAAGGTACTGGCCGGGCTGGGGGTGGTCGGCAGTGAGGACTCAAATACTGGATTGGTTGTCAAGCAAGATGGTGAAGCTATGGATGCAGGGAGTCCTCCAGGCAATATCCAAGGTGGGTACCATCCCTGTTAGTTCACCCTCAAGGACTGTGTGGTCTTCTATCGAGCCCAGGAAGAAACGCCAGGAGGCGAGTTGACCATTCACCATTGCCACCACTGCCACGCCAATGCTGCCATTGTACCCTGATCCATCGGAGTAGACGACTACACCGTCGCTCCTAACCGACTCCGCCGCCTTGCACGCCTCGTCTTTGTCGTTGGCAATAGCCCACAAGAAGCATGGCGTCCACATTAAGTTGGTCGGGGTTGGATCAACGGTTTCGACATTGAATACATCCGGAAAGGCATTGTATGTATGTAATGTAGATCTGCCTATTATATTATATAAGCGCTGGGTGCTTGCTTCAAAGACAGAGAAAGAATGACACATAACCACCCAGTGGCAGGTGTGAAGCCCAAACTTCACCAATTGCTCCCATATCAGAATAGGAAGTGGATGAATAGACCAGACTCAATAATCTCAAAATTCCCAGCCAGATTCTGTGTTTTGAGTGAGTTTGAGCACATTTTGTTTATTCCGATGTTCTGGGATACGTGTAGAATTTGTCCTTGTTTATTGACAATTTCTGGCCTTTAGTGGATAAATGAACTTTTTTGGAGTGGTTATTGTAGGCTAGAGGTCAGCTGCTGTTAAAATATATGTGAATACATCTTATCTATCAGTCCCTATTCAATTTTGACCCACCAATGCACTCTGTGCTTTGCAGAACATGCCATTCTGTGCACACAGTGATTTCACCCCTTTTCTTTGGTTTAAAGGGAAATATTTAAGGTGTTCATATACCTCGGAAGTGCTCTGTTATTGTACAGGATGTTTCAATTGGATGTCGTTAATGATTTGGAATACATTGGGACGGCCAATATCAGTCCGAATGAGTGATGTGAGGAGGTGGGGTGGCCCACTAAGCTGTTTTTGTCATTTTAGGGAACCACCGTAACAAAAAATTCCCTAGGTCAAGAGACCATCATGTAAATTCATGGAAACTATCTCTCAACTCACTCACAGGGTGAATACCTTGCCACATTTTACTTTTGGGCTCAAGGTCAAAAAGTCCATGGTGGCCCACTAAGCAATCACAGCTAATATGGGTCTTACCCTGTTTTTGGGAACAATGTATATTGGCTGCAGATGCTCACCGGATGCCTTTTTTAGTCCAAATCCTCATCTGAACATCTCTGGAATTTTTCCTAGTCAAAAGCATGATCCTGCGACCAATTTTAAAAATCTTTCAACCACAAAACCAATTCAACAACTGATCAAAGTTCAGCATCGACAGGTAGGATAATTCTATTGAGAAACCCAGTTTCAGGCAGAAACCCCCATTACAACAGAAACCCTTTACAGCTGGTTCCGAAATCCTTGAGATAAACTGGTTGTTTTTGCACATGATGGAGTGATAAAGACTGCTGGTTTTAGTAAACTGGCTGTCACTTAGCCCTCCCTTTGCACTCTCTCCCAATAATCTACCTATAAAATCCTTGGGCTCCCAATATTCATCTGCCGCCTTTAACAAAGTCTCTCAATTGCACTGCCTCTTGTCTGGGGAACATTAATGGTATGAGATCACGTTTGGCCCTTTGGGACTGATGCCGTAGTTGATCTGACTCAGGTAATCCTTATCACTCCATCAAAAGTTGTGTTGTAAAAAATAGTCGAGTTGTCTCAAGGATTTCGTAATGGTGATCAAGCAATCAGGGGAGTTTCAAACTTTACTAAAGACGGAAACTGGCTTTGCCGGTTGATTTTTGAACCCTCGCAGATTGATCCTCTCTCTTTTCATTCACGGGCTATTCCAACCCACATCAATTGTGTGTTCAGAGTGTTCCGGAATTGCACGGTAGGAAAATTGATTGGTTGATGGGGAGGTGGTGGAACAGAAGATGATACCAGACTATCTGGTGAAATTCTAAACATGATCATCACACCTATGATGCACATAGAGACCATCAGTGGCAAGTTGGCAATTGAACATGATATTTGATCCATGGAATCTCCATTGAATACAGCGCCTACACCATTTGAGGAGGGTCTTTAAGTGATATAAGACATCGAGAGGACTTAGCAAAATAAAATCTATGAACCCTGCCTCGAAAAACACAGTGAATTCAAGTTTTGATCTTACTTAGTATTTGATCAGCACAGCCAGCAGCAATGCCGCCATCACGCAGGGTTGTTGGAAACCTGGTTTCTGAATAGAATTATCTGTATAACATAAGGCCCTCTGGGCATCCCTGGTACGTCAGGTTGATGCTGACGGCCAATCGCTGCACCCTGTTGAAACGCTAACTCTCAGGTATGTGTGAATGCGAAATGTGAAATGCTAATGCAGCAGAGCTATGAACTCTAAACCACACACAACACACAACACTATCAGCAACTAACCCCTCAATAGAGAGAGTCAGAGTGCAAGTTCGGGGGTGTAAGTCAAGTATTAGACTTGATAGCAGCTGGTTTCTCGGTCGATCACTTAGTTAACTAAGGGTTGCTTGCGCTGTTGCAAGGTTTGACTGGTCAAGTCAAGTTGTATTTGAACAAGTAACGTCTAGGACGTCAAGGATACAGTATAGGTGGGGTTTTAAGACCGCTAAGTCTGTGCTTTTGTGTCTTTCGACGGTTTCAGTGTTCTGTTCAGTGTTCTGGGTCTGTTTGCTGTGTTCTATCAATTGCCGTGTTCTGATTCTGAGTCTGGTATATAATTCGTTCAAAGCAATCTAACCTCCACGGCTATCAGAACGACGGTTCCAGTGGCTGACACAACGTGTACAGCGCCCCTAGATGTGCTAGCTTGCCCTCTTCTTCTGCTGCCCTAAGGTTTACATCACAATGATTACTGTACATTGTCCGTTGGTTTGCAGCACCCAAATCCTAATCCCTAGCTCCTGATTGGTCGTGTCTTGTTGAGACATATGGTAGACATGTGGTGTTTGACACGGCACATGTGATTGCTGATTAAGTGGATAGAAAGTGTCTTCTTCGTCTGTAGCCTCTTGTCCCGGGCCTGAATAATCTTGAAGCTCATGCACATCTCTTCTACCTTCCCAATGATACCCCATAGTCCTTGGTTTGGTCTGGTGGTTCATCCACAATATCGCAATCTGTCTCTCTCTCTGGTTTATCCTCACGGCTAAACGGCTGGATCATATCCTACTGTTCAAGTAATCCCCAGACTCGGTCTGGACCCAATGCGTGATCAAACACATCCTCAGTTTTGGGTAAAACAAGTCTAAATAGTCTTGTCGTGAATAATTAGGTTCTTCCCACTGTTGCCTGCCAGCAATTGATATATTGACCTCACAACCTCTTTGGTATGCTATTTGTGCCCTAGCAAGCAGCCTTAGGCCTTGTATGTCCTAGTTTCTCTGCCACCATTGTCAAGTTTCCTTAGTTAACTAAGATATCTGGTGGCCCCATCTGTGAAGGTACCGGTAGAAGTCCTCATTAACCTCGTAGCTTGTGCTAATAGACTGGACCACTCAGTCAGAGTGCCCTAATGGTCTCTCAGTGCGTGTTGACACACTGAATTGTGCAAAATCGCAAAATTCATGCGTACTTGATTTCATGGCTTATCACTGTTTCAGGATCATATCCTTTTATTTAGCTTCCACATATTTTTGCAGTGTCTTCACCTCACCATCAGTTTAATGTAAATTCCAGAGACCTCATAGAATGGGTAAACTAAATTTTTGGAAATAGGAAGGAACTTCAAGATAGGTCCGTGGCCTGATATCACACCCTGCAGATGACAAGCATTCAACTGTAATCCCACTTAGGAGAAATCAGTTAATTCCCTTTGTGTGAGCACTGAGTCTCACAAAATGGATAAACTGGGGGATAACTGACATCCTGGCCAGACTACCATCCTGAGGCAGACCACAAGGGTTAAAGAAGACAGAGATCAAGAACTGCATTCAATAAGTGTGAATGAGGAAACATCAGTCCTATACCATGCAGAGCAGCGAGTGAAAATCAGCCCCAGCGAACCAAAGATCCAGACTAAAATTCATTTGGCCTGGAATAAAGCTATCATCCATGAGGTCTCGGAAATGCTGAACCTGGCAAGAGGGCCAGATCTGGGAGTTGAAGATATCACAAAAGCAGTTTCAATCCGGAAGTCATGGAGAATTGGAGATATTGAAAGAAAAAGAAATGTTCTGAATCAGGTAGCAGAAACAAATGTCAGTGGTCAAGGAAGAACACAGTATAGAGAAGAACAATTGGGGAAGAAAAAATAAGGATCCACATGAAATTCAGTTGAAATCAGAATCAAACCATGAATCAGCAAGCTCTTTGCAGAACTTAGGGTGCGGCCTGTTTTCTTCTCATTTTGACAATTTTCTGCTAGAACAGTGATTGTGGGATCAAATCTCAATGGATTGCCTTGGAAATAAGCCCATTGGATTGGGACGGAGATTCCGATTCCACAGGGCATGCACTCAATTTTTTTTGATGGGACCAGTATCCTGCTTTAATACAACTGATTTCTTTGTTTTTGGGTCCTTGACCACAGAACACGCTGCATGATCCCAATAGTAGTCCAGTTCACCTAGATTTTTTATTTAATTTATTTCGTGTATTCCGGAGGGCATGAAACACCAGGATCTTGAATGTGACCTTTACTTCAAATTTATTGGACAGTATTATCAATCAAAATTTCCTTGCCAATTGCCCCAAGTGGCAAATTTCAATTTTGGGCTGCATCCAGAATACCGGTATTCCATGCCCTCCAAAATGCTCCCAAGTACATCATATCAAAAATCCAGGCCAATCGGAACATTACCCAGCATGTGGGACACATTCTGCACTTCAACACTCCCACCTGACCACAAATCATTTTGACGTGGCTACCGAAAGTCTGAAGCTGACATTCCCTGCAAAATTTCCATCCAAATCGAATGAGCCTATTCCTAATTTAGGCAATCAGTTGAGAATTGCACCCACAATCACTGTTCTGGTGGAAACTTGTCAAAATGAGAAAGAAAAAGGGCTGTGTCTTAAGTTCTGCAAAGAGCTGTAAAATCCAGGTATGAAATGGGCAAATATCCTGCAAAAGATGGAATGTAAATATTAGGAGTTGATTGCATGAAGTGAAGTGAGATGGTGTCTGCAGATGAACAAGAAGAGACCACGGAATAGAGTCCAAACCATCTTCGTCACTTAGTTACTTTGGTTAGGAATGTGAAAGTTCATCACTTTGAGGGGAATGTGTGAAAGTTTGTCATATTGCCTGGTTTCTGTGAAAGTTCGTGAGTTTGTATTCCGGGCTTGTCGAGTGGCAACTCTTCGGCACATCATGGAATGATGGGAATCATCAGTTGTCGAAATAGCTGGTTGGGTTCGGGTTAGCTGGTTAGGGGTCAGAGGCTAGTGGTTAGTGGTTTGGGTTAGTGAGTTAGTGGTTAGCGGTTAGGGTTAGTGGTTAGTGTTAGCAAGGGATCTATATATATGGCGGTCAAAATGCACATTTATTCTGCCCCAACTTTTTTTGGTGTGCCCCCACTTTTTTTTTCAAAAAAGCGACTTTTCCGCAAGTATTTTATGGTTCCAAGGTCTCTCCCCCAACTTTTGAGATTTTGGTTTCCAACCAAAAAAAGTTGGGGCACAATGTGTTCTACCCCCATTTTTTTTGCATGTCCCCCCCTTTTTTTTGAATGTCCCCCCCTTTTTTGGTTGAAAACTTTTTTTTTGGCATCAAGTGGGGAGTGGATTTATAAACAATCCCTGCAGATCAAATGTGTGAAAAGGCTCGTAGTTGACCAGCAGGAGCACCAACATCACCAGCATCAGTCCGATCACAAATGATCCGGTGTCACCCGTGTGACATGACGTGTCGACGCGTCGACCGTGAGTCACAGCATGGGGGACAATGCAGAAAAATTGAAGGTATGGCAATGCACTGGGATGTCGGATCTTGGGTCTCAGATTCCACCAGATGCGGCCCCTGAGGTTCTTGCCATTTCCCATGTCCAATTCTCGGACACAGACTCAGAAATACCGGGTTTTGATGGCAGTATGTATGTGCGGATTGGCTTTGCAGACGTGCTTGTTTGTGGCATTCACTGCATGAAGAGGCTCTGGAAGGTTTAGTACAGAATTGATCTGGAACTTGCTCTGTGCCAACCTAGATCTCACTTCAAACAAATTGATTACAAGCCTTTGATTGGCCGACTGCAGCCTTACCTCAGGGCTTGGGTTGGGTGGGCAGATGAGGGAATTTCCAGTGCTAGACAGCACCCACAACAGCTTGAATTTTTCCACATTGTCTCCTATGCTGTGGCTCACAATCGACACGTCGACGTGTCATGTTGTTATATACCGTGCCGGAATGGACCTAGGACGAGATGGAAGATTGGCCGGAGGTTCCAGAGGCTCCGGTTAGGACCGGAGGTACCGGAGGGCCCGGAAGAGGTCCGGTGCAGTATAAAGGAAGGATAGCAACACCACAGGGGGTTAAGGGTGAGCTAACGCCTTGACTGACGGATAACCGGAAGTCGAGGTACCGGAGGTGATAAGGAGGTACGAAGACGACTCAGATCGAGAGGAAGAACCAGGCAACGATTAACGTTAATAATCAAACTAAAGTACATGAAGTAAAGATGTAGTATTTAAATGGAATACCTAATTGTATTCCCAAATAGGAAGGAGAGTGGTTCATGACAATAAGACTTGTCATGAGGTCTGATGATATGTTGTGAGACAATTAAAAAGGAAGATAAGAAGACGGGTAAACGGGAAACGCTCAGTAAGCCTTCATTGCGTAAAAACCCGATGCTTCCGGAAGGTCCGGAGGCTCCGGGATATGACCGGAGCTCCGGAACCTACCGGAGCGACCGGAAGGTTGACGGGAGGCTCTGGGATGTTGCATGGATATAACAGTATCCCCCTCTTAGGTTCCTCTCCCATGAGGAACCCAAGAGATGACGAGTTGGTCGAACAATGAAGGAGCGTGGGAAAATAAACAAGATCAAAAAGTCACGTGCTGTTGGTTTTGACTCAGACCTTTCTTTCTTTCGCACCACGACCACCTCCGGCACTTAAACACCAAAGCACGATGTCGAGCAACGGAAACAGCGACAGTGGGCGCGAGGGGTCCAGCAACAGCAACCGCAGCGACGCCGGCAAGGGCAAAAAATCCGGAAAGGGGAAGGCGCGCGCAACGACGGCGGAACTGCGCGAGGAAGCCGCGCAGCGCTTCTACGAGGAGCGGGAGGAACGCCGGCGGGTGCTGATCGCCGCGTACCAGGAGCAGGCGGTGGAGGCCTCCCACCGCGCGGAGGCCGCCCAGGAGGACGCCGCTCGCGCGCTCCAGCTTGCTCGCGACCTGGAGCTGTTGGACGCGGAGGCTCCGGCATTCGACGAAGTGCCGGCAATTGAAACGTTGTCCCCGGAGCATGCGGAGGGTGGCGAGGGCGACGACGAGCTGAATGACGAGGACGACAGCGACGTCGAGCAGGAGGGGGAGAATGGTGCGTCGCAGTAAAATCCGGAGGTTCCGGTACTAACGAATTTTTTTTTCTTCCTAGCCTGCGATTCCTGCCGCAAGAGCAGCGAGGTGTGCGTCGTCGAATACGGACGCACTGCGTGCCGCCGGTGCCGTGCGAAACACATCCAGTGCAGTCGCGTGCGGCCCCTCGGACCGCCTCGCGTCAACCAGCGACGTGCGGCACAGGAGGCCCGTCGCCAAGGGTCCGCACCGGTTGCGGGGCCCTCGCGGACGCGCCGGAACCCCCGAACAGAGCGGGGCAACCGGAGCGACCGCGAGGTGCGCGATCGCACGCGGAAGGAGCGGGAACGGAGGGCGCGGAAGGCGGAGCGCAAGGAAAGTGTGCAAGAGAAGCTCCGAGAGCTCGATGCCCACGTCGGGTACCTCGGGGAGCAGGTGGGGCGCACCATGTTGCGCTATAAGCTGGCATACCGGGCGTGCCAGCTTATCCTCAAGACGCTCGCAGCGCCGGAGAGTGGTCGGGAGGTACCGCCTGGTGTTGAGCGGATGCTCCGGTGGATGGCGGCCGATATGGAGGCCTCCAAATGGGACTTCTCCCTTGCTGAGGCGGCGGAGCTCGACCTGGCCGCTGAGGAGCCGGAAATGGACGAGGGTGCGCGCCCGGCGAAGCGCCGGAGGTTGATGAAGCGCGGAAGCCCTGAGGTTGCGGAGAAGGAGGGGGAACCCGTCGAATCGGAGGACTCGGAGGCGGAACCGGAAGCTCCGGTTGCGCCCCGAGCCCGTTCCGAATCCTGGCCGGAGGATTTCCGGTCCACGGACGGCGGGGAGGATGAGAGGATGGACGTGGACGTCCCCGAGGTTCCGGAAGCCCCGGAAGCACCTACGGAGACGGAGGAAATGGGGGAAGTCGTGGAGCTGGATGTGGCAGAGGCGCCGGAGGGGCAGGGAACGCCCGAGGGACGCACCACGGGCCAGGCGGAGGCGAGGACAATCACGGTCCTTACCTTCAAGCCCGATCCTGAGCCAGTGCCGCCTCCGCCTCCCACTCCGCCGCCTGTACCGGAGGCTCCGGTACGGGTGAAGAGGGAGTCGGAGGAGCGAGGTTTCCAGACCTTGGTGCTCCAACCGGGAGCGCCAGCGGGATTCCACGAGGAAGGCGGGGTGTTTGTCCTGGATGACGAGGACGAGGAGATGGGGGAGCCGGAGGCTCCGGGAAAAAAGCCGGAGTCGTCCGGAGGTGAGGGTGAAGGTCCAAAGTGACCGACGAACAATATAGAGACAATTGTAAATAATGAATGTTTTGTATTTGTGGATTCGGATGAATTCTTTTCTTGATTTGATTTTATGTAAAACTTGAGTGAAATGGGAAGGATCCGGAGGTTCCGGTTAATCACCGGAGGGTCCGGAGGAGGAATGGTGAGGACTCCAATGTGACGGAATAGAAAGGCAACGTTCCGGAGCAGTTCCGGAACCCGAACGCATCGTATACGATACGGGTTGGGTTCCACTGTAGGAGTAGGAACTGTTGCATTCAAAGAATGAATAATTGGAGAAATGATGAATGATTGGAATATTGATGAATGATAAGAGGAGTGTTATTCCGTTGATTGGAAAAGTGACCAAATCAAGATGTCGATTGGTCCACTCCATCTGTCGATAAGTGACCAGAGTAATTTCCGGACACGAACCGAAAATGAATTGGCAAAGGAGTGTGATGCCGGAAGTGAACCGGAAGAATTCGGAAGCGATCCGAAAGGAAACCGGAAAGAATAGAAGGAGAGCCGGTAGGACACCGGAAGGGTTCCGGGGAGAATATCCAGAAATGTACCGGAAAGGTTCCGGAAGTGTACCGGAGGCGATCCGGAAGTATGCCAATGGATAGGCGGCAAAGAAGGGAAAGTGGTTGGGCAGATGAGTGATTAGATGAAGTTGCCCAAGATCCCGAATGGGATAAGAGAAGGTGATGTGAATTGAGTACCGATGCAAGAGTTGATCGTGACGACTCTCGGGGAATCAGATAATACTCAATATGTGCCCGGAAGTGAAGGGATGGGCGAAGATGGGTGGAATACTCGGATAGAGAGATTGATGCACCCAGATGCGCAGATGCCGTATGGATAACAGAAGGTTGTCGACCACTATGTCTGGAAACTCCGGAGGTTCCGGAGTATCCGGAACTCACGGAAGGATCCGTTGATGCATGGGTAAGGGTTGTCGGATGGTTCTGGTACCGGTTGGATAATTGGTGGATGGTCCAGAGGGTGAACGATGTCCGGAACAAGACCGGAATACCGGAATACCAATGAATGATACCCTGGAATGCGTAGTGGTAGTTGGTTGAAGATTGATTGGATCTGAAATCGAATAGCGAGCGCAATTGTGCCGTCTGCAGAGAGGAAGGCAAAACGACAAGAGATGGACTGAGAGGATGTGTTCTGCGTGGTATGCTGACTTTTTGATCCATAGTCTGCACTTCTTGCGAAGAAAAGTTGAAATTATCGGAGTTTTTTATAGGCTTATCCCCCTCTTTAAGGGTAGACGTCCCATCGTCTGCCGACAATTCCACATCCTCTGAGTCGCTCCGGTGAGCGCCGGAGAACTCCGGAAATTACCGGAGAGCCCCGGAAAGGCCAGAGAACCACCGGAAGGTGGGAGGATCGAAGTATCCCGACAGCTCGAAAGCAGGAGAAATCTCGACTGCAACGAGAGCGGTAGGGATTAATGGTCGTAACTCGGAATTTGGAATCTTGGGCTCCGGAGAAGAGCTCCGGAAATCGGAGATTCCGGAGGTTGATTCGGAGCGTCGGAACGCCGCAAGGCGAGGATTCCAAGATGTGGCGAGAGGTTCCGAGAGGTCCGAGCGACCGAACTCGGAATACGACCGGATGAACACCACTTCCGAAGATACATGGAGGTGGAATGGGTGGAGCTGGTCGCCAAAGAATAGAATGGAAAAGGCGAAATTTGATGGACAAGCTCCAGGTGCCCGTAAAATTCTTCAAGCCAAGTACGTCCGGTTCAAAGACGTTGACTCCGAAAATGCAGACATCGATGAGTGCTATAATGGCACTCGAAAATGGATGGTCTGGGGGCTCCAGTAATGACGTAGTGTCCGGAGCCTCCGGATCAAGCACCCGATGATGCTGGAACGGAGGAATCAAAGGTGGGATAATTGAACGGTAGAACCGGAGGTTTCGAAGTTGCTGCCAAGCGAATAATCTTGTTTTTGTATGATGTGCGAATTCCTTGTCGGAGGGAGCCGGAGATGATCGGAGGTCTCCGGACAAAGTCGAGGAGACGTCCGGCAAAGACCCTTGCAGTCTGACTCCGGAGATCACCGGAGGTTGACGATAGAACGTGTGAACTGGATAATCCGGAGGCGGTCGGTGATGCCGGAGGAAAGCATAGGTCTCCGGGGGGCCATCGGAGGAAACTACGGGTGACCCGGAAAAGCCAGAGGCGGTCGGGTCTCCCGAGATTATCGGAAGATGGCCTACTTGTAACCCGGAGGAGAACGATGGACTACAGGTGAGATCAAGGGCAAGATTCGGAGGAAGCCGGAGGAGAATGCAAGTCTCCGGAGGCTCCGAAATAGATGCAGATGTTGTGCCCATGATCAATGAAGTGAATCCGGAGGACATTGGTCGAAAGGTTCGAACAGGAGTTTTGGATGCACAAGGAAAGTTTCCTGACTTGCGACGTGGAAATTGATCCGAATTCCACGGAGCCCAAGAAATGGCGTAACTTCGAAATGATTGTTGAAAGGCGAAGACCGAAAAGGGCGAGGATGAACAATAAGGCTAATAGCCTAAATGTAAAATCGGGAAAGAGGTTAATTGCCCTCTTGAGAAGTGCGATCCGCGAGCGGAAGCCAAGCAAATGCCGGAACGCCCAGAGGACCGTGAAGCGAATAGCCTCGGGGTATGACCGGAGATTACACAGAGCAATATTGCTCCGGAGGTTACCGGAAGTAAAGTGCTCAACGGATGTCGACGAGACAACCGGAGTGAGCGGAGGGGTGTCCGGAGAGTATCCGGGACGATGTCCGAAACCGGAGAGTGTCCGGAAGGACGTCCGGAAGATGGTGACGAGTCAAAGTCCGGAAAGGAGAGACAGATGTCTCGGAGATGTTCCGGAGGAACGGTATGACGTTCCGGAGGAACGGTGGCACGCAGGCCGATGAGACCGAAGGGACTCGAGGTGATGGCGTTAAAATTGTCGGTATGAGCAGCGGAGGTTGTCGGAGCTCCGGCGCAGCATTGCTCTACCCGTGATTGGGTACCGAACCAATATCCGACATTGCTGCCGGTCGTGTGCACACTAAGCCCCATGTGAATAAGGAACAGATCAGTTGGAAACTTCCGACTAGTCAATCAACGGATTGATACGGTGGAGTTTGCCGGTATCCAGGAACCAGATTGATGGGGAATCAGAATCGATGATGCCGAGTTCCGAATAGGAACATCACCAGATGATGGAATTATGACAGACGAATCTGCCGATTAGAGGGAACAAGATGCCGATGAGATCCGGAGGGGAGATTATGTCCGGAACTTCCGTGAACGGAGCAAAACCCATAGATTCACAGATAAGTAAACAAAAACAGATCCGGAACGGAGAGGGAGTCTCCGGTCGGAAGTTGAAACCCATGGCATTTCTGAGATGATAGAGATAATGAGATCATAGGTCCGACTCATGAGAGCGGGACTGTCGTGAGAGTGGAAAAGAATGGATGCGTGGTTATGATGAACTCGGAAATGCCTCCGGAGGCCGACGCGGACGACCGGAGCGCGAGTTTTCGAGGCTGCTGGTCAGTTAGGCACTGATATTGGTCGGAACGGTGGATTTGGCAGATGAGCTTGCGCCGGAATGAGCCGGACGCTTCCTACACTCGGCAACTTGGTGTCCAGAGCCTCCGCAGTACATACAAAGACCCTGGACCTTCCGTCGTTCATTTTCCGCAGGGAGAATCCGTCCGTTTTTACCGAGTAGCTTGTTGACAGACTCCGGAAACTTCGGGTGACGAGCCCCAGAGACTCCGGAGGCTTGACCGGAAAGTTCCGGTGCTGCATACTGCGGTACAGATGGTGCCGAAGACGCGAAACTGAGGACGGAAAGTGCCGGTGACAAGGTGCCAAAATCAGAACTGCCGGAATCTCCTTCGAGGGATCCGGAATCATCCGGAAGTTGACTATCTTCAACTCGAGCTTGCTCTTCATCGATTCGCTGCCAGTACCAATAGTCGATACGGCGTGCGATTGCGCGGACACCTGCGAGAGAGCTCGGATAGGTGTACTGATCCATCTCCGAGGTGATCCGGAGAGGGAGAGCGGCGCGGAGAGCGTGACTGAGAGCGGAATCGCTCCAATCGAGAAGAGAAGCGATTTTGTCGAAGTTTACGAGGAATGGGATGATCCGGTCGGAGTGTTTCATCCGGAGGCGTCGGAGCTGATCCTCTGCGTCGCCGGTCGGATCCGGAGGGCCGAATACGTCGAAAAACTCCATAATGAACAAGGAGAAATTTCCTTGCCATGGAAGTTCCTGCTGCGGGCCGGAGGTTGTGAATAGGCGTGCAGCGTCACCCCGGAGGAACGACAAGATGAATAAGTTCTTGTCGTCGTCCGTGCGGAAGTCCCGAGGACGCTCCGCAAAATGCAGGTAGCATTGGGCTAGGAAGGGATGGAGTTTCGAGGGATCGGTTCCGTAGAAGAATTCCGGATTCCGGAGGTTAGACCGGAGCGAACGAGGAGCTGCGTTGGAGGAGTATAGAATGGTATCCGGAACTCCGTCCGTGAACGCAGATGAGCTCGGAGGACGCGATGAAAGGAGATTGGTGTGATGGGAAAGATTTCCGCCGATGCTGTCATGAGTGCCATGGAAACCGTAGTCCGACAAACCGGAGTACGACGGAGGATCCACCGGTAGTTGGATATGATGTACCGGTTGGCAATAGTGATGGAAGACAGCGGATGGGACGGGATAAGTCTGTCCGGTCTCAGCGCTTCCAGAGAACACTCCGGAGAATCCCGGAACAGGAACCGGAGGTTCCGGAGGATACGCCAAGGGTTGTGGAAAACCGGTATAGACCTGATGAAAACCCGAGCTCCATGGACCGATTGGACTGGAGGTACCCGGAACAAGGTACGGGGTCCATGGATTGGCAGAAAATACGTCGGAGGACGAAGTCGACTCCGAGGCATCACAAGGTGTGGCAGTGTTGTGACCAAGGTGACACTCCTCAACGCCCAGCGGAGAGTCCGCTAGCGATGGAAAGACAAGAGGAGTGGTGCCGGAGGAAGAATAAGACATAATTGCCAGCCAAGACAGTGAGTTTGATTATACTGTTATATACCGTGCCGGAATGGACCTAGGACGAGATGGAAGATTGGCCGGAGGTTCCGGAGGCTCCGGTTAGGACCGGAGGTACCGGAGGGCCCGGAAGAGGTCCGGTGCAGTATAAAGGAAGGATAGCAACACCACAGGGGGTTAAGGGTGAGCTAACGCCTTGACTGACGGATAACCGGAAGTCGAGGTACCGGAGGTGATAAGGAGGTACGAAGACGACTCAGATCGAGAGGAAGAACCAGGCAACGATTAACGTTAATAATCAAACTAAAGTACATGAAGTAAAGATGTAGTATTTAAATGGAATACCTAATTGTATTCCCAAATAGGAAGGAGAGTGGTTCATGACAATAAGACTTGTCATGAGGTCTGATGATATGTTGTGAGACAATTAAAAAGGAAGATAAGAAGACGGGTAAACGGGAAACGCTCAGTAAGCCTTCATTGCGTAAAAACCCGATGCTTCCGGAAGGTCCGGAGGCTCTGGGATATGACCGGAGCTCCGGAACCTACCGGAGCGACCGGAAGGTTGACGGGAGGCTCTGGGATGTTGCATGGATATAACACATGTCAAACGGGTGACACCGGATCATTTGTGATCGGACTGATGTTGGTGATGTTGGTGCTCCTGCTGGTCAACTACGAGCCTTTTCACACATTTGATCTGCAGGGATTGTTTATAAATCCACTCCCCACTTGATGCCAAAAAAAAAGTTTTCAACCAAAAAAAAAAGGGGGGGGGACATTCCAAAAAAAAGGGGGGACATGCAAAAAAAATGGGGGTAGAACACGTTGTGCCCCAACTTTTTCTGGTTGGAAACCAAAATCTCAAAAGTTGGGGGAGGGACCTTGGAACCATAAAATACTTGCGGAAAAGTCACTTTTTGAAAAAAAAGTGGGGGCACACCAAAAAAAGTTGGGGCAGAAATCAATGGGCATTTTGACCGCCATATATATATATAAAACACGCCCGGCCTTGCTGAAGGAACAATGATGGTTGATGTTCCGGGTTTCTGAACGTGCCGAGCTGAACTGACAAACTTTCACAGAAACCAGGCAACTTTCACACGTTCCCATCAAAGTGACAAACTTTCACATTCCTAACCGAAGTAACTAAGTGACGAAGGTGGGTACGACTCCAGGGAATAGAAGTAAAGAATCACACCCAGAATGTAAGGGATAAAGATGGACGGGAAGTATGCCAAGGAATGGGAAAGGATGCTGAATAGGATAGCTGCAGAATATAAATGTGTTCTGAGGCACGAAACCTCTGGTCAATTGGAGTGTACCACCGAGGGGAAGGAATAGAAATGGCCACGAGAATCAGGATGGCCACAAAATATAGGACAGGAACAGGGGACAGTTGCTGAAGGGCCGCAACATGAACGGATGTAATAAATAAAACCTGGAAGTGAGGTTTCAGCATGGTATTATACAGGAAAGAAATAGTCAGCATGGAATGAGAGGTAGGAAAGATGGAGCAGAACTGTGAATGTGAAGGAGAGCCATTGACCAATGGGATTGGAAGAAAATTCCATGGGGGGGGGGCTGCATGGACTAACAGTAACCATCACCTCTGATTTCTGAGTAAATTGGAAATCACTGGGCCTCACATAGATCAAGGGTTCGAACCTCTAGCTAAGCTGTTAATTTGGAGGGTTCTAGTGGGTATTACATAATTAAAAATTACGGTTGAGTCCCACACTGGTAAAAACATTCCACAGAATGAATAATTAATATGTCCCAAGCCAGCTTGAGACCCATCTTAGAAGGGTGATGGGCACAAATGGACACATGGAATGCAAATACAGAGAAGGGTAAAGATGATGTGAATTGAAGCATCGGTCATAAAGCAGATGGTCCCACAGGGGGCAAACATGATGGCAGTTGTCATACCGGCATCGGACAGGCATCCGCTGGGCATCGGACAGGCATCGGACAGGCATGTGTTGGACATGTGTCAGGCATGTGGCAGGTAATTTCTCACCTGCCTGCCATGCGGTGGGAATGTTTGAGAACGAAACTAGTGTAGGGCTATTGGCTGCCCTCTGTGTCATGGTTACACAGGGGGCAAGGAGCGAGGCATGTAACTGTTACATGCCTCAAAGGCAGTTGCCAGGCAGGTGTGAGGCATGCAACAGGGCAGTTTGCACGGCAGTCAAAGAGTACAAAGAGCTTGTCAATCAAGCTTGTCAATCAGATCATCCTGTCATCGCGATCACCTGCTCATTGAGTTCTCACACTGATCGCGTCGCGCAGCAAATAGGCAGTTTTCTCCATCACGAAGTGTTCACCTGTACTCACGTAATTTGTAGTTGAATGATATCCTTGCATTTCTACCTGAGAGGTATACCAATTACATGCCCTTTCAATTAACTCTGAGGGCCTCAAGTCAAAGTCGTGATTTGACTGATCATTCAACCCTCCATTGTTTGCCCCTGCCAATGGCCTTCACCTCGGTCCCCCACACCTGGTTCATCCAGATATTCATCCCCAAGTGCCGTCAGGCCAGGCATATATGACTATTCCAGACTGGATGGACTCAAGGTGCGCAACTTGATTTTTATGTTGTGAAATATCCTCAGATCTCATTTCAATTATGCGTCCAAATGATGATTCAACAATTGTTGTTCGGTCACAGATTTACATGTAAGGACACAAAGATGCGGAGAAACCTCAAAGACTGCATCAAAATCCAAAAGTGGCCTACCTTGTGGCCCTCAGAGTTGATCTACGGCACATAAAATTGCATGGTGTACCCTGACATTCAAAGACTGAAAACTACACAAGTAAGTGGGAACAATTCGTGGTGAAGGAATCATATATTTGCTGCACGACACGGTCAGCATGAGAACTGAATGAGCAGGTGATCGCGATTCGAACACTCAGGTAATTTGATTGAGAGCCAAGGGGCGGCAGTCAAAGAGCTCCAATTGTGTGGTATACCTCTCAGGTAGAAATGCAAGGATACCATTCAACTACAAATTATGTAAGTACAGGTGAACACTTCATAGTGAAGAAACTGTCTATTTGCTGCGCGACGTGATCAGTGTGAGAACTCAATGAGCAGGTGATCGCGATGACAGGGTGATCCGATTGACAAGCTTGATTGACAAGCTCTTTGTACTCTTTGACTGCCGTGCAAACTGCCCTGTTGCATGCCTCACACCTGCCTGGCAACTGCCTTTGAGGCATGTAACAGTTACATGCCTCACTCCTTGCCCCCTGTGTAGCATGTCATGGTTAGCATAGCAGAGTGGTTAATGGTGTCTTTTGTCAGTATTTTGTCTATTTCCGTTGGACCTGGGTTCAATCCCTGCACTGTCTATTTTTTTTTTGGTTTTCCCAGCAGAGTTCGTCACGTCAAATGGATGCAGGCTCGCACATCTGAAGACCCTTCTATGGTATCCTTCTTAATGTTTTGAACCAAGATAAAAATTCAGAAAGTGTTGTATCATTGTGCACATTGGGTCTGAATTTGAATTTGCACACTGATCTGAATTTCGCATTTTTCTCTTTCCACCTCTCCTCTTGGCTCCCGGAGTTTTCCGGGATTGTTTTCTATACATCCTGTCTATAAATGTATGAAATAACTAAGGGATTCAGAGAGTGGAGGATATCGAGATAGGGTCTGGCAACCCATCAAAGTCAGTGATTCTCACAAAGTTGTCAATGTTCTGGACTTGCACCTCATCCCAGCTTCCAGGAAAAATTGAGGGGCCTTTTGTACCTTATTGAAGCCGGGAGCAAAGAGGACGGGAGGAAAGAGAAAACTGTGAAATTCAGACTAGTGTGCAAATTCAAATTCAGACCCAATGTGCACAATGATACAACACTTTCTGAATTTTTATCTTGGTTCAAAACATTAAGAAGGATACCATAGAAGGGTCTTCAGATGTGCGAGCCTGCATCCATTTGACGTGACGAACTCTGCTGGGAAAACCAAAAAAAAAGTAGACAGTGCAGGGATTGAACCCAGGTCCAACAGAAATTCACGAAATAATGACAAAAGACACCATTAACCACTGTACTATGCTAACCATAGCACACAGGTCAGCCAATAGCCCTACACTAGTTTCGTTCTCAAACATTCCCACCGCATGGCAGGCAGGTGAGAAATTACCTGCCACATGCCTGACACATGTCCAACACATGCCTGTCCGATGCCTGTCCGAATCAGTCCGATGCCCAGCGGATGCCTGTCCAATGCTAGTATGACAACTGCCATCATGTTTGCCCCCTGTGTCCCTGAAAGATAATAGGGTTGCAGACAGCACTTTGAAACAAATATTTTTTGGCCTATGCTAGGATGATTTACCAGCAGGTAGCAAGAAATGAAGCCAAAGGGACAAAGGACCCCAATTGAGTCCGGACTACACACAAAATCCAGTTGAATGGGAAACGTCAGAGGTGGAGGCACCAAAATTCCACAGAGTATCTAAGAATCCTGCAAGGGACGGAAAGCTCTCCCCAGAGACTGCTGATGTATGCAAAGGTAAGGATGATCAAGATAAATTCGTCAGATGCCTCTCGAATGTCGCAGATAGATTTGGGCCTTGATTGTGAAACAGACACAGCTACGGGAAATGTTTTCACAGCATCGAACAAATGGGAAAAAATTGATCTTGACTGTCTCCAAGTTTTGGGGCGAAGTTTTGAGCAGTTCTTGAATTGGTGAGTGCCGTGTTGCCTGTTGAGCGATATGTAAGTGTTTAGATTTCCTTGGGAATATTTCCCAGCTTGAAAAAAATATGGGAGAAAGCCAGGCCAAGCCAAGCCCTATTCAATGGCTTTGGTTTTGGCTTCAGAGACTGCAAGCTGAAGCCATATGAAGCCAAGTCAATGCCCTGGTATGCTTAGTTTTTCCTTGTTTAGAGGAGGATGCCTACCAGTGCTTAAATAGACAATGAGAATTATGCATTGGGCTTGGGCGGAAAACATTGGGGATTTGCCAGTGAGAGATTAAGCGGGCTGCTCACTGTTACAACTGTTTACTCAGTCTAGAGAATTGAGGTGGGGTTAGGGACACCCTACAGCCACAGATGGTGCTTACTCGATCTAGACCAACGGTCTTTGATCCATTTGACATTTTGCAGGCCCTCGTTCCCTAGGGTTAGGATTATGGTACAGCCACAACTGGCCTTGTTTACGCCATCACTGATCATTTGGGAATTTTTCCGCAGAGACCTGGTCCCTTAGTTGGTACCAGGAATATCAGGCATGTGCATCACTTTTTTTTTTGGGGGGGGGGGCATTTGGAGTAACGAGATCAAAGTCTGCAGAAGCATTCTGAGTCTGTCCACTTGTTATGAGCCAGTCATGCCGGTGAGTTTGTCCAGGAGGAAATGCCATTACACACTTAAATTAACCAGTGTGGGACTCTGGCTTGCAATTTAATCTGATATCATTCAATGGCCATATACCCACTAAAACCCCCTCTGTGAGTGTCCAGTCATCCGGCGGGAGTCCTCATCCATCAGTAGCCCGCTCCACGTGTTGAGTACGACTTGTTTATTCAACGCAAGTGGACCAAATTAAATTCTGTCTGTGAGAATGTGGTCACGTCGAAGTGCCGAGTTCACTGTTTTCAACCACTGATTGTGCACCACATTTTGGCTTGATGCTAATCAAAAACAAACTACTCTATGCATGTGTCTGCAGCCCGGAAAGGCTCCTCCATTTTTTTTTCGGTTGCCAACAACTTAATTTGGCATCAATGGGTAGGTAGAACAATCACGGGATGGCCCGATTTGGGGACCCCGTCAGCGAGGTCTGTGTCTGATCGAGAAAGATCACTCGCCTCTTGATTATACGAGTGGATGACAAGCTTGCCAGAGCTGTACTCCATATTAAAATATATCGGAGATGTATCTGCCCTATTTCAATTGCTTGGAACAATTTTTGGCTTCCAAAAGAAGAATTCGGTGGATTTTCGAAGGTTCTGAGGTTGAATGGCAGGTCCAAACGCAAATTACCTTGTTTGTCTCCAAACAATTACTTTAAAATTTCGTGGGATGCTCAGTTCATTCAGGAGATTTCTATAAGCTCCACCAGTGCACTGGGATACCTTTAGGCCCACCGCTGCGACGAATTCTGTGACCGACTTAAAAACCTAGGGTTGTTACTAGACATTAATTCAACAATCTGGGTTGTTTTCAACAAGGGGGGGTTGTTATCCAAAGCCGTTTAGACACCTACATGCATATTTTAGTCTCTCCTAGACAGAGATCTCATTACCTTTCTCTGATTCTCTAATTCTTCTTGAATTACTTCTCGGACCGAGTATCCGATCTTATCGCTCCGGCTCGATCCATATCAGTCTTAGGACTGATTCCATCAACCCCGACTGATGTCGGTAATGAGCAAGGTCACTTGTCTTTCGGGCGCCCCGTCTTGTCTCCGCTCTTTCGTTAGTTCTCTGCGTCCGGACGGTGGCTATTTCGCCATAGAAGCAGCCCACCACACCGACAGCTACAGATTTGCGAATCAGGATCGAGCCGGACCCACGGCATCGATTTCAACCAATAGTTGGGCGACCTCGCGTGTCACATGCCCTGAACCACCGCGTGCCTACTCTCAATCTCATGCCCCGAGGAAACGCAGGGCACGATACCAACACTTGTGAGTCGAGTACTAGTTCGCCCCAAAATTCGACCCAAATCAGACTTTAGTTCTCGACTCTCACAGTTAGATATCGAATTATGGGTCCCCTAACTTTGCCCTTGCTCTCGAAGTCGCGCATCGGGTTTGCAGCCTCCGAGTCGCTTACTGATGGCCGGGCCCGTGTTCGGCGGTATCGCTGATTTGCGAGGATGGCTGCTAACGGCGTCGATCAAAGCAGGAACCGGTAGTATTCTGACATGAGAAATCTGTGAGGGCTATATAACTGATATCGTCCCCCTTCATTCCCCAACAATGCTCCCCATCATATTTGGTCTCTTGCTGTCTAGCGTAGTGTCAAGCAATGCAGCGGCACTCTCAACTGTCACCCTCGATTGTGAGTCCCATTGGGCTGAACCAAGATGTACTACTGATCCATACCTACAGATGGCACCTTTACCGGACTCACAAATACTACAAACGGCATTATATATTTCCGCGGCATTCGATACGCGGACCCACCTATTGGGGAGCTGAGGTGGAGGGCCCCGGTTTCTCCCCCCTCAACACACCTTGGGGATGTAAATGCAACTGCTGCAAGTTTCGTCTCCTGCAATATTTTTTCGACACTCATTTCGTCATAGTTGGGTTTTGCATGTATCGACACCACGCAGCAAGGTTCAGGAGCAACCACCAACGAGGATTGTTTATTCGGGAATGTAAGTGAACATGCCTTCGACCACATTTTTGACTGAGTTTAAAACAGGTTTTCGTTCCCATTGATACGACAGAAACGAGTAAACTCCCGGTTGTGGTGTTCTTCCATGGTGAGATTTTCCAACTCTCGATCTAAGCGGCACTGAGCCACGAAATGATCAGGCGGCGGGTTTGAAACGGGCAGAAGCGGTGATGCACCGCCGGAAAATATAGTCCTCGGCTCCCAAAAACCGGTGATTTTTGTAACGTTTGACTATCGCCTCGGACAGTTCGGGTTCTTAGGTGAGGTGGTCAGACTCTCTACTCGAGGTAATTTCTAACTTGCCGCAGCTGGGACGCCCGTTCTCCAGAGCGGTCAATTGAACGCGGGTCTCCTTGATCAGGTATCTCTCGCTCGCACATTATTCTATATATTCTGACTGACAACACCGTCCAGAGAGCCGCTCTGGAATGGGTGCAAATATACATCAGCAAGTTTGGTGGAGATCCCAGGTGAAGAGTTTACGCTTCTGCTATCTACTCTTTAATCATCCCAACTATCAGCCAAGTCACAATATGGGGCCAATCCGCTGGGGCCGCTTCAATTATGTTTCACGTTAGTCTTGCGCGGGGCCTTCTGAAAATCCAACCCGACTGAAAAATTATGTAGCTTATGGCCGAGGGCGGCGAGAATAAGAATTTGTTCCATCAAGCCATGGGAGACAGCCCTCCGCTGATATATCTGCCCCATTATACCGACCCCTACGTCGAGGATTTGTTCACACAATATGCGGGTCTTGCGTACGCTCTCATATTCGTCCCGTTGATCCATTTTTATTTTTATTATTCAGGGGATGCGGAAGCAGTGGTAACGGCCCGGCCATCATGGCGTGTCTTCGCGCTGCACCTACCGACACCTTGGCTCTCGCAGGAAAGCAGACCCTGGCAAACCGCACCTCAACCTCGTATCCGATCGCTCCCATCGCTGATGGAATATTCCTCCGCGAGCGTCCTGTCGAGGCGTTCCGAAACGGGCATTTCGTCCGCGTTCCCGTCCTCTTTGGTTCAAACACCAACGAAGGCGCGAACTGGTCCGCAGAACTTCCCAATCCCAACGCGAACACCTCTTCTCCCGGAGCCACAGAGACGACGGTTTATAACTTCATCGCCGGCCAGTACGCCACTTTCACCGAGGCGTCTTTCCAGCCGGCGATCAGATATTATTATCCACTAGCGGATTACAACGGGTCGTTCAGCCTCCAAGGCCAACAGATTTATGGCGAGATGCGGTTTATCTGCACTGCCTTGATGATCGCCGCAGCCGTGCGGGAAGCTGGAATGAAGACTTATGAATACCAGTTAGTGTTTGCCGAAGCCTGATTATTCGCTGTTGCTAACGACCAACTCTAGCTGGGACAACCCCAACCTCAGCTCGAACTCTGACCATGGCTCGGAGTTGGCTGCATTCTTTGACGGAGCCGAAGTATTCGACCCCGCGACCGAAGCTCTTGTGATAGCGATGCGTCAATATTGGACATCGTTTGCGACCTCGGGGCGTCCAGTGGCCGAGAACTCTACTTCATGGACGGTCGGTATCCCGGTCTGCTCGGCCTGCACGGTGACTAACACCGAACTTCTTCAGGAGAGCGGCAGCGACGGCAGTCCGCGAATCCTCCTCCATCCGGGGGATGTGGTCATGGAGAAAGTATCAGAGTCGTTAACCGAACGATGTGCCTTTTGGCATAGTCTCGCATCCGAGATCGCCACTTGAGCTTTGAACAACGACACTATTTTCTGTACCAGTTGATTTGTACGATCGAAAGAACGGAAAAAATATTGTATGTTATCAACTAAATTAAAGCCAATTGCTCGAGAGTCAACCAAACCGAACCATGACGGTCGACTTTTAAGGAATCAATGGAAGAACTCTGGTATGGACCTGGATAATTGAGGGACAAGCTGGAATATAGGTAGCCAATCAAGTCTGGGCCGCTTTATGCAGAACATCAATATACGACCAGACAGCCTACCCGTTTCCAATTCCAAGTGGGTAGGTACATTGCCCTTCAAAACTGGATTTGTTAGTACGAACATACACGTTGCTTTGCGACAGGACCGTGGAGATGGACCCACCAGGACCCACATTAATTTCAGCAAATAAGATCGAACGCTTTCTGGCTGACTGAAACCGCTCATCGAGGAAGGAAAAATAGTATACTGAAATTGGGGACCACACAATAGTATTTTACAATGGGTAAATGATTCCGAAGCGGTATACCATTGTGCGAGTAGTAGTTAGATCGAAAAACATTCCTTCAACTCCGCGATGGCTCTTTCTGGTTCCTCCCACACAAGCTGGAAGAAAAAGTGAGAAAGGATCAGGCGTCCCGGAAGAGGGTCCACGTACGAAATGATTGCCGCCTTCGATAACCTTGAAGTTTATCGATAGCTCTGGGGTATTGGCTGCATGAGACTGGTCTTCCAAATACCAGGCCGCGTAAATGATATCACGGGGTTCCGCATCTCCATAGACGTTCCAGAACCTAGTACCACTCCACGCCCCTCGCACCGCGGGGTCGAAGAGCGCCTTCTGAGTCAGCTTGAAGACAGCGTTGGCAAACGGAGGAAGCCCGACAATGTTGTCGTATTTCTCGCCAGGGGCGAAGTCCGCCATAGAGAAGAGCTCTTGCGGATTAAGTGTCTCGACAGTGGGAGTCCTGAGCGGGTCGGTATTGCTGTAGGTCAGGTTGTCGATGTTTCGGGTGGAGAGATCCCCGTGGACGAAGTGGCTCGAGATCCATTTCGCAAACACGGCGCCGCGGGCTTCTGGGGCGATATCGGGATCGGTGTGCGGCACGAGCCAGCCGGAGGGGCTCGGTAATCCCAAAGCGAGCAAAGGAGGCTCTAGACAGAAACTTCAGAACTAAACGGAATAATAAGAACAGAAACACGAACGGAAAAGGATCACTGTGTGAACAAAGCTAAAAAGCCTCTCCTTCGTGGCGGTGGGCAGAGTCGCCATGGAAGCTATCAAGGACAGCAAGAATATCGTACCCATAGACCACCCAATGAGCACGATACCACCGGCGTTGGGAATGGAGAGCTCGTCAACCAGCCCATCAAGGAAGAGCGCGAGATCATGGCCCTGCTGCTGGAGCAAGCTGGTTCGCTCGTCCTCCGTGCCCTCCGCGAACACAGTCAACTCTTCGGCACTGTAAGGGCTGGTACCCGGATATTCACGGCGGTTCAAGGAGATTATGCGCAAAGAGTTGGGTCGAGCCAGGGGATTAAGGCGCTGGAAGGTCCCTATCACGACCAATGAGTATTACGATTTAATCATGAGAATAGACTCGTTACATACCGCTGTGAAATGTATGGCCGTGGATAATGACCAGTGTGGTATAATTACCACCACTGGTGACTGCACCACTGTCGGTGTAGTAGAATTCGACTCCACTTTTCAGGGTGAGGGATGGCATCCGATTGATGGTGTGTTCTTGACAGAACGGAGCCACGTTTTATAGTCTATCGGTGGCGCCCCCATCTCTTATGTTTAGTCCTCGGCCCTGACTCTGGCATTACGGGACGCGACTAACTAGGCAACAGAAAGGCTTAGCCGGGAAAGGACAAAGGGAATCAACATCACTGCCGCGTCCGGTTGGATCCGATCGAGAGCGCCTGGACTGCGCATTATCCGATGTAGGTTGATGCAGGTCCATGGGCAAAATCTCGTAGACAATACGCCACTGGCAGTGAGGTGCATACTAGTAGACCAAAGCTTAAAAGAGGCGCGAGCACCTAAAAACGTTTTGAGCGCTTAAATTCGCAAGCGTAAAAATAGTGACGGGAGAACCAGGCAAACCGCTGGAGTGGATGATTGGTGACACTTGACCCTAGAATACGACCACGCGGCCGCCGACTTGGGGAATTCGTAGCTCGAATGTAGCGATATCCTTCTTCGCCATCAGAGAACTCGCAGTCCAGTTGCCTGGCAAGAGAATGTACGCACTGACCAACATGAGAATTCGGAACCCCACGATCTTAGAATTCTCACCGCGGGCCAGGGGGTACTCAGGACTTAAGTCTTACGTGCAGGCTGGTAATGCGGCATGCATGGAAATTTTGCTTGCGGAAAACTTCTGTTATGTGTTACGACTAGTACGACTAGTCCGCAATGAGAAAAGTTGAGACTCTTGAGCGTTTTCAATGTGCCTGGCAAGAAGAGAAGGTGCCAACGGGCTAGCCCGAGCCGGCCTGGGAAAACACTTGTCTGACTCACAAAAATCTCTTTTGAGTTATAAGCCAAGATAAGGGCTTTTCGGACCTTTTACAGTAGGTTCGACTCCACCTTTGCATACGTTACCAATATTGGATTCGGAATGCAGCCTGAGGGGTCCCCTTGAATTATAAGCGAAGATAGGTGCTTATAACCTCTTATAAGGATTTATAAGCATGCCACCTGCTTCCCTGTAAGGTTCAAAAAGCCCTTATCTTGGCCTATAACTCAAAAGGGAATTTTGCGACAAAGTAACCTATCATATGCGACTGGGTAATGGGCCGCTTGCCTGATCCGAGCTGCTTTGATAGAAAATTTGACATCTTGGCACCTGTGAGATGGAACACACGAGGATGCCCATCGCCGTATGTCAAATTTGGAGGTCTTTCGACGCGGCGATCAGCAATTGTGGGAAGTTTTCCATCAACACTATTTATCTCCGAACAGCCTTGGCGTTCGTTTCTCCACCAATACTTAGGGCCTGATCGGCAACCTTGAATTTCTCCGCCTGAATTTCGGTTGAATTCTTCTAGCACATACTTTTCCCATGATTTTGGTCCCTAAACTATCCTAGAATGAAAACTGGGTGCGTTGGAGTGGCTGTGATGAAAGAGGCTCCCAACATGTCCAACTTTCAAGAGATCTCCCTGAAATCTGGGGGGAGCTTTGCACAACTATTTTTCTGTCCCCTCCAACCTCAGATCTTCACAAATATATGCCATTAAACAATGTAGAAGGGTTTAGGGACGGCCTTGGTATACGTGGGAAATTCAACCAAAATTCATGCGTGAATTGATGGTTGCCGATCAGGCCCTTGCGAGGTTTTTGGCTCATTCTCTTCCCTTGGTTTGGAGGCACAATCTTGAAGGGCATCATATTCTCTTCCAGAGTCTGTGAAGAAGACTACAAGCTGACCGTGAACCAAACAATTGGGCCACCTCTATACTGTTTCACAAGCTATATGTGTAATCAACTAAGTTCACGATATTTTAGCTGTGCAACTTCTATGCCACAGTAAGCAACTACTCAAAACCCACTATGTTCAGGGCCCTCCTTGCCATTTGCCGAGGTCCATAGAGGCTTCAGCGCCATCAGATCGGTGAATGGCTGGGCGAGATTTGGTGAGGTCCATAGAGGTGGTGTCGCAGAATCTTTGTGTTAGAATACTTGTTTGTTTCCGCGTGCTACGGCATCAATTACGAGTACTTATGTAATAAGTTCTCGTTCTTTTCTAAAAGTTTACATGAGGGTTTTGCAAGCTGCTCGAATCATCAGTCCTACTTTTCCCGTAGAAGGAAAATAGTGGCTGTGTTGAAGCCCTTTTCAGGGATTCCATTAGTTTTTTTGTGACTATATAGTGGCTGTGCTCACAGCCAATGCCGAGTGTATTTCTAAGGTCCTGAGATCGAACCTGGCAGGTACATTCCTTTTCTATTATTTGAGACTGGGTAGCTGGCCACTTTAGCACTTTTGACTTTGAGGCCCCACACAGAGTGAGGACAATAGAGGTATATGAGGTCCTAGACAAATCCATGTATCCTAGGAGTGATATGAGATATTTTGTGCAAATTTACATGACAGTTTCATACTTCACTGGATTTATTTTCTGGGGGAATCCCAAAAGGGAATAAAGTGGCCACCTCACTAATATATGCACTCATACTGGCCACCACAGCAGATCTTAAATTGTCCAATGGATACAACTGAATTATTCTACACACTCAAACTGTACATCTGAGGCATATGAAGACCATAAATATTTCCTTTCAACCTAAGGAGGATGGGTGGAATTGCTGCATAAACTGAATGGTGTGCACTATATGGAACAGAATGTATTGGTGACTCAAATTAGGGCCCAGAAAGATAAATAGCATGAATTAGTACATACCTTACCATAAGACTTGTACCCCACATACCAAGAATCTCTTGAACAAAATCCATCTTTTCGGGTGAATGAGATTGGGTGGTTTTTGGTAATACCCCCGAAGGCACTGGGTTAAAAGTTGAATGCAGCTATGACCACACAGGTCAAATGATCTTGAATGTAACCGTCAAGTTCTAGGTCAGTAGCAGACACCTGTGGTTCTCTATAGGGGTGGCTAGATTGCACCACTCGAGGTCAGGCCATGATGCTCTTGGAGGATACAGGAGGTGAAAGGTGGCCATTTTTGTGTATTGTGTGGCAAGGGGTGATGGGCCAGAACCAAGGTATGAGATCAAGCACCCAAACTTCTGAATTAGTGAGGAATTGGTGGAGAACAAGTGGGAGGATTGCACAAAGGGCTGTTCAGAGATAAGAAATCAGGTTCACATGCCGCCATCTCAATCAAGAACTTTGCACAACTGTTGATGACCATCTTGCTTCACCTCCAAATTGAATATACATTGTCCTCATAGGTGGGTCTCTATCACACGGGCTCATATTATGCAAGTGGCCAGGTAGGCAGCTGCAGATAATATTTGTCTTTTCTTCTATCATGCTCATGGCAAGAAGCATTGTAGTTGCTACCTCAAAATGTTCCAACCCTACCCAATCATGTAAAAGAGGGAAAAAAAAAATCTCTGGGTCTTGTCAACCTCCTGCGGTTTGACAATCCACTCGTCTGGCCCTGCCCGAGTCCTGCTTTACACTGCAATAGCAGGCTACCAGCATGATTCAATCCCTGCTGCTGTCAAAACTACAGTATATCACCGCTCAATGACACACTTATTTTCTCAAGCTGTGCTGAACCCCTTGGTCTGGAACCTTGTTTCCCTGGTGAATTAGATCTGTAGAACAAGTAATGGATGTAATTTGGTTTGATACATCCTTTAGATCTTGAGATGTGAGGGGAACAAAGTGATTGTTTGGCCATTGTTTGGCACTGATTTTAGGTCCAATGGCCAATGACACAACATTTTTTTTCCATGTGACTAATGTCTAGTCTCTCTTGAGAGACGCTTTATCAAATCTTGCTCATTCCTCACATGATAAAGTCTGTTGGTTACCGCATTGATTACCTGGTCTTCATCCCTATTATGTAAGATACCTTTTCTCGTGCACACGTGGCCTGCCTATTGACGTGACCTGGACGCATTGTTCAGACCAGGCAAGGAATTCACCACATTTTAAGGAGCAAAACCTTTTCAAACCCTCAGAATAGGCTCCTGGATTTTTTCCCCCAAAATCAGGCGACCCAGACTCCTTGTTTGAATATTCTGCTGGAATTTCGGTGTTTCTTGCCCAAAGATATTCATTTTCGGTGGCCAGACATGATGGTCTCACCTATGATATATAATGCAGTTTTCCTACATGTCTAGGACACTTCTAGGCCTCCTTTGGTGATAGCGGGGGGAAAATGTGTCCACGTCGTGTCCATAAGCGAGGCACGTGATGCCTCATTACATAATAGGTACGAAGACGTGGTAACTAACAGACTAGCTAATGTCCCCCCTAAGGAAAACCAAAAAATTTCTCATATTATTCCAGAGGCATATTTTCGACTATTGGCTGACTTTATATTTCCTAAAGTGAACATCAAAGAGCACACAGCCCGAATCTTATTTGCTTGCGTTGTTGACCGATGAAATACTGTACACCGTTTGTTGTTTAGCAAGTACTATGTACTGTACCCTGATGTTCTCATGCCAGTCACATTTGGAGTTGCGAGTCATTAAGGTGCATAACACGGATGTAGGATAAACAGATTTGCACGTGAAACTCCGTGACTTGGCAAGATGTGAGTGGATATGCATCTATGGAAGACAACAAATAAACTGACCTATTTTGTGAATACCCTTGGATTAGATTTTGAAGGACGGAAATTTACTCCTGACCTTCTTTGGTCTGGAGGTTGTAGTTCTGGACAAAAATGGGTTCTGGTAAGACATGAATGTGCAGGAAACACACCACATCAAACATATAGCCTAAATGTTTTCAGTGCGTTGGCCGAGTGAGGGCATACAATTATATCAACCTTGGTTTTGCGTCATCCAAAAAAAGCAGTCTTATGACTTTTGGCATCTTTTTTTTTTTTGCAGCAGCAGCAGCAGCAGAACTCAGTTGTGCATCCAAATCTGGCAAAGAAGTAAAAGCTGGCACATCTGGATTGCCAAGGTCAACCAAGTAGCTGCCATGCGGCAAGATATGCCCCGGGTTACAACCATCCTTGATCAATCTGGCCTTGAAGGTTGTGACCTTGAGCTCAGGAGAGATTCATTTCCTCTGTGATTCAATAAAGAGTTCAAATGAATAATTTGTACTGTCATTCCCATGAGTAAAAGGCAGAGGAAGGAATATCATTCTATTGCAGCAGCATTGATAATATAATTGTGTTCTCTATGCTGCCTGTTGCAGAAACATGTGATCCAATGTTCAATGACCAGAATGTTTGAAACCAAGCTGATGAGTTTGGGTTTTCCATGTTCGTTCAGCTCTCAATTGAAATCTAGACAGCTTGTAGGTGACCAGAGTAGTGTGTAACTTGGACGTGGAGATGTGGACGAGATTGTGGTCTGTCCTTGATACCTTATCATAAAAAAAAATAAGTACGAGTTTCGCCGGGCTATGCCACGGCCCTGGGGTGTGGGCCGTGGCAGAGCCCGGCAAAACTCGTACTTATTTTTTTATATAGTACAGGACACAGTACTTGCTAACTAACAAACAGTGTAGTTTTGACAGCAGCAGGGATTGAATCGTACTGGTAACCTGTTGTTGCAGCGTAAAGCAGGACTTGGGCAGGGCTGGATGAGTGGATTGTCAAACCACAGGAGGCTAACAAGACCCAGAGATTTTTTTCCCCCATGAGACCCCTTGCAGCATTAGTGTTCATTAGGGGCAGTCAGAGTTGGAGTGATTTTGCAGTCACTTATGGCCACCAATTATGCACAATTATTGATGTTTAAATTGTAAATTAATCATTGCATAACTGTTGCATAATCACCTCCAGAGCTGATTGTACACAATTCTCAGTGATTCTGCGTATTTTGGATTTATGGTAATCATCCCACGATTAAAATCACTCATAATCATGGTCCATAATGGTGCCCATAATCACTCCAGAATTGTCTACTCTGACTACCCCTATTATTGTACATGATTGGGTAGGGTTGTTGTTTGCTTGCGTCTTGCGTCCATCTGTGTCCGTGTCCATGTCTGAGCGAGACGCCACTAGCGTTCTCATGTCCGAGCCGAGTTGCCACTAGCGATCTCTCTATGCCTTCCTTCTCCCTCTCACACTTTGGTGCTGGCCCTCTACAAACCTCCCCAAACCTCTGCAAATTTCTCTGGCTGGCTCTCACTCTGAAATCAGTAGCATGTAGTCATGTTTCACCTCAAGTAATAAACTATAAACTAATAATTTCAAATGATTTGCGAGAGGTTAAAGCTGATTTTGTGCTCTTCTCCCGCTGTTCTTGCTCCACAGTCTTTTCCCGCCCTTCCCTGTGCCCCCTTCTTGCCACCACAATGGCTTGTAGGAATCCACCGCAGAGTAGCAGCCCAACGAGTGCCAACCAATATGGTGAAGGTGCTTCACTTGGTGACCCGTGTGTCCAACATATTTGTGTTTCTCTACGATGCCGAGATGAGTGGCATGACGGGTCTTGACCCACCCATTGACGGATGGCCCGGAACAGGGACTGAGTAGTGCCTTGTATGACGGGCCAATCCAGACAACACTGATTGTTTTTCTGGCTGGGCCAGCATCAATGAAAATCACAGACCACCGGTGAGCAGTGGTGAGTAGTTATGATGGCCGGTGGGCATTGATGATCACTGGTGCTACTGGGCACTGGTGTTCATCAGTGCACATTGGTTGGCACTGTTAACCGGTGATGATCATTGGTGTACCGCCTCACGTTGGCCATCACTGCATCATGGCTCTTCTCTTCTTCAAACACAGGCATCAAGATTTTGGTCCCAATCTCTGATTTCCCAATCAAGTTAACTGTAAAATGATTGTGAGGTCTCTGACTTTGTTCTCCTTCAAGCCCAGGCCTCTGTTGCACCTGGCTGCAAAGCTAGTGTAAGGCTCCAACCATTTCATCTCAAGGTTGTTTGAAATGATTTGAAGTTGTTTTTATTTCCATTTAATTTACCCAGGCTAGCAAACAACAAACTGTTTCGATTTGTAAAGGGTTCAAATAGTTGCCTGTATTATACTTACCACAAGTTGGCAGCTCCAAAGACCGTCAATCAATCTACCCTACTCAGAATGGAGGAAGATATGATGTAGGCCCTGTTAGAAGTTGGCAGTCACACAGGATTTCACCGTGAACAGGGATATCAGTGTACAGAGCTGTATAACAGGTTGTAGAGAAAGCTGGATTGAACCATGTGGACAGCTGTATAAAAACCAAGATGAGGATATGACGCCTGACAGGCCCAACCCGAGATTCAATCAATCTAGCACACCTGTGAGCATCCTGGGCATCTCAGACTTAATGTGTACCTCTTGAATGAAGCTTTACTGTCGGACAATTAGACTTCCAAGGGTTTTTTCATTACTAGGTAGGTTTTAATAGAGATAAATGGGATAGGATAATGTTTTCTGGGCCGGCGGCATCCCAGGTCAGTGTTCCCAACTGGCCTGAAGTCTGTGTAACAATATATCCTCTCAGACAAGCTTGGGATACTTATCCAAACTAAATTTGTATGTTAAATCCTGCATAGAAAGCTGAATCAGGGTCCGGTGAGCGGCCAGGACATGAGTATCTGTGTTTCTGGTGTGGTGGTGACCCATATATGGCAATTTTTGTTGGTAACAAGTTGGTAAATACCACAGCCTGGTGTCAATTTACAATTACTGCAGATTTAGATTCTAAATATGCCTCTGCCTTGCCTTCCCTGCCCTTGCCGTACGGCAATTACTGCCAGTAATAGGACAAAAAAAGGGATTGGGTGCATAAAAATCTGAGCTAGTAACAAGGCATTGGGAATCATCAGTGATTGCCAGTTATCACTGATTACCATCAGGGCTCACTATGCATATATTTTGGGACTTTTGTCCGGATCGGTAGCTCATAGCCATCGGCCGATATCAGCACCACCACTGGTGCTGAACTAGAACAAACAGACAACAAATTATCATCACAATTGTGCGCTGTTGATAGTTTTCATTGGACCAGGCGGCGGTAAGTCTGAAACCAGTAGACCAATGGAGCCCAATGGCGAAAGATGCCGGTTGAGGCCACATTTGCCAAACTCTGGCTAAGGACCTTGCCAAATTATCTGGCGAGGAGGGGTCTGAACACAGTGACCACCAAATTTCAGGTGCAGATAAAGATGGATTTTGTTTGAGGGGTTTTAAGCTTGTGGGTGGTACCCTTTGAGCCCAGTTAGGTTCAAATACATCCTATAGACATGTTTATGCTTTAACTTGGGGATTCAACACCCTCTGTGCTTTCTGGGGCAAGCTGTTCAATTTGCACTGCCACTTCACACCCCTACTTAGCCCAAAACAGAAATTGTTACAACCTTGGGTATTGTTCAGATGCGGGGGTTATATACATATAATAATGTGAGTATATCCCCTAAACAATTTGGGATGTCCCATGGTGAATAATCCAAGAGTTGATGGAGAATTAAGCAAGTGGCCCACCACCCTGTTTTGCCACTTTGGGATACCATAAAGAAAGTTTTGGCGAGCCATGAAACCATAATATAAATTCGAGGAAACTTTGTCCATACACTTCTAAGATGCATGCCCTCCTTCTGTAGTGTACCTACATAGACACAATCGTGACTGTAGGCAAAAAATGCCAAGGTGGCTCAGTACCCAGTCTCAGATAATAAGAGTTGACTTGAGAACCCAGCTCAGGGGAGCAGAACTTTCTACCCTGACACAGGCCTAAGCATACCAAGGGATGAAATAAAAGACAGATGAAAGATGAAAACCTCCTAGCAACCCAAACTGCAATAAAGTCTATCTATAAATAGATGCCCATGGCCCCGACCATCTGGAAGTTTCAAGTTACGAGTACTTATGTAATAAGTTCTCGTTCTTTTCTAAAAGTTTACATGAGCTTTTCGCGAGCTGCGCGAATCATCAGTTACGATTTTATAGTACAAGGAAAATAGTGGCTGTGTTGAAGCCTTTTCCAGAGATTTCATTAGATTTCTTGTGACTACTTAGTGGCTGTGTGTTCGGCTAATTCCGAGCGTACTCCTGAGGTCCGCAGTTCGAACCTGGGCAGTGAATTCCTTTTTTATTCGGTCTTTCCTCTCATGATGGACATGACAAGAGGTCAATATGTTTCGAAATATGTAGCCCTCTTCCACAGTAGTGTCATACTACCTACCTACCTGAACTCTTTTGGATTTCAACCAAATTCCTAACTGACACATATCTGCCCCAGAACAAAATTAAAAATTGGCCTCCATCTCTTTCTCCTAGGGTTTTCTCCGGATGATCCATCCAGTAACTCTGCACAGTAGATCTTTGTCTCTCTCCACCAGTCTGCATTAAACTTGGGACCTACCTTGCTTACTGGTTTATATCCAGTTTTTCTCTTCTGTGTTTATGGATCTCCATTGTCGCTCCACCCGAGTGTGTCTGGTGTGTCTGTGAACTCAATAATGTGAACATATTTCTATTCAAGGTGAGTGCTTTTTACTTCAGGCAAGCAATATGTAAATCAAAATTCAAACTTTTTACAGTAAACTCTTTCCTGCAAGATTGATTATGTACAATGATGCTTATTTGGATTGGACCGCCGGTGGGAATTCAATACAGATACTTCCAGTGGTTTGTTCAAGGACCTGTTCCTCATCTGGTCCTATCTGATGTTGTTGGAATAATGATTAACATCCAGATTATTTTGTGAAGGGCTGGTGTCAAAGACTGGGCCCAACACATTGTGCTCATTGCTAACAACAGGTATCCCAGTGTCCCATGGAGTATGCATGCATAACATATGTGGTTTCAATGTGGTCCAGATCAGAGGCAGCGCCTGGACCTGGCTTTGTTGGAATATTACCTGTTGTGAGGGCTGTGACTGTATGATAAGTACGAGGTTTGCCGGGTGACACCACGGCCCACACCCCAAGTCAATACATAGCAAGGATGTCTCCAGAAAGATACAGAACTTCCTGTGGAAGATGCTTCATGGAGCACCCCACATCAGAAGATTCTGGTTAATCCGGTGATATGTTATATGTCGAGTCAGGCCAAGGCCGAGGAAGTCCGACCTCGGGGTTCGCGGTTTCTCGCAACACTACAAAGAATAGAGTGAGCGACTATTCGGGTCCACAGTTCTGCACAAGACTATAGTCTGGAGTCACGGAGTTCGGAGTTCGGAGCTGAAGTCCAAATAGAGGATGAAGACAGAGGCTCGACCAACGCCGAGATAGCGATGAAACAATCAATAATCAAACTGAAGTACAATACATAACTAACTAGCTTTTAAACTAAGCACACTACTGTCTATTGAATACAATAGCGTGTGAGTTATTGGTAAGTAAGAGATGCAAAACAATAAAGTATGAAGATGACTTAGTAAGACTTAACAATAAGAGACCTCGGGCTTGGTAAGGAAGCCCGAAGAAGAAGACGGACCAGACAATAGGACCTCGGTGTAATATAAGTCCATCAGCCCGATGAGTCAACCATGCTTAGAAGGGAAACGCTCAGTAGACCTTCATAGCGTGAAAACCCTTCTCGGGAATTACTGGACCGGACCGGCCGGGCCGGTGATAAGCCGCGAAATTTGCGAAACCTCAAATTTTACGAATGCATGCCATTCTGCGCTCATCCAGTGGTTGGTGTGAGCTCCAAACATGCAACCAAGAGCCATATTGCATTATCATCCTAAACACTGGCGCCTATGGCTTATTCCAGGAGACGGCACCCTTGGATCACTAGGGGTCAGATCCGGATTAAGGCTTGAAGCCCAAATATCAAAGTCCTGAAACACCCTCTATACGTGGGAAGGCAACCGCAATGCTCACTACCAAAGGGAGAATCATAATATCCACCTATTGGGACACTGGGAACCTTATTCGGGAGGAAATGCTGAGTTGATTACACAACTTTGGCTTATCCAACGCGACGCAACAAGTCACAGGATCAAGGCCTAGACTCAATATTGCTATTTTAAACACCAGGTCCGTGAGGACGCGATCACCCGATAAGCCGCAGACCGGGACTAAGCACGTACTATGTGTTCCTGGATGTCGATTAAGGACATCTGGGGTATCGTTGGAAAGGGAATAACCTATACTATCCAACTAGCAATACTAGAAGTCGGGGCACACACAACAGAGGAAGATATGGGCCAATTACCCTGTTTAGGGGAATAGTGGAACATATAATCCCCTGATCGACAAAGGGTTGTCGATCACCGGATAAACTGCCGACCAGGATTAGGCATGTACTGTATATTCCTGGATGTCGATTAAGGACATCTGGGGTATCGTTGGAAAGGGAACAACCTATATTATCCAACTAGCGATACCAGAAGTTGGGGGACAGACCATAGAAGAAGATATGGGCCAATTACCCTATTCAGGGGATATTTGAACATATAAACCCCTAATCCATGAGGGGTTGAAGGAGTCATTATACAAACATTTAGGAGGCTAGGAACGCCAGGGCGCGCACAGCTGATACCGATCACAGGCTAATTAATTAAGTAGAATACCCGAGGCCTAGTAATCACGCGTATGTAATAGTTTCTGTACAGTATATAAGGAGGGCAGAACCAGGGAGGACGGCACCGAACTAGACCTGGAGAGTGAGGAGCAATAAAGCCCTTGCGCACAAAGTCGACGTTTGGGCTTGACTCTTTGGCTGTCAACAGGCCTCAGAATTCAAGTTTGGTTTTGGAATAACAAAAGGACCGAACTAGACCTGGAGAGTGAGGAGCAATAAAGCCCTTGCGCATAAAGTCGATGTTTGGGCTTGAATCTTTGGCTGTCAAATAGCCTTGGAATTTAAGTGCGGTTTCGGAATAAGACTTTGTTTGAGGCGCGAGCCATAGTTACGGGGCGTGAGCCATAGTTACGGGGCGTGAGCCATTGTTACGGGGCGTGAGCCATAGTTTCGGGGCGTGAGCCAGCAAGTTTGAGGCGCGAGCCATTGTTACGGGGCGCGAGCCATAGTTACGGGGCGCGAGCCAGCAAGTTTGAGGCGCGAGCCAATCATTGTTGGAATAAGGCGCGAGCCAACAAAACCGGGTCTAAACAGCCCACAAAACCAAGCCGGTTCACAGCCGTTATCTTTGCATAGTTGGGACACTTAAATCCACGTTGGGAACCAACCGATAAATTCAGGTTGTGTCTTGAACACCACTTCGAGAAAGCTAGTTGAGACTTAGCCATCCTTGGGGGGAACGGGAATTGAATACTTTCGTGACAAATACGTTTACTCGTGGTTTCCTTGGACCTACACTTGTGTCCAAAAAGACCCGAATCTCGTCAGTGTATCTTGGTCGTCAAAAGAGTGTGTGGTGTTGGAGTCTGTCTACCATCGATTTAGTCGCGCTTAACCTCACTTTGTGAGTTAGGTGTAGCTCAGTCGTTCGATAGGGGGGATTTTGGCAGTTGCATTATTCTGACCGTTGAACCTGAGCAACTGTTTCACCGGCCGATCCGATAATGCACGGATATAACATGATAGGGCAAATTGTAAATACTGCGGGGTTTTAGAAACCACGGAACATATTCTCCTCCAATGCATGAGGCCAGGCCAGAGAAAGATATAGGCTCTAGCAGAGGAACTGTGGGTGAAAGGCATGCAGGAATGGCCACAACTCTCCTTTGGAGTAGACTCATTACCAGTCTGCCCCGGCAATTCTAAGCGGCGAGCACTTTGCCGTAGGCAGACTGGTACATCTCGGATCAAACAATTGGCCTGGGTCTGAGTTTGAAATCCGTGGCGGGTGCCGATCATCGGCATCGGTTACTTCGGTCCGGTGATTAACTTTCCTATTAAACCTGGCACATATATCCCATTCCTCAAGGCAACAAACAGAAATTATGAAGAGACAGAAATGTAGCTATGTATGATTCGTGTAGACCTTCCCTTTGGATTGAGGATACATACTGGGATTTGAGCCCAGAACAAGGGAGAAGGAAAATTTTCAAACTCAGGCCCAGTCCAAGTGATCAAGACGAGAGGTACCAGTCTGCCTACGGCAAAGTGCTCGCCACTTAGTATTGCCGTCTTTAGGGCAGACTGGTGACGAGTCTACCTTTGGAGCCCTCCTCGGTGCTGGCCTCGCCACTTTCAAAGACAAAAACGGAAAAGACTCACCATCCACCGCACACTTCTTCCACATCTTACAGCTGTTTGCAGAATTGATGACAGTAGCCGAGAAAAAGAAAGAAAGAAGAGTTTTGATGCCAGAACTTGTTTCGCTCATTTCTCCTTCATTTCCGGTCCGATTAGGCTGAGAATGGAGGGGATCAAGAGTGTTTTTCAGGGCCTTCATAACAATACCATACTCACCTCCCAATTCACAGATTCAAGCTCGATGGTTTTTCCCTTGTAATCAATGGATTTGATGGATGTCCAATTTTATAACCCACATATCTCCTTCATTTCTCAATAGAATTACATGAAACTGGGAGCAGATTAAAACCCCAATTCACCTGAATCTTCTATGTGCTTTTGGACCGTCATTGGCCATCATCCTCTGGTGTAATGTGTGATTATGTTGGGAGGGGTTATAAACAGATTCAAGTAAATTCACCATTGTACACGATCAGTGAGTCACCTTTATTTGTATAATGGCAAAACATCCGGTGGCAAATTGGGGCTTTCGAACGCACCCACCCACATGTAATTTCATTGAGAAATGAGGGAGATAGGTGTATTATAAAATTGGACATCCATTAAATTCATTGATTACAAGGGAAACATCATCGAGCTTGAATCTGTGAATTGGGTGGTGAGTATGGTATGGTTGTGAAGGCCTTAGGAAACCCTCTCAATTCCTCCTATTTTCAGCTTAATCGGACAAGAAATGAAGGAAAAACGAGCAAAACAAGTTCCGGCATCAAAATTCTTCTTTCTTTTTTTTCTCGGCTACTGTCATCAATTATGCAAATGGCTGTAATTACAGAATCCCTGTATCTTATATGGAAGATTAAATGTGAAGTTGTAATTCAACGAGATGGAGAGGCACTAACAACAAACAAGATCCACAACAGATGGGTTGCGATATTGAACAATAGACTCGAAGTTGATCAAGCACTCACAAATAGAATGACATTCAGAAAGCAGTACTCCCTCCCCCTCCCAGGTCCTAGACACCTGGAAGGGCCGTCTAAATAACAAGGAGAAATTGCCTAAAGATTGGCTGAGAACCTAAGGTTTTAGTGGGTATTGTGACAATGAGATCAAATTGATCACCATCCCCACCCGTAGGGAGGCGAGGCCAGAATAGATAATAACAATTACAACTCCCACACTGTTGCGGACTCCTTTGTGCATAAAGCATTTCCTCAGGAGGTGGGTTCTCCTCTTACTCTCTGGAAATTTTTATTGTCCTCTGCGCCTATGTGGCTGGAGAGGCTAATCCATTGTTACGGCTCCTTCTACCGAGTGCGGAGCGACCCGGCGCTTGTTTTTAAAAAGGAAAACTAAGAACGCAGTAAAAATCTCGCACTATCGGTTCAACCCGGAATTCTGCGATCAAATTGCGCCCCGAAGTATAGTAAGTATGCACGATGCGAGCGATCCACGCATCCCTGAGGGATTTTTGACCTCACACTCTCCCACGAAATTCCTCAAATATCTTGCTTTTCAACATTTCAGTCTGTAATGAAAGTGAACTGGCTGAGCAGAGAATATGTTGCAACTCCCGGGAGATAGTGGTAGCCATAAGTTCTCGCACCTGTATCGACAGTCTTAGTACATGCCCGGTATTAACACATACGGTACCCTCGCCGCATAGAGATCCCATTCTGCCCCGAACTCGCGTTTCAATCCGGCATCCTCCTTGGAAATCCTGGAGAGGAGTCCGCTAACGACGAGGGACATCACCCCAGCATACGCCCCGCAGAACACCGTGCCCGCCGTGCTGCCTTTGGCTACACACTCCACGAGCCACGACCCGGGACTCCCGTAATAGCAAAGGAGGCCAAGATACGCAAGGATAGCGCCGGTATAGCTCGGGTGGCGGACTGTCGCATAAGGTCCGGTCGTGACGAGCCTGTGGCCGCGCACAATGCCGGTCTCGAACGTGAAATGCCGCCCCAGGACGCGGTAGCATTGTAGGCGAAGGAGCGCGCCCCCGGAGATGAGGAGGAATCCGAGCGCCAGTGGCGCGGAGAGGCAGGTCGTGAGGCGGCCGCCGCCAAGTGCGAGGGTGGCGATAACCCACTGCGAAGGAGTCGACCTCGGGTTGAGTTGCGCGACGACGAGGGCGCTTTCCGCAAGGGCTGCAACCCAATAGAGGAGCTGCATTTATTCAGCACGCAGTTTACCAAGGAGCTAACAAATACTGGCCTTTTGTGCCCCGCGGAAAGATGGAGAGACAAGTATGCATTCCATGCTGGTGGGTGTTATCGTTCGCTCGGAAGGACGCAGAGGGGGGTTCGGCGATGTGGAGGCTACGTGCAGCCCCAGCGTCGTCGCAACTATACACACGATCTTCAAGAAAGCCATGGGTTAACCCGGAACTGTCCCTCCCTTTTATTGCTCTGGAATTGAGGTCGTGTTAGGACCGGATACAACGTTTCCATCTTCGCGGGAATGGACGGCGTTTGATCTGGGGGAAAATCGCGGTTCCTGCGGGTGAACGCCCCGATCACGGCAATGTCAGGATCTTCAAGAAAGCCATGGGTTAACCCAGAACAGTCCCTTTCCTTTTATTGCTTTGGAATTGCGGTCGTGTTAGGACCCGGATGCAACGTTTCCATCTTCGCGGGAGTGAACGGCGTTTGATCTGGGGGAAAATCGCGGTTCCTGTGGGTAGACGCCCCGATCACGGAAATGTCAGTTCTGAGGCCGTGGTTCAAACTCGAATTTAGCTGATATAGATTAAGAACCGGCTCGGCACTAGAAGTCAAGACGAAAACGGCAAGTGGAGTTAGCAGATATTGAACGAAGAGATCGGGTACAGAAACCACTTCCACCGGAACACGGCACTAATCTCCTTTCTTCCCTTTTGAGCGCGTACGACACTATCTCTTACCGGATTTGCTGCTGTATCACAAATCCAGTATCTACCGAGCACCTGGTGCCCGAGTGTCGGGGGCCTGCCAGATATTCTACTTCGACTAGACCGTGAATCCTATTGATTTTTGAGATGGTTTCTATTAATAATATGCAGACGGGGAGGGAGGTTAAAAAGGAATCTGTGCGACAATATTCCTCACCCAATTCTCGTACATGGCAAAACCTATCGATAAGCCAAATTCTTCGGTGTCCCCGGCAGCCATATTCGCACTGCCTACCCAGAACGAACTCAGAGCCTGCTGGGAGCTCTGTCGGCTGCATAACAACATCGGCTTCTGGGTCGTGTGGCTGCCTACGGGTAACGTATGTTAGTACTCATGCAGCACGATGCTAATCTCCCTCCACACCAGCCTGGTCGATTGCCATGGTCTATCACGCCCGGCCGGAAATTTCTGCCTCGGCGGCGCTTGTCCGTGCCGCCGTCTACGTCCCTTTGTGCTTTGGTATCAAGTCCCTCGTAGGTTACTGAGTTTAAAATTGCAGAAAGACTCACTCATTGGTGTTCAGATCATGACCATCGACGATTTGTTGGACTGGGATGTCGACCGCCTCGTCGAACGTACGAAGAACCGGGCCATTCCCCGAGGAGCGATCTCCCTCATCCGCGCCTGGTTATTTTTTGGATTCCAAGTGGTCTCGGGCGTGTTTCTGGCAAGGACGACCCTGAGCACGACGGCGTAAGCTTTGCTCATAGCAGATGGTTCAACCGTGCCTGATATCCTGACGGCAGTCTCTATGCCTCCATGCCAGTGTGGCCGCTGTACATGATTTATCCCACCTGCAAGGTAATAGGTCATTGTGGTCATCTACCAGAAAACTGACGGTGTTGAAGCGTTGGACGAATCTTGCACCGATACCCTTGGTTAGCGACCCCAATCGTACATCCGGGACCAAGCTCACTGAGATTTTGATAGGGCTTGATGTTCAAAGTAGGCATCTTCATGGGTTGGAGTGACCTCAGCACCGAGGGGGGGATTCCGTGGCATGTCCTTGTCCCGATTTATTTTGGCGCATGCCTCTGGACCATCACATACGAGACGGTCTACCAGCATCAGGTTTGCTGGCAGTTTGCCGGAACTAGATCATCTAGACCAAATGCTGAGACATGATTTTAGGATCGCCTTGACGATATTAAGATAAATCTTCACTCGCCAGCCCGACTTTGTGGGGAGAACACTGTCCCGATCTGTACAGCGACGGCCATCGGCTTCCTTGGTCTCTTGGCCTACGGAGGCACGCTGAACAACCAGGGCACCCCGTTCTACCTCGGCGTTGCGATGGCCGCTGTTGTTTTATTCCGGGGTTTGGCGGCCACCGACATCAACTCCCCAGAGAAGTGCAAGGCGATGTTTTTGGACACACCGTTGGTTGGCCAAATCATCCTTGGAGGTTTTGTGGTGGACGCTGTTGTCTATCGTCTTACAGAGGGAATTCCGTTTTGAGTATTTGAACCGGTCCAGTAGTATGATTTATGCCTTCCTTGTGTAACTTGTATGCGATGCGAGAACGATAATATGAGTCAGTTTCTTACCGAAGAATGGATGAGGATCTTGAATCGAGCTTGAATAGATGAGTGGTTGAACAATAGCACCCGGGGGAATTTGACGAACTTGTGGCAGGGACGGATAGAGTAGCGGTTTCAAAAGTCGTCTCTTGGTTGCTTCTCCGAATTCTTTCAAGATATGACAAGGGATATAACCACCTATGGAGGCGGTCCTGAAAGTGGAGTCGTATCTGTTTCTTGCCGTTTCTCCCGCGAGTTATTAAAGCGCCGGAAACGACCCTCAGGAACGTATCGAAACGCCTCCCCAGAGATCACGGCAGCGGTCCAAAGGATAAATCCACAGCACTGGGTGGGATGGGAAGGTACAAGAAGACCCATATGTCGAACGTAGAGCATTTAGAAGCAGAACGATTTTTGGTCGAGGGAGGAGGAGGAAAGAAGGAATAATCGGCCCGGAACGCCGAGTTGAGTTTGGAGCCTATCGCCTTCTCGATCAAACAAGAAATTTTTCACGTTCACCGATGGACACATCATCACTTGCCGCTGCTCCGCCCCCGTCCTCCGTACTTTTTGCGCGGGGTGTGATTGCGCGCCTCGCAACATGGGACACGCTTCGCCTTGCAGTCCAAGAAGGCTGGGGTGGTCCCGGAGCACTCCAAAAACGCACTTGGCTTGCCTCTGTCATCGTGGACGCGTTTGAGGAGACGGTCCCCACTCCGGACGACCAGTACGTCGAGGAAATCCTCGTCCAAGTTCTCGCGGATGAGTTCGACACCGACCTCGAGGACGGGAGCGCAGAGCCCGTCGCGCTGGACATTGTGCGGATATGGGACGAAACGCGCATCGGACGCGACGACTTGGTTCTCAGATTTGAGGCCAAGGCGGAGAGTGTCCGCGGAAAACGTGCCGTTGCTCAGGAAGTCGCCAGCAATGACGCAGAAGAGTGGGAGGATGAAGATGAAGAAGGAGATGATAGCGGGATGGAAGAGGACGAGGAAGTCCCACAGCTGATGGAACCTCGGCAGCGCGAGGAACCCGAGGTAGATGAAGACGGATTCACCATGGTCAAGGGCAAGGGGAAGAGTCACAGATAATCACCTCGCGCCGTATGTTTTCGGTTACCTCCTGGGATATAAAGCTGATTTCGCCATTGTGAAGGTTGTAACACTCCAGATACCCTCACGACATGTAACACGACGAACTTGTGTATGGCGGCGAATCGTCGTGTAGAAATTAAGTCAAATTTGCGTCCACGGTGAATGATTTCTGTAAAACAGTTCCGACAAGCCTTCCGAGTCGTCGAAATTCGTCGGCAGAGTCGTTGCCTCCAACCGACCCACCAAGTATGATAGCAGACCAAACTTCATGACAACCTCTAATTTTGGGTGTTTTAATCCAGGATTGAAGATTTAGAGCCCCAGAAAGCTGTTTTATAGACAAAATTTTCATTTTGAGGGGTGTTATACCGTGGGAAAAAAAAGCGCGAAATTTAGCCCAGAGATGAAAAACTCTGTATACCTTTGTGGCCGTGAGGGTGACTCTGGTGATACTTCTTGCACTAAAGAAATGATTGAATGAGATATTTCTGTTCCTAGAGCCCAAAGGTGAACAATTTTTGACTTGGTGGTATGGTAAGGCATCAAAAAAGGAAATTGATTGACGTACATAGCCACCGGCTACCACCGGCCCGAGATCAAAAGCGCGAAATCCAAGTGAAAAAAATTATTTTTTGAGTTTTCAAACTTTTGGTCCGGGGGATCTTTAGAGCACCTTCTTGTGGTACTATTCATGCATTTTCATCATGATCCGGTGAAAACTCAGGCAGTAGTAACAATTTCCAAATCCAGACACAAACTTGTCACGAAGTTTGGTCCGCTATCATACTCGTTTTTCTCTTCGGTTTAAAGATATCTCTCATGGTTCTTTGCTGAGCGCTTAGGCTCGGGCTACATACTCTTGCTTACGGTTCAACTTGAATTCAACCACACAACAGCGGGGGAGCAAGACGCGAATTGTGTCGACGTATGCTAAAAAATCTTACAAGCATCGGCGTCGACGGAGACAGTGGGAACCACCTCGATTCATCAAGTCCTGAGCAACCGAGGGTGCCTGATTTCATGGGCTATATACGTTTTCTCCATCCGAACCAGGCTACTGGGCATTCGTTACCGTTAAAGGATTCATTTCTGGCTCGCATAATGGCGATTTCTGGACCCGATAACCTCTCCGTCTTCCCATTCAGCCCCGAGAATCTCGAAATTTCGCCGGACATAGGTGTATCAATGCTGCGTATTCCTTTCTGATGGCCAGGCTGTGAGCGGGGGAATGCAGGCAAAAAATACATTCATGTCCATGATAATGGACCCCGGAGGGCGATTTGCATCTCAAGATGTCTGCACATCGCGCCCCTGCGTGTACGCTTCGTATTTTGGATATGGGGTCCGCGAATATCCAACGCAAACCCGCGAGGATCTCGTACTAGGCCTCTTCTATGAGCTTACGCTCTAAGTAAGTATACCGAACTCGGTGATCGTCCTTCCCTTTTCCTTCCCGCGAGGCTTCTAATCCAAGCCCAACGCCACCACCGATGACACGTCTGATCATCAGCGTATTTTGCTCCAGGATCGCCGTAAACCCCAAAATTCCGCGCCGCCACTAGAGTCAATGACGTACTTATAATTACGTCCGATCTCTCGCTGGGGTCGGCCATCGTCCATAGAGATATATACGTATACATTGCCGTCCTACTCGAGCTGCGCCCCAGAAAATTGCTTGCCCTATTTTTTTCCTTGGTGGTTGTTAATAGACGACGTCAGTGGGCGATTCACCCTGGCTAGAATCCTCCTCCAAGTTATAAATCGATGCTGATTCGACTCTGACCTTGAGGAACATGACACACTCTGACTTCCCCTAATTACACGACAGAAAGAACAGATTTTCCATTGTTCCAAACCACTTGAAAACGCTTATATATTATGTTTATCTAGACCGGTAACCGATCTCTCTCTGAAGTGGGAAAACGTTCATAGAGAGACCGGTCGATCTGAGTTTGAAATTTCATTAAAAGCCATCAATGGCTGGACGTCATTTAAATGTGTCAGAAAACAGTGTCGGTCCCCGGTCCGCACATCGCACCGACTTCCGGAACCTGTGTTCGTGTCATCATCCTTTTGTCATGCTTTTATATCTTTGGCATTTAAAGTCCTCTAGGCACGCTTTCTCCAGGGCATTCTGCCACATTGATACGCCAGCTACCTCCCCTTTTTTCCTTACTTTTTTTGCGTGCTCCAGATGAGAGGAAGAGACTCGGAGGCGAGGATGACTCACTGTGATGACACGGTAGTGACACAATTCGGATGACGTTTTGAAAGTGATCGCTTCTATTGGGAATTCAAACTCAGATCGACCAGTCTGTCTACCGACAAGCTTGCTTTCTCGTAGACAGATTGGTCACCAGTCTAATGTTTATCGACTTCACTGCGTATTCTTAATCTACGTTCCTCAGGCTTGCGCCGTCTTCAACAAGGAGCGTTCAAAATCGAAACCGACTCTCCCAAAGCGAGATGGGTATCATGCACCTGTTTGAGATAACCCCATATGCGCTCCGAATGGGGTCTCATTGGTCCGTATCGCGTCCTCGTCAATGGAACGGCAATGACATTAGGGTCTTGTTTTTAATCGTCGTTTGTAAACACGTTTATAAACAGGTGTTTATAGACCTGGTTTTACATAATAGTTTGGGAGAAACAGCCTGTTTTGAATTTATCGTGAGGGTCTCGCTGTGGGGACGGGCGAGCCAAGAATTTGAAATTTACTTTGTATCTGGACCTATGAATCTGCCTTGGGTCTGTGTTCCGGACCTGCGAGGATGAAAACCCATCCCTGGCCTCATAAAATTGGGTTGTCAGCATCAAAAGAATCTCAAGAATGAGGGAAATCCTTGGTTGGTGCGCTCCGATATCACCCTTTGCCAAAGGAAGCTACAATTCGTCTCACCAGACCACACTGGAGCAAAAATGTTCTTTGACCCCCCTTCTAGCTGCTCCAAGAGGGATCTTGGTGGGTGGTTTATAAACACGTTTATAAACAGCCTGTCTATAAACCAAAAAATAAAAACGGTTTATAACCCTCTGGGGAATTATAAACAAGACCCTAAACGGCATGCAGGAATTGTAGCACTGGAATGCGGTCACCTGATTTTCAAAGGAAGTCGTAACGATTCACGAATCTCTCGGGGTCTGGATCGGGAAGACCCGATGAGTTCATTTGCGTTCTCAGTCTATCTAAAATTTATATCCAAATTCCTTCATGATATTCTTTCATGGGCCCCGTCTCCATTTCGACCCACTCTACGTCGCGTCCCTCTTCGCTCCCCTGCGCCTCCGGCCCGCCAGTCGTATACACCTTGGCGCGCCGCCCCTGCCCCTCCTTTTCCGCATACATCATAGAGCGGCGCGCTCCGCCCGAGCCGGGTATGATACGCGTGAGCAGCCAGAACGCGGTGAACGACGCGTGGCCATGCGATGCCGAGAAGTGGTGGTATAGCATGAAGTCGGCGAGTCCGACGGAGATGAGGTGGAAGTGGAAGAGAGGCGACCAGTACCCGGGGGAGGTAGCCGTTATAGGGAGCACGTGCGGCGTACCGACAGGCGCAATGCGGCGGTAGAGGGTGTACCCTGGGATGTTGTCGATCGGGCGCGCCATGTTGGGGGAGAGCGGAAGCTCCTCGTATGTAAGGCGGTAGGCTTCAAAGTCGTTCAATCCCATAATTATCTCGCCCGCCGGGTCGGTGGTCAGTTTGATCCTATCCGATTAAATTAATAGAGGCGTATGAAAAGAGGATAAGAGCTGACGGTTTGGCCAAGTTCCACGGCCCCCAGGCGCCGTCGACGAGGTACCTATCCGGGCTGTCCGGCCACCCCGCAACCAGCAACTGGTGCGTGAGTGTCCCCCATTTCCACCCATCGGGGTGCGTCAAAGGATCATTCCCCAACGACTTGAAAGAACGCCCAACCAGTTCCGAGACAGTGAAGCCAAAGTAACGGAGGAAACTCGCAAATGTAGCGTTGATCGAGAAGCAGAACGCCCCCTTGTTCTCGTGAACCATCCGGCCCAGGGCGGCCGCACCCAAAGGCATGTTGGTGAATGCACTACCGAGTTTAATTGGCGTGGATGGCCCATTCCATTGATCCTCAGGAACGTGAAGCGGACTGGTGTCCTTCGGAATTTCCTCGAGGTGGGCTAAGAAAAGGGTGGATAAGAGGGAAAGACATGGAGGAGAATCCAGCAGTGCCACGGGGAGTTTTATGCGTTCAAGATATGCGCCTGCCTCCGTTCTATTTAGCGTTTTTGGGGCGTAGGGATCGGCTGGAAACGACATGGTGAACGTTACGGAGGAAGAAAGGCCTTTATTTATATAGCCGAAGCGCATGATTTTCACATCACTCGTTGATGGATAATTGAACTTTAATAGTCTCCATGACTCGAACGCGCTCACGGTTTCCCGTCGGCGTCGATCGCGTAATATCATGTATTTTGGGGCGGGGTTCCGCTTCCGTTGTGAAGCGTGGTTCTTTCCGAGCTCCCGGACAGAGCATGTTAAAATTTCCAAGGGCCACAAGGCAAGTTATCCCTGTCCACTGGCATAAAGTGCATTTTCGCCGTGAACCATTAATGCGTGATGATATTTGAAAAAAAAAATTGTCTCAATCTCAGGGCCTGATCGGCAACCATTAATTCACGCATGAATTTTGCTTGAATTTCCCACGTATACCAAGACCATCCCTAAACCCTTCTACAATGTTTAATGGCATATATTTGTGAAGATCTGAGGTTGGAGGGGGGCAGAAAAATTGTTGTGCAAAGCTTCCCCCAGATTTTAGGGAGATCTCTTGAAAGTCGAACATATTGGGAGCCCCTTTCATCACGGCCACCCCAATGCCTCGAAAGTCAAAGAAATGCACCCAGTTTTCATTTTAGGATAGTTTTGGGGACTAAAATCGTGGGAAAAGTATGTGCTAGAAGAATTCAACCGAAATTCAGGCAGAGAAATTCAAAGGTTGCCGATCAGGCCTTGAAGTGATACAGTATTGATGGTGCATCAGATCCGGGCCGGGGGCAGCCGGCGCGCTTTGATGTCCTCCTCAAGACCTCCTTGTCGTGTATATATCTTTCCTTTGCTAGTCTCGGGTCAAGGCTCATTGAGTGCGTGTTCATATACAAAAAAGCGGGTACGGTCCTGTGAATTATCCGCTGCGTGCCTGCTCATCGCCAGTCCAGGATTTACTTACAAGGATGATATCGATCGAAGGGTGAGTTTTGATAGTCTCCCGTAGTCAGACCATTTCTTTTTTGGAAGAGTGGAAAAAGACTTGATTATGTTGAGGCGATACGACTCGGAGGCACCGAGTAGCTTGGCTCGTGATCACAGAATTATACGTTGGAACCAAGTTCGTAAGGTTCAAGGGATGCCGTTCAAAGTTGAACCAAAGCTGAGCCCAAGTTGAATGGCGCCGGCCTGAATAAACACCCACACATCCGCGGGCCGCAAGGACGAGCACTTTGCCATGTCATGCAACTCCAACGCCTGGGACGCCAAAATGGATTGTATCCGTTCGTTTTCACGGCTCTATAATTACATCAATTGCCAACAGCTGTCCGCACCCGTTCGAAATCTGCTTGACCTACTCGACGCGTCTAACCCTCAAAGGCACACGAGGCCCACGCTGGCCCGCGACCTTCGGCCTCTGAATCAACCCGTCCTGCATCTTGATGACCGTCTCCGGCCCATCGGGGAATTCAAATACGAAATTCTTGACAAGAACCAACAGCGCAGCCTGACAATCTGAATGAGTATCCTCGTACCCTTCTGCGGACACGACGTACCTTAAATTCAGCCTGGCAATAAGTATGAACTAAATATGAGGCTGGGCGAGATGTGCATGCGCTCACCAATGCAAACGCCTTCCCGAGACACGTCCGCGGCCCGTCGAGGAACGTGAGTAGGTGGCGATGGCCCTGGATCTCCTTCGCGCGCAGGGGGTCGTCGTTGAGAGTGAGCCAGCGCTCCGGCTCGAACGCTTTCGCACTGGGGCCCCAGAACACCTCCGCCCTGTTGATGCACCGGATCGGCACACTGAGGATCGTGCCCTTGGGGATCGCGATCCTATCGACGCGCTGGCCCGATTTTGTGGTGATGGGTTCCCCGATGGGCATTATGTCGTCAACCAGAGCCTAAACGGGCCACATTAATACCGTGACGCAATAATTGGGAAGGCCCGCGTACTTCACGCGTCGTTTGAGCAATCGGCGGATGGAGGCGGAGGATCTCGAGCACCGTGGATTCGAGGTAGGGGAGCGCCGAACCCAGCTGGTCCCATGTGGGGTCTGCTGGTCCGAATTGGACGAGTTCTTCCCGTAACTTGGCTTGTTTCTCTGGGTTCCTGGCGAGTTCAATCAGGGCCCACTGCAATGCTGAGTGTTAGAAGCACTACAGGATTCGGCTCAGAATACGCACGGTGAGACTAACTGGGCGCCGAGGCGATTAATACTAGTATCAGAGAGGAAATGAGGACACACTCGACGTGGTTTCGTAGCCTGCTATCAATAGGACATTCTATGATCGATGTTCAGAAAATGCGGAATTATTTAGCGGAGCAAGATTTTACCATCTGAGCTACGACTTCGTTTCGATCCATATGAAGTTCCGCGCCATCCCCTTCTGCTTTGACTGTTGCTTATCAGCCAACGATTCGAATATACAGCTGGGAGACTGACGCAATAGACCTATGACAGACCGATCGAAGCTTTCGTCGGTGGCGTGGCTCTTCTCGCGGCGTATCTTCTCGAGCATCTCGTCTGCGATCCCGCTCATCGTGCGCCGGAGATTGCCCATGGTGCAATTTCTCTGCGTCGGGAGTCTCGCAAGAAAAGGGAGGCGGATGCCCACGATGAATATGAGCTTGGAGAGCGCGCTGTCGTCTTTGGAAGACAGGGATTCGAAGGCGGCGGCGACCGCCGAGTACTCCCCGTCCAAGGTGCGGAAGTCATGGGCAAACCCAGCGATGCCTATGCTGTCGAGCCTGGGCCGAGTCAGAATAGAGGAGGCGCGACCCACGAGCGCGCTCACGCTACCAGATTCATCCTATAACGCGGTTCAGCACGACCTGTGAGCTTCGGCAAGCGACTAACCAATGTTCAACGTCGATGATTGCGCCGTCGCTTGTGGTTTCGAGCGTCGCGTCCCAGTGCGCTTTCAGCTATGGAGAGACTTTTGAGTTCTTTCCCTGAATTTATAGAGGTCAATCCAACCTTGTATGACGAGTCGTAGAACACGGAGGTCAACCTCCTGATAGCGGCGTTGCTGAATGCCGGCGTCAGCGCTTTCCGTTGCCTGTAAATCGGTGATTTAGAATACTGCTATGTCCAGTCTTCATTCTACCTCTTATGGCTCTCTCCCTCCGCCCACAATAAACCACGCCCAAACTGCGGAGCATTGAGCCAAAAATTAGGATGTAAAGCAACCGAGACATACCAAATTCGCAATGAGCGTGCGCCCGAGCTTGGACTTGACATAGATCGATCTCTCCATGCTATAGAAATGGCTCACAGCCTTGGGATCGCACAGGATGATCCTGCGTCCCCACATAGCGGTTGGAACCTCATACACCGGTCCGTATTGTGCAGCCCATTCCTCGAACACGACCGATGAATCTGGAGCGCGTGCAGTCTTGCGGCTGGCTCCAAAAAAGAGACTCTCGCTGGGCGGGCCATTGAGTTTCGTCCCTGGAGCTTTTACGAGGCGTTTCACGACCGTGGATACCAGCCATAGCCCGGCGGCAAGAACGAGGACGTTGGAGAGGCCGATTTGGTGAACGCGGGTCATGGTGCCGAGAGCCAGGAACCGAACAAGAACGCGTCCACACGACCAAACGGAGATTCGGCCCGAGGGAAGGATTTTCTGGACTCGAAACTTGAAAACACGCAAACTCGGTGGGTATTTGGAGATGAATTAAACACAACGTCAATGTTCAGTGTAAGTGATCTGCTCAATTTGTTCAGTCACCCCATGTATATATATGTAACAGCGAAAATCGTAGGATTATAAATCGGCACGTCTAACTCTCAGCGGCACACTGGCGCCAGACTGACCAACGACCTTTGGCCGCGGAATAATCCCGCGATGTTTCCCGATTTCGGTCTCCGGACCGTCAGGGAATTCAAAGGTAAAATTCCTGATCAGCACCGACAACACTGCCTACCAGGCGACAAAAAAAGTTCAATATCCAAGGGCAAGCCAAAAAAGAAAAACGCACCTTGAACTCGGCCAGCGCAAACGATTTTCCCAAACAAGTCCGCGGACCGTCGAGGAACGTGACAATATGGCGGTGGCCCTGGATTTCTTTGGCGCGCAGCGGGTCGTCGTTAAGCGTGAGCCACCGCTCTGGCACGAATTCCTTCGAATTGGGGCCCCAGAAGACTTCGGATCTGTTCATGCATCGGATGGACACGGTGACGATGTTTCCTTTGGCGACCGCGACGTTGGTGACAGCTTCGCCCGACGCGGTGGTGATGGGCTCCCCGACCGGGAGGACATCGTCAACCATGGCCTAAAAAGGTTTAGATGAGTCAAGAGGCCAGAGAATAGCGATACCTGGCGAGTGGTTTCGGACAAAGGAGGGTGTAGGCGCAAGGTCTCGAGGCAGACCGAATCGAGGTATGGCAACGACGAGACCAGCTGGTCCCATGTCGGGTCAGTGACGCCAAAGTTGGCTAGTTCTTCGCGCAACTTGATTTGTTTCTCGGGGTTCTTGGCGAGTTCAATCAAAGCCCACTGAAAATACATGGTATACTTTTCGGAAGCCATAATAAAAGGATACATACGGTGAGACTAACTGCAGCCGGTCATAGTCAGCTTCTTCAGAAACGGAATAAAGAGCACATACTGGAGGTGGTTTCATAACCTGAGAATATTGAGCCAGATATACTAGGTATCCAAGCAAACGAAAGACTTACCAGCCAACAGCAGGACATTCTAACCGCTAGATATCAGAATACTATGGGATTGGTGTGAAGAACAATGGATACCATCTGAGTACGGGAAAAGAGTTAGCATGTCGAGGTTCAGAACAAAGACTGCGTACTTGAGCCAAAACTTCGCCTTCATCCATATGAAGCTCCGCATCCTCCTCCTCTGCTTTCACTGTCAGACATCCGTGAGTTGAGGGCAGGTACCCCACGGCGCAAGATTCTTACGCAGAAGACCGATGATCGATCTGTCAGAGGTCTCGTCAGAAACATGGGTCTTCTTCTCGCGCCTCGTCTTCTCCAGCAGCTGGTCGGCAATGATGCTCATCTTCCGACGGAGATTCAATATGATCCGGTTCCTTTTCGTCGGGAGATGAGCGAGAAACGGAAACTGCGTGCCGAGAAGGAACACTAGATTGGATAGGACACCGGTCCCTTCGAACGACAGGGAATCAAAGGCGGCGGCGACTGCTGAGTACTCTCCGTCCAATGAACGGAAGTCGTGCGAGAAACCCGCAATGCCGATGCTATCGAGCCTGGGAGAAATTCAGAAAAAAGTGTGAATCGTGGCTGACGTCGAGCTTACGCGACCAGGTTCATCCTTGAAAAGACTGATGAGTGTATGACGAATTAGAAGCAGCGTGGACACTTGCCAGTGTTCCACATCGATTATAGTACCAGCTTGTGATTCAATGCTTGCGTCCCAATATACCTTGAGCTAGACAGAAAATCAGTGCTTCGCCGCCACACTGGAAGGATATGAACCTTGTGGGCCGAATCGTAGAAAACGGCCGTCAATCTTCGAATGGCGGCGTTGCTGAATGCTGGGGTCAATGCTTTACGCTGCCTGGTCAATAAAATAATAAGACTGCTGTTCTTGTAATGTTCTTGCGACTTACCTCTTGTGGCTCTCCCCTTCCGCCCACAACAATCCGCGACCGAACTGGAGGGGAAATCATCATCGGAATTGAAATGGAAAAGATAAACCAGTACCAGGTTGGAGATGACTGCCCGGCCCAGCTTGGACTTGACATAGACGGACCTCTCCATCGAGTAGAAATGGTTCACGGCTTTGGGATCACAGAGAATGGTCCTGCGTCCTCCGAAGGCCGTAGGGACCTGGAAGACAGGCCCGTACTTCGCGGCCCACTCCTGGAAAAGGTCCCCGCTGTCGTCCGACTGGGTAATCCGCCGGCTGACACCGAAGATGAGGCTCTCGCTAGGGGGGCCGTTGAGCTTGGTTCCGCTGGCATTCCGATTTGCAAAGCGGCGGACAATTGTTGTTACGAGCCAGACACCTGAAGCAAGGATAAGGATGTCAGTAGCTCGCAGCTGGTACACTGGTGCCATGGTAGAGGGCGTGTATCAATGCTAGTCGCACGGATCATGATTACCGTTTGTCTATGTGAGTCTTCTGACAACCTCGCTCCGCGTGGCGTGATTGTGACCGCGCGTATTTTGTGGTCGACCCGCTCTCTTCATGCGAAAAAAAACAACAGAAGGAGGAAGTCCTTGAAGTGCGTGAGAGGTAAACTTGAAAATTTTAAACATGTCGCTATACTATCTTAGCCCCCCTTCTGTCCATGACTTTGATCGTGGGCGATAACTTTGTGCATACCAGCCAGATTGCTCTCGGCACCTGGTTGTGAGCGTATTCATGTCTTTTCTATGGCCTCAAATATTTTCAGATTTTTTAGACTTGTGGTGTAGAAGATATAAACCTTCCGATGATGGAACCACGTGTGGAATCGGCTTTTGCAGGCGTTTTGGCGTGTGGGAAAAGTTCATCAAAAAACATTCAGCCGAAACCTGGCATGGGCATAGTCTCTCATAGCCAGACGCTTCAATAATGATCGACCTCGTACCTCGGTTTGTTGAACATGGGCATGCCCATAGTATGAACCCATATCCCAGATTTTTTCTAGAGGCAAAAGGCCAAAAATGCGGCCAGCATCAACGATAATTCCATACTGGGGTGCGTGGACACATCGACAGGGGTAAAATAGTATGTAGGCGATCCAGACCTCATTCCAAAAAGCCACGCCATTTTTGCCGGCGTTCACAGCATAAGTACCTCTTCCACGTTGCACCGGGGGTCCGTCTTTGCCGGCTGCGGCTGAGGCTACGAGGTAAGAATAGGGGCAGTCAGAGTAGAAAATTAATGCCGATTCTGAGGTCGATTCTGCCGGCGATTCTGAGACGATTCTCGGAATTATTTTAAATCAGAATCGACCAGAATCGATGTAGAAACGCCTCTGGAGGCGTTTCTACGTCGATTATGCGGCGATTATGCGACGATTCTGAGGCGATTCTGATTTTCGACGATTCTCCCACGCTTAAATAAATCAGAATCGCCGTCAGAATCGACTGTCAGAATCGCCCCAGAATCGGGGAGAATCGTCTACTCTGACTGCCCCTAATGCCAAGGAATGTGATGGAAGAAACGCAAACGGAAGAAGTTCCCGTGCCTGGACAGAACGGGCCGGCTGTTCCGCTCCATACTTGCTCCCTATGTACTTTGTATGTACTAGTAAGTTACTACGCTTCGAATACAACATGCATCCGACGCTCATCCCTCGCCAGCCATCCCATCCAGATGCCATGGTACTTCGGCTTCCACCTTGCCTTTTCCCCGAAAACCTTCTCATCTGGAACCATTTGCGAAATGCGGTGAATTTCTTGCAAATCCGCGACACTAAAAGCTTGTCGCATACGAGAGGCTTGCGCGACGGTCGGATGCCACTGCTTATGTATTGTTACAGGAGGTAAATATTCCAATGAGAGACTCACGGGACCCGGGAATACCATCCGATGCCATTTACAGAGGGAGCGCAACGACAGGTAGTATTCGGGAATTAAATTCCTGCCACTTCGTTGGACTTGGCGATAATAAGGCAGCAGGGCCGGGGTATAGGATGTTATCACAGGAATGTGAGCCTTTTCCCCTCCTCTTGATCCCGCGAATCGCGCGTCGGAACTCCGAAGTCGCCGTCCATGCAGTTCCGCAGCAGCCCAGTATTGGGCCTCTTCCAGAGCATTTAGATAGGTGCGATACTTTTTGGATGGCCGCAGAAACTTCAGGAACGGACGTAAGACGTGTCTCGGCCCCTTCATCCAGAGAAACCGTGCAGCTATTGGCGAAATCACCACCAGCACAGCAAAAACCAGCTTTCCGGCTGTAAGTCTCTGGGAGGGTCATCGTCAGCCGATATTGAGCTATGAGCGGAATGGCTTTACCCTCCAAAGGATGCAGGTGAGCATTGGGGCACAAGGCTATGTCTTGCCTCGTGTTTCGACGCTGCGTGGTGAGCGCATGCACTTGCCATGAGGCCAGGTAATGTGTCGAATTAAACATTTCTTTCAGGTATATTCCCCGAAAAAGAAGGTTCTACTTTGGTTCCTTTGTTTCAAACTCCCAGATGGATTTCATTTCACTGAAATGGGAAACTCTGACAATGGCCGCAGTATATCCTTTGTCCAGTTGCACAATCATCGCTCAAGAATATACTCGAACACCAGGCACGGGAAGACCAATACACCTTTGTTCCTCCTTTACCTTTGTGTGTTCAAATCGCGAAGCCGTGATGGACGCAATTCTAGTGAAAACCTCATCGGGTCACAAATTGTAAGTGAATAAACTCTGGAGATGTTTATAATATTTACCGATTTGCGCTCCATTCACAGATACTTCTAGCGAGGAAACCGCCTAATATTCCATCGCGAACCCACCTTCAAGTTCAACCGATTTCAACTTTGAACTTGATCCCGGCCCGATCATCCGTTCTTTGTTTGGTGCTGTCAACCTAAAATTCGACTTGCGCCACAAACCCAGGCCGTTATCTGGACTTAAAGGCAGCCGAATCCGAGGGAACATCGCCAGTTAACCCCAAGTAGCCAATATCCCACTCATTCAGCCTTCCAACCATTCACATGCCGCGCGATCACCAGACCAATGCAGCTACTAGTACAAGCTCACAGGTAAATCGACGAGCCCCTCGTAGAGATAACGTGTTTATCTCAAAATTCCTCAGCAGAGATCGGAACTAGACTCGATTCGGAGGACTACATGCACCACCTGTGGGACTACCGTCAAGCGCCCATCTGATTTACCACGCCATATGTTGACTCACGCGAAGAACAAAGAAGATTTGTGAGTTATGGTCCTATACCCTCTTTAATACCGCGCCTGAAGCAAATTTTTGCGTCTTCAAGTATGTTTCAGTGCCCCTTCCCGGAGTGCTCGCACAAAACTCTCCAGAGGTCAAATCTTGAGACTCACATCCGAATTCAGTACGTGTTTACACCCATCCACCGCGATCCCCTCTGATTATTAGTTTGCCTTAGCATCAACGCCAGGCCCCTCCAATGCTCAGTCATTTTGTCCGATGGGTCCAGATGTGATTTTGCAACGTCTGACCCAAGTTCGCTTCACCGACATAAGAAACGTCACGAGACCCAAGACGGGCAGTGAATTTGACCCACTTCAATGTAGTCCCCTAGTTTCAGAAGTAGGTCATATTCTATGTAATGATTCCGATGTTATATCAAGATTTCGGGTTTACATTACGCCTGTATTCTGACCGCTATTGTATAAGATATTTGTTCGACCACGTATTCTGTTGCTTTTCGCATGACAAGGAAGGCAAATATGCTGACCCGAACGTCTCTCGGGAGGTTTGGTTGTCGTAGAAGGCTTCTAATATAAGTTCTTTATTGTGACGTAATGTTACGCATTTCTAGAGTCCATAGTGCAATGGTCCAACTGCCATGGGCCGTTTGACAGGTGACAGGGAAGGTCGGGCTTCGAATATGTAAGAATTTCCTTCGAATATGTAAGAATTTCCTTCGAATATGTAAAGATTTCCAAGAACATTATTAAGAGAACACGGCACGCGCGGGACGTGGGGCGGGCCGGCGGGTCCCGCCTGACAAGCGTGCATCAAAGGCGCGTCAACGGTACACGCCACCGGCACTGGACCGCCTTGCATCAAGCCCGGCATCCAAGCCGAACTCGGCAGTCATCATATCACCGGCATCATACTCTCACGCCTGCCCTCATTCTCCCACCGCCGCTCGCTGCTCGCTCTTGCCCGCCCCCGCCGTCAGCAGCCCGTTCGCAACACGCTCCCTGCGGGTGCCCCGCCCTCGCGAAAGCCGCCAGCAGCGCCCGCTCCCTCCTGCTCGCTGAGCGGCGCGCCTCCTGCCCGCACCCTCGTGCCTCCCCTCGCGCCCTGCTCACGCCGAGCGGCGCGCCCTGGGCGCCCTGCTCGCTTGGGCCGCGCCCTCCCGCCCGAACCTCGCGCCCTAATCACGGCATTGCCGATGCGCCATCAACAAGCTCCGGCGACGCATCAACGTCGAGGCCGGGAGCTTCGACGCGCGAGGCAGCTGCCCGGAAGCGGCGAGAATACGGAAGGATTCTATTAGTCAGTATTAGTAGGTGGCGCAAACTCAGCGCCAGATGAAGAAGCAGCGCTACTCCTGACAGTCCATCAGTTGGACCATTGCACTCTTCCCTCGCATTTCTAGCCGTTCATTGACTGTGCTCTGAATATACTCTGAATATTTGACTGGGCTGCAGGCTCTGTGAAACCTTTGTTCACAAGTGGATTGGCCGAACGCTTGCAAAATGCTTACTACACCGGAACCTTATCCAACCCTTTTTCATGACCGAATTCTGCAAGCTAATACGTCCCAGCGGTTGACTGACCAAATACATGTAAATAGCGGTTCAAAATCCGAGTGACAAAATATTAATGTGGTTCCTGGAGAAGATTCAGTAAACATATTCATTTAATGCAGCTGTACCGTATTACGCCGTGGATGATGCCACCTTAATGCCAAATCCAACGCCCGTTCCTACGTCTGCGGCATCTCCCAATGACCCCACTTCACCCACCAGTCTTCCGAAGCATCCCGTGGTATGCAAACCCCTCGCAGATTGACTCCCATTGGTCCCTAAGTGCACCGTCGTCCCAATTCTCCACGCCGGTCTTCAGCGACTCTTACATCCTTGCATCGCACATGTCCCGCATCTGCTTACAGTAGGCGAGAGCTACGCGGTTCAATTTCAAACGAGCTCCGCGGTTCGAGCCGGCGTGGGTTCGAATCCGGCCGGAGCGACCCTTTTCCACGCCTAATCTTTGTTGTGTTTCTTCTTCTATCTGGCACCTCCTGGTCTGTACTGGAGCTCCTTGCCTCCCCCCACATATTTCTTTTATGATTTTCAATTACAATGAAAGTTCAATTTAGTGAGTTTTGTACTGAATGTAGTGGATTCTCAGACCCGATGCCCACTGTCCAGTGTCTTGTGTTATTAGTACGGCAGCCATTGTATAGCTGAACATTTTCATGGGAAATTCACTACAATGTGAGGTGTGAGGTATGCCACTAAATTTTTGATGCCCGTCCAGGGTTACTTACGGGAAAATACATGATGGTTAGGAAGTACTCCAGGAGTCCAAGCAACTGCTGACTGGGCCGAAAAATATGTCTGTGGAAGAGTTAGAATGTGAGGAATCATGTGGGGTTGAAAACAGGGTCAGAAGATGCGCTGAAGGCACTGTTTTTGAATATATTACGAGGCAGTACAACGAAATGAAGTGCATGGAAACTTGTAGCAGCCAACCCACCCCTGTCCTTCAAGTTGTATGCTTGCGGATGACGAGCACATCATTTATTTCACTTCCTGCCCGTGTGCATACAACATACACTCTGCACACGACACGTTTGTTGTGAGTCCAATGCTGGACTACAGGGAAAGTGTTCCTGAACATGGTCAGTCATGGCAGTGTTACAAGTGCTGAAGGCAACTGCAAAAAGGGTCAATACACCGAACCAGACTCCCCACCAAAATCCAATCGGAAGAATCCAGAAAAAATGGGATACTTACCTCAAGGTCGACGTGGCTGAACTAAAAAATTAATTGGAACAGAAACAAATAGAGTGTCTAGCGCAATAGAATAGAGACATGTGTTCAATGCCAGGTGCTTTAAACATGTGAGGGATGTAAAATAAATGTCCGACAGGACTCATCTTGATGGAATTCAGTCAATCTAAATTCCGAGACAAATCTGGGAGAAGAATTGAGTCAATTTCATGTAACATGGCACGGTATAAGGTTTTGAGTACCTATTTGGAACAATGGCTCAGTGCATTGAACAAAAAGCTCACTATGTCTCGCTGGAAATAGTTCACAGGCTAAAATAATATTTATAGATTTACCATGGACAGGGAGGTACAGAAGGAGCTCCAGGACAACAGACCAGATGGAAGAGGAAACACAAAAAACTAGGCCTGGAAAAGGGTTACTCCAGCCGGATTCGAACCCACGCCGGCTCGAACCGCGGAGCTCATTTGAAATCGAACCGCGTAGCTCTCGCCTATCGTAATCTGCTCCGCAGGCAAGGTCGTCAATGATGTGTTGCTCAGCTCACCGTGATGATGAAATCACATCACTAGGGCTTGAGGCCACTGCTCCGCATGGCAGTACGAGTCCTTTTGTAGGGTCTTTGTCTCTCCTGTTGCTGGCTGATGAGCTCGTTCCAGGGTGAAACATTGATATTAGGTCGCATTCAGATATCAGCCTTCAAAATCCGAATCCAACTTCGTATAAATATTCTCCATCTACCCCTAATAATACAATCTGTACAACTTTCAATGTCTAGAGTGAGGAAGAGGGTCCACGGATGATATCACCCACAAAATTTACCGCAGAAAACCGCACCTATAGTATTTACACCCAGGAAGATCATTTGGACTGTCATTCCCAACTGCACCTTCAATTGTCCTAAATTTCAGTGTCTGTCTATGAGGGACTAGGTCACACCTTTTTTTTGCGCAGTGCTGTTTTCTCTCAGCTGCGGCACAGGATTGTAGCTGTGTCAGAATACTTGTTTTGTTTCCGCATGCTACGGCATCAATTGATCGTCTTTTTTGCCTCTTATGTCCATCTGTGTCTGTGTCCGTGTCCGAGCGAGGCGCCACTAACGTTCTCATCTCCGAGCCGAGCCACTAGTGATCTCACCATACTCCCCCTACTCCATTCTTCACAGTTATGGACCCCGAGTGCTTGAAAGGAACACGTCGCGTGGAACAGATTTGGTGGGGGAGATGAAAAAAAGACCTTCCTTCAACACATTTAACATGTTGTGTAAATATGAACACCACTCTCTAAAGACTGACTGATACAGATATGCCCACTCTGCCAGTTTTCAGTGAGCCTGCGGGAGGCCACTTGCTGACTTCCAAGTTTCGTGCTTCTTTTGAGCAGCATCATGTTGAAGGGGGAGATGAAAAATAATCTTCATCAACACATTTTACACACCATATAAACCTGAAGGCCACTCTCTAAGGACTGATTCAGACGTTTTTTCCTTTGCCCACTCTGCCAATTTTAGACGAGCCTACGGCAAACCACTGTTTGAAGAGTAATCTTCATTCAACAGCTCGAACTTTCATGATCTACGTATTGGAGGGAGTAGTCAGTGCCCTTCATTGTCCACTAGAAGGAAAACAAAATCCGCTGTATGGACACAGGTCTCGAGAAAATCTTCTCAATTGTGGTAGCAGAGCCAGGAGGCCGAATGAAAGAAAATTGAGTCTCATTCCCCCATAATGGGTTAGCAACTTTGATACCGACAAATGTTGTAGTACTTACTGCCCCATCTCGCTCTGAGTGATGTTCACTTCATGCCCGATGCTGCGCAGGCGAGGCCCAACAAATGGCTTGAAGATTTTCAAACCCTGTCCCTCAAGTCCGGCCCTGACAACCACCGTTTTCGGCACATCCCTCCGATTTTGTTCCTTCCACATGCTCGTTTCAATTGTATTTCTGAGAAATAAACATTGTGGTTCGGCCATCAAGGAGAATGGTTGGACTTTCCCCAAAATTAGAAGGCGTGAAGGCTCGAAGGTCCGAAGATTCATGTGAGAACACTTGCACTGGTTGAACATTTCACATTTTTGAGTGAAAAAATTGATAAAAAATGTCGTTCAATTTATAGCCATTTTTCACCGAAAAAAGAAGTGAAAAATTTAAAACATTTTCACCACTTTTTTTGACTTGAAATCAAAGTGAAAAATGTGAAACAAATTTTGTGATGTTGTTAAGATGTTTCTTTTGCATTTTTTGACTGAACTCAAGGTGAAAATGATGGTGAAAAAATCAAAAGTTTTTTCACTAATTTTTTCAGCAGAAATCAAAGTGGAAAATGTGAAACAAAGTTGGTCATATTGTTAAGATGTTTGTTTCACATTTTTGACTGAAACTCAAGGTGAAAAATGCGAAATATCACTTGTTGAACATTTCAATTTTTTGAGTGAAAAAATTCATAAAAATGTTATTCAATTTATTGGCATTTTTTCACCGAAAAAAGAAGTGAAAAATTCAAAACATTTTTCACCACTTTTTGAGTTGAAATCAAAGTGAAAAATGTGAAATAAAGTTTGTGATGTTGCAAAGATGTTTCTTTTGCATTTTTTGACTGAACTCACGGTGAAAATGAAGGTGAAAAAATCAAAAGTTTTTTCACTAACTTTTTCACCAGAAATCAAAGTGAAAAATGTGAAACAAAGTTGGTCATATTGTCGAGATGTTTGTTTCACATTTTTTGACTGAAACTCTAGGTGAAAAATGCGAAACATCACTAGTTGAACATTTCAAATTTTTGAGTGAAAAAATTGATAAAAATGTCATTCAATGTATTGGCATTTTTTCACTGCAAAAAAGAAGTGAAAATTTTAAAACATTTTTCACCACTTTTGTGAGTTGAAATCAAAGTGAAAAATGTGAAACAAACCTCATGTTTTTCTTCGAACTAGTGATACCATTAATTCATACACATTTCAAGGTAAAAACAAAGGTGGAAAAATGAACAGTTTTTTGAGCAGTTGTTTCACTAGAAATAGAAGCAAAAAATGCAAAACAAACAGTGGGGGCAAAAGCTAACTCACCCAGAATTCACATGTGTTTCACTCATGTGTTCCGAAGGTGGTTGGCAGCTAAACAAAGCCGATATCACAGTCCATCAATTGTTCTTTGCCAGACAAAATACACACAAAGAATAGACAAAGGACAGACAAAGGAGCTTGGAAATCCTGTGGCCCTTTGTCCTTTGTCCTGTGTCCTTTGTCCTTTGTCCTTTGTCCTTTGTCCTTTGTCCTTTGTCCTTTGTCCTTTGTCTTTTGTCCGTCCTTTGTCTTTTGTCCGTCCTTTGTCTATTGTCTGCCTTTCACTGGTGAAGCAATTCAAGTTTTTTTGACGGAAAAATTGGTGAAAAATTCAAAATCTGTTTAGTACATTGTATTTTGGGTCCCAGTGGCATTTTAGGTGCATCTCAGGTCCCTGCATCTATTGCTGGTGTGCTTGGGCCCATGCCACCCACCGTTCCCTCACGGATTTAAAATCCGAAAAATCACCCTTTATTGCTGTTTTAATGAGTACTTGGCCCGCGGTGAGTCCAATCCCAGACGGATTTTGCGGCCCAGCGGCATTTTAGGTGCATTTCAGGTCCCTGCATCCATTTCTGGTGTGCTTGGGCCCATGTCGTCTGCCCTTCCCTCACGGATTTAAAATACGAAAAATCACCCTTTATTGCTGTTTTAATGAGTACTTGGCCCGCGGTGAGTCCAATCCCAGACGGATTTTGTGGCCCAGTGGCATTTTAGGTGCATTTCAGGTCCCTGCATCCATTTCTGGTGTGCTTGGGCCCATGTCGTCTGCCGTTCCCTCACGGATTTAAAATCCGGCCTACAAATCAAGCAAAATGGCCGTTTTAATCAGTACTGGACCTGAAATGCACCTAAAATGCCGCTGGGCCGCAAAATCCGTCTGGGATTGGACTCACCGCGGGCCAAGTACTCATTAAAACAGCAATAAAGGGTGATTTTTCGGATTTTAAATCCGTGAGGGAACGGCAGACGACATATGCCCAAGCACACCAGAAATGGATGCAGGGACCTGAAATGCACCTAAAATGCCGCTGGGCCGCAAAATCCGTCTGGGATTGGACTCACCGCGGGCCAAGTACTCATTAAAACAGCAATAAAGGGTGATTTTTCGTATTTTAAATCCGTGAGGGAAGGGCAGACGACATGGGCCCAAGCACACCAGAAATGGATGCAGGGACCTGAAATGCACCTAAAATGCCGCCGGGCCACAAAATCCGTCTGGGATTGGACTCACCGCGGGCCAAGTACTGATTAAAACAGCCATTTTGCTTGATTTTTAGGTCGGATTTTAAATCCGTGAGGGAACGGCAGATGACATGGGCGCAAGCACACCAGAAATGGATGCAGGGACATGAAATGCACCTAAAATGCCGCTGGGCCACAAAATCCGTCTGGGATTGGACTCACCGCGGGCCAAGTACTGATTAAAACAGCCATTTTGCTTGATTTTTAGGTCGGATTTTAAATCCGTGAGGGAACGGCAGATGACATGGGCGCAAGCACACCAGAAATGGATGCAGGGACCTGAAATGCACCTAAAATGCCGCTGGGCCGCAAAATCCGTCTGGGATTGGACTCACCGCGGGCCAAGTACTCATTAAAACAGCAATAAAGGGTGATTTTTCGGATTTTAAATCCGTGAGGGAACGGTGGGTGGCATGGGCCCAAGCACACCAGCAATAGATGCAGGGACCTGAGATGCACCTAAAATGCCACTGGGACCCAAAATACAATGTACTAAACAGATTTTGAATTTTTCACCAATTTTTCCGTCAAAAAAACTTGAATTGCTTCACCAGTGAAAGGCAGACAATAGACAAAGGACGGACAAAAGACAAAGGACGGACAAAAGACAAAGGACAAAGGACAAAGGACAAAGGACAAAGGACAAAGGACAAAGGACAAAGGACACAGGACAAAGGACAAAGGGCCACAGGATTTCCAAGCTCCTTTGTCTGTCCTTTGTCTATTCTTTGTGTGTATTTTGTCTGGCAAAGAACAATTGATGGACTGTGATATCGGCTTTGTTTAGCTGCCAACCACCTTCGGAACACATGAGTGAAACACATGTGAATTCTGGGTGAGTTAGCTTTTGCCCCCACTGTTTGTTTTGCATTTTTTGCTTCTATTTCTAGTGAAACAACTGCTCAAAAAACTGTTCATTTTTCCACCTTTGTTTTTACCTTGAAATGTGTATGAATTAATGGTATCACTAGTTCGAAGAAAAACATGAGGTTTGTTTCACATTTTTCACTTTGATTTCAACTCACAAAAGTGGTGAAAAATGTTTTAAAATTTTCACTTCTTTTTTGCAGTGAAAAAATGCCAATACATTGAATGACATTTTTATCAATTTTTTCACTCAAAAATTTGAAATGTTCAACTAGTGATGTTTCGCATTTTTCACCTAGAGTTTCAGTCAAAAAATGTGAAACAAACATCTCGACAATATGACCAACTTTGTTTCACATTTTTCACTTTGATTTCTGGTGAAAAAGTTAGTGAAAAAACTTTTGATTTTTTCACCTTCATTTTCACCGTGAGTTCAGTCAAAAAATGCAAAAGAAACATCTTTGCAACATCACAAACTTTATTTCACATTTTTCACTTTGATTTCAACTCAAAAAGTGGTGAAAAATGTTTTGAATTTTTCACTTCTTTTTTCGGTGAAAAAATGCCAATAAATTGAATAACATTTTTATGAATTTTTTCACTCAAAAAATTGAAATGTTCAACAAGTGATATTTCGCATTTTTCACCTTGAGTTTCAGTCAAAAATGTGAAACAAACATCTTAACAATATGACCAACTTTGTTTCACATTTTCCACTTTGATTTCTGCTGAAAAAATTAGTGAAAAAACTTTTGATTTTTTCACCATCATTTTCACCTTGAGTTCAGTCAAAAAATGCAAAAGAAACATCTTAACAACATCACAAAATTTGTTTCACATTTTTCACTTTGATTTCAAGTCAAAAAAGTGGTGAAAATGTTTTAAATTTTTCACTTCTTTTTTCGGTGAAAAATGGCTATAAATTGAACGACATTTTTTATCAATTTTTTCACTCAAAAATGTGAAATGTTCAACCAGTGGAACATAGAAAGCATAGATGGGCACTGAGACAGGAGGAAAAATAGACAATGAGCAAATCCAGGCCCCAGCAGTCTTCCGTATAATCATTGATGATTTTAAATTTAGTTCCCGAGAACGCTGAAATACGTGTACTCCAATTACTTAGGAGAGCAATTTAACGTAGCCAATTAAGACAAGAAGGAAGTGTTTAGTCATGGGCAATGTTGTTTACATTGTTTACATTGCCGGGATCCGCCTCCGCATACAAGTACGCTAAGGATAGTCAAGACCACCCCGATGGGCCTCTGTGTAATAATGTGAACAGTTTTCTTCGTCATTTTTTGTTGCAATGTAGTATGCATATTCTGATTCCCTTGTAGCCCAACTTGTCGGGTTAAGTACAAGCCCTATTAAATATGCGGAATATTAGTAATAGGTACCAGTTCCACCAACGAAGCGCATGGAGGGGATGATTCAACACTATTCAGCATCACAAATAGATCAAGAACTAGACTATTGAAATACGAGAATCAGTACTGAAGAGAAATGATGCAGGAAAACTTGAGGGCATCACGGAGGATCACAGTGGTGCCAGGAAGATGACGTGTGGAGTGTGCATTCCACATGAACAATGGTAACACTGCCTCTGACGATCATCACCAGTTTTCCAAATAATGAGGAGGTGAACATCTTACATTCTGGTCCTTAGGCATAACTGCGTGGCCACTGCACTTGAACTGATCCCCGACCTTGGCCTTACAGGTTTGGCTGCTGACGCTACAATAGAACCTGAGTTGCTGGTTAGAGAGAGTGTTGAGGAAATATATACCCCATCGTAAGTGCTACCACGTGTACTGTGCACCTAGCTGATCCTGCCCTGCCCTTCCCTGCCACGTATCGATCCACGTACCTCAATGCCTGCCTCACCCTGCCAGCCTACCACATGTAAGTGATGGTCATTACTGGCCCTCAGTTTTCTCTTCTCTCTCATTCCCCTCATCATTACACTACTTATTCACTGCACCCCTGGCCTAAACCCAACCTACTCTACTCATACCCACTAATCCACACGTTCATGAATGCGCCCGCCCGCTCTGGCCTTACGTGGGGCTATTGGTCAAGATTACGAAGAATTTTTTAGTTTAATACCATTTTCATCGCATAGACTACACCTAGTTTAGAAGGATGGCTACCATAGTATACGTACTAGAGGCCAAATTAACAATGAGTCCAAAAAACTGCTACCACGTTGGTAGCATCAGCGATTTTTGCTGCTCAATTCGGGGCCGAAATTAGCTCTTGGGTAGTGGAATCTGAGTTGCCATCCCAGCCCTCAAAGCCAGCAAGATGGTCAGGTGATGCCATTGCAAAATTTGAGCGACAACAATGAGAATACATCTTCCCCCTTTATCAGGATCCGGTGGGACCTGTCCACGCATCCTGGCACTGAGTCCAAGAGATATTAACACTGGAAATCAATAAGTACCAAGACACTTGCCTGTTTCTTGAGGTATTTGTCAATGCTCAGTAACTTTCTGTCACTTTCCAGGTACTCGGGTGTGTTTGTCATGTCCAGGATGTACGCGACTCGATTGGTACGGTGTACAGGCTAGAATTAACAAGCACCAGACAGTTCAATAACTTCATCAACAAACATGTGCTTGGGACCCTTCCTCCAACGAGCGGTGACTCAAAGCCAAATTTCATCCGAAATCAGGGCCTTGCCTTTCCCTTTTCTGTTACCCTTTTGGGGTTGCATTGGCCTGCGCGAATTGTCCTTGCCTGATGGTCCTGCCACGTCAGAGTCGTAGAGTGGTCTAAAGAATAAAACTAAACGTGGAAATCAAGTAGCAAATATAGACGCAACTTACTATCCAAGTCTGATTCTTCTGAGCGATGCCAATTTCGGAGTCGGAGTGCAGGTCCATAACTGATTTTTCTGGAAGCATTCACCGAATGAGAGGTTGTTTGGGTCTCAGAGTCAGGAAGAACCCCTGAAGGATACATTAATGCCCGATAGAAAATTGGACGATACTGTACACTTACTATCTGCCTCTGAATCCAGTCAAAACACTGGTTGTTTGAAGGCCGGGACCACCTGATGAAAGATTCATTTTCGATTCTGCAACCAAGCAGGGGCGGGGCCAGCATTTTTATCTGCAATTCATGCTGGTACTGTACTATTTCGATCAATTCTAAACGGCTGTGACCTATGACCCACGGATTCGAATTTCAGATTTCGAAAATGGGCTGAGGTAGCCATGACAAGCAAAAATTTTCGAAAATGTGCCAGAAATGGGCCGAGCAGGCTCTCAAACACTGTTTTGGATGTAGTAGTTGGTCACCTTGGCATTCACGGTCCCCTCTACATGGTATCAATGAGCATATTGGATCCCCACTGGTTCAGAATAATAGCAGACATCCTAGGAACAAATTAAGCTGGTTTTCTGGAATTTAAACTGTGTGTGAGGCCTACAGTGGATATTCTCCCAGCAGCTACCCAACAAAGGCAAAGAACTAGGTATTGGCCACCCAGCCGAATAGACCGTGGATGTGCAATCTGGCAGCCGTATCGCCCAAGAATAGTTGGTATGGGATATATGCAATATCCCATGGAGTCAGAAGCCACATCCTTGCAACAAGATGGGTAGCAAAACATGGCTCAGATGAGATTAAGATAGTGGGAATCGGCATCCACAATGATTTGTGCTGCGTGAGGGATATAGTGTTGAGAGGACCAAAACAAGCTCCAGCTGCACTAATAGGAGGTATTAGGACATACCCCTATACAGCCAAACTCAGCATTTCGTGGGAGGCTGCTGTGCAGCTGTGCTGCGCACGCAAAAATTCGATTTTCGGGCCATTTTTCACGGATTTTGTGACCGGTTTTGAACATTCGAAAATCCCCTTGGTGACCTGTGATATGCACGAATATTTTCGAAAATTTTGGGGCCTGTGACTTGTGAGATCCGAATTGATTGAAATAGTACAGTACCGGTTGTACGAAGCAAAACTGACCAGCAAGGAATAGAGCGTATGGAAATGCTGAGAAGGTGCCCCAGCGCTCTGAGCATGCTCCATTCAGAAACAATGGGAAAGTAAACACTGCCTCCAAAATGTCCATATGGAAACAATGGCGGAGCAAACACAGCCTCTACACATATGTTGAGATGTTGAGATGCCGAACAAATCACCTACGTCATGGGTGATGGGGGTGGGTCGCAGAAAATTAGCAGGAATCATGACCAAGAACGATTCTAAAAATTAATTTTTTAGGACTCGTAACTTCTGGCGCAGATCCTGGAGGCCCGTCAGCTGCCAGACCTGCTCCCGCGTGCGCAGACGTGACATTAGGACCCCAAGCGCCTCGGTGTCTTCGACAGCCATGGAGAAACTCGATCCTGAACCCGCGGGTTTACGGGTCGATCACGGGTCCACAGCATTGTGTGATCCGGCTCCGGCATTGCACGGCAGCGGTGATATAGGTCTCGGAAATGTATTTGAGTGAGAATAATGACACTGTAGTGAAGGTATAGTACTCTAGGCGATCCAATCCATTGTTTTCCAGCCAAAAAACCCATTCAAGTCATCATTTTCTGGCTCATTTTCAATATCTAATCCGTTCGACCCCGAGAATCTTCCCCATATTCTCACGGGTATTCACGGGTTCGGGTCTGGGAAACTGTTGACCCGTGACCCGTACCCGGCTGACCCGACCCGGAAACCCGCCGGGTTGGCCCGTACCCGTGCTCATCCCTACCAGGGTGCTGCATGGCTAGAACGTTTATGAGACCATTGCAGCAAATTTGAATTTACAGTACGTGTATGCACTGATAAGGGATGGGCCACCTCGCCGATGAGAAGTATTCTCCCGCTGTTGTTCACCCACTCTTTGACGCGGGACACTTGGTTGCGGTTTTGGGTGGACCAGCCATTTGAGTGTTGGGACTTGTGTTTTTTCAGTCATAAAACCTTGGAAAAAGTGTCAAAAGTCATATAGGGAAAGTTGAATATTTTTCAATTCTAAGTTGAATGAGACAAACTTGTTTTTCGACTTTGGGTGAAGGTTGTGCTCATTGTCAACTGGTCCGTGCGCAGACGACAAGAACGACGTTCACCATATGTCCAAAAAACAAGTTGGGCCCATTTGGTTCAGAATTCAAAACCATTCATCTTTCTCTATGACAATTTGGACACTTTTTTCCAAGGTCTTTTGTGAAGTCCCAACACTGGTTTGGCGGGTCCCGCCAAAATGCTGACCAAAGATCCCAGTCGTTTTAGGATTCATAGGAAGTTGATCCCTTGCTTGTCTCGTGATCAAGTCGCTGACTAAACTGACTGGTCGCGAGTCTAGTGTCCGGCGCCTTTTTAACTTTGAACTCCCCTAATGTAGACCTGGTTCCTAATTTGGTACCATGAACTCCCGCTACTCTGTATATGAACCTCATAACCGCGGCTGGGTAGGAACCTGAGTCTGTGAAGAATCTGAAATAACGAGATTGTGGCCGAGCGAAATAGTACAGTAATTTATAGATGATAAACTGTAAAAGTTGTTCATTTACTGGATGAATTATGGATGGAGTTGGCCTGACTGAATTTTGTCTCAATCTATGATAGCGAGCCTTGCCGCGCCAGCGGGCTACAAAACTTATATGTGTATGCATCTGCCAAAATTTTCGAGTTTGATCGCCTCCTTTTGGCCTCCTTCATGCCTTCTCAGGCCTTCCCCCAGGTAATGGATCCCCAGCCCAAAAATTTCTGCTTTAAACCCTCAAATGACACCCTTCTCGTGGCTTGAGGTTAGATCCGTTTTGCAGACAGATTTGGCCCGAAATTGGGGATCCTGTGTCGGATGCGCATGGTTTATGTGGATGTCTATAAAGAGAGCCACGACATGGAGCTGCAGAAAAAGCGGTGCTTGAGCAAGGAGGAAATTGAGAAGGAGGAGGGAATTCCTGCATAAATCACTTTCATACGAGCTAGTGCCTGATGGCGCCGGTGGCCATGGATGATTGTCTGTACAATACATAGAAAGTTGGTGATTGGTGATTAAACGAGACTCGGTTTTCAATATGTATGCGTCTGTCGGAGTCTTTTGTATGACTGGTTGCCCTGGACAAAACCCTGGTGGTCATGCATGGTCATGCGTGGTCATGCATGGTCATGCGTGGCCATGTGTGGTCATGCATGGTCATGCGTGGTCATGTGTGGCCATGTGTGGCCATACATGGTCACTCGGTGACCATGCATGTCCAACGCGTATCACATAAATGGTGTTTTCTACATAGCGGCCTGCATACCAATGTACCATTCATGACCATTGCATTTATGAGTCGCCACCCATGACAAATTCATAGCCCATGGATGGTCTCATGCGTGGCGGGTATGGATGTGCCACATGTGGCCACGCATGGCCATTTGTGCGCCATTAATGTCAATGAATTCTCGCATTTACACCAAAAATGGGCTGCCATTTTGTTTGGCCTCAAACCTTCCCGCTCTAGGGATGTAGTGATCGACTCCTATTGTACGGATGTGCCTCTTCTGCCCGACCCCACCGCCCGCCTCTGACCCCTGCCCAAGCCTTGGTCCCTGTCAGCCAACGGCATGAACACCCCCTTCTCATCCTCCATAGTCATTATTGGAACACGAATATGCAGTCTTCTGCGTACTGACAACCTGGTACGGCTAAACTGAAATGTCTCTCACTCAAAACGCTCACGTCCTTTACCAGCTCTGTTCCCGAATCTGGACCTCCCCCCCGTTGCACTTCCTCACTCAACTCGGGGTGCCCCAGGTATGCATAATCTCTTTGGCAGAAATTGTCACAGCCATCTGACACATACCAGCCCCTTTTCCATTGCAAAGAAGTTTACAACATAGCAGAGAACACACCTGGCCGGCTATCGTACAGTAAAAGCCACCAAAAGACTTGCAGGTAGCACATCAAGGGGTACCCATCCTTAAAATTTCCAACACAGGGTCGGAAAAGTGAATTAAGACCCACCCGAGGCCTACCTATTAACCGAGCCCCATATAGCAATTTCCCACGATAATGTTCCAAAAAGCGTGATTCTTTGGCCGAATTCAACTGAGATTGAGACGAAATCAAACATCAATGAGCGGAAAATTCGGTGCGTAAATAGGTGATCGTTGATTCCAGCTTGATTCCGGCCTCACAAAATGTTCGCTCCTGCTCACCTCCACTTACAAAAAAGAAATTAGATTTTTTCTGATGCCTGTAAACACATTTTTAGAGGGTTCTAAGCAAATTCCGAAAAGTGAATTAAGAGGGTCCGAGACCCTACCTACCTAGGAGGCTGTGTCTCGGCATCTTCCGGTGGGTACTCCTTGTGGCACATCCACCCCTAGGAGGAATGGTGTTAAGGAGAAAGACAAGTGGCTGCATGCAACTGCAAAGTTGCCGAAAACGATGCCGAAACTAAAAGAAGCAACATTTAGGGGAATTATAGCAGGCCCAATTGGGACTGATCGACAGGCCCAAACGGGATGCAAAATAAACAAGTAACGGCATACATGTGCCATTGATGGTAAGGTCCAGGGTCCAAACAAGTGCTCGAACCTGGTATGCGTGGCCATTTAAAGGACACGAAATGGGAGCATAGATGGCCATGGGTCCCAGACTTGTTGCCATGTATGGCCACGCATGGTCACGGATGGCCACTCATGGCCACGAGGGTTTTGTCCAGAAACGACCGTCATACTTTTGATTGGAATGTCTATAGCGAGTCAATGCCAGTACATACTGGAATAGACGATACAGTGGCTGCGTTGGCCGCAACCCAGCATATATAATACAACAAACCGTCCCTCCGAGTCTCCTTGCCGCAGATTACTCCATCGTGCTCTGCTTCCCGCCCTCCATCATGCTATCGGCTACCGCTTCCCAAGATACTGCATCCGATGCCGCTGCTCCACCACCTGCGCCGGCCGCAGCCCCTCCATCTCCGCACACGCTTCGGGGTGCTCGCCCTGCGCGTGCCCCACGAGCTCCGCCCACGCCGCCGTGCCCGCGAACGCGCGCCGACACGCGCGGCAGTACATCGTGTCCCCGAGCGTCTCGTACATCAGCGGGAGGTGGCTGATCCCGAGCTTGTTCTTCGGGGGATTCGAATCCGTGGGCTGTGCATTCGAATTCGAATTCGCAGACTTGGAATTGGAGGGAGGCGGCGGCGGGGGCTCGGGGCAGTCCGCGTTTGGAGGCGTGCGCTTGCGCTTGAAAGGAGGCGGCGGCGGAGGCAGCTCGATCAGCTGCGATTTGGATTTAGGGGACGCGGTCGTCGGTGGGGAGCTGGACGACACGAAGGCGCGCGGCCGGGGGACGGACGAGGTGGACGTGGGACGGTGGACATACGGTGGTGGGTTCGATTTTGGCTTTGAATGCGCGTCCGGGTTCGGGGGCTTGGCGGGGCGCGGTAAGGGCGGAGTACTCCCGCTAGGCATGGATGCGAGGCTGGGAGATGGTGGCCGGCACATCGTCGGAGACAACGGGCTGGAGGGCGCATGTATCGAGCCGGAGGTGCGCGGGGGATGGAAATTGAAATTTGGCTTTGAATGCGTGTCCGGGGTTAGGGGCTTGGCTGCGCGCATTGGGGGCGGAGTGCTCCCGCTAGGCGTGGATGCGAGGCTGGGAGATGCTGGCTGGCGCATCGTAGGAGACAACAGGCTGGAGAGCGCAGGAATGGAACCGAAGGTGGGTGAGGGACGGGAATTTAAATTCTGCTTTGAATGCGCGTCCGGGGTCGGGGGCTTGTCTGCGTGCGGTGAGGGCGGAGTGCTCCCACTAGCCGCAGATGCGAAGCTGGGAGATGCTGGTGGGCGCGTCGTCGAAAAAAACGGGCTGGAGGGCGCGGGCATAGAGCCGGGGAAGCGTGGGGGGTAGAAAGTTTGATGTGCGTCCGGGTCCCCATTCGAGGACGTGCGCTTGCGCTTGAGGGTGTTGTGCGTTGCATCCCCATTAGTGGGACCAGCAGAGGGCGCACTGGTGTGCGAGCTGAAGGACGCAGTTGTCGCGCGATGGGGAAAGGACGGCCGGGGGACGGACGATGCGGGGAAGGGGCGGTCGGCGGGGGACGCGGACGTAAGGGCTGGGGAGGTGGGTACCAGTGGGGGGGAGGCGAGGGGCGGTGAGAATGGAAGGCCGGCGAGGGGCGAGAGGCGGGGGCCCACAGAGACAGGCGATGTACACGTGGAGGCAGAGGGGGAGGGCGGGAGGTATTGCACTGGTGAGCGGGAAGAGAATGTGCGGTCAGGTCGGTCCGCCTCCGGCATCTCCACGTCCACGTCCATCAGCCCCCCATCACCCGCCTCGACCTTCACTGCGACCGGGGACGGGGAAGAAAGGGCAGAAGATTTCTATACAGCACTGTCAGAACAGTATTATGGAACGAAGGGGCAAAACCAGGGCAAAACTCACCGCCGCTCGCAAGACATCCCGCCCCGCCCGCAACCGCGTGACCGACTCCACCGCACTGACTGTCCGCGCACGCTCATTCTCCAGCGCCCGCCGCGCAATATCCAGTTCCTTCCTCAAGCTCTCGTTGGCGCTCTGCAATGCACTTGCCCGCTCCTCAGCCTGCCTTAACGTGTGTGTACTCCGCGCCCGCAACGCGGCGAGCCCCTCCCCGAGGCGCGCGTTCTCTGCCTGCGCGTGGACGAGCGCGCCGTGGAGTTGCTGCCCGTCCGCCTTGGCGCGCGCGAGCCGCCGCTCCAGTCGCGCGCCGTCCTCGCGTAACCGTGTGACCTGGTCGTCGGACCCGCCCACATCCAAAACCCGCACAGCAGCGTCGTAGCGGTAATGCAGGCCGGTCGAGCGCTGGTAGTCCAACACCGCCGATGGGATGCCGCTTGATGCTCCCGGCTCTTGATTGGCCCTCTGCACGCCCTCGCAATTCAGGCGATAAACTGCACAAGAGATGGCGGACGCACCTGGGGATCCATTGGGGAAATGGATGCTGGTCCCCCCACTGTCGTCGAAGCTCAAGGTTGAGGGTCCGTATCGCGATCACGTCACTCCCACACACCTCGTGCCCTGAGAAAAATAACTGATATCGACTACGATACCGAGAAAAACCAGTCGGGGGCTTGAAGGTTACAGAGCTGGAGAGGAAAGCGACCGCTTGAGACAAAAAGGCGCCACCTTGTCCGATGATGGCGTATTCGTCCGCAGTTGCAAACGAAAGCGGACGGTGAGCGGATGAAGATGTTTGCACAATAAGGCCAAGAAGGCGATAAGGGCCTCGGGTGCGAGGACTTCACTGAACGAGGAAACCAAGTCAACCAACTTGAATTAGTGTATGGTCTATTTTTTATTATACTTTCGACGGAGTTGGTTGTGGCGAGTCCCCCGTCTGTCTCCAGCGCAACGCGCCCCCCACAAGTAATGCTGGAATTACGAAATAATTTAAATGAAGAAAGACTAAGGAAACGGGCTGACTGCGTACCTGCTCCAAAAACAGCCACGAATTTTTTGGAAAGACGGCTTCCCGGGGCAGCTTCGCGAGACATCCACAATGCGTAAATTCCCAGCCCAGTAAATGTTGCAGTGCCAGTTATTCGACACGCTAGGCAATCTGTGCGTTCCGACATGGTGGAGGTTTGGTGAAAGAATGAAACTCAGGTCTGGACATATTCCGAAATCCGATCACCTCTTGTCGGCCTCCGTCGACCAACTCCCAACAACGCAAAAATTTGCTGTTTGCCACTTGGTTCTATGTACCACTGCGGATCGGAAGCCCACATTCGTCTGGATTCAAAATACCTGGTACTGGGACTCGACTGGGACAAGTTGCTGCCACTGCGCATCATCCTTCGCAATGGCGCGACGTGCAAGCTGGTGTTTTCGCAATCGAAGGAACCATGGTCGGTCGTGTGCAGTGGATTTTCAACGTCCACAAGCAGTCAACAAGCTTTTCCCTTCTTCCGAGTCTTCAACAAAAGCCAAGATCTCATCAGGTCACCTCCACCAACGTGTCTGCCACTGTCGACAACTTGAACCGGTTACCAAAAGATACTACTCTGGACTTCGTCGGCAGGTTCGAACCAGGAATCCGGCGTCTACACTCACAAGCTCTGGCGGATCATACCTCTGCTTTTGTCTCTTTGTCCGTCGCTTTTTGGGAAAGGCCGCCACATCCGCGTCAACGTCGGAATCTTAACAGCGGTGGGTGAATCCGGCTGTCGAGGAACGAAGCTCACAATTGTAGCTGGCTCCTTATAGCGTGCTAGATCCAAATACGAACGCTGAGGGCCGAACTTTGAAGTTGTTCGGCAATGCCAAGCCTATTGATGCGACTCTTTGCAGCTTCTTCCAAATAACCTCGTGTGGGGCACGAAGATGATGACTCCACCGCCCTAATTGTCTCCGTATGCGGCGTTTTCACATAACTTTTGCGTACTGACTCGTCCTTTTTGTTTAGTAGACACCCGCACACGTGACTTGGCAGCGGACTATTGTCTTTTTGTCTTTGTAACAATGAGCTCTATGCTATTAAGACCCGCGCTTGGATCTTTGTGGGTCCACTCGACCCCTCGCACCTCAAAACCTTTCCGATAGCCGCTGGTTGGCTGGTGTTACTCCTCGTCTCTGGATATATTATTAATGAATCGCTCCGTTAATGTCCAGCGTTCAGCGTCTCAGGTATCCATCCACCTTTTGATTTCTCCATGAATCGCGTCCTGATACCGGCCTTCAGTCTCCTCCGGTTACACCGCCGCGACGCGCAGCCCGCCCCGCGCTTTCCCCGAAGAACACCCAAGCCTGTCGACCTAATGACGCGCCCGTCCGCCGGCACCCTACCTTACTACGCCAACAGAGCGCCGTGACACCACAGACCCAATCCCTTGGCCAAGCCAACGCGCGCCTCATCCACGAGCGTCTCCAGCAAAGCCACAGCCGCCTCCAGGTGCAGCTCCATGCACGCTCGCCGGCCGCCGCACCGCCTCCCGGCACCGTGAAGGCATTCCTCGACACGACCTTCCGCTCCTACGCGTCGCGCTTCCACGCCGAACTCAACAATATGCGCACTGCGTGCATGCACCTCGTCCAGCGCGAGCACCAGCAGACCGCGCAGATGCGCAACACGTGCGCACGTCTCGTGCAGGAGCGCGACGTCGCAGAGGAGAAGCTCCGCGTGCTGCTCGAGCGGCGGGCGCACGCGACGGCCAAGCGCACGCGCGCCCAGGTCGAGAGGGAGGAGGAGGCGGAGCTGGAGGCGGAGCTGGAGGCGACGGGCCTGCTGTACCCCCCGTCCCCCGTGTTGCCGCCGCAATTCCCGACGCAGTCGCCGCCCCCGCGGCTGCTCAGCCCCTTCGTACTCGCCGCGCACCGCAGCCCGAGCCACACGCCCGACCCAGAGGACCGCACGGGCTTCGACCTAACCGTCGCGTGCGACGCGCTCCCGCGGCCGTGCAAGAAGCGCCGCGTGAGCGAGTCGTCCGAGCGTACCTTGGTGAAGACGCCAAGCCCGGGCCCCGACGGCGCGGAGCCCACCAAGGAGCGGCAGACATGCCCGCCCGCCGCGCCCGGGTTCGGCGAGTGCGACATGGATCTCGAGTCTGATTCCGAGTCCGACTCCGGGTTTGACACCGACGCCGACGAGGTTACTTCGCCCAAATCGCAGTCCCGCGCGTCGTCGACAGCCACATCCCGCTCCCCTCCTCCCGAAGCCAAAACTACCCCGTCTCTAAGATCAGGCCTCACCCCGCCACCGCCGGTTTCGCCAGACAACGTCCGCCTCGACCTCGAATACGTCGACATCATGTACCTGCCCGTGGACGGCAAGCTCGTCTGCCGCGTCTGCCTGTGCGTTCCCTTCCCCTTTGCTTACCTCGTTCTCGACTGACCCTTCACTTAGACTTGCCGCCACGGGCAGCAAAACGAGCGCCCCCGCTACCCGCCCGGGCCCGGTCCACGCCTTCGTCCCCGGCGCGTCGTGGGACATGCTCCGCTCGCACTGCGAGGAGGCGCACCCAGAGGCCTGCCGCGACGTCGTCAACCTCGGCAAGGCGGGCGTGTGCGAGCTCCGGCGACGGCTTGGGCTGGGCACGGCCTCGCGGCCATAACGCTTCCGGTACTCTCGATCTACTCACCCCGTATCTCATCTTGTGCCTATCCAGTTGGATGGGATTGCTGTATTTTGTATTTTTTGCCTCTACTCTTGCCACATCGTGTATTCATCCGCCGCATATCTCATCGCATTCCACCTACATTATATGTTCATACAATACATACTTATGCTATGTCTATAGGTTTTAGATCCACTATGCTATGTTTAACATGGGAATTTTCCTAACAGTATTTTGCCGCAAATACGAGGTCGTTGTTGACGCGTTGTTTGGCCTAAATTGACGCGGCTCGAGGTCAGGTCACCGTCACCTGCTTCCTCCTGTCATGTTCTTACTTACACCTTGCTCAAACTTAAATGGGACGCACTCCTCTGCAATCAAGACCGGCATGTCGTCTGACGCAGGGGCGCCCAGAATTCCTGCTGGAGTGGGCCGCCGTGTCGCTGGGGGTCCCTCCGAGGCTGCTAGGCCAAGCGGCGATGGATATAAGACAGGCTGATGATCTAAGCTACCCCCTAACGCTGGGCCGAGCCCACCACACTGCGAAAAGCTCGGCCATTCAAAGGGCTTCCGTAAGTTCCGTTTTAAATGGAGGGTGCCCCATCGGCGAACGAGCTCACAGGAAGTTGCTGAAGCGCTGAAGAACAGTGAAGAACTGAAGTCTTTTTGGATTTACAGAGAATCGTTGTTTTCACTTGCACGAATTTCTCTCCGTGACTTTGGGTTAGACTGCGTTATTAGACTGTTCAAGATATTCCAACCACTGGTTTCCTAAGGAAAGTGCGCCATCATCTGACACGAACTACGGACAGTGAAGGACACAATGATTAGTCGAATGAATCTCACTGGACAGCTTGAATGCTTTTTTCAACATAGGTGTGAATCCAGAACAAGATTGAAGAGCGCAATCAGGTCAACTTGCCCTACCACCATCCTCGATGTTCGGCGACCATTCAAGCCGAAGAACGGTGACGCAACCTCTGATTTTGTCTTGGCTTCTTCGGGGTCTTTTGAGTGCGCTTAAAAGCAGCCGGTTCACTCCCCGAGGTCAACTCTCCGATGAGACACTCTCGATTCATATATACGTCCTCCTCCCTGCATGTGTATTGCATTTCCTTCTTGAAAATTAACACCTCGATGGCTCACCAGGAACATCTTCATCGCTGGGTCAAACCCAAACCCGGTATTGAACCTGACCGTCGAGTTTCCGACGTTCGTGCAATTAAATCTCGTTTTGCAGCAGCAGTTAGGAAACCTCCCACAGAGAATACCGCGTGCAGTATCTGAATCCGCCGTACATGTCCCTGGAGCGACCGACGCTCACGGGTGTGCCGACCCAGATCGCGTTCGACTTCAAGTTCACCGTCCGTGACGATTCCGAAACGTGTCGCTGCCTTCCAGACAGTTCAAGGTCCCTTTATCTCGGCCACATACTCTGCATTTATTAATCCATAAACCCAGGTGCCCTGATGGATCTCGGCTTTTCGTCGCATGCTTCCACTCCAGTGCGCAACTCGTGTGGCTTGACACGACGCTATCCAGCGACCACAGGGCGCTCGAGATATCGAGTCCACCGAATAACATGGTTTATCCGCCCGGTCCAGGTAAAATAAATCGTCTCTTGACCGTAAACGCTGACTTGGCGGCTATTGCAGGCTACATCTTCGTGACTATCGGAGATACTACAAGTGCAGGGGTGCGTGTGATGGTTGGTACTGGCGCCTCGCCGCCGGTGCCCGACCAGGGCAGGAAATTTGAGGCGTACATACACGGATTTATCAATCTCCTCCGAAACCTGCTTGGTCCAGCTGGACCCCGAGTTCGAGAATAACGGGCTGAGCCCGGCTCCAAAAAAACCTCCATTCCGACTCATCGTAGATGATGTACAGAGGCTCCAATGCGCCCAAGAGATCAAATATCCCCGAGTGCGCTTGGCGGAGCGGGGAAGACGGCGACACGGCGGAGAGGTAAGCGACGAGAATTTCGGTGAGCCGGAATATGCTCTTCCTCGCAAGGGCAAGATTTGAGTCTTCCGGTGCGTCAGAATTCATGAAGACCTGGGGGGCGGTCAATGTGACCGCGCATCACAAATGGACAATACACTCGCTACAAGATATCCGTCGGAATCGTCGCCGTGTCTCGCGAGATAACGGGTGATCTCGTATATGATGGCGTAGGAAACGCGGAGAAGTCCTGGATCTTCAGCTGGAATCCACGCGGAGACTTCGTCCGCAAACATATCCAGGGTAGCCAGTGCTCGGTCTTCGGCACTTAGCTCTGGCCCTAGTTCTTCGTTTTTTTGGGAAGGAATTGTAGAGTAAGAGCGTATGATTGGATAGCGAGGTAAATTGAACCGACAGGTACGCAGTCCTGGGCCCCTTGGCATTCGAGTCGTCTGGTCGTGAGCGTCACCAATAGTATTTGTACGAAGGCTAGGGATGCTACCGAAGAAAATGGACATTCTTCTCTTACCAGTGATTTGAACACCCCCCTCAGCCCACCTCGCGTGGTCGGAGATCGCCTGCCTATGCGTAACATCAGATTCAGAAAAGTGGTGGATGTGGTAAATGGGTATATCGGAATAATCGGACCATTGCGACTCGGATGATGATCGATGATCGCCGCCGTCCGGCGTACTGTAGTATTTCGATCGTAAGTTCACGCCATGTCACCCGTCACCTATCATGTTCACTGGGTATGATGTTCAGAACTCGACCGTCACCGTCACCTCCATACCAGATGTTCAGTTAACCAAATCGGCTCATCCGGGCCTACCGACCACTCCTGCTGCTGGGCTCCTCAACGGCGATGTGAACACCGGAGAAGCCCCGAGAAGTAGATTTCCTTTAGCTCATACATGTCTCGTTTTCCTCTTTCTCTTATATTATGAACACACTCACGACCTTTACACGACCTATATCTCATTATTGGCTACGGCCAATCCGCGGAATTTCCGCTTCGCACCCGTCTAGTCACGGCGTTGCAAAGTTTCGAGACAGAACGATTTACCTACTCATACTGGACATGACAACTACGATACATATTAGATAGCTTTATATCTACCATATGCCTTAGGCACACAGGATATAAAACATGGATTCAAAAAAAAAAAAAAAAAAAAAACACCGGAGAAGCAGTCTCTCCTAGACAGAGCTTCAACAAGACGAGAACTTGTGCTTTGTTTAGTGCCGGAGAAGGCGAGCCACAAATTGTCGTTCGTTTATTTCAAGTTCCTTGATGTTGACTTGAGACCATAGACGGACCTTGATGTCGTCCCGGGGCAAAGCTAAGACCTCTGATGCAGAGGTGGAGGAGTCAGATGAAGAGCCAGTGGCACTCGGGTCAGCTTCAGAAAATTGTAGCACTGTTACCAAGACTCCTCTTGGGCGGAACACTGGTTTTTCTTTTGCCCTTCTCTACCGATTCTTTTGGTCAATTTTAGCGCAGCTCAAATTTTGTTTTTGCACCTTTTCAACTCCAAAAAATAAGATGTTCATTCATTGCGTCACTGGCTGCAAATAAATTCAGTTCACAGCCCTCCATCACCCGTCACCTGAACTTACAGTCGAAATACTACAGTAATCCAAGATCCTTTTGATGGGAGCCCTTCAATTCTTTTATGAACTTCCGAGTGTGTTACAGACCTCGACAACGGCTCATGCAGAAATGCCCTCCTCCTTCTCAATTTCCTCCTTGCTCAAGCACCACTTGTCCTGCGGCTTCTTGTGAAGGCTCTTCTCATAGATATCCTTGCTCCACCACTCGCTCCAACTAGTCGAGAATATCTGCTCCAGATCCTCAGGGAAATCATCGCGCGTAAAGGCACGGAGAATGCTCGCCGCCCCTACCAGCCGCAAATTTCAGTCTATTATATGGATTTCGGGCCAGGGGAAATGACTCACCCTCCGGAACGGTCTTTGTATCAGGCATGTCCATCGTAAGGGTTATCCCCACATTTCGACCAATACCCGTGTTAGGAATTAGTCCGGGCGAGACAACCACGACCGTACAAGCACCCGCCAGCTGGCGACGCCCCCAGTGGGCTCCCAGCAGCTGCGCAAATTTAGTCTCGGTGTATATTGTCCTTTCATCTGCGCCAGAGCCGCCTTTGAGATTGTCGTCGAGGGCAGCTGGTGCAGAAGCAATTACTTCGGGGAATGTTACGATAAATTCGACTTACCCGCATCCGAGACCTGCCGCACCGCCCCGCTCGAGACGACCACAATACGCGACCAAGAAGCGACCAGCTCGTTCCGCAGCGTATGCACGAGGTAGTGCTGGGAGAGATGATTAACCGCATATGCCTCGTACCAATGGAGCTCTGCTTCGTGCCGTCGGTTCGAATCCCTGCATTCAGGAACAAATAGTCGAGCTTATCCTTCCTGAGCTTTTGGAACATTTTCTGAGCGAAAGTTTTGACGCTGTTGAGATCTGACAGCTCAAGCGGGAGAACGGTCAGACTATGCGTGCTACTGTACAATTCGAGCACGTTGAACACTTCCTTGGTTTTCATAGTATCCTTCGCGCCAAGAATGAATTTGTACGGCTGCGCCTGTTCCAGGAGCTGTTTGATTACTTCGAAGCTCTAGGCATGCTTTTGAGTTTGGGTTTCCCTTGTGAGAGAGAAGTGGACTCTACCAAGCCAGACGAGGCACCTGTGGCTATGACTGTTTTCGCGATGGTGGTCATTTGTAAGTGAGGTGAGTTATTCACTTACAATATAAATCCACCATCGCGCTGCGCAGACGTTGGGCCGGCCGGCCCAATCCATGACCATCGTTGGTGCTATTGTGGGCCGCTCCATGGTACGTATAATTTATCCCCATTTTCATCGGCTTCTACAGCCCGAGCGCTGGACAGACTCACCTTCTTGACAATAATTCGGTTATGGTGGTACATCAAAGGTTTTCTGGTATCTCCGGCGTAAGAAACTTCACGGTGTCTCATACTTTTCGGGAACAGCTGTACACAGGTTTCGACATCCAATGTCGGATTCGGAGAATCGGCTTTTGCTCCTGTGTTTTCGTAGCAGCGCCCGAGGATGAATGTTCACTGCGTACAGAGGGACGAGAGGGTCTGTCAGCACACCATGTATCGACGTGTCAGCACACAGGTGCACACGCGTCCACAAAGGAGTGCTGATGGTCCCTCTGAGCACAGTATTTTTTCATTGCTGAGTCCTCCAGGACCAGGAGCTTGTTGGGAGCTTGATTTGCTTCCGAGTCAACGTACTGCACGCACGGAGCTTTTCAGTGTGATCAAAAAGAGTGGAGGCTTACAGAAGACTTGTGGCTATGACTTCTTTCGCGAATCGCGACAGTGTAGACTTGTAACCAGTCTGCTCTACGGCATTTGAGGTACTGCAAGCAGTTTGCCGTAGGCAGACTGGTACATCTCGGAATGATCAATTGGCCTGCGCACGGGGTTTGAATTTTTTCCTTCTGGCCTGTTCTGACCTCAATTTATGTCAAATGTCTAGACTCAAAAGGGTAGAAAGAATCTGATAGCCAGTGACTTGAAATCTGTCTCTTTAGAGTTTCCACTAGGCTTCTCAGGACAATGCAAAAAACCTTCAAATATACTTGGGAATTGATGGCACCCGCGAAAGTAATTTGATGGCCGTGATCGGCCTCACTCAAAATTTCAAGCTCCTCGCTCAGCCCAATTGTTTGACCCGAGGTGTACCAGTCTGCCTGCGGCAAAGTGCTTGCACTAAGACATGCCGCAATAGCAGACTGGTTACGAGTCTAGCGACAGTGGCCATTTTTTGCCCTAGAATTTTGCGACCTCGCACGACGCATGTATCCCAAACCATGTCATGGCACTTGACATCATACATATGATGTACACATCGGGATGACGTGATCGCAATGATTCGGGTCGCGCCGGAAAATACCTCGCTCTTTCATGAATATGCCCCCTATATCTCTATGATTTCTGAACTTTGACGCGTCGAAAACGCGCGGATGAGTGGTACACCGCTTTCAAGTTGGGACGTGAGGAGGCCGCGTGATGGCCGGGCATGCACGTGATTTCCCAAGGCTTTTGTTGCCGTGCTTAGTCTCTTACCAACTCCCTCTCCGTGCCTCGCTCTGGGGCCGTGCTGCCCGCTCTTTCTTGCGGCAATATGTCAATATTACGAAGATTCCGTCAAGGTGTAGAAGATGGTCTCGTAATTCTGTAGCGCCCATTGGCCGGCGGACTTCAGCTGAGGGCCTAGGGCGGAACAAGTGGCCTCGAGCATTCAGACTGGTAGGACGTCGCTTGTGCCTTGCGGCAGGACGTGTGAGCGTACGAATTTTCTGACTCTGGGCTGGTTGTGGACTTCGCCGGGGCTTGGTTGAAGACCACTTTGGCTTGTTCGCCAGGCCGCCATCAAGCAAGGACTTTCAAATCGTTTCCTTGTGCGCGTTTTGGCTGGAACACATCATCGTTGACGCTATTCCCAGCGCTGCTCTATTACTTAATGGTAGCGAGTTTCTCTCAGTGCGCGGTTCTATCTCCGTTGATAAACGGCCTCTACAGCCCACCCGTGGGACCAGTTTCATCTTCTTGACAATAATTCATGATCAGGTATAAGAGTATTTATGCGAAGCAATTCTGCAAAAGCCAACACATCGAACCCACGATGTGGTCTCGCAAAACGTTTCTTTTTCTCGTGTCCGCGTCCTGGCCCGCGCGTGCATACACCTGGCCTAGTCCATTCGACGCCCTTGAGGACGCGTACACCGTATCCTCAGGTTTCGGTTCCAGCGGAATTGTCGACGAAGTCACCCCGTGCTCACAGTCACCCGGCAGTGGATCCGCTCCCGGCCGCCAGAATACCGCAGAATGGTTGAGAACGTACGTCCTATGCGGCCCTGCGTGCTATATCGCTGACGTCGCTGTACTAGTGCCTACCATGACATGGCGACCTACAATTCCACGACGGGGCTCGGCGGCCTTGACGGTTCGATCGGGTTCGAGACGAACCGGCCTGAGAACGTCGGTAGTGCTTTCAACACGACTGTGTCTTTTTTCGCTCCGCTGCAGACAGCGCAGACCTCATGTCAGTGATGATATCTTAGTTGAAGTTGAAAACTCAATGATTGGATTGATAGTTTCTGACCTGCTTGCTTTGGGGTAAGTGCCTTGCCTATTATTCTCATTTCTGGCATTGAGTCTCTTTCAGCGTTATTCTTGCTATCAAAAATTGTGCCGGTCCCAGTGTTGCCTTCCGCCCAGGACGCATCGACGCGACGGAGGCTGGGCCACCGGGTGTCCCGCAACCCCAGGAGTCTCTGCAAACCCACATTGCCGAGTTTGCCCGCCAAGGATTCAATGCAACCGAAATGATCGCTCTTGTCGCCTGCGGTCATACCGTAGGCGGCGTCCATGAAGTCGACTTCCCGCAGTCCATCCAGGGCGCCATCACACCAGATAATCCCGACGGAGTAGTCCACTTCGACAATATGTGTACGACAACCATATGTATTTTATCCCCTCCTCCCGCCCTTTCCGATGACTGAAATCTTGGAAAGCGCTACGCAGTACATAAACGGCTCGACTGTCGACCAGCTCGTCGTTGGTTTCAACCACACAACCAACTCGGATGCGGCCATTTTTGCGTCGGACGGCAATCAGACGATGCTCGGGTTCGCTCAGAGCAACGACGATTTCCTCTCCCGGTGCGGTGATCTCCTTGGGCGGATGTTGAACACTGTCCCCGCTAGCGTCGAGCTGGGCGACGCTATCGAGCCATTGCCGGTGAAGCCTTACCAACTGTCGCTGGTTTTCAACGCCACTGGAGGCCTTCAGCTTACTGGAAATATTCGGGTACGCTGTCTGTGTTCCTCTAGCCAATTAAACTTACCGGAATTCTGTCTCAGATATTTGGGACCTCCGCCGCAGCCGCTGCTACGAATCCGGCCGACATGCCCGTTCAGTGTGTCGTATTTTTTGGATCTTTTCCTGCATTTTGATTTCTTGAATAGGCTCCTATGGACGGACAGACATGGCGAAACCTCTCCGAGCTACTCCACGACTGCGACTTGGGGCTCTTTCCTCGAGGCAACCAGTCTCTTCGGAAGCATACAATTTTTCGATATAAATGCGTTCATTGATCCCTCCGCCGGGATCTCATCGTTCGTCGTCGACTGGGCTTATGACGCGGACGGCCCGCTCACGAAGTCCGACAACGGGGGCGGCGGGTTCCCTTTCCAGGACGTGGTGATCTTCCAGCGCGTCAACAGCTGTCACGGCGCCGTAAACGAAAACTCCACGATCAACGCGGTGGTGTGTATCTGCCTTCGTATCTCCTCTCATACACCCGAACTCCTTCGCCTTTAGATTCGGAACGACATGAGCGCCGTGTCCTCCGCGTACCTCGACTACACGTTCTCGAGCACGCAGGAGGGTTCTCTTGCCTTCAAACAAATCACCATCCACACCAGACTCATACATACGGGGAACTCGTCCTCACCTTTCTACGACACATACAGCGCCGTGTTCGTGGCAAACGACGGCTTCCTCGGCGTCAATGCGAGCATTGTATCCTTCAACCTCGGTGCCGTCGTCGGTGGGACCACGTACGAGTCGCTGAATAATCCCCAGCTCTTTACGCCGTGCTAGGCTCCCATTTTGTTGGCTCATTGGGACTTTTCGTGTGCATTTGGGACGATTCTTTGGGCTGTTTTGTGCCCATGAACGATGAACAATTGCTATTTTTCGCAACATTTCTCCTAGTATTGTTAGGTTTCTCCTCGAGCTACTTTATGCGTCTCCTTGAAATATGAACGGTTACTTGCAACAGACACAAACTCAGACTAGTGTCTCTCTTGAGACTGAACGAATACTTACGTTCGACGCTCTACCCTTCATGCACACGATTTCCGCTCAGCTCGGTACTCAGTACGACGAGGGATGTTTCAATAACGTCTGGGTTGAAACAGATCGGCCGCTGAGAGGAAACAGAGAAATAAAAAATAAAACTCACCCCACCATCGATCAACACGGTCTCCCCGTTCACAAACCAGTTCGCAACCAAAAACAGAGCGAGCGAGCCCATGTCACGCGTCGAGCCAACGCCGCCTTCTGCCGGGACCTCGAACCCAAAGTCAACGGAGGCCGGGAGGGTGGAGCGGCCATGCTCGTCTGAAGTGGGGGTTGTCATCTGTGGAGGGAGGCATAGTTAGTTATGGACATTGGAGATTACTGGAGGATACATAGACTCCAGAGGTGCGGACCTGGGTTGCGAAGAGACCTATATAATGATATAGGCAGTGGTCAGGTTGAATGACGCGGGAAAGTGAGAGGGAGAGAAATACATACCTGGCGCGATGCCGTTTACGCGGATCCCAAGCGGGAGAAGCTCATGCGCGAGGGACGCGGTTGCATGGCCCAACGCACTCTTAGAGAACAAATACGGGAAGCTGCAGGAGCCGGTGGCTGGATCCTTCGTCCACCCGTTCATCGACGAAGTCATGACTACCTGCGGCGCGAACCGCGGCGCCCCTGCCCCGTCTTTGACCCCGACGGCTTTCCATGCCTCGAGCAAGGGGAGAAACGCAAACGTCAGCCAGTAGGGCCCCACCGCGTTCGTGTTGAGGACGTCGCTGAACATATCCTGCGATACATTATCAAAGCACGCGGCGACGAAGTCCGCGGCGGTGGCGCCTGGTGGCGGGCGCACGTAGTTCCCGCCGAGGATGCCCGCATTGTTGAAAAGGACGGTGATGGCTTTTTCGCGGGCGGCGATGGTGGCCGCGAGACGTGTCGCTTCCGACTAGTGGATAGATGTGAAATGAAGAAAATTTGAAAACATCATGGGAGGCGGACGCACCTTGAGCCGGACGTCGCCCGCTAAGCCATACATCCGCCCGCGCGTGGGCCCCTTCTCAGATGCCGCGTTGTAATTTGCGCATACCCTGGTTTGTTTTGTGTTAACGTGCGAATTTCACGATTTTGAATATATCATGAAGAGGAAGCCACCTACTTGTCGAGTTGGTCCTGCACGGGCCCGATAATGTACACTGTCGCGCCGTTGGCAACGAGCGTGGAGGCGATCATCATGCCTATTCCCTACAAGTTCAATGAGGAAGCATGACAGGCGAACCAGTCCCAGAGTAAAATCCATACAGTTCCCCCGCCTGTGACGACGGCCACAACACCGCTGAGGTCAAAGACATTCCTTGCAGTGAGGGACTCGAGAATAGCATCTGTCATGTTGTATGAGGAGGTTGGAAGTGATATGTGACACAGTGGCAGGTTTGGAGTGGGACCGGGTCCACGTGGACAATTATTCAATGACCTCAAGTTCTCAACCCCAGTGGTTAGAGAATCATAAACGTCGGCCTGCGCACATCTAAAACTATTACAGCAATCCCTGAAGGCCAATTACCGACCTCAATGCATAAGTTTGTCTGTTCCATCGAATTTTGCGGTTGAACATAAAGTTGAACTACCTCGGCGGTTGCCGAGCGGGGCCGGCAGACTCCGAGTAAAGGACTTAAAAAAATAAATTCCCTTCTCGACAACCAAGAATATATCAAGTAGCTTCATGAGAGGGTTTTTCATTTCGTGTTGCATGGGAATTTATTATCTGCACTCATTCTTGCCTGACCCTTGCTACAACCATCAACATTTCTGAACCGCGCCCGGGCATCTTGGGCTGTGAAATGTGCCCTCCGGTGGACTCTACGACTGTCTGCGGTCCCTCAGGCAGCGAGAGTGTAAACCCGCCGACAATAACCGCGAGAACGACCTACCCCGAGTCAGCTCCATGTACGAAATTCCCTGACACTTGCAATACCTTCACGAGTGCCAAAGAAAATTCTGCACCGAGACACGTCCTCGGCCCGTCGCCGAATGCAAGGTGCCTGTTTCCAGGGAAGTCGACGTTGTTCCTGTCCTGCCACCACCTCCCTGGATCGAACTGCGGAAACCCGGGGCCCCAGAACGTCTCCGACGTGTTGACGTACCGGATCGGCACAGTGACGACGGTGCCTTTCGCTACTTTGATGCTCGTGATAGTTTCCCCCGAATTTGCGGCAATGGGGGAGCTGAGAGGGATAACGTCGTCCTCGGCGGCCTGTTGATGTGCAATAGGAATTTGTATAGCACGAGAAATACAAGACCTACAACACGAGTGGTGTCACCTATCGGGGAATGCAGGCGTAGAGTTTCATAAACAACGGCGTGGAGGTAAGGGAGTTTCGAAATCTGACTGTAGTCCGCAAGATCGTTGACTTGGACGAGTTCAATTCGAAGTTTGTCTTGGAAACTGGGGTTTTTAGCGAGCTCGACGAGCACCCACTTGAGAAAGGTTAGCAGATCGAATTGCGATCACCCCGAGATAAATACATACACCGAGGCTTGCTGGAGGAATTGACGATGCAATTCAAAACAGTTCAGCATGTGGAATGGGCGGTTCACTCACAAGCGGCGGTTTCAAAACCTGTGTAGACCAGTGATCAGCAGTCCAGTCAAAACCAGGAGAGATGGATCAGCCCAACCAGAAAACAAAAGCGTATTCTAATTCGACGAAACTCAGTTTTCATTCCGAGCGGATTTCAACAATGCGCACATACCATCTAAGGAAGCGTGCATCACGCTAGATTAATATCGCCTGCGTGAGTTAATGGACAGCGAACTCACCTGCGCCAAGACCTCGGCATGCGACAGTCGGAATTCCCCCGCAGGATGTTCAGCGAGTGATTTGACTGAAAACGGTTCAATCCCCCAACAAAAACTCGGAGAACAGAACATACTCAACAGCCCGAGAACCGACCCGCTCTTCCCAGCGCTCCTCTCCAGGACGTCCCCGGCGATGCGGCTCATCGCTGCCAGGAAGTCGTTGATGATGCGGTTCTTCGCGGTCGGGAGCGCCCGCAGACTCGGCGCCAGGGCTGCGAGGCGGAAGAGCGCGTCCGAGAGCGAGCGCGTGCGTGGCGCGCGGAGGGTGTAGAGCGCAGCGGTGGCGAGGCAGTAGCCGCCGCTTAAGGACTCGAAGTCGTGCGAGAAGCCGGCGACGCCTAGGCTGTCGAGGCTGCGGTTACGATTATGATAAGTATGTGGAATAAGGGACGAATTGTTTGGCCCACACGACGCTGTTCATCCTGGGGTTCGGTCGAGTGTTAGGAAATAAAGAAAAAAGAGAGTTGACAGAGGGCGGACCAGTTCTGGATGTCGATGACCATCCCCCGCCGGGACTCGAGGGCGCGGGTCCACATGCTTTCCATCTACGTATTAAATACGAAGTGGCTGAATGCAGGCAGAATGGGGGTCAGGCCATGATACACACCTTGTGCGCCATCGCGAAGAACGTGGGCGCGAAATTTTGTTCCACGGACGCTTCGGTGAACAGCGGGGCCAGCGCTTGGCGATGACTTCAAAAACGAATTGGATTTTGAAGCTCCGGTTAAGGTGGATAAATACAGACCCAGAGTGTCGTTCTCCGTCTGCCCACGTCAGTCCGCGTCCCGCCTGCCCAAGTAGAAACGATTTTCAATGTGATACTGTGATACATGATTTACCAAGTTCTTCGTCGCCTCCCGCACAAAGTCTGGGGTGCGATATATCAGCGGTGCGTTCGCGTAGAAATGAGCTGCAAATGGACGCACTCAGTATTATAGCGCCTGCTTAATTCTTAATTCCCATACTCACCGATCGCCGTCGCGTCGCAAAGGACGATCTCCCGCGAGAACAGCCCGGTGGGGACTTGGAATGCAGGGCCGTACCGGGCAGCCAACACCGCAATGTCCATGGCCTCTCCCGACGATTGCTCGGGCCCGCGGAGAGTAGTCGTATAGAGCACGCGCCGTAGCGTCCGCGTCGCAGTGCGCGCTGCCCAGACGAGCAAGAGGAGCGCGAAGGTGTAGACGATCCAGAGGCTGGCGAGGAGAATGAGGCGGTCTTGGCTATCCATGGCCATTCGGTGCCACGTAGAGATGAGCCCAGCGCTGGTCTACATTTATTTGAATGCGCGGGGGGTGGGGGCGATCTACTTCCGAGTAGCATACGGCACTCCGACCGCTACGGCGGCAGTTCGCGTTCCTTTTCCGGGAGAAAGGCCCGAGGGACGTTTGTTTAACAGCGGGTGCGGGCTTAGGCCTCAGGTCTAGCGAGTTGCGAGGGCTTGTGTTGGAGGAAGATCGTCCTGCGAGTCGCATTCAAGCCTTTTCCTGAACTCTCCTAAGCATTCAACGCGCGTCTTGGTGCCCCTCTTCACTTCGCACCGCTGGCCTGCCCTTTGTCTCTTCTCTCGCGAGTCCGCTCCACGGACCACCTACCTTGCTCGGGTCTGTGCGGCAATTGAATCGCATATTCGTCACGCGACGGTAAGCATTCATCCAATCTTTCTTACGGATTTGAAAATTTACTTCAACTCACAATTGTGCGTGAAATCAGGACTGTAACAGGTCGAAACATAATACAACTACATACACATTACTCCAAAACGACCTCCATCTCATTGATCTCACTGCCTCCCTGCGTTGTGGACGTGAAAACATCGGCACCAGACGCTAGAGAGTCGATCAGGAGGGCCAACCGAGAAGCACCTAGGTTGGGTTCCTAGCCGGACGTAAAAAAAATCAGACCAAGAACAGACGAGGGACCAATTTAATACACGCACCTTGACACGGATTTCCTCCAGGTCATCCTTGAAGCCATCAGCAACGGAGGCCATCCAGAACTTTTTAAATCGCGCTTTCATGGCTTTCTCGGCATCCTCGTGAGTGGGCGCATCGCGCGGCGGAAGAAAGGAGGGTAATTCTGCCGATGGGGGTGGGGGGGAGGGAGAATTGCGGCGCGGCGGAGGAGCAGCTTTGGGTGCTGGTTTTGACGGCCCCGCAGTCTGTTCGGCCTCAGAGGCAGAGTCCGATGAATCCGAATCCGAATCCGACTCTGATTCGGACGAAGAGCTCGAAGATTCAGACGACTGGGCTGGTGTAGGAACGCGGGGTAAAGGAGCCTTCTGGACGACCTCTGCCTCGGAGCCTGAATCTGAAGACGAGGAAGACGAAGATGAAACAGAAAACGCGCGTCTCTTGCGTTTTCTAGTCCGTTTTCTTGGTGCGGATGATGGAGGCATGAGGAAAAAACCTTACTAACCCTAACCTTACCAGCCGAAACGTGGGATCCATTTGATGTCCGATCGGCAAATTTTGTGCTTCCTTTCCGCGTCCATCATGGCCGATAAAGTAGTCGGAATTCTCGGTAAGGGTGCGCAAACTAATGTAATCGCTAAGCAGGGCATAGACCGATGCTTTATTCAGGCTTTTCCGCGATCCTAACCGATCTTTAAATTCCGTCTCAGGCGGTGGTCAACTCGGACGTATGCTCGCAGCGGCCGCTTCTCTTCTCAACATAAAAATTGTCATCCTCGACGTGGGCGAACACGGTCCTGCCAAGCAGGTTTTGTTCCCGACCTCGTCCCAATTTTCTCACATCGACGGCTCTTTCACCGATCCCGCTAAAATTCAAGATTTGGCCGCAAAGGTGGACGTGCTGACCGTCGAGATCGAGCATGTCGATGCAGATGCATTGGCCCAGGCCGGATGTCCAATCCATCCTAGCCCCAGCACGATAAAACTCATACAGGACAAACTCGCCCAGAAACGGCATCTCGAAGCGCACGGCTGTCCCGTGTCCAAGTTCATTCCCGTGCAGTCCACAGTCGGATCTATCCACGCCGCCGCAAAAGAGCTCGGGCTCCCCCTCATGCTGAAAAGCCGCACACTGGCGTACGACGGCCGCGGTAATTTCGTCTTGCGCGAGCTGTCGCAGGTGCCCGAGGCCCTCGCGGCGCTTGGGGACCGCCCCCTCTATGCAGAACAGTGGGTCCCCTTTACGCATGAGATTGCTGTGATGGTCGTCCGGAGTACCACCGGGGAGGTGCGCGCGTACCCCGTCGTTGAGACGATCCACAAGGAGAACGTCTGCCATCTGGTTTTCGCGCCGCTGCGGACGCGAGACGCGACGCTCTCTCGGCGTGCCCAGCATGTAGCGGAAGATGCTATCAGGACCTTCGAGGGCGCCGGCGTCTTTGGTGTCGAGATGTTCCTCATGGAAAATGGTAACCGAATAGCATTTTTCAGGCAGATGTTGAACGCGATCCAGGTGGCCTGTATATCAACGAGATCGCGCCAAGGCCGCATAACTCCGGGCATTATACCATCGAGGCATGCGAAACGTCACAGTACGAGAACCACCTCCGCGCCATCCTGTCGCTGCCCCTGGGCTCCACAGCGCTCAAGGTCCCCGCCTGCGCCATGCTCAACATCATCGGGCTCTCGTCCTCGATGGCCGAGGTCAAGGCGCTAACCGACGTCGCCCTGACCGTCCCGGGTGCCAGCGTCCATCTGTACGGCAAGGCGGAGTGCCGCAACGGCCGCAAGATGGGGCACATCACCGTCGTCGCCGAGTCGGATGCGCAGCTGCGCACCCGTCTACGCGTCCTCCTCGACGCTTTACCCTCTAGCCCGCTCGCGGAGACAGATCTCTATGCGCCCGCGCCACCCGCCCCAGGCTCCGGCTTCTCGAGCGCGCATCCGCTGGTAGGGGTGATTATGGGCTCCGACTCGGACCTGCCCGTCATGCTCCCCGCCGCGCGCATGCTCGACCACTTCGCGATCCCGTACGAGTTGACGATTGTCTCAGCACACCGCACGCCCGACCGGCTGGTTGCGTACGCGCGCTCGGCGGCCGCGCGCGGGCTGCGGACGATCATCGCGGGCGCGGGCGGCGCGGCGCATCTACCGGGCATGGTCGCGGCGATGACTGCGCTGCCCGTCATCGGCGTCCCCGTCAAGGGCAGCACGCTCGATGGCGTCGATTCGCTGCATAGCATCGTGCAGATGCCGGTATGTCTTGTCCTTGCTCTCCCATTTTTTTCTTTTGGTTCTCATGGTTTGAAGCGCGGGATTCCGGTGGCGACCGTCGCCATCAACAACGGAATGAACGCGGGGTTGCTCGCGGTGCGCATCCTGGCCGCGGGCATGCCCCGCCTTGTAGACGCGATGGATGCGTATATGAAGAACATGGAGGGCGAGGTGCTTAGCAAGGTGGGGAAGCTGGAGGAAGTCGGGTGGGAGAAATACTCCCCCGCGAAGTGATCAGCGGCTGTTACCGAGTATTCTGGTCGTCGGCGCTTACTGGAATTTTGAACCTGTACGACTCGTTGGCGCCTACCGTTTTCGTTCAACGGCTCTCGATGTAAACAAGGTAATCGTCACTGAAGAAGACCGAATTGTCGTCGCGCAACAAGAACAAGACAAGCGATGGCAGTTCCCCGCCAATGAGGCGGATTTAGGCAACAGCCTGCTGCGACATTTCCACCACCTTTGAATGCTTACCATTCCTCCAGTCCTGACGGTCTTCTCGATCTTCTTCTGACACGGTGTCACCGGGATCTGTCACCAACGGCTGCTGTCTTGAAGGTCTCTCACTCCGCACTATACTCATTGGCCATGCATGGCCACTCCGACAGCCACGGCGCTAAACTCGCGGACACCCGTTCACCGTTGGTTCAACGAGCGCTCTTCCCGCGCGCACACCTTCCGTTCTCGTCTTCAACAGCGTCATTTGAACATTTTACAGTCGAATAATCGTACATGGTTCTGTGCATGATCTAGCGGATTGATGACGAACGCATCAACATTCGCCGTGTAGTTGTCGCGAAATTATTGTGCTAACATCTTTATCAGCCGCCCGCCTCTTGTTTAAGAACAAGGTTTAAGCGGAACCCGACGAGCCGATGTGTTCTATCGACGGCGGATTCGACGGGGCCTTGGTGAGGCCGCCAACGCAGCTCAGAATAGGAATGTAGATATTTTTATTCCATTCTTTCTGGCATTTGTCTCTAGTCCCGACGCACGGTCCTCTGGCTTCCTAAATTCGACGCATCGCTTATGTTTCTACCGAAACCCCTAATATCTTGCCGGAGACCGACCGCGACGGCGACCTTGCGCAATTTACCTCCCGGAGGTCGCTCAAATTGGGAATTGATGATGCTTCGCAGTACGGGCCATCATTTTTTTTTGTTCCGTTCAAACTCGCAGTATTCGTTCTCGTTCATCTCCGTCCAACTTCGGGGAACTGAACCTTTACCTTGCTAAATCTCCCCAAGGCCGATCCTTCTCTGAAGATCATTATTGATGGATAATTCTATTGAGAAACCCGGGGTGCAGACAGAAACCCCCGCTTATTCGGAAGTCCATGAATTATTGAACTTTGGGGGGTTTCTCCGTGATCCGGGCCTCCGGCCGGAGGAGAAATGTGTACGCAATATCCCAAGTCCGCAGAGGTGTTGGGATACATGTTTTGCCTGAGTTTCGCGGTCTTGAGGGATTCTACTTGCTGCTGTTCGCTCCACACTGACTGGCCGAAGTTGAAGTCCGGCATAGCCTCGGCACGCAGACGGCACATCAGCTTTGTCTTCGGCCACCTAACCCATGGTCCGTCAACAGTCAGTGTCATAGCACAGTCTGACAGGCTCTGAACTGAAACTGCCCAACCATGTGGAGGCAATCACATGAGCCGAGGGAAGCCGAGGTTGTCGGATCACAACTCATTTTGCACAGCTATCCGACACTGCGTGATCAGAGAGTGGTATGAAGGCCAGAAGGTGTCTGTGGCCATCAGCTGTACCCACTCCAACCATTCTGTGCCGCGCGCGATGCCGCTTGATGCCGCACGGCAACACGGCACTGTTTTCATGGATCCATCCGATGACATCTCCGCTGATGAAAACGACATGTGCCGTGTGCGTTATTTATCACTCGGTTTTGCCGCCCTACTGCAGTCCAAATTAGGCAGGTCACGGCGAGGGCACGTCCGGCAGAAACCTGAGTTTCTGGATAGACATTTATTTCTAGGTGGGGTTTCTGTCTGTACCCCGGGTTTCTCAATAGAATTATCCAATTATCGATGACGTCTGATAACATTCAATCGCACACCGCCTTATTCAACACAGCACCGAACAGAAAATCTTCAGCATTTCCAGAATGCCTTATTCTCTTCGGTAGCTCCTTCAGTACTATATATCGCGCGTGTTGCCTCATGCTCCCACTATGAAAGTCGAGGCATTCATTAGTCTCTTCACATTAAAAGGGTACTGTGAGTAAAGTCGATCAGCGGTAAACGGCTTCCTACTGCCCTATAGAAAGTTTAACCAGTTCCCGATTTTCCCCTCCTTTATCTATTATCTGGGGTCCGTCGGCATGGAGCCCGGTTGCAGGATTTCCGAACAGCGCCCTAGTATCGTGCTGCGCATGCACTCCTCTACAGCCTTCAGCAATCTCCACCGTCCCCGACATTGTTTCACCGACTCACCCACTAGCTCGAAAACTTAAACTTTAATTGGGCCTGGAATTTCCCACCGCGTATGCGACCTCGACGCCGGAGTGTTCGTTCGAGAATTTATTGGTGCGAGCATGCTCGGCGAGCATTCCGTGTAAAGACCGTAGTCGACGCCAAGTTGACACCTCGCCGCCAGACTGAACCGCTTCAGGAATTTATTTCCCGCGTTTTTCGTGTTGTGCCGGCATTGGATCGCGTCAGTAGATCATCTGATGGAACTTTTCTTGTCTTCTCATAAGCGAGCCTCCGGCGTGCGGGATGGTATAGCTTTCTTCCCTTCTTGTTGAGTCTATCTCCTCGCCAAAATGGCCAAAATGCTCGAAGAACCTGTGACCTATCCCCCTAGCGGAGGCTACCCGTTGTATCTCACTGCAAAACGCTACTGGCTCCCAGCTTTTGAGGCCAACGCTAATGACCCGGCAGCACTGACACTGTTCTTCCTCCATGCTACGAGCTTCCACAAGGAGACCTGGATGCCGACACTGGACGCAATTTTTGCCTTGGCTTCATCCGAAGGCAGCCCAGTGAAGATTCGCGAAGCTTGGTGCTTGGACTGCCCTAACCACGGCGCATCCGGGCAGATGAACGCGACCGTGCTGCTTCAGCCTGAATTCTTCCTCAACTGTACGCGGGATATTGTCTTTTTCAGCCTTTAATTTGATACCAGATCCTAGTCTCGGCCGAGAGATACGCGCAAGCAGTCCACCATTTTCTCTCCATTGGCCCCGATCAAGGCGCCACCGTTGACTTCAGAAAGAGAAATCTTGTGGGCATTGGTCATAGTTTAGGCGGCATTACAATGCAAGTACTCTGCATTTTATTCTAACTTCAACGGTCTCATTCCTCGTAGAACGATGTTGCAAGCGATCGAGCCGGTCTTCCCGTTTTCGTCGCTGATACTCATCGAGCCACTGCTGAGTCCGGCAGGCAGCCATCATCTGCGACGGCTCCGCGAAGTCCTTGTCAAGGGTGCCTATGAACGGCGTGACGTATGGACAGACCGTCAGCAGGCAATGGCGGCTTTGAAGCGTCGGGACCGCACGAAAAAATGGGACCCGCGCATCCTCAACATCTTTGTAGTATGTGCATTCACTCACAATGAATACTTTCAAAAACTCACACCTTCGCAGGAATACGGGGTCCTGGAGCACCGTAAGTAATTTCTTTTAGTACCAGCTCGATGCTCACGTATCTCAGCTGGCGCGCGGTATCCGGAGGGCGCATATCCAGGCGTCACCTTGGCATGTACCAGGGATCAGGAAGCGGTCAGCGGTGTTCTTTCTAATCTCCACCGCACCGGCTCAATGCCGTCTAGGCAATGTACCGCGACCCTGACGGCGCGACGAAACCCATGGACACGCTGAACCGCATGTGCCACACGCGCCCCGTCCACCTCATCCTCGGCGGCATCCCCGATTTCGTGTACGACTATTTGCTTGTTTTCCCAATCATCTGTCCTTACGCCGAGACAGTCCAAAACGCGTGCACAAGGCCATCATGGAGGCGACCCCATACGCATCGATAACCACCATCGAGGACGCAGGGCATCTGGTGTGCATGTCCCTCCTAGTCTTGTGTGATTCTGACTGGTCTTCGCAGATTGTGCAGGAGGTCCCTGACCGCCTCGGCAAGGCCATATACGATGCGCTTGCAATGAATGCACGCCCGCGTAGCAAGCTATAGTGTCATGGACTCAACGTTTCATTTAGTATATCGCGCGGTTTTGCGCGGTCCCCGTGTAATTTTCTTAACCACAATTTAGTCCCAGTCAATCTTGTAGTCGATAATAATTTCCTTATGGCTGCGGTGTGCGCAGATTTAAATAAACAATAATTTCTGTGGTAGCCCCACCAAAAAAAAAATTCGAAACTATATATTTTCATTGATTTTCTTGCTTCAAGGCCTGTGGTGAGTTTCAGAAAGCTAATCTCTACGAATGTACTAAGTACTTACCATCTCTTTCAATCCCTCCAAGAAGTCAATCAGTCACGTTGACCCCACGTGATGGGCGCAGGCGCGTCGGCCCACAAGACAGGGCCAAACAATATTCGCCCCGTTAGCCACGACCCCACTTACCCTGCCCCGCGCGGCGCAAATCGCACGCGCGTAACGATTTGCGAACTCTTTCTGTCACTACAGCCGTACCTTCTGGAGAGATCAAAATGTATTGAGGTTTAGAACGGATTTATCGGTCAATCTTCGCCAGTGGGATATAGACCTGAAACATCCTTTTTTTAGAACCCAGAAGTTCGCGCGAGGAGACGATAATTTGGACATAAAATACAATGCTTTTAGGGAAAGAAAAATAGCGATGGGCGATCACAACACATCCAGCTGAGTCTGCACATGGTTATAGATGAAGGCACTCTGGAGCTCCTTTTGCTCCTGGTCTTCCTCTGGTTCCAATCCATCCTCATCTCGAGCACGCCTGTAATTGCGCCTATAATTTTGATAAGTCTGCGGCACCGACTTGGGGCGGGACAAGCTGTTTTGCACGGAGGTCTGCACGTCAACAAGGTGCACTAGCTCGCGATGCCCGTCTACGACACCGACTACCGCCTTGACATTTTTGAGTGCCTTCGCACTGTCTCCCTTTTCCGCGACCGACTCGGCAACAGAATCGATGTTCCGCGCTGCTTTGGCAGCAACAAGCTTCCACTCCATGTGCTCCGCAAACGCAAACATCGCGGTGGCCGCTTGGGTGCCCATTTTCAGCAGGCCGCGCTCAACGAGCGTTTCCAAGGTCTTGCGGAACTTTGGAAGCTCGACGTCGAGTCTGCCAATGTCGAGCCGCGGGGGGGTATCGGTAGGGCTCTGCAGGTCAACTCCGCTGCCAAAACTAACTCCATAGTTTTGGTTTTGAAGCTCTTGGTTCCGGGCGATCAAGGCTTGCAACTCGGCGATCTCGGAGGGTGCCTCGCCAACACCGTTCTCCATGTGGAGCCCCGAGGGCGCGGCGTCGACGAGGATCTGAATGATTTCCGGGAAACCCGCCCGAACAGCGCAGTGGAGCGGGATGGATCCATCGACATCCCGCACGAGGGCAGTAGCGTTGGAAAACTCAACCACCAACTGAGCCGCTTTCTTGAACCCGCGCTTGACACAGATATGCAGGGGCTACGCGTACGAATCGAATTAGGGATATTTACGGGTCGGGTATTCATCGGACGTACCGTGTTGAGGCGGCCTTTGGACTGCTGCGACAACAATGCCTCCACAACATCTCGAGGAAGCTTGTTGAGGAGATGTTTGAGCAACTCATGATGATTTTTGGCACACATATGGTGGAAAATATTCCATCTGTGTTGTTTAAATGACTCGTTGGGCATAGATACGTAATGCATACCCGTTGATTTGGTCTCTCTCAGCAGGGGATACGGACTTGGCAAGAAGGAAATCGATGAGGGGAGCGTCGCACCCAACTTGAACAGCGAGCATCAACGAATTTACGCCGAGGAATTTAACCCTGTATAAAAATTAGTCACAAGGTAACAGTAGGGTGAAACAGACATTACCGTTCGTGAAGAGAAGACGCCATCAGGCGAGGCGCCTTTTTGAAAAGGTATCTCACAGTGTCCCGATTCTTGCTCACAATCGCCGCTGTGAGGGGAGACTCGCCCAACGGAGTGACCGACCATCCGAGCCACTCGGGGAGCACCTTTTCCAAGTCGGGCGTGCGTTTCAACAGTGTGGCACTGTCGCTGCTGTGGCTGGACGCATAAAATTGATATGCTGTGAGCGGCCGGTCGCCGAGAAGATAATCCAGAACGGAAGTAGCATTGTGCGAGACAGCCTGCCAAACAAGAGGTATTTCCTTCTGGACCTCCGTTTGCGAAGCATTAGGATCGTTGCGTTTGGCGAGATCCGTGCGTTTCTTCCCGTGAACGGATAAGCCGAGATAGACTTTGTTCTTGTCGTTGACGACCGGTATCTCCTCCTCTCGGTGGGCGGTGGGGTTCAAGATCTTGAGACCCAGCCCGGTGCGTCGAATGTACTCGTCCAACATGTCCACCCGATCATGACGGATGATGGAAGTGAGCAAGTAGTTGGGCAAGTCGATGTGCTTCGGTGAATGCTTGTAGAGGTTGAAAATGTTGATAAAAGCCTCAAAGTCGTTATCATCAATCGCCTTGCTGAGTGGTTCACTGGCCAAGCTTCCTCCTTTGAAGAGATCTTTGGGGTGTACGGCACACTCGACGGCGGATGGCCGAGTGGCAATGTCGACGAAATCGATACCATCTTGTTCGATGGTGTAATCGGAGTCGTCCGACTCGTCCGACTCGTTATCCGAGTCGTCTTCTAAATAGTATCATGAGTAACTTGTGACTTGGAGGCAAGGGATAGAAGCGACCAAGATTGATGCCAGAGGTGTTGAATCTGGCCGTCTGTGCGGCAGGCTTATTCTGTGCAGCGGCGATAGCGATAATCAAACGCGCAGTGTCCCAGTGACGCCCAGAAATCGCAGCGAATAATGGTGTCACTCCTGAGAATGAGAAAATTAATTAGCAGCCCAACAGAATAAAAGCTCGATAAAAATACCTGTTGGCAAATAGCGGTTTCCATCGTCTGCAGCTGCTACGCTGATTTGGAGAGGTGTCTCGTCCTTGTTGGCATTCCCAGCGGGCAGACAAAGCTCCTCTATCTTCTCATTCGCCCCAGTGAAGCAAGCCTCAAAAAGCACGTCGTACCGCGCATCCAGGAATTCCATAACTGGCTCTTGTTGGAAGCTGCCGGTCATACGATAATATTTAAATGGTTGGGCGAGGACGGATCTGTTTCCCCGCCTTCCAAAAAGAGTGTTCGAAAAGGCACCGGCGACGATGTTACCAGCCTTCGGTTCAAATGCAGCCGAAACATTGTCTGGGTAGATGGCACTCCATGGTTTGGCTCCACGGTCGAGAAGCAATTTCTCCATGTCAGTGTAATACTCCTTGGCATCGATGAGGTTGGCCCGACGCGTTACTTCCCACCGTGGGACGCCCGTGCTCTCTTTGGCAGCCTGGGCGATCTTGATCCTCAGGTTGGTTGTATAGTTGGCGAGGTGCCCCTTCCATCCCGGAAGCGCGTCGGCAGCAGATATTTCTGGGGGGTCTATCTTGCTATCTATGTCGGCGATTTGCTCCGTTAGCACTGTCAGGGCATACTGTACCCATTCGGTCAACGTCCTGCGATCTTCGGGACGGCTATTTGTCCTCAAAGCCTGCCTGACGCCGATGTTGATCTCAGCGCCGATGTCCGCGAGCAGGCGCACGACATCGTCGTGGCGGCTCAAGGCAGTCTCCACCGGGAGGACATATTGTTTGTCTTGGACATAAGAGAATTGCGAACTACAAATTGTGAACAATCTAAAAATTGAAGAATGAAGAGGTGTGTGTACCTGTCTGCGAAGGCACGCTGGAGGACTTCTTCGGAGGGAATCAACTGGACGCCATGAGCAACCAGTGCTGCGATTACAGAGTAGTTTCCTGCGCTGATGGCGGTCACCAAGGGCGTCATCCCGCCGGTATAGCCTACAGTCGGATAGTTGAGGGCGGTTTTGGCATTGGGATCACAGCGCAGGAACGTAGTGACGAGGTTCGGTTTGTTGGCGAGCACCGCCCGGTGGAAGACGGTGCGCATGGCCGCGTCGGCCGCAGACGAAGAGGCCCCCGCCAAAATGAGACGCTCCGCGATTTTACATGTACGCTCATCGTCATCACCGAGGATCGTCAGGGTCAGCGGAAGAACGGCGTTGGGGCTGCCTTTCGCCTGGGAGACCAGCTTGACGTCGGCGCCAGCGTTCAGGAGTGCCTCCACGACAGGAGGCGATCCAGACACGATTGCATGCGCTAGCGCAGTGAAAGAAAAATCCCAGTCAGCGAGGTTGATCTCAAACACGTCCGGCGCATCCGGCTCGTCCTCAGGCAAGTCGCCCACATTGGTTGGCGAGTCGGACTGCTTGTCCGCTGCTTTAGCCTTGGCTGGCTTCGCGTCACCACTGCCCTCAGAATCACCATCGCCCTCGTCCGTAACCACCATGTCGTCCTCCTCCGAGCTCCAGTCGTCCTCTGAGGACGCACGGTCAGGATCGGCCTTCACACCGGCGGTGGCATCGTCCTCCGCATCAACCGCCTTCGGAACCTGCTCGGCATTAATCGCACTGCGCTCGAGGAGCTTGCGCACGACGGGCAGGAGGTCCTGCTGCGCCGCGAGGTGCAGCGACGTGCGCCCGTCAACGAGTCGCGCGGTCATGCGCGCACCGGCGTCAACGAGATCACAAGCGATGTCCACCGCGTGGCACAGGATCGCGACGTGCAGCGGCGTGCGCCCAACGTGGTCACGACGGTCGATGTCCTGCCCCTGCGCAAGCATGCGCGCCACAGCGGCGCGGTCGTATGCCGCAATGGCCGCGAAGAAGCGCTCGGTGGGTCCGATGTACACCTGCTCGCTCCACTCGCCGACGTCGATTGGGTTGAAACTTCCGGAGAGAGTCTGGCGCCCGGGGTCGTCTTGAATGAACCTATGTGGGTTTTTTTAACATGTGGCCATCCTGAGAATGCAGAGAACGAACGAGATGCGGCCGCGAATATAGCTTTCGTCTTCTTCTGCCTGTAGCTTGCGCTCGTCTTCGTCAATGGGAGCAGGACAATGCTATACATATTCAATTTGATATACAGTGCCAAAGAAATAAAGAAAATACCTCGCAGCAATCGTCCATGCATTCTTCGATGGTCCCAAAAAATGCGGGATGGCGATGCAGCCGACGTCCTTTGTTCTTCGGATTGAATGTAGCTGTTGGAAAGAAGGAAAATTGAACAAGGGGCCCGGATACCGGGGAAAACCGTACAATTCATCCCGAGGTCCTGTTAGCGGCCTCAGTAACCAAAATAAAACAAAAATGAGGGAGGGAGCACTCACAGTTTGATACACGAGCTTGTCGATCCTGCGCGCGTCCCACCCGGGGCCGTACGGGATGTGCAGCGATTCAACATCGTAGTCATTCATCTCAAGCACGCTGAGTGCCATGCCTTCTGCCTTCAAGTCGCCCTTGAACTTGCGTTTCTGGCGCCTGTTGTACTGGTTGAGCGGGTTCGGCCGGCCTCGGAGCGTGCGGCGCGTCTCGAGAAACGCGAACCGCTCGTCGGTGTTGGTGAGCTTCTCGAGCACAAGCAGACGCGCGAGGCCGGTGATGCGCACAATGGAGCGCTCGTAGATCTAAAGCGAAGTTCAATATGAGGTGAGACGGGGTGGCCGGGATGGCACTGACCGTAGGGTCGATGTCCGCGCGCGCGAGGGTCGGGACGTAGACCTCGAAGGCGCGTGCGGAGTACTTGGAGAGCCGGACTTCGTACGAGGGCGAGCGCCGGGTCATGTCGACGGTGTTGCACTGGCGCATCATGGCCACGATGGCGCGCGGGTTCGCATAGACGTGGCTGCCTATCGAACGACCATCAGAAGCAATTACATCTGGACAAAAAGCACTCGCCGTCATATGCACAGCAGGGTGCGTCAATGTCGAACCCGGCGAGAATTTCGGCAGGACTGTTATAGAGCCGGAGGACGATCTGTACCGAACGATAGGGATATTGAGCTAAAATCGAGTCAACAAACGAACAATTTGCAAAATTCGAACGCACAGTGGATGGAGACGGTGTGCTTGGTGCGCACGCAAGTGACGTCCCACGGCACAGAGTCACGCACCGCCTCATAGATCTTGGTGATTTTAAGCTCCGCCTGCATTGAGTGAGCGGGTGTATATTAAAAAGATTAAAAAGAACATTACCTGTTCAGGTGTCAAACCCCACAAAAACAAGTCGACGTCCGAGGTGGGGTACGCTGTCGAGTGGTAGTATTTCCTAATCGACCGTTTGGATACTTTTGCCGCATCGGAAAGGGGGGTGAGACACGCGAGAACGGCGCCCCCGGCGGCTACGACGTTGTTCCAGTCCAGGAGCTGCGAGAGAGACCCCTCGCTGAAGATGTTCCAGTTCTTTTTGAATTCTTCGATGTCGGATACCATGCTCGGGGTCCCTTCCTTGCGTCGGTTGGTCTCCGACAACGGCATGACATACTGTGCGTTGATGTCCGCCTCATCCTTGAGAACCCGAGCTCTGGTGGTACGGATTTCTGCTGGTGCGTCAAAGACGTCGACGAGGCCGACATGGGGGTCGCGGAGATGGGTATTATTCTTGTCTGTCGCGAAAAGACGGCGCAATTGCGTCTCATCTTCAAGCGAGGGTTTCAAAACAGGGTCGAGTTGCACGCCTGGGCCTTTGGGGAGGGCCAGAACGCGTTTGAGGAAAGATTCAACTTCAGGGGATTGTGTGCGAGCCATAGTTGTGTAAAAGGGGGAGGTTTTGGCCGCACTTTATATGACAGGAGACGGAGAAACCCGAAAGAAGGGTCGCCGTGTGGGAAGGATTTTCTCCATTTGGAAACGTCGGGACCGACCACTGTCTCTCCCGCCCTACCGCCATCAGATCCGTCCTTGTCCACATTACATTCCTGGATCCGGAGGTATCCAGGTCTCAGATCGCTAATTGTCCGTCCGACCTCGATCATCGACTTTATTCCCACGCCTTAACCCTAGAATTACCCTAATCCTACACTTGAAACAGATTCCACCATCTCATGTCTCTGCGTCGCGTGCACATTGAAGAGCTTCCCGAGCCCTGCTCTCACCGATCCCCTCCGCTCCCTGATGACGGACCGATACTGGCGCTTAATGAAGACTACATACCCGTCGCTACAGACTCCACAGACTGACCGGAACCCGGAGGATCCAGGTCTGCCCGGAGAACGTTACTATTGTGACTCGAAGATTGAATCTTGCGGTTCTCGGTGACTCGCACGGAAGAATACGGCACCCACCAGAATTCAAGCGGGATTTGGCGGGGAGCGGGGAAACAGACCGGACGCGGTTGAAGTATGACTCAATGGTACGCGTACTCAAATGGGGTTAAGCGTAGTAAAGGTGGAGAATGCTTCGATGCGTCGTGTTCAGATACATACAAAATTGATGGTGCAAGAGCTGCATCACTTGCCGTGAACTTATTCTATATTTACCTCAAATCAACCTCAAATAATTGAGGATGTGCCTACCATTACTACGCGGACCGCGGATCGGTTTTCCAAACCATGCCTGAAACGGGAAATTCGCTTAAGTTGTCGAAAGTTTAAGGAAGATCGCGGAGCCATGCACTTCACTTTCGGTAATTTCTGAGCGTCCGCAAAGAAACAGGAAATTAGGTATGACATCGCTGGGGGTGTCGTATGAGTGAAATTCGCAGAGGTGAAGGGCAGAATCAATTTGGGTACAGAGGAAATGGTGGAAGGGTGGAGGTTCTTTCGTAATATGGTGAGAGCTTTGGAGTCGAATTATCACCAGGATTCATTGATGCCGTCCAGGGACTCGTTTTGTGTTGACCGTCGGGGGGGGGGGGGGGGGGGGGGAAACGAATTAAGAGAAGATGCGGAAAATTTGTCTAGCTCAGGCTGTTTTTCTCCTTGCGACGCCCTCCCACCAAGAAGAGGACGAAGTAAATACGGAATAAATCCAGCTCCGGATATAAAGCCTGCTATTAGCATCGCTATTTCCGGTGGAGTACGACGCCGACTGAGGGTACTTGAAGTTTCGTTCCATCCTCTCCCTCCGTAAAATAGATGAGATCGGTGGGATATCCCCGGGCGAACCCGTCATCGATAGTGGCCCAAGACCGCATGCACACTTGCGAGGAAAGTGCGAACACCATCCTGAATGTGGCGCATTTCAGCACAAAGAGACCTGACAAATGGCGATGTACACCTACCTAAACTCATGAAGCCGGTCAGTGGACCACAGGCTAATCGGCTCAGCGCCGGCATTGTCGCCCTCGGGTATTCCTTGAACGAGACGAAGGACATCCGTCCCATTCAATTGTAGTTTGGTGATCCACAGCGAACCCTCGGCGACCGTGATGAATATCTCTGACTTACGTTCGGTCTCCTGGGTCCAGCGTCCTGAATAAAGTTCGATCGCGCTCGTCGCCAGTAGACGATCTAAAGTTGGTTGAAGGCGACGAAAGATATCGAGGACTATATCTCCGACTGCTGGGGCGGTCCCAGTCATGAGCAAAGAAACTCCATAGGACATCTCCTGGTTGACTGCGAATACACTCCGCGAAGCCCCGAGAACGCCCACTGCAATGCATCAACATCTCACCGACGCATGCATGCTAAACGAAGGATCTTACACTTTTGAAATATCCGGACCGGCCGCGCGTAGGAGTCTTTTATTTTCTCGATTTCCCAGAGCATTCCAACCTCTGTCGTTTCGTCCATCCAGCCATGGAGCGGTCGGAGCCATTCCCTGATCACATAGGGCGGGAGGAGACTTTCGGGACGCGTTGGGTCGAGAATAGTTTGCATAACTTTGGTATAGTCCGACAACGAGCTCATCTGACCTCCAGAGGACGACATGGGATCTAAGAAATCCCAATCCTTTGAATCGTCAGAACAGTCGCAAGATACAAGGAGAGAAGGACGTACGACTTCGTGGCTATCTTTGGAAGCCACTGCGACGTGGGCCTTGTTATTTGGAGTAACCACAAAGGAACTCCCATTCAAACCCAGCGGGTCGAATATATCTCGTTCTGCTAGACCGGCCCAAGTGGTGGGTGAATCAGGGATATTCTGGGATTTTTCGAATGCTTCGTTCGCCGCCACGGCGACCTGACCCAGAACCGCCATTCCGACATTGGAATAGACAGGATAGGAATACATTGGGATAGTCAGCGGGTATTTTTTGAGGCCCTTAAGCATCTGTTCCGTGGTCGGGAAAGGACAGCCATTCATTGGAGGCGGGCCAGTACCTTCCATCGAATGGGGCCAATTCTTCATATTTCCGCGTGGAAATTCTCGTGTAAGGCCGGACATGTGGCTTGCCAGCTGTCTCAAGGTTATGGGCCCGGAAGTCTCTCCCCGGTCTGCCCAACCACCCGAGGCGTAGGAGAAATCCAGGAGGAATTTATCGACCGGGTCGTCCCTACCAGATGGTTAGAGTTTGGGACGAATTCGAATTCGAACGCTAACAATTGCAAGGCGCCCTTCTCCCTGAGCACAAAGGTCTCCAGTGTTGTGAAAAGCTTAGATCCAGATGCAATGCGAAAGATGCTATGCCTATCGACAAGGCCTCGCTTTTCAGGCGTAGTCTCGTTAGCCTTGAGCGGACCAATCGCAGTCTCGTAGACCATCCCTTCCCCGGTCACGATAGCTACCACGATCCCGTCAATCCCTCCGGCGGAAAATGATTTGTGTATCAATGCGTCGATGTCCGCAAGAGCAGCGGGGACCCCGGAAGAATCGTTACGAATGGGAGTTTTTGCAAATATGTTTGGTAACGGCGGATGGCACCTCGGGGTCGAGAAGTGGGTTGTAGTCCTTGTAGATAGCTGCCTTTGAGTTAGAAGAGAAAAGGATGCTGACAGTATTGCTGTAAGCAAAATAATAGTCCATGATGTAGTTCCGGAACGATGGCGCGCGCGCGGTGAAGACTCTAGCACTGAGTCTTTTCGCGACATCTCACCTGCGATGGACGGCAAGTACGATGTGAGTGTGCAAATTGAAAGAAAAAGACTTCCGTGATGATCGCGTGATGAGAATTTGCGGCGATGTCGAGATGTCGGTGTTCGGCCGACGACTCGTCCATAGGACCCGCAGTTTATCCCATGGGAGCCACCGCGGCGCGGACCAAAATTTCAGTTTTAGGCCTCAAAACCCAGGTCCAGCGCGGACAAAAATGGTGTCCGAGGGCTGCAAGCCCAGGTCGGTCGCGGACAAAAATCGTCAAGAAGTTTAGCCACCGGAAACTCATTCGACAACCCATTTGGGGGGTCAAATGCGCACGTAATCGGGACTCCGGTCGCGGGAAACCCGGTTATGCCGAAGCCCCACATATCGTGCTGTAGCCACGAATGCGGTAGACGCATTTCCTTGAGAGGTGTACCATTATTGTCTGACCCGGCGGTTCCAAGTCCACGGTCTCCATCTCCATTTAGCGGGCCGGGGTGACCGAGTACGCCAGGCCGCCTCAGGGGACGGGGTGAGAGCAGCAGTGCGTCCCAACTCTCACTCAAAAGAAAACGCACGTAATTGGTGCGATCATGCGATATGCGTCCAAAAACACGCTAAAATCGGGCGCCGGAGGAAAATTGCGATTTTCCACGTCGCGAGGTGGAAATTAACTTTATTTGGATGGCGTTCCCGCGGTTGGATGCGGCGCGGACAAAATGCCCCAAATCCTACAATCCAGATTTTATTTGACCCTGGGATAAACCGGGTTCCTTCGTCCATGCTAATTGGCCGAAATAAAATTCCTCGTTCAGAGACAGTACACCATGCGTTCACAGGAAAATCAAGCCGTTACCGTCAAGTTAGCCTGAGCGTAAACTAGATCGCTGGTTCCAACCTTGAAGTTGAACACCCCAGGCTCCACCGCCCACGCGTTCTGCAAATTCCAGACTTCTAGTTGGGATGAAAGAACCGGGATTGACACTCTTGTAGATCCACCGGCACTTCGAGGGTCATCAGGATGCATCACATCATGAGAATGAAAAAAAACCTACGGGATGTCCACTTTCTGGAAACCGACTAGTTGCTGATTCGGGGTCACAACGGAGCTGACTAGGTCAGTCATGTATACCTGCACGATATAGAGTCAGTTCTGGGCCAGTTTCACCGAATTGATTGTATACCTGGACCACTTCCTTTCCGTCCACTGAACCGGTATTCTGGACCGTCACGGAGACGGTGAAGTTCTCCGTTGTGCTAATCGTCGATGGGGAAATTTCCAGATCGGTACTGTTGGAAGAAATGAGTTCCACATTTCCTAAAGTCGACCTCGACTGACTAATTGAACGTCCTACAACCCAAAATCAGTACAAGGCGACTTCTAGGACGGTGATGGAACTCGCGTGTAACTCAGACCATGACCGAAGCTCCAGATCGGAACGGGGCTATTCAGAACATACTGAGAGACAGTTATTGGATTAAACACCCGAGACAGCAACGCGAAGGCAAACCTGGTGTCCGAACACCAAAGTTCCGTTAGGCGTGATTTCCCCGGGGTCGATCGTGCGGCTGCCCTTGAGGTAGTTGTAGAAAATCGGAGTGGTTCCGACAGAGCGCGGGAATGAAACAGGAAGTTTTCCTTCAGAGACGTTGAGATACCAGAATTTCGAAATGGGGGTGGTGCTTACCGGAAGGGTTGACAGCACCGAATATAATTTCGGCGATCGCCAGACCTTGAGCAATATTTGAGCCCCGGATTAGCACATACGAACAACGATTTACCACCAAGCTCTCCGGGGTAGAATTGTTGGACAACAGCGTCGGCATCTGGGCGCGGTGAGAATATTTATAGGGAATTGAACAGAACATACGCACTCTCTTGGATCCAAGGTTCAGCCACCGGCTTGCCGGACACGAGGACAACTACGGTGGGCTTTCCTGCAGCTTTGACAGCTTTTATGAGATCCAATTGCGCTCCGACCAATCCGAGATCGCTTAAATCGACATGCTCTCCAGTAGTCGCATTAGTTCCTGGGGTCCTGTGGAATTTTATCTGGTCGAACGATGGTTGATTATATCAAAGGGAATTTCCGTACCACAGAAGGGTTTGGTCCAAACTCCAGGTCCCAACCTAAGCGCGCCATTATTACGAGAGCCCGCGATTATGTCTCTCTCTCGACGTACCATCACGATGGCGATGTCTGAAGCCTGAGCTGTCGCTACAGCTTCGTCGAATCCGGACTGGTCGTTTGACCAAAGTTCGCATCCTTGAGCGAAGTTGACCTTGACGGGGCTTGATATGTTGGCCAAATATTCCTTGAAGCCATCCAGAGGCGATATACCTGCAGACTTGAGAACCGAGCTCGAATAAATTGCCCGGCGCCTACCATTATTGGATGCGTTGAAGAAGACGTAGTCGCCGAACTGTCGGGGATTTCAGTTATTGTTGTTTTCGCGATACATGGAGACTCACAGTGACACGGTTGACCTGGGGCCCAATCAAAGCTACGGAGCCAACATCATTCCCGATCGGCAAAGTGTTGTCTCTATTTTCTAGAAGAACGATACTCTCCGTCTCTATATCATGAAGGATAGACCGTGATGCTGGGGTGCGGAGGGTGGAGAGATAGTCCTCGTAAGGATACGGATCTGCACCCAGAACGTTCAAAAAAGACCAGGAAACCGTCTTGCGACTCACCTTCAAAAAGGCCGAGCGAAAACTTGGTCCGCAACATGGTGGTCACCGTTTCGTCCAGATATTTCTCGTCCACGGTCCCAGCCGCGATCTGATCTAAATCAAAATCAAAATCCAACATGTAGCTGGAAGAAAACATAAAACATACCGGGTATGGTGAGGTAGGTGTACGTTCCTGCCCACGCTCCCGTTTAACGATCACGCGTGGAGAAGGAGTTTACTATAACTCACCGCCCCCCATTTCTCCCTGGATCCCGTTTTCCAGCGCAGCTTTCGCCGCGCACTCCCTCGAATCGCAGGTTTCATGAAACGTGATGAGTAAATCCTGGAATACCCCGGTGAGGATGAGACGCCCATGTAGTCCAGTGAACCTACCACCGAGCCCGCATCCGTCGTAACGAAGTATGGATATGCCCATTCAGTACGCAGCTGCATGGAAAATCAACCACGGTCTGCATGCGTTTGTTGAGCAACTGACGATATCGGTCAATAGATCTGTAAATGCACATCAGCCGCCGTTTTCGTTCGCCACGGAAAACGTACGCGCGTTCGACACTGCGGGAATGCCATCGTAGCTGGCATATGCCGTCATGAGCGAGAGGCTTTCCACGCAGGCGCGGTTGAACGGCCGAAGGAACTGAGTGCGCAGCTCGCGCTCTCCGCCAGAGACCTGGGCAATATTTCTGTGGGCGCACGAGGTCAATGCTCGGGAGAATCAGCAGAAAATCCGCCCACATTCCGCTCTGAGGCGAGCCGAAGGCCGCGAAATGTTTGCAGGTCGAGGCCATCCGCGCGATCGCGGTCGAGCTCGCGTTTCTGCGTCTGCCGGATTGGAGGCCGGTGACGTACGCGTGTCCCATCTCCCCCGTGAGGAACTGGTCTTCTCCGTAATTCTCCTCTACGCGGCCCCACCGCAGCTCGCGGGACAAGTCGAGGACCGGTGCGAAGATCTGGCTGACGCCGAGACCTTCGGCTTCCGTTGCGATCACCCCCGCCACTTGCGAAAGGAGATCCGTGTTGAAAGAAGCCGCCATCGAAATCGGGGACGGGAACGTGGTCCCGTTGTTCCTGCGACACGGGTTGAGGTGACCACGCATGGCTGAAACTACGAAATGAACGCACGTGAAGCCATGGAGACCTGATTGAGGGATGGTTGAAAACCAAGCGCTCAGAAAAATAAAATAAACGAACCTTCTGACTGAAACAGAGCCGGGATACCGAGTGTGGTGTTTTCCATCATGTACTTCTGGCCGACAGTGACGGCAAAGACCTTTCGCACCGGCTTAGTGCGTCTCGATGCACCTGAAATGACGAACGCACAAATTTATCCCAAGGAGTCTCATACCCGGCCCAGATTGCACCTCGAAAAATTCCTCGGAATGTGCGGAGGACTCGCAGTCGGGGGACACACCTCCTTTGAGCGCCACCATTTGTTCCTGGGATACATCAGGATGGGATATCTGACCAGAATCAGATGCCGCACCAATCCAGTCTGGTTGAACGTCTTTGTATCATCGAGCGGGTCTGTGAGATCCATCCAGCCATCCAAGTCTCCTTGGATACTGAGCAACAGCTGGCTCGGAAATATATTCGCCTGGAGTTCGTGCGGGCACTCACATCTGGGAAACCTTCTCTTCGATGGTCATACGCGGAAGCAGATCCGCCACGCGCGCTTCGATTGATGCCGCTGGATTTTTGTACACTGGTAAAGACCCGTCGATGTTCGTGGCGCGTGATTCCAAGCTGAAATGCAATCCTTCGCGTACTCCGAGCCCAGTGCCGGAGGTGAGAACAGGGAGGCAGCAGAGACAAGCTAGCACTTTCGACAGCAGATGCAGCGACCTTGACGGGGCCATGGCGAAAAGCGGAGGCAGAGAAAGCAAGAACGCCAGGTGAGAGTCGTTTCTTTTAACTGTCCTCGAGTCTGAAGGACGCGCGCCGCCTGAATCGCATGTGACCATGTTATGGGCGGACCGCGCTTATTCTCCCGAGATTATTCCTGTTCGACCTCCCCGTCGCAGAGAGATAGAATCAGACGGTGATCACTGGGCCGGGGTCCCTGCACAACCCCGCGTCGCGGCATCGGAGCTGCGAGCTTCTGGATGGTGGTGTGCCGGAGAGATGTGGCAGTACAAGGTTGACTTCGGACGAGTCTGTAAAAAAAGGCAAGAACGGATAAAAAATCTGCAATCTTCATCTTCGGAGTCTCCCCAAAGACCAGTGTACTTGAACAGGTATTGACGCGATAATAGTCCTTTGAATGAATGACTTGTTGGAGTTGGTGGCAGGAAGCAGAATTCGGAGAATTCCGGCCGCAGAAATGATCACATCAGCCTCCTTCAGGTTCCCAAGCCAAGGTCTTCAAGATGTTCGTCTCTAGCTCAAGTAGAAGCACGCCGTTAAATCTCTGGGATATGCCAACGAGCCTTATACGAAGACCGCCACCCCAGCGGAATGAAGAAGCACCTATTCTTCCCAACGAAGTATTATAGTCGACGTAAATTCATCAGGACGCATGCTTCTTGAAGGTTCCGATGTCCGAAATTTGCCCCGACTTTTCTACCGCAGCGATGAAGCGGCCGCACCCCTGCTACGAAAATCCCGACCCCAAGTCACAGCTGAAACCCAACACGACGTGTACGCTGAAATACATCAAAATGCGCCCCGACGGCATTCCGGCGAACTACCCATATCTGACCCCGAAAGTCCCCGGCCTGTACGCCAACAAGGGTGTCCACGAGCACCTCCCCGTCCCGTTCTTCGAGTTCCGCGGGCCCGGCGCGCCGCCGCCCGACCTCGGCGCGCCGGGGGACGTCTACATCGACCTCACGCCCGCGGCGCACGTGCTGTACGCCCGGGCCGAGGAGCAGTGGTGCGCGTGGCCCGGCCCCGCGGCCGCGCTCGACGACCTGCTCGGCCATCCGCACTTTGTCGACTGCACCGGCGCGCGCTATCTGTGGGTCCACCCGCGGGACGGGGTCGAGTGGGTGTGCGTGCGCACCGTTATGCGCCGCCAGCAGGCGCTGCGCGCAGCGGGGATCCTCACCGCTGCGCGGCTCATTGGGGACTATCTCCGCAACGAAGCGACACCGGTGAAGAGGAGCCCGGCCAAGCGCCCGCGCATCTTCTCCAAGGAGTCCGACGCGGAGAGCGAGGCTGAGCTCTCCGATGCGTTTTATCCCTCCAAGCGCGCGCGTATCCGCGCCTCGGGCAACTCTGCCAGCGCCAAGTCGACGGTATCCGCGCGGCGTCCTAAGCGTCCCAGCCCTGACCGGCAGCTCGAGGACGAGCTTGCGGATGGGGAGCTGCAGGAGCTCAGGACCCAGAAGCGCGGGCTCATGACGGCGGTCGAGGAGCGCGCCGCGGGGGGTCGTGCTGGACGTGCCGCCGCAATTATCCAGATGCTCAAGAAAGAGTACACGGGCTCCTGCAGTACGTCCTTCTGTCCCGTTTTATCGCCTACCTTCAACACCCCATTCCAGATCCCGCGCCAATTCCGACCGGTAACGCTTCCATCCGTTCGCGCGGCTGATCTTCCTTCTGACAATCTACGTTCAAGCGGACGAGGCGAGGCAGCGGCTCCCTGACCTGCGATGCCGTGTCGACGAAGGTCTGTCACACGTCTTCCTTCGAGTCCATTCCGTTTCGCGATCCTGAGAGTGGAGTCCAGGCAAAAAGCGTCTCTTGGCCGCGCAGCTGAAGCGTGCAGAAGCCGAGAAGCTGCTTGCGGAGCGGGTGCGGCAGTGCAATGAGATCAGGGCAGAGACTCGGAGCTAGTATGTGAACCCCCCCTGCATGTATTGACTCGTGTGAGACTTGACCGAATAACTAATAATCGTACTTGTGTATTTCTTGAAATTTTAGTAGCATGAATATCTTGCTTTCCGAAGGAACGCGTTCGGGCGCCGCAGGCCTCCTCTTCCTACGATTCAGATGGGCGCGTTAGCGACTGAGCATGAGGACGCGCAGATCGCGCTCAACCTCTCGTTTTTCTAATGTGCTTTCGGTCCCTTCCCCAGTTGGTTTCGATCTCTGCTGCGTTTCTGTTCGTTTCCATCTTGTATTCGTATACCTTCTTCCTCGTTCCACGTCTCGGATCCTTGCTAACCCACCAAACCCAGGACCGCCTCCAAAAACTCCGGACGCGTCACCTCGGATTTCAATGGATGCAAAATCAAAAGAAGTTCATTCGTAATCCCCGGTCAATTTCTCGGCGCTATAGTACATTGTTTCTTGTGTGAATTGTCCAATTTGTTCTCCTCGCGTCTCAAATACTCGCGTTGCAGTCATCTGGTGTGCTTGATCGTGCTCCAGACCTTGTCCGCACACCCGGCGCCGGCGGCGTCGCGAGGCCAGAAGCCACGACGCCCCCGGGAGGGGAGCGCGTGTGCACGTGCTGGTTTTCGATCTTCTTGTCTTGGGCTATTAGCACATACTTGTAAAAGTTAGCGCTCTGGTAGGTAGGTTATTGTGGACTGCAACGCACCCGTTTGGCTTTGGACACCTTGTCCAAGGTCTCCATCCACTGGCAGTCCTCGTCCCGGCCCTCGTTCGTCAAATTCACCTCCTGAACATCCCTGCTACGTTGGAAGGCGCTGATGCCGGTCACGGAGTAGTTACAATTCGCGTACCGTTTGGCCGCTGTCATCAACTTGTGTCCCTTCAACGAGTCGCGCTCCTCCTCTGGCATCCCCTGCAGCAAATCCTGCACCTCTAACCACATCTCGCGAACGGTCTCGAACTCCACAACGACCCCCGAGCGCGACCACCGTCCCACAAACCAATTGACGGCCAACGCCCAAATACAACAACCCCCATGGCCAGACCCAAAATTTCCCGTTCATCCAGCTCGAAGCGAGGGTGCTGCCAGTGGCTCCCTCGGCCTGTGGAGATGGCGGTGGTTCCGAGGCAACCTGTGCAATAGCGCCGTGAGCCTGCGCAAACAGCATCCAAATCCATGCCCACCAGCCTGAGCCAATTTCCCATCAACTCGGACATATGCCCCCCTCTGAGCGAAATATAACCTCCTGCGTTCTCGGGCTATTCCCGAGTGGCGCGGATGTGGATATTGAAGGCGCCGCGCATGTTGTGCTCAGGAGCGGCGAGGCGGCTTCACAAAATAATTCGTTCCCGGTCGACATCAGTCTTTCTACAAAAAACTTGTGGACTTTATGGACTTGAATGGACTTTTCCGCTTGAACTCAAAAATTTCGAAAAATAATGTGGCGTCAGAAGAGTTGAAATGCACTGTCCGGTCGGGAGGCAAAAGTTTTTTTCGGACTTGTGGAAATTGGGACCTGTCTTGAGCTCTTGTGGACTTGAGCACTTTTCGGTCTTTTTAGGCCGTTTCCAGACGGATCAAGACCATTCAAGCGCGATCAAGAAATTTGTAGAAAGACTGATGGAGATGGTATCTAATAAATATCTGTCGATTGAATGGGTGTCTGTAGAGATAGATGGCTGCATCTGCAGTGGTAGGTTTGGGTCGGTAATAGGTCTGGGGAGAGAATGGTAGCCTTCACTTGAGCATTATGCGTAGCATGAAAGCGGTTTCGCAAGCGAATCCATGTATGACCCCATTAGGGGAAGTCAAAGCGGTCAGGACGGAGCGATTCTGAAAAGATTCTGAGCTCGATTCTGGCATCGATTCTGAGGCCAGAATCGGCCGAGAATCGACACTGATCCAGAATCGGTCAGAATCGCTGTTCACTGCATTCAGGCGCCGCATAGCTGAGCTTACGGCTAGCCGTTGCGAGCCGGGGCAAGATTTGGCTAGGCCTTCGGCTAGCTGTGGCTAGCCGGCTAGCCAAACCGGCTCGCCACACGTGTTTCCAGCCGTTGCGAGCCGTTGCTAGGTCGCTTGGCTAGGCCTTCGGCTAGTTCTGGCGAGCTCCGGTTAGCTGCGGCTAGCCCATCGGCTAGCTATTGCTAGGTTGGGCCGCTGGCGGCGAGGCCCAGGTATGGCTATGCCGGGATGCGGCTAGCTAGCCTCTGAATGCAGTGGTTGCGCCTCCAGAGGAGGTCCTGCATCAGAATCGCGATTCTGGCGCTCGAGAATCCTAAACAGAGTCAGTAGATATTTTCTTAGCCACAAATCGACCCCGCTTTGACGCCCGCCCTAAACTCACCCGTTTGGGGTCGCGATCGGTAGTCACACTTGAAATTTTCTTGTCTCTGTTGCTACTACCTTGTTCACTATCTACAAAATGGCGAGAAACCTCCCGCGCGGAAAAGGGCCCCTACACTGAAAGCGAAGGCCGCCCTGAAGAAAAAAAATAAAGGCAAGAAAAAAGCCGACGAGAGCAGCAATGATAGCAAGATTGAAGACGGTGGCCCTCCTGTTCCTAACTTCAAGTACATCGACATTGAGTGAGTTTCATGCCTTCCGTATGATGTCCCCTCACTCGTTGTACAGCTGGAAGGACCCTGCGCTCAGTGAAAAGCTTATTGCACTCATCATGGAGAACAAATATATCAAGCAAGCGCTCTATCCTCCCTGTGGCCCAAATGCGTCTACGACCAATGGCGGTGGAAAGACAAAGGTCAACGCGCAGTGGCAACTTTCCGTCTTGCTCCTTGGAGACCTGCCCAAGTACAAGGAAGTCATAGCAGCTTGCGACACACCTAAGAAGCAGCTGGGCTACGCAAACAGGATCAAGAACAGAATGCGGATGTGAGTAGGCTTCACCTTCCCTGCTTACTTTCCCACTCAGGGACTTCACAGGATGGCCAAGATCACCCATGGCTTCAACACCGAGATGGGCCAAACGGGTGCGGGCATACAGCATTCGTCAGAGATTGACATGAGTATCACCAACCAGTTTACGACAAAGTGGGGTACGTACCTGTATCCAAACGGCTGCAGTGCAACTTGCTGATACATCTATACCAGCTGAGATTTCTGCCGGCTGCCCCTGGTTCTTTGATATGCGCAACCTCATCGCGCAGCGCCCCAACCTGGTTCCTGCTGGGCTCAGACATAGCAGCACCGGCTTCGACGCCGGCGTCGTCATGCCTGGCTTGGCTGCTGTGGATGACGATGGGGTCGAGGATGCTGAAGAGGAGGCGGATGAAGACGATACCTCGAGCATTCCCTTTTCTCGCTGGGGCTGGGAACCCACCCCTGAGCCTGACGCCGGGCGCCTCGGCAAGCGCTCCTTCTCTGAGATCAATGGTGAAGGGGGCGAAGATGGCTTAGCGGGCAGCAGTGATGACTACAATCCATCCTCACCCGTGATTTCTGAGTCGGCACTCCTGGACGACCTTGCGGAGCCTGACAATTTGGAGAAGGTCAAGGCGAAGGGTCAGGAGATGCACCGCAAGAACACAGCCAAGCCGAGCACATCCACCCCCACTGTGACCCCTGCCCCCTCCGCCCCGAAGCCGGCCAAGAAGTCCAAGATTGCGGAGTTCAGTGAAATCGCGAAGAACGAAGAGAAGACGAGACAGAAGGAAATTGAGTTGGCATCACTTCGGACACGTCAAGCCATTGAGACGACAGCTGTCAAGGCTCGGCTCATAGAGCAGCGGGAGGAGGGGCGTCGGCAGGAGAAGAAGGGGAGGCAGGAGGAGAGGATGGCAAAGCTCAGGATGAAGGAGCTGAAGATGCGCCAGAGCCATGAGCTTCGCATGCGTGGTGCATCATCCTCATCATCAGCTTCTCACACTCCCAGCTTCTTCGACACTCACTCCGCCTCGTCCGGTGATAAGCCGCGAAATTTGCAAAACCTCAAATTTTACGAATGCATGACATTCAGCGCTCATCCAGAGGTTGGCGTGAGCTCCAAACGTGCAACCCAGAGCCATATTGCATTATCATCTTAAACTGGCAATAACAGCTTATTCCTGGAAACTTCACCCTTGGGACACTTGGGGGTTGAATCCGGATTAAGGCTTAAAGCCCATACATCAAAGTCCTGAAACACCCTCTATACGGGGGAAGGCAAAAGCAATGCTCACTATCAAAGGGAGAATCATATTATCCACCTCTGGCATTTATTGGCACGCTGGGAACCTTATTCGGGAGGGAAACACCTAGTTGTTTACACGACTTTGGCTTACCCGACGCGACACGATGGGTCACCTGATCAAGGCCTGGACCTACAATTATTACTCCTATACACCGGATCCGCCACAGCGCGATCACCCGATAGGCCGCAGGCCAGATTAAGCTTGTACTGCGTGTTTCTGGATACCGATTAAGGGCATCTGGGGTATCATTGGAAAGGTATTAAACCATACAATCCAGTCAACGATACTAGAAGTTGAGGCATCTACCACAGAGGAAGATATGAGTCAATTATCCTATTCAGGGGACTAATTACACATATAATCCCCTGATCGACGGGAGTCATTAGACGGACATATAGGAGGGCTCAAGTAGCGAATAGGAACGCCAGAACGCGCTCCACTGATACCGATTGCAGGCTAATTAATTAAGTAGAATACCCGAGGCCTGGTAATCACGCATATGTAATAGTTTTTGTACAGTATATAAGGAGGGCAGAACCAGGGAGGACGGGACTGAACCAGACCCCAGAAAGTGAGGAGCAATACAGCCCTTGCGTACGGAGTTGAAGTTTAGGCTTGAATCTTTGGCTGTCAATTAGTCTCAGAATTTAAGTTCGGTTTTGGAATAGCATCAGTGGGATTTATAAGTGTCAGTTACGGGGGCGTGAGCCATTGTGTGTGTTTTGAGGCGTGAGCCATAGTTACGGGGCGCGAGCCAAGCAAGTTTGAGGCGCGAGCCAAGTCAGTGGAATAAGGCGTGAGCCAAACAAACCGGGTCTAAACAGCCCACCGGATTAATAGTCCACCAAAACAAACCGGTCTAGAGCCGTTATATCTGCATAGTTGGGAAACTTAAATCCACGTTGGGAACCAACCGATAAATTCAGGTTGTGTCTTGAACGCCACTTCAAGAAACTAGTTGAGACTTAGCCACCCTTGGGGGAACGGGAATTGAATACTTTTGTGACAAATACGTTTACTCGTGGTTTCCTTGGACCTATACTTGTGTCCAAAAAGACCCGAATCTCGTCAGTGTATCAAGGTCATTAAGGGAGTGTGTTGGTGTTGGAGTCTGTCTATTGTCGGTTTAGTCGTGCTTAATCTCACTTTGTGAGTTAGGTGTAACTCAGTCGTTCGATAGGGGGGATTTTGGCAGTTGCATATTTAGACCGTTGAACCTGAGCAACCCATTCACCGGATCCCACTATACCCCTTCGGAACCCCCGGATTACACTGATCGTTTCGACTTCTCGGGCAACACGACTGCTGGACCTTCCACCGGTGCTGGGGAATTTGATTTTGATCCCCCGACGTACAACCCAGATCATGAAGACGACGCAAGCCTCTCCTTGTTCGTACTGAACAACCCGGCCTCTTTCCCTTGAACCCCGCATCCTCCCCGTATGCCTCAGCACGAGCCCCATTGTCTTTACTTTTAATCGCCCAATCGCTTACGGTCATTACAATTCGTTATTGCTCCATATTGTTGCTACGCTACCAGTCATTCCTCTCCACTGTCACTACTCATACCGAGCTCCTCCCGTTGTCTGCGTGCCCTATGTCTCTTACTTTGAATAATGGACGTTTGAGATCTTCGCGCTTCTCTCTTCCCGCATGGTTTCGCCGAGGAGCAGCTGCCGGTGCCCCGTTTGCCTCGGAGTCGGACGATGAGGAGAGGCCTTCATGGATGAAGGGATCGGCCATGACGGCCTCCTCGTCGCTGTCAGGTCCGCGCTCTTCTTCTTCACTCCGCATCGCAAATGAGTGCACGCCCACACATGCGGCAACTCAATACGTCGCAAACTTGTGAGTCTTTTCATCTTTGATGCTGACGCGTAAGCCTTTCAGCGAGTGGAAGCGCCCCTTCAAGAATCTGATGGCGTGTTCGGAGCGGATGCGCACCATAGATACGTGATTGTTAAATTCTTCATTACCTGGGAGAAGGCTAAAAGGCTTCTTATATGGTGCGACAACCCATTTTTCAATCTGAAGGCAATAGATATTGAGCCGTCTTTAAGTACACTAGGTAAGACAACCTCATACAGTATATGCCGAATCCGCCCAGATGAATTCTCCGGCCTCGAGCAGCGTCGCATGATGTTTAGCTAGACGTGTTCCCTCCCACGCGGTCGAGTCGTGGGTGCTACCTGTAAAACCATAACCAAAATCGATAATCCTCAGATTTGGAAGCAATACGACCTAGTCTATATGTTAGCAAGAACTCCGCTAAATTTTAGAACACGTACTTGGATGTTGAGGGAATAATTACATTTGCGGTCGAAGTAACTCTCTCCGTACCAGAACGGCCTGTCGAATAACGGGACCAACGTGCCATCAACCATCGACCAGCCATCACGCCACACCTTGCATGAGTGAGCCTCAACTCATGCCTTCGCCTTCTCCTTCTCGACAGCAGTGGGCATGCAGACAACCTGGGTCATGAAGTCGGGGCGTAAAATTGCTGTCATGGCGCGGCGTGTCACCAGTATGATGGTGCCTTTCCCGACACCAGCCCAATTCGCGACCTTCTGAAGGCCGGCCCCATTTCCTGAGTGCCCAAAACGAAACAAGAGAATTGCGAGTTGGTCCTCAACGGGCATCTGCACGTTGGACGAGTCGTTTGCAAAGACGGGGTCATCGGCAATTTTCTGGACGAGTAGGTCAAATGTGATGGGAGATACACGGATTTCCTGGCGGAAAAGATCTGGCCGCGTGTTTTTCATGGGTCCGAGTACGTGCCGGAGAAAGGCTGGGCCACGGGGAAAGGTGTCGCGGGGCATCTCATAATGGTGAGCATACATTTCCTCGAGATTATGGCGCACCCATCTGAGAGGATGATTGGCACGGTGGCCCAGAAAGTCGTGTCCCTCCCCTTCGAGGTCCATATCTCCCACCTCCGCCTCCTCCTCGTCATCACCATCATCACCTGAGTCAGAGCTGGACTCGGAGCTGCTCTCGCTGTCCGAACTAACATCATCGGAGTCAATATATCTAGCTGGATGCAGCTCTGGCATATCGTCTTCTTCTTCACTGCTGGAGCCAGTAGATGATGTCGAAGAACTCGATGAGGATCCCCCCGAGCGCCAATCTGATCCAAGGAGATCTGACCATTCGTGGCGGCTTTCAGCAGAGTCCAAGCTGCTGGAGATGTTCGAGCTGATTGAGACGCTGACGGAGGAGTCCCTGGGCTCTGATTCAAAGCTCATATCGATGGAAAGGGTGTCGACGATGGGTACAGGCTGTTCCAAAGCGGCTATGTCCTGCTGAGTAAAGCCAGCACACACGTAGTTGCACCTGGATTTGTTCTTCCGACGCAGCACTGTCTTGAGACGTGTAGTGTGGTGCTGGAGGAACGTCTTGAGCACGTCCCGAGCGCGACGTTGACGCGAAGTAAGGCGGGCCATGGACGCGTAGTGGTAGTAGAAGAGTGATCTAAAGATTGGCGGGCCTTTCCGCTTTCAGCGCCCACATCTAGTACGCACACTAAAAATGGTTACTGACTTAGAATGGGCTACATATGTACAGAATCTTTATCTAAGCAATAATGGGAGAATCGAGCTCAGAATCGGGGTGGTCAGAGCTCGCCTCGATTCTTCCCCGATTCTCCGGACAGAATCGGCCAAGAATCAATGTCAGAATCTTTTCAGAATCGACGTGTCCTGACCGCTTTGACTTCCCCTATTAGAGTCGGTGAATGAGCACAAGCCGGAAGCGGTCTCAGCGAGGTGGCAGTGAAGAAGCTCGGCCGGCTCTGCCATATTTGATGGGATCACGCGATGCGATCACGATGTTGTGATGTGCCATCAGCAGGCTTCGTGGACGCATCAGCGTCGAGGCCGGTGGTTTGGACGTGTTTGGCAGCTGCCGGAAAGCGGCGGGGAGCGGCGGGCTTCCATTAGTCGAGCTATTATGTGAGTGGCACAAGTTCAGCTGGCCCATGCACTCTCCCCTCAGAAATTCGCGATGTGGACCTTTGTTTGGCTGCAGATTCGCCTTTGAGCATGGCCACCCTCGATCCTCCATCTATGGCAACAGGGACCAGGCAGCTTCACATTTCGCCTCAAATTGATGTAGATCACTCTCATCAGTGCACCGCATGTTCGGCATTGTAGATAGGACCCCTGGCACACCTCTCTCATCATATGACCTACAACCCAGTATACAGATCAAATGGCTAGTTACTGGTGTTGTGGGTAAATTCGTCAGCAGAATAATAAAATCCCAAAAAGGAAAGAGAAGGGAGAAGAAAGAAGAGAGAGGGAAGATTCACACCAGCTATTCCAAATATTGGATGGGGGTTAGGATGCATTCGTATCTACATAATTGCTTCCTCACATATTTTTTTCAGCCTGCGGTGCAAATTTGAACAGAGCAGCTTTAGCCGTGCCCCTGTCAAGAAAATCGCGGGCAATTGCCATTTTGGCTTAAATGGACCAGGTACTCGTGTGTTGCCGATGCCGGTCCTGTGATTGGGTAAATATCGCAGGCAGGCCAACCAAAGCCGAGGTACAACCTGTGTAAAGACCACGTCAACTTTCAATGTGCTGACACGTTGTAAAGTCGTCCACTCAGTGCCTACAACCTATAACCATTCACCGCCTTCCAGACCTTCCAGAGTTTGCCCAATTGTGTCTGATTTGAACTTAATTATATTTAAACTGACCTCAAGGCTCAGTTGGGGCCGCGAAAATTGTAATGATGTCACACAGATGCAGGCATTCAATTTGGTAGCTGGTTCATTTTGAGTAGAAGGTAAATGATCACATATATATTTAGAATCTATAGACTGGGTCTTGTGGTTGGAAAAAAATTTGGCTGATTTGAAACTTGTTGACCCCAATCCCAGTGCCGTTCACGTGGGCTTGGTGATATCATCTTGTGCTGAAACATGACTTCGGACCTGTGATTTTGTTGAAGAATGACCCATACACTTCTAAACGCTGCACTTCTCACAATCCCAGCAAGGGTTGGTGCATTTGCACCAGTACTGCCAACCATGAAAGGCCTGGCAGCAAGCGGTGCACATCTACATTTGTTTGACTGTGAGACTACTAAACTGCTCTGATAATTTGATCTGCAGAGAATGAAGCCTTTACTGCAGGCTGGGTGCTGCATTCAAGAACCTGAGCCTTTTATTTTGTGGTCTGATGCTCCCCAAATTATCCAGGCACATATTCAACTCAGACTCTCCTGACTCTCTGAGTCATAAGGTACTTACTTGCTACTTCCCCTCATGCCTTTGGCCTGGCCCATCCAAAGAGTCAAAAAATAGGTACGTCTCTCATAACTACCTACCTAGTACTGCCAACATATGTATGCACCATATTAAATATCTAAGTACCACCGCTGGCGCAGATTCAAACATTTCTGAGGCTCCAGGGGGCGGGGGACATATGCAATATATTTGAGCACCATAGTATTGAGCAAGGAGGGAGGATGAGCAATGGATTGGCAGACGTGCACAGCTTCGATCAAATTCAGCTGCAATACTGCCCACAGCATCAGTAACTGGCTGATCAACTCTTGCTAATATGCTAATATCTTCTGATATGATATATATCTAGTGCTGTATGTGAACTATAACTATGTACTTAGCTAATCTGAATCAAATGCAATCAGTTCCTCCAAGTCAGTGGCCTTCTTCTTCTTTGGTGAATCCTATACCCAATATCCGTGTTGCCTGGGTTTGCAACAATCTAGCCGCATCCGGCCCATCGAATTTAGCCTGCAGGCGCTTGCTCTTGATAGTGAATGAGGTATCATGGGCCTCATCTTTTCCCTTCATGTCTCTCCTCACTTTCTTTCTCTTCTCTTTCTGCCTTTCTTCTCTCCTTTCTGCCTTCCTATCATCCCTCACCTTTTTAAGCACCTCCTCATTTGTTGGCTCCCGTCCCAGTGATCCTCTCAACTCTTCCGTTGCTTCGGAGCGCAAATCCATTTCTTTTTTGATCTGGGTTTGAGTCCCCTTTCGTATGCCAATGTGAGGATTTCAATGAGGATTTTTCGCTCTAATGGCTAATTGTTGTTGCTCCTCTGTCAGATCTGGATGCCACAGACACGGTAGATAGCTTCTGGAGGAGAGTTTGAGGGATTTATTCCTGTTGTTTTGACAGATGCACGAGTTAAGGTCCAAATAGCCTTTTCTTCATGGTCTCTATATAAGTAGGTGGGCAGTCGAGCCCTCTTTGGGTCCCTTATCAAGGATAGTTGTTCAACTGTGGCATCATCATCATCATCCTCGCTGTCCTAAAGAAATTCAGCTTGAATTACCCAGTTAGAAAAAAAGAATTACTGTGAGTTCTGGGAGATCTGAGTCTGATATCTCTGACCTTGTGTCATCTGCAAGTACAGCTTTTTCGCTCTCATCTTGATCCACATCTTATTCCTCTGTTATATACCGTGCCGGAACGGACCTTGGACGAGATGGAAGATGGGCCGGAGGTTCCGGTTAATTCCGGAGGTACCGGGGGGGGCCGGGAGAGGTCCGGTGCAGTATAAAGAAAGGATAGCAACACCACAGGGGGTTAAGGGTGAGCTAATGCCTTGACTGACGGATAACCGGAAGTCGAGGTACCGGAGGTGATAAGGGGTACGAAGACGACTCAGATCAAGAGGAGGAACTAGGCAACGATTAACGTTAATAATCAAACTGAAGTACATGAAGTAAAGACGTAGTATTTAAATGGAATACCTAATTGTATTCCCAAATAGGAAGGAGAGTGGTTCATGACAATAAGACTTGTCATGAGGACTGATGATAAGTTGTAAGACAATTAAAAGGAAGATGAGAAGACGGATAAACGGGAAACGCTCAGTAAGCCTTCATTGCGTAAAAACCCGATGCTTCCGGAAGGTCGACGGGAGGCTCTGGGATGTTGCATGGATATAACATCCTCCTGTACCACCTCTTCCTCTTCTTCGGATTCTGATTCAGTTGCAACCTGAACTACTGTAAGCACATAGGTACAAGTGTGTGAGTAGGTTGTATTGTATGTAGTACGAGCGAGCTTACCCTTACTGCAACTGATGTTGTAGCAAGTCACAGCGCTGGCCCCTCAATTAAGTAGGCATTTTAGTTAGCTCCACTTCTTTAAGTACGGTAAAACAAATAAGTTGGCCCGATACTTTATTGATCATATCAAATTTAACTGAAGGAGAAACCTCGGCACAATTTCTATGTCCGCTAAATCAGATGCAATCAATTAAGTTTTGGGCCGAATTATTTGTTTTACCATACTTAAAGAAGCGGAGCTAACTAAAATGCCTACTTAATTGAGGGGCCAGCACTGTGAGTAAGGGTATCGAACGCGGGTGTCACAGTATATCAATACCTGTGAAATCCCGATTGGGGTACATATAAGTCTGTGGTGTCGAAACAGCCTCCAACTGATTCTTCAACTGGAATCTGGGCGTCTAATTCCTCAGTCAGATATCTAACCAGAGAATTGACAGTGTCCTCTCCCTGAGAAGCCAGCTAATCTTTCTCTTCTGATATCAGTTTTGTCAAGGGCTTGAGACTTAGGTTTTGCACATGCATTAGTGTTTGTGGTAACCTCCTGTAAGAATCCATCATATCTTCGGTTGTTGCTTCTTCTCCCTCCTTGTCTAAAATATCTTCCCAGTGCTCCCCAAAAATCACAGGTCCTAGTCCATCGAAGAGCAAAATAGCTTGAGCTACCTCTCCCGAATCAAAGAATGAAGGTGCATCCACCATATTGGTTTTGCTAGCTGTCTTCAAGTGATGAATCACTCATTTTCTGACTATACATCAAACTCTCATCTCAACAATTCCCTATTATTTATGCTTACATTGAAACCACGTATCAGATTTGCACATCTTGAACTTGTTACACTTTCAAGTTTTCCATGAACACTCAGTTCACGGGAATATCTACATTGAGCCCAATTTGATATATTTGACAATAGTAGTGACAACTTTACCTGACTGTGTCAGATGTTATTGTTACCAGCAAGAAACTGCCATCATTTTGCATTTCATTCCATTTTATGCTTCTGGCCAAAATTTTGCTATTTAATGATCAGTATGTTGACATTGACAATTAGTCTGTCGCCTCACTCTATTATAAAAATTTGGCACATTAGCTGGAAGCAAAAGCACGTGTATAAGGCCACCAAAATGACTGGATTCTTCTGGATTCGTCCCCAGAATGTTTTTCTTGTGCCATTTGAGTGGGTACTGGATTATATTAGATGTGGGGAAGCAACTATAATACTAATGACTCACTTCACAGGGGAAACCAAGCATTGACCATCCAGATGATAAATTGTGTCTATAAAATTGGACTAGTTTGTATATTTTTTAGACACCTGCTTCTGCACCACATTTGGAAGCAGTTTCCAGACCTATATCCTCAGCAGTCTCCTAAACTGTGCATTGTTGTATGGACATACCTGTTCTATCATCAACCCCCATGTGAATCGGGAACACAATCAATGCAATCCTATGGTCCAGTCTTGATGTTTTCTGATCATTGATTCATCCAGGGTTTTGGAATATGCAAGAAGGGTACATTCTCCCATACCTGCTTTTACTTGTTTACAGATGTCCGTCCAGATTCCTATTACCCTTGATGACCCAGCAGGAAAATGTGTTCTTGCCCAACAAATGAATAGAGCTAGAAAGGCAGCCAGCACTCATTTCTCAATAGCTTCAGGCATATAGAGGTAATGAGGCAGGGAGGGAGTTGTGCGTGTGTTCCACAGCCACTGCATGACAGGCATGCCGAGTCAGTCCAAGCCTGGATCCCTGAATTTGTTCGGCTTGACATTTTTGGGGGAGACTTCAAGAAAATCCCAATAAATGCTTGAATAATTGGGCACCTTTCATACTTTCTGTGTCTCTGCAACTGTTTGTTCAGCAGACTTACCCCAGGACAATCAAGTCTTCATCAACATATTTGGCATAATGAGTCAATGTCAGCATCACATGATCGTGACACTCTCTTCTCGACAACCTTGAACTAAATCAAATCTCGGTCCATTCACTCAAACTAAATGACGGCCAGCATTGTTGGGACCTTCCTCAACTCTCCCTGCACTGTGTTTGCCGGCCGGTGAAAGGGTTGCTCAGGTTCAACGGTCTAAATATGCAACTGCCAAAATCCCCCCTATCGAACGACTGAGTTACACCTAACTCACAAAGTGAGATTAAGCACGACTAAACCGACAATAGACAGACTCCAACACCAACACACTCCCTTAATGACCTTGATGCACTGACAAGATTCAGGTCTTTTTGGACACAAGTATAGGTCCAAGGAAACCACGAGTAAACGTATTTGTCACGAAAGTATTCAATTCCCGTTCCCCCAAGGATGGCTAAGTCTCAACTAGTTTCTTGGAGTGGCGTTCAAGACACAACCTGAATTTATCGGTTGGTTCCCAACGTGGATTTAAGTTTCCCAACTATGCAGATATAACGGCTCTAGACTGGTTTGTTTTTCGTGGACTATTAATCCGGTGGGCTGTTTAGACCCGGTTATTTGGCTCACGCCTTATTCCACTGACTTGGCTCGCGCCTCAAACTTGCTTGGCTCGCGCCCCGTGACTATGGCTCACGCCTCAAAACACACACAATGGCTCACGCCTCGAACTTGGTATGGCTCACGCCCCGTAACTGATACTTATAAATCCCACTGATGCTATTCCAAAACCGAACTTAAATTCTGAGACTAATTGACAGCCAAAGATTCAAGCCTAAACTTCAACTCCGTACGCAAGGGCTGTATTGCTCCTCACTTTCTGGGGTCTGGTTCAGTCCCGTCCTCCCTGGTTCTGCCCTCCTTATATACTGTACAAAAACTATTACATATGTGTGATTACCAGGCCTCGGGTATTCTACTTAATTAATTAGCCTGCAATCGGTATCAGTGGAGCACGTTCTGGCATTCCTATTCTCTACTTGAGCCCTCCTATATGTTCGTCTAATGACTCCCGTCGATCAGGGGATTATATGTGTAATTAGTCCCCTGAATAGGATAATTGACTCATATCTTCCTCTGTGGTAGATGCCCCAACTTCTAGTATCGTTGACTGGATTGTATGGTTTAATACCTTTCCAATGATACCCCAGATGCCCTTAATCGGTATCCAGAAACACGCAGTACAAGCTTAATCCGGCCTGCAGCTTATCGGGTGATCGCGCTGTCGCGGATCCGGTGTATAGGAGTAATAATTGTAGGTCCAGGCCTTGATCAGGTGACCCATCGCGTCGTGTCGGGTAAGCCAAAGTCGTGTAAACAACTAGGTGTTTCCCTCCCGAATAAGGTTCCCAGCGTGCCAATAAATGCCAGAGGTGGATAATATGATTCTCCCTTTGATAGTGAGCATTGCTTTGCCTTCCCACGTATAGAGGGTGTTTCAGGACTTTGATGTATGGGTTTTGAGCCTTAATCCAGATTCAACCCCCAAGTGTCCCAAGGGTGAAGTCTCCAGGGATAAGCTGTTATTGCCAGTTTAAGATGATAATGCAATATGGCTCTGGGTTGCATGTTTGGAGCTTACACCAACCTCTGGATGAGCGCTGAATGTCATGCATTCATAAAATTTGAGGTTTCGCAAATTTCGCGGCTTATCACCGGATCAACCCCGAGGCCACCCCACTGCATTCAATGACATGATATGTGCCTTGGAAAGAAAGGTATGGATCTCCTTCAAAAATGTGTCTATTTCCTCAAACTAAACAACCCCCAGCATTGTTTGAACCCTCCTCGACTCCCCCGACCTTGTGTTCGCCGGCCGAATCGACCCTGCAGCCACCCTATCACATTCAATGTCGATAATATGTGGGTATATACCTTGAAAAGAAAGGCATAGATCTCCTTCAGAAATGCGGCCATTTCCTCAAAATAAACGACCCCCAGCATCGTTTGGACCCTCCTCAACTCCCCTGACCTTGTGTTCACCCACCGGATCAACCCCATGGCCGCCCCATGGCGTCCGATGACGATAATATGTGGATATGTGCCGTGAAAAGAAAGGTATGCATCTCCTTCAAATCTTGGCCCATTTCCTCAAACTAAATGATGTCCAGCATCGTTGGGACCTTCCTCGGCTCCCCCTACCTTGTGTTCACCGGCCGCTGCCATCATGTCCAGTGATGGGAAGATGTGATTATTTGCCTTGAAAAAAGGTATGTATCTCCTTCAAATCTTGGCCCATTCACTCAAACTAAATGATGCCCAGCATCGTTGGGACCCTTCTCCATTCCCCCTGACCTGGTGTTCACCGGCTGGATCGACTCCGGGGCCACCCCATCATATCCAATGATGACAACATGTGGATATGTGCCTTGAACAGAAAGTTAGGCATCTCCTTTAAACCTTGGCCCATTCACTCAAAATAAACCATGGCCAGCATCGTTGGGACCCCCCTCGACTCCCTGACCCTGTGTTTGCTGGCAGGATCGACCGCGTCTGCCATCGCATCCCATACTTAATAGTTATTTACACTTAATTGACATTTATCCTTTAAATTTTGTACACGTCTATCTAATTGATATTCAGGTCAAATATGTGTGGCTCCCATAACAGGCGTGTGAGGCGTGGCAGCAGGGCATGGTATGCGGTCAGCGGGGTGTGGGCATGATGAGGAGGGGCTGCTCAGTGTACCACCCACAAGTCCCACTGCGTTGACCACCCACATAGAAGCAGGTTCTCAGGGCGTAGCGCTCGACTCATAAGACTTATAAACTTGATTCAAAGTTTGCCCTATGATACAAAAAAATTGTACAGTTTAACCACAGTGAACAAATGAGAACAAATTTTCAAGTCCTAACTGTCTCAATCCGGGGCGATAATGGCTACTACGTGGGTTTGCTGATGGTAGAAGGCGTCCCAGGGGTCCCCAGATGGCCGTCGAGCATAGGTTTGATGGCAACAGCGGCTACCTTCCCGAAATGGAAGCTGCCTGGTCCCTGTTGCAATATCCGTCCACCATCGCAGAAGCCATTCGATCGCTGCGACACCCGACGATCACTTACGATACTACTAGCGTCGCTACCGAACAGATAAGCCAGGCTGAGCTTGCTCTCCCTCGCCGACTGCGCTCCGTCCAGGCCGATCACAACTGGGTGGAGGACGTCAAAAAGCGCTATAACTTCACCGCTGTCGAGATCCCTGACAGCTATTATACAGATCACCCAAAATTTCGCGCCTGCCTTGACATGAATCGGGATCCAGAACCCTTTGTAGAGACACACGAAAACGATACGCACATGTTCCACCGCGACCATATCCTACAGCCTGCGACTCAGCTCGCAACGGCGTACGTCACATTAGGAGGACTATGCGATGGCGTACCATTCTCTCAGGCCGCGAAGAATGTAATCTCTGTTCGACCGGGCGGTCGCACTGAGATCATTCTGGATCACAAGCTCTCGCTCAGCGTTCCTGAAGAGTGTAGATGGCTGGACAACCCCCTCCCTCCGCACTTCGTCAAGCTCAGTTGCTTATTGGTGAAGATAAGACCCATCGTGTTATGGGAAAGCTCCGTCCTGCGATCGACACCATCGTGCGCGACCAGTCTTGCATGTACCCCACGTCGATCGATGGGGTGACTCATGGCATTCGCGGTCTCACCCAGGTTTGTCCACCTTCCATTTTTGTGTTTGTTTTCCATCATCTCAGCCGCCTGAAGGTGTGGAGCCAAATGGCTGCATCGAGAAATGACGGAGATCCTGCAGCATGGATTAACAAGCTTTACGCTTCCTCTGAATCCCCCGAGCAACTTCATTGTTTCTTCAAACTTGTCGACGAGGAAACTATGCATATCTCAAAATGGTATAGTGACTCCGACAACGTGGAGAACACAGTAGCTGTTCTCCTATATTCATTGGAGCAGCTTTACACTCATCCTGACCGCCGTATATTACCCTCGAGCACTACCGATCGCAATTCGGTCTTCCCGGCGACTGTACCGTCCCCTTCCGGCTCTTGGCTGGGGCACTCTGCTACTTGTCTCCCTTCCTTAATTTTCTTTGGCACAGAATGGTGAGACATGGTAGGGGGGGTTGGCCTCCTCTTCCTACGAGGGTTGCGTCAGCGACCCGAGCATGCGCACGCGCGTGTCTCTTTGACCGCGATCAGAGTGTGCAGGGAGAGGAAAGAGGCAGAAGCAGGTACTCATGCTCCGGGGCACAGATTGGATACTATCGACTGACTCACCCTCAGATACGCGCGCTGTGCGGGCTCTAACTCGTTGCTACTTCTTGTACACGATTTGATTACATTTCTTGCAACTTCAGTTTTCAAATGCATGCGCCTTTTCGTTCCCAAGGAACGCGACAACGACCCCGCGCGCACCCAGCCCCTTCGCGACGACCACCTGCGGGTCCCCTGGCATGACATCCAGCGCGTTATCGCTCCACCGCACGTCCTCGCCCCCGCCCGCCGCGCTCAGCACGAGCCCCTTCACGGGCCGCTCCGCGCGCACCGTCACCGCGCCCGTCGCGGCGTCGAAGGAAAGGGCGAGCCCCGGGGCGCACAACAGCGCGCGCTCGAGGAAGCGGAACGGCTGTGGCCAGTCCGCGCAGCGCGCGAGCACCGCGCCGCTCGCCGCGTCCAGCAGGCGCGCGCCGACGACGACCGCGTGCGTCGTGGTGAACTGCGCGTCGCCCGTGGGGGGCGCGGCCGCGTCCGCCGGCGGCCCCGGGCACGGGAGGCGGAGCAGCTCCGTCGTTTGGTTCGGGAGGAGCGTGACGGCGTGCGTCTCCGTGTGCGTCCAGCGCGACTTGAGGTCGATGCAGTGGAGCTCGAGCTGCGCCGCGCGGGGGGCGAGGCTCGCGTTCATGCCCCAGATCTCGAGGGTCGCGCCGTAGGATTGGAAGTTCCCGAACTCGTAGTATTGAGGGGGCCGGTCGTTTGCTCGGTTTTTGATGACCTGCGAAAGTGTTTGAGCGAAAGGAACGATCACGGTCGATTGGGCACGTACAGTTCGCATTATCCCGACAGAAAATGTCGCCAGCTGCCTTGCAATCGTGAAATACACGGGCTTGGGGCGGAGCTGTGACTCTCCGTCAATCGCAGGGTGTGTAAGGGGAGGAAAACTCACGAAATAATCCGCGACAGCCCACGAAGTCACCGGCCAGCAATCGTTGAGCTGCCACACCAAAACGCCGGAAGTCTGCGATTGAGTTCAGCCAATATCCTCCTCTGAGCGAAGGAAGTTGTCCACGCACGTATTCCTTCCCCCGCCCCGCCCACTTGCGCCGCCACACCTGATACGCGTAGCTCACCGCCTCGGACTGCATCAATTGCGTGTTGTACACGTATCTGAGGATCAATAAGCAACACTCGGGATGATAGAGAGAGAGCAGACGTACGTAGCGAGGTCCTCAGTAACGCGGAAGCCCTCGTTCATCAAGATCGCGAACCGGCGCTCGAAGCTCCCCGCGCGGCAGTGCTGCGCCATCAGCGCGCTCTGCGGATGCCACTCCTCCACGCGCGCGCCGTCCATCCAGTACTCCACCGTCTTCATCTCGGGGAGGCCCGGGATGCCAAACTCCCTGCGTAGATTAAATTTTAACGGGAACGAAAAAGGGAGGAGGAGGGAGACGCACGAGACGAAGCGCCCGCCGAGCTTGACGTAGTCCTGGTACGGGAACTCCTTCCCGCCCCAGACGTTCCACTGATGCACGTCCCCGACGGTCGGGTCCGCGGTGTCCCATCCCTTGCCGCCGTACGGCGAGCCGCGGTGGTAGGGCACGGGCTGCGGGCCCGTCAGCGCGCCCACCACCTCGGGCAGGACCTCCTCGTAGATCTTGATCGCGGGGAAGTCTTTCACGTCTGTGCCGCGCGCGTCAGCCGGCGGAGCGAGAATAAGAAAAACGAGGAAAAGGAGAAGGGGACGCACCGCCCCACTGGAGGACCATCTGGTAGTCCTCGTTGTTCCCGCAGAAGAGCGCGAGCGCGGGGTGGTGCCGCAGCCGCCGCACATTGTCCTCCGCCTCCTTGCGCACGCTCGCGACGAACGCGTCGTGCGCGGGGTACACGCCGCACGCGAACTGGAAGTCCTGCCACACGAGGATGCCGAGCTCTGAATTCGGCCGCGGTCAGCACACGAAGGTGGGTGGGGGGGAGACGGACCGTCGCACGTGTCGTAGAACACGTCGGGCTCGTACACGCCCCCGCCCCACAGGCGCACCATGTTCTGGTTCCCGTCGCGCAGGAGCGTCAGCCACGCGCGGTACCGCTCCGGCGTGATCGTCGTCAGGAAGTTGTCCGCGGGCACCCAGTTCGAGCCTAGATATCTCATCAGCGCTGGATAGCACACGAGGAGAAGGGAGTAGTGTACCGCCCATGAACATGCGCACGCCGTTGACCTCGAAGAGGAAGGTCGTGCCCGTGCCGTACTGGTCCGCCTCTTCAAGCGGCTCCTGCACGAGCGCGACGCGACGGAAGCCGACGCGCGTGGTGGTGCTGTCGAGCGTCTGGCCGTGCGCGTCGAGGAGGAGGACGGAGACGGTGTAGAGGTGTTGCGCGCCGTAGCCGACGGGCCACCACGGCTCGACGGCCCCCGCGAGGTCCCAGGCAACTACGCTTGCATTCCATGCGCCTGAAATGGACACGTCCTGTGTTTTGAGGACGGTCTTGGTTGCGTCTGAGAGCAGGATGCGGAGGGAGGCGGCGGCGTCGAGGGTACCTGCGAGAGTCACGTCGACTTTGAGGGACGGCTGATTCTTGTCAGAGAGTAGGGCGTGCGGCTGCACCTCCGCAATGCGCGCGGTGTATGTTTTGAGGGTAATGGGGCGGTAGGGGCCGCATGTCATTAATTCGGGGCCCTAAGGGTCAGTGAGTATTAATTTTTTTCCGCGCAAAAGAAGCCGCACCCAGTCCCATCTACATCGAATGTAAATCCGCATACATGTCGGCGAGGAAAACCACTCACCGCCAATCATACTGTGCCTTCCGGACATAAACGCGACTGGGATCGCCGAGGTTCGTGGACCCAGCGCGGACGACGCCCATCTGCGCCTCGAGTTCTTTCGCGAGCAATTGCGCGGACTTGAAGTGCAGGAGGAGCGTATTTTGCGGCTTGAGAGATGATAGATCTAGCGGTACGATGTGCGTCTGGAACATATTGTCCGCGACGAGGATCTTCACGCCGTTCTGCGTCCACGCGTTAATACTTGCTTCCTTCAAGGGACAGCACGGAAAAGCATACGAGATACACATCGCACAGGGTATCGAGCCCGAGGAACTCGAGCAGCGCGTGCGTTTCCTTCTCGTCCACAGCGAAGTCGAAGGTACACTTGTACAGCCATTCCGCCTTGCCGATCCCTGCAAACGCGTTGGCCAATAGAACAAAAAGTAAGGAGAAACCGACATTGCACTTTGTTCTCGTTGAATCCAAGGTACGGATCGGGGATCGCGCCGCTCTTGAGCAGCTCAACGTGGATTTCGGAGGGGTACGCCTGCGCGGCGTTCCACCCATCGAGCTCGTCGAGGACCGAGACCGTTGGTGAGCGCTGCTTCCACGACCAGTTGGTGACGAGCTCGAGGTTACGGGTGTGGGACATGGACGTAGGAGGAAAGCGCGTTGCAAGTTAGGAAGCTGCATGATGCTACTAAGGAGGGTGAGTCGGACCGAACTCCGCCGGCGGGCCGTAATTCGAGATACACTTGCGAAGGATTCTCCGAAAGCGCCGACGAAACAATTTTGTACGAACTCCTTGGAGAAGAGAAAAGACGAGGACCGACCTTCTTAGGGTTCCAAGTTTCGTAGTCTAGAAGTCAGCAGCCAGGTCATGCGTAGTTGGTGCCTCAGATCGAAAGTTGGGAGGCCGCTGGGAATTAGTGCTCCAGGTCTGTGTACGAAAATAGAGAGCCGAGGCAACATACAGCAACAGTGACTTGAGATCAATTGAATGGAGCCTTTAGCATTTTTTCGAGGTGTTTAACGCACTTCAGTCCAGGTTCCAGGGGAAGAAGTGGGTTTGGGAAGGAATTGTTCGAGTGTGAGACGGAAACAATGTCAGGAATCGCAATTCCGTCCATGCAGCAGGTCCTATCTGAATGCGGAGAAAGAGAACTTGCAGGGCTTTTGACGGCAAAATACAAGATCCAACAAAATGAAATGTGGGAGCGTCGACGCACTCGTAGACACCCTGCTTGCAGTATTTCTCGAAGAAAGGCTCCGCGACGTTTGTACACCACTACCTAGCATCGTCCACACCTTCGGGGTATAGCTTGCGGACCTGGTCCCAGTCGCGTGAGAACGACCATGCGAGGTAATAGGTGGGAACGAGGTGTCCGTCCACTAGCCTGGTCCCGCTGGGGCCAACAATTTAGCAAACTTCCATCGGCGTGAGCTCCACGATTTGGGTCGAGGAAGAGATAGGACGTTGACGGCAGAACGCGAAGTGTGACTCATGTGACGCGACGCGGTGTGGCAGTTTGATTGTTGTTGTTGTCGTTGTTAGTAATCCCGTTCTCTCGATGCCCGCCTCGAGAGCAACCTCGCGCATACTGTACCTAATCTCTCCAGCCGACTTGACTCTGTCCGGGAGATGAGACAATTGGTCTCATGGATCACACCCCAATAAAGTTGAATAAACAGGAAAGTCTGCGAATATCACCATCCCGGACTTTGGTTTATCTCGGCGGGGCGGGATGCGGTCCCGCCCTCTTCCCGATACTGGCTTATCCTTTGCAAATTGGCGGCCCGCTTCAAGCCCGCCATCGAGAAGAACCAACGGAGGTCCCTCACGTGGCGATATCAGTTGCTTTCGAAGTTCGAACCGAAGCCTGAGCCTGTTCAACAATCCTTATAAAATGGCATTGTCGAGACGTCAATCTGTTCGACCATCTTGGCCCCAATGCTGATTAAACCGTTTGAACTTCTTGGTCTGCTGGCGGCCCTGAGTGGTTGCGTCGCCCAGCTGTCATTCAACAGATACAGCTTCGACTCTGGAGCGGTCAACCCCAAATGCGCGAGAGACGGGAAGAGAACGGACAAGGACACGTTCATCGACGCGCTTCTGGATGGAATGACCGTCCCCGAGCTCGGTATGTCTTTGCTTCGTTCCAACGAGTTATCCCTCACGCCGTACAGTTCTTCAGGTCCACCTCATGTTCGCAGACAACATGGTGGGTCCCAACTCGGACAACGGCTTGTATGGTATGTGCAGCCCTATCTTTGTCTTCTCAGCATGCTCAGTGAAGCACCAGATTTCGCCATGCAACTCGCGCCGACCGCCGGCGTCGGAGTTGTCCACGACTGGTACCCGACTAACAAATCGCAATTCAACTCCTTGCAGCAGCTCAGCATCGCCAAGTCACGCCTCAAGGTCCCCTTCATGCAGACCGGCGAGTGCCTGCACGGCGTCGGCTCCTTCAAGCAGAGCATGTTCCCGCAGTCGATCGGCCTCGCCGCGTCCTTCGACAAGGACCTCGCGTACGCCGTGGGGCGCGCCATCGGGTCTGAGGCGCGCAGCATCGGGATCCACGCGTGTTTCGCGCCCGTGCTCGACCTGGGCAAGGAGCCGCGGTGGGGACGTGTGCAGGAGGCGTGGGGCGAGGACTTTGTGCTCACGTCCCATATGGGCGTCGCGTACGCGTCGGGGCTGTCGAAGAACGGCTCGTGGGCGGACCCGGACGCGGTTGTGCCTGTGGTCAAGGTGCGCTGCACTGCGCTTCGTTCTTTGTGTTCCTGACCGAGTTGGTAGCACTTTGCTGCCCACGGGAGTGCGCGCGGGGGGCTCAATGCTGCGCCGTTCATTGGGCGCGGAACGCGCGAGGTTATGATGGAGATGCTCGTGCCTTTCAAGGCCGTCATTGATTTGGGCGGAGCCAGGGGTGTGATGATGTACGTGCGTCTCCGACCGCCTCCTTCATCTTTCACTTTTCATCAGGGCGTACCATGAGCTCGACGAGGTCCCGGCGGTGGTCAGTCCCGTGCTTTACGACGCACTAGCAGATTGGGGCTACGATGGTAGGTGCTCGCTTGCTATCGCAGATTATTATAACAGTTTATGGCGCAGGATTCATCATTGCGGACGATAACGGTATGCGCATTTATTCCTGCCCCGCATATCTTAATCCCCGTTCTCCAGCGATGAAATACCTCCTCACCCGCCACTTCGTGGCCAATTCGAACGCGGATACGATCCAGCAGTGGTTCAACGCCGGCGGTGGGGTCCAATACTACGACTTTACGCTCGATATCTTCCTGAATGTGCGTTAAAACACCAATCCGAAACCTCGGCGTTCTCACGTCGACACAGACCACAGTCGAGCTCGTAGCGAACGGCACCGTCCCCGAATCCACGCTCAAAGCGGCCGCACGCCGCGTCCTCGGCACCAAGTACGATCTCGGCCTCTTCGACAACCCGTACATCCCGGACTCGGTCGACTCGGCGGCGCTGACGGCGGCGCACGTCCCCCTCACGCTGGACGCGGCCCACCGCTCCATCGTCCTCCTCGAGAACCGCGACAACACGCTCCCCATCACCCCCGCCACGCAAGGAATCAAGACGATCGCGCTCATCGGGCCGTTCAGCGACATCCTCAACTACGGGGACTACTCCGGCCCGTGGGGCGCGTACCCCACCGCGAACTCGTCGACGATCCGGCAGGCGATGGCTGCGTACCTCGCCGCGAACGCCTCAGGCGTCTCGCTTGTCTCGAGCTGGGGGGCGAACACCTGGCTGTACAACGGGCAGTACAACATCCCGGGGTACCTCCTCTCCGCGTCCGGCGTCCCGGGCGGGCTGCTCGCGACCTATTATTCCGACACAAACTTCACGCACGCGGTCTTCACAACGCAGGAGACGCCGAACCGCGACTGGGGGCTCTACCCGCCGCTCGGGCTACCGTCGAACAACTTCAGCGTGGTGTGGGAGGGCACGCTCGCGGTGCCCGTGGACCAAGACGTGCAGGGCTGGATCGGCGTCGGCGTGAACGCCAATACGACCGCGCGCCTGTTCATCGACGGGAAGCTCGTCGCGGACTCGCCGCTCACACTCGCGGGGAACATCATCGGGAACATCGAGCAGCTCGCGTACGACCAGACGAACGGGACGGGGCCGCCGCCAGGCGCGAGCGCGTTCTCGTTCGCAAAGGGCGCGACGCATGCGATCCGCGTCGAGTTCCAGGCGTGGAACTATGTGCAGAAGTTCGAGAATGTGAACTCGCTCAATGCGCAGATCGAGCTGTTTTGGAACTTGGTGGATACGGAGGACCCGGTGGGGCAGGTGCGTTCGTTTGGTGCCTGGTCTTCTTCTGTTTCCGCGCTAAGAGTCGTTTTGCAGGCCGTGGATCTCGCAAAGACCGCCGACCTCATCGTCCTTGCCGTCGGCGCCAACTGGAACAGCGATGCAGAGAGTGCCGATCGCGCTACGCTCAATCTGTCTGCTAATCAGAGTGCGCATTCGAAAGTCTCCGTCATCGCCCTTCTGAATATGTGTTAGCTGTGCTCGCGGACGCCATGTTCGCTCTTGGGAAACCTGTTGTTATCGTCCTGCAGGGCGGGCGCCCCTTCGCCATCCCCAACTACTACAGTCAGGCTGCCGCTGTTATTGACGCTGTGAGTGCTTTCCGAGCTACTAAAAATGCACCATTATGACATCTTCCTCTGCCAGTTCTTCCCGGGCCAGTCGGGCGGGCAGGCAATCTCAGATGTACGTAGATTTTTATCCCTTGCGATCTCCAATTCATTGATTCTGACAGGTGCTCTTCGGGCTCTTCAATCCCGGCGGTCGCGTTCCACTGAGTGTGCCTTACGATGTCGGGGTTCGTATCCTCCCTGTACCTTCTTGCGGGCCTCACTAATCGTTCTCTCATGTCCAGACACTCCCCGTTTACTACAAGTATGTCGTCTCCCTTTCCCGGCGCCCCGCACTGACGTCTGGGTTGTACAGTTACCCCTACACCTCCCATGCCAAGAACTACACCGACCTCTTCTCCTTCCCGTCCTACTCCTTCGGCTACGGCAAGTCGTACTCGACGTTCTCCGTCAGCGGCTTCAACGCCTCCTCCACGGGCGGGGCACACACCTTCTCCGCGGGTGAGACGATCAACTTCCGCGTGACGGTGACGAACGAGGGGCCTATGGCGGGGAGCTACGTGCCGCAGGTGCCATCGTCCCATCCTCCCCTGCCTTCCGCTAGCTGAGCGCCGCTCCAGGTGTACCTCCTCCTGCGCGTGTCGACGGTCACAAGGCCGCTGCAGCAGCTCGTCGCGTTCGAGCGCGTGTACCTCGGCGTCGGCGCGAGCGCGACGGCGGTGATGCCGCTCGAGGTGAACCGGTACCTCCCGATCGTGAATCGGCGGTATGAGTGGCAGCTGGAGACGGGGGACTATGTGTTTGCGCTCATGGAGCGGTCGGGGTTCGATGCGGATCAGAGCAATAATCTTACCCTGACTTGTGTTTGAGGGGGCTCGGCTCGTGCTCTAACGGCGTCTGGTTGAGGAGACGACCGGTCGGTCAAAGCGATGGTTTGCAATGACGTCAATCGTATTCGTTCACTCAAAAGGGATCTGGCCAAGTGCCGATAGTAACTAAACTGCCTTGTACGATAATGCCAAAGCTGTGGCCTAGCGTTTGCCGCTGGATTCTATGCACGAAATCAGTATTTCCCGACTGGGCAACTGGCGACGGTGCTCACGCTTGAGTTTCTTGTGCTCAGAGATGGCGAGACCAAGAGATATCTGCACGTCCTCTAGTATTGATTCTTCCTTGGAGCATTCGGCTTCATCTGTGTGATAACTCAGAAACGGGGCATAGACTGAGGGTTTTAACGCACCGGCTGCCAACTCGGCCTGGAGAGCGCAGTATTCTCTGACGCTTGGGTCCAGTCCTGTACAAAGCGTCAGAGGAGCACCGCAGAACGATAGAAAAACGCAAACCGTCTTGCGTCGTATAACATTGGCTTTTGAGTCCCGCTGCGACATGGAGATTAACGATCAGAGCGGCGCAGAGGGAACGATACATACCTTGGATAACCTTTTCCACCCAGCCCGTGAAAACCATCTGCTCTGCGTCCGATTCCTGCAAGCTGAGATCGAGCTGTTTCTGCAGGACGGCAATCTCATCCGACAAGACCGCCTTTGCGTCCTTGAGCTGCTCGATGGAGTCGTTGAGCTCGAAGTGCTCGAGCTGACGCCCTCTCTTGCGCTTCCCGAGAACCTGTGACGGCATCCCAAACGCCGGCGAAGGTTCTCTCGATTCGAAGGGTGGAGAAAGCGGCGAGCTCAACCGCGCAGCGCGTGGCCCGGGATTACTCGCAGCGGCCGTGGCTTCACACGCCTCCCGCGCGCTCAGCGCCACGTCAATCAAGCCGGACGCCTCGCGCCATCGCGTCTCCTCGGTCTTGGGTGCCTCCTGCGATATCGCCCCCCGCTCCTTCGCCCGCAGCTGGTTGCTCGCCACCGTGGTCGAGACAAACCACGACACGCCCCGCGCGTCGCTCGCCCACAGCAACCGGCCGCGGAAGTGGGGGTGCTTGACGATGATGTCGTCCGTTTTGTGGCCCGGCTGCGGGTCGTACCACCGCTTCCAGGTCCCGTCCGCGATCCTCCCGTACGCCGCGTACTGCTCTGGCGACAAATCGAGGTAGACGTCGCCCGCGGTGCTGCCGGTGAGATCGTCCGGCGGGGGACCGAGCCCGGTGATTTCGTAGTATGGTATGAGGAACAGCTTTCCCTTCGAGGGCCCAGCAATATGGTAGGGATAGTCGGAGAATATGCTGTCGCCCGTGACGGTGAAATGGCGGACGTCGGCCTTTAAGCCGGGCTGTTGCGCGGAGGAGGGCGCGGGATTATTTTCAGAGAGACAGGGATGCGACGGGCGCGCGGTTTGGGTGCTCATGGGCGTTGGAAAGGGAGGTGAAAATTTTGGCAGCGGCGGCGCGGGGATATGCGAGGTCGAATCGAAGCATTACGTCGAGATCGACAGCCCTCCTCTGCTCCTTGATGCTCCTTCTCCCGGTAGCAACGCTTCCAGATGTAGAGCCTCGTTGCGAGTGAAATGAATGCCCTGACGTTGGGAACTTAGAGAGAGCGCATTCCAAGTTTTACTACGTCGCAACCGACAGCTTCCCAATTCCCTGGACGGAGATATTCCCTGGGCTGGAGTTGGATTAGCCCGATGTCTTCCTTTTCTATCCGACTTTGCAGTTTCGAGAAATCTTCATAAAAACATGGCAACTTGATATCTACCCAAGCTTCGCACAAAGCCTGTACGTGCGAAGGGATCCGGAAGGTTGAGCAAAGCAGTGATGTTCCTTCGAGCAGAACCAACAGAGATCGTCGTGGGAGAATTGAGAATGTCACAAAATGGTGCGTCGGGTCACAGACACGTGGAGCTCGGCGCGTAAAAACGCTCCCCATGGCTCGGCCGCTCAAGCTTTCGGCCAGTGACAATCGCCAAAAGTGGCTCTGACTCAGAGCCACTTCTCGTGCTTAGCGCGGCGGGCGAGGGCGAGGACGTGCGGTGGAGCGATAACGCGCTGGATGTCATGCCAGGAGGTGGTGGTTGCGAAGGGGCGCGCGCGCGGGGTCGCTGTCGCGTTCCTTGGGAACGAAAAGGCGCATGCATTCAAAAATCGAGGTTGCAAGAAATGTAATAAAGCAGATCGTGTACAAGAAATAGCAACGAGTTAGAGCCCGCACAGCGCGCGTATCTGGGGACGAGTCGCGTCAGTTGATAATTGCGTCCTGGATCGGCGCGCTCCAGTTCTTTCGCGCGGGTGCTTGCTTTAGCTGGGATTGCGGGTCAGCGTCGGACACCGAGAAACAGAAGATGGCGAACCTGCATCGAGACGAGCGTGGAGGTCGGTGATCCGCGCCTCGAACTCGGCCTCTGGAAATAATCAGTGTATATGCGCCGTAGAGAAGCAAGAAATTACCGGTCAGGGAGGAGATGGAATCTATAGAGCCTCGGTAAGATACAAGGACGATAAGGAGCAAGACATACGATATTGATTATACTCCTTCTCAAGCCTCTGAAGCATCCTTTGCGCAGGATGAGCGTTCGTCTTCTCCACTAGCGCCGCGTGCTTCCTCGCGAGGCGGTCCTTCTCCATTTCGAGCTTCGACTGCTCCTCCAAAAGACGTCCGACGTCGACGTCCGGGCTCCACGAGGCGGAGCTCGGATACCCAAGCCGCGCTTTCTTGAGCGAGGGCGGGTAAAACTCCTCGTCCGACGACGGCACCTTCTCGTCCTCCACCTCCGCCTTGGCCGCGCCCGTAGAGCGAGAATGCCTGCGGCGCGGTCAAAGAGACATGCGCGTGCGCATGCTCGGGTCGCTAACGCGACCCTCGTAGGAAGAGGAGGCCTGCGGCGCCCGAACGCGTTCCTTCGGAACGCTTCCCGCCGCCGCCCCCACCCACCATCCCCGATGTGCCTGATCTGGTACGGGTAGCTAGGCGGGCGCTGGCACGCGCGGACTTTGATGTATTTTGTGGTGACCGTGGTGTCGGGCTTGAGCTTCGATTTGGGCTCGGGGTTGAGGTAGCATGGGTGCTCCGGGAGGGCTGACGAAGCCATGGTGAAGGTTGGAGAAAAAAGTCTGGATGTAAATGTCGGATATCGGGGAAGCATGGCGACGCGAATTTCTGTCAGTCCCATTTTACGTGCACAAGGTCCCTGAATTTGCTTGATTTGAGAGCGGCTATATTCCGCAGGTATTATAATACTACTACGCCCATCCAAATGTGGATCCAAGCTGCGACGTAGCGAGGTCAAACTCTGAACAAAGAAATCAGCGTCTGATCATTATTGAACGGGCTTCGTCTTCTCACGTCTCATGCATTCCTCGTCTTCCGAGACCGCGAGGTTGAGCGCAATCTGCGCGTCCTCGCACCTTGCTTCTTCCTGAGCGAGCTGAGTCTCGACTGGAAGATGCGTTGAAAAGGCGCGACGGTAAAGAACCGAGTTACGCACCGGCGGCCAACTCGGCTACAAGATCCAAGTACTTGCGGCCATTGACGCCTAATTCTGTGAATGCTAAATATCAGCTGAAGCAACCTGAGATGAATACGAACGATTTTTGAAGGCGAGGGTCTGAGTTTCGAGGCCATCTACGCAGAGTGAGACGAGTCAACTGGAAAGAAAAAACATACATACCTCGGATAACCCCTTCAGCCCACTGTGAAAACTCCTGTGACTCTTCCTCGAAAAGGGAGAGAGCGAGCCGAGTCTCGAGGGTAGAAATCTTCGCCGCCAAGTCCGCATTCTCCTCCTTCAGATAACAGATCGTGTCTCCAATGAGCGCGCCGTCGCATTTCGATGCGATGCGCCTCGTGCTAACCCCCATCTTGCGCTTCCCGAGCACGGGCACCGGGGACGGCTCAAACGGGGGCGAACAGTGCGAGCTCGATCTCCGACGGCGCGCATGACTCGCCGACGCCGCCTTGGGCTGCTGCTGGAGGACCCCCGCGGCCAGCGACGCGCTGATCAGCACCGCCGCCTCGCGGAACCGCGCCGCCTCGTCCTTGTGCACGCCCGGCGCCACCAGCCGCTGCGCGCGCGCGCGCTCCTGGTTCTTCCGCACCGTGCTCGCCGTGAACCACGAGACGCCCTTGGCGGTGCTGCACCACAGCCTGCGCGTGCGGAAGTGCGGGTGCCGCACGCCGTTCGCCGCCGCCTTGTCCCACGGCTGCGGCCCGGGGTCGAGCCACCGCTTCCAGCGCCCATCCGCGATCTGGCCGTAGAGCGCGTGCTGCCCCGGCGTCGCGTCGACGTACACGTCGCCCGGGTTACTGCCCGTCAGGTCCGGGGGCGGGGGGCCGACGCCGGAGATTTGGTGGAAGGGGATGTGGTAGCTGTCGAGCGGCCCTGATTTTCCAACTGGCTGGATGTCGTACAGATAGTCCTGCATGTCGCTTTCCTGGACAAAGTACCGCTTTTCGACGGTAAGGTCGGGTTGGGTCGCCGACGCGGGCAATGGATCACCACGCAGGCATGGGTGGGTGCGCGCGTTCGTGGTCATGCCTGGATGAAAGACGCCTAATCGAACTCTTACGTCGATTCCATACTTCCGAATAGGGTTCCTAAATGCCCTGGGTTTGTTCATAGACTCTTCACCAATTCAGTGAACAGACACGGCACTCCCCATGGCTCGGCCGCTCAGCGTCAAAAGTGAATGCGGCAAGATATCCGTGCTACTAAAATTTCAAGAAATACAACTACTTACGATTATTAGTTATTCGGTCAAGTCTCGACACACACGAGTCAATACATGCAGGGGGGTTCACGTACTAGCTCTCTGCCCTGATCTCATTGCACTGCCGCATCCGCTCCGCAAGCAGCTTCTCGGCTTCTGCACGCTTCAGCTGCGCGGCCAGGAGACGCTTTTTGCCTGGACTCCACGATCAGCATCGCGAAACGGAATGGGTGAAGGACGGACAGACCTTCGTCGACACGGCATCGCAGGTCAGGGAGCCGCCGCCTCGCCTCGTCCGCTTTAAGGTAGATCGTCAAAAGATCAACCGCTCGAAGGGAGTCAAGCCTTACCGGTCGGAATTGGCGTGGGATCTGGAATGAGGTGTCGAAGGGGGAGTAAGAAAACGGGGACAGAAGGACGTACTGCAGGAGTCCGTGTACTCTTTCTTGAGCATTTGAATAATTGCGGCGGCACGTCCAGCACGACCACCCTCGGCGCTCTCGATCGCCGCTACAAGCTCGCGCCTCTGTTTCCCGAGCTCCTGCAGCTCCCCATCCGCCTTCAAGCTCGCAAGCCTGGTTTCAGAGTCAGGGCTAAGACGCTTAGGACGCCGCGGGGATACCGTCGACTTGGCGCGCGCAGCACAGCTGGCAGAGTTGCCCGAGGCCCGGATACGCGCGCGCTTGGAGGGATAAAACGTATCAGAGAGCTCAGACTCGCTCTCCGCGTCAGACTCTGGGATAACCTTGGAGAAGATGCGCGGGCGCTTAGCCGGGCTCCTCTTCGCCGCACCCGCCGGTGTCGCTTCGCCGCGGAGATAATCCCCGATGAGCCGCGCCGCGAGGTCCAAGCCCGCCTGCGTCCCCTCGTGGCGATCGGTGAGGACTCCCTCGTCGCGCAGCGCCCGCTGGCGCCGCGAGACTGTGAGCGCAGAGACCCACTCCACGCCGTCGCGTGGATGGACCCACAGATAGCGCGCCTTTTTGCGGTCGACGAAGTGCGGGTGCCCGAGCAGGTCGTCGCGGACGGCCGCGTGCCCCGGCCAGCGCGCCCACTCCTCCTCGGCCCGGGCGTACAGCGCGTGCGCCGCGCGCGCGAGGTCGATGTAGACGTCCCCGGGCGAGCCGATGTCCGGCGGCGGCGCGCCCGTGCCGCGGAACTCGAAGAACGGGACGGGGAGGTGCTCGTGGACGCCGTCGTTGGCGTAGAGGCCGGGGATGTTCGGGGTCAGGTATGGGTAGTTCTCTGGGATGGCGTATGGGTGCATTTTCATGTATTTGAGCGTGGAGGTTGTGTTGGGTTTGAGCTTTGACTTTGGGTGGGGGTTTTCGTGGCATGGGTGCGGGAGCAGGGAATGTGGCTTCATCGTTGCAACGAACGTGGTGTAGACAGAAAATCGCAAAAGTGCCAGGCAGATTCGGATATCGGAACCTTCAAAGAAGCAAGCATAGCAACGAGCAGACGTCCTGATGATTTTACGTGGATAAGGAATACATACATACCAGGAAATTACAATACTTCGTTGGGAAGATCAGTCGATAGTTGCGAGCTCAGGCAAGGTGAGCCTGCGAGCCGGCCTGAGTGGAAGCCGCCGCCCGAGGCCTCTGCACGTTATACGGATAACCGGCCGGAAGGTCATCGATGAAGAGTTCCTTGGATTCGGTGATAAGCCACGGTTGCACCAGGGATTTTGGATGTGGATTGACGACACAAGGATGAAGTGCGATGGTGGACATTCTCAGTCTGGTCGCCGAGTCGAAGGATCGTGATTCACCGCCAAACTGAGCTCGCATCAGCAAACAAAGAACGGCTTGATCCAGCAAAAGTTCGGCATTCGCCGGATGCCGAAATATTAAATGGCCCGCTGGGGCGCTTTAATTTAATTTCCATTTGAGTGCGCGCGGGCCCATTTGGCACTATACCAAGAGTGGATAGCTAGCGGGGGCGGAGGGGGAAGAGCGCGGCCGGGACATGACCCCCCGGCAACTACCCTGATCTCAATATAAGGCGGCCCCAGTTGCAATGTACTTATATGCTCGGAATGGATGGGAACTGAAAATACAGGTGGTGCAGCCGATGAACATATTTATATGATGTACACATTATCTGCCCCTGTGGTTCGGATTGGGAGAGCTCGCGTCGGGAATTGATTTTAAAATGAGATCCGAGCCAGGGACACGGACGTCGGATCAGGTTGGGGAATTTCTGAAGCATTCCATATTTGCCAGAATTTCTTTGAAGCGAATTCATGAGGAATCAATCATACAGACCCAAGTGCAGGGAGACAGAAGAGATCGGTGGAGTAAACATCGATTGATCCAGTGTCTCATTAGACCCCGTCCCGGTGCCGGGCGAATTTCGAGAGGGAGCATAGCAAACTTTAATCAATGGTAAGCGCGTCTGAGTGCAGAACATGCTGGTTGGCTACAATAATTTCTACCCTTTTAAATAAGGCAGTAGGAGGTCAACGTGGTCAGTACGTGGCCCGCGTCGTTCATGTCAACGTGTACAATACGCGGCCCACGTCGTTCCTCGCTGAGTGCCAAATTTGCAGTGATAGCCAGTGACAGCCGGAGTTTAAAGGCTTCAGATAGACGTCATTTTATAAAGAGGAACTGGACCCAATTTAGTGTAGCATCTTCATCTCGCGGTCTGGAATGGATTCCCTGTTTAAAAATCCTGCACAAGGAGACGGCATGCCGACGCGCAGTCCGAAGCGGACTTTCAAAGGTTGGAAAAAAAAACACTTTCCGTGATTTACAGCCGAAACATAGTCAGTTTCGATTCGAGTTCTGAAACATGACTGTAGTGCAAGAATTTCAACCAGGTACCATTCCAGCCCTTTTGAATCTCTCAAAAGCCTTGATCCACGACTGCAGCGGATCGAGCTCCTCGTGGAATCCAACCGCTCTGATTTTGTCCAAGCTCAACTGGCGATCGAAGGTCAAGAAATAGCCATATCGGTCCAAGAACGCCGCCCCAAACACGTCGTTCGGCTTTTTGCATTTCGCCTTCAACACGTCCTGGTGCTTCAACACATATTCTCCTGGCTTGAGCACCACAGCGTCAGCCGACGGCGGACCGACCCCAACGAGACCAAAGTGTGTGGCGAGGGCGGGCCAGCGTTCACGCATCGACGATGGCTCCGCACGGTCCGCGATGTTGAAAAGCTGCCCGCCGCCTGATTTTTCTGGATTCAGGGAAGCCCAGATGGCCAATTTGGCAATAATCTCGGAGGAGGCGTCGTTGAATTTCGAGTCGTAACCCATCCTGGTTCCGGGGTAGGGCACAGATGCGCCCTCTCCCTCGATGGCGCGGTACAACGCGAGATATGTTGCCCAGTGGGCAGGGAGGTTGTAAGTGCTGCCGTTTGGCGTGAAGCCGACCTGAGAGCATCGCAGGATCAATAACGAAATATGTTGAAAGCAGCAAGCCATGCACAATAGCGTCCGGGCGGACTTCACACCAGGTCCAGTTCTTCCCTTTACTCCGCTCGGTGAGAATATCTTCGAAGGCATAGTAGTAATTGGTATCCGGAAGCGGAAGACGTCCCATGATTTCTTTGTACGGCGCGGTGAATGGCCCTCCTCCAGGTTTATAGATTCCGTAGGCCTGACATATTTAAACGACATCATCCGGATCAGAAAATTGAATCATACCAATGTACCGCTGGGCCACGCGAGGAAACAGAAGTTGGGGGCCAACGATTCAACGGCGCCAATGACGCGCTCAAGCATTCCGCAATTCGTGTTGATCTCCACTTGCGCGTCGTCCTCGTGTTTATAAACTTGTTGACATGCAAATCAATGGCCAGCATTTGTTTGCAACGAGGGAAAATTCACCAAAGTAATAGACGTGCGTCACAGTCGCGATGTCCTTCACTTTCTCCTTCAGGAGGGCCGTAAAGTCCTCGACAGACCCTTCGCTCAGATCGACGTGGGTGACTAGATCCAAGGCGGGAGAATCGGGGGTGGGCCAGGATGAATCTGCGATGCTCATGGGTCTATTGACGATGGCAGTGACCTTGTAAAAGGTTCCTTGAGCGGGGTAATTCTCCAAGAGCTGTTCAACGACACCCCAACCAGCCAGACCGGACGCGCCGAAGACGATGGCATGAGCTGCTTTGGAAGGAGACATGGTGATTTAGAAATTAAAATGGGAGCCGTGGAAGCTGGTTGGCTTGTTCGAGAGATGTGTTGAGGGAAGCAGTACTGTCCAGGTTAAATAGCAGATTCAATGATTTCCACGATGACTCGTTGGACGGGGCGGTCCCGGCGCTTGCAATGCGGCAAAACCGGCGTGACGAGCGTGTCGAGAAGTCGTGCGTTGAGAGGATGCTAATCAATGCCCTCCCGCAGAGTTTCCGCCATCACAACCTATGGGACCGCGTCAGTATACTATGCCATTTCGACCGGACATTCCCCGGGTGTGACCAGTGACCACCAAAGTTAGGTGTTCAAATTCCCTTTTTCGGCGATTTTTCGGCATTTTCCAGAGACAAAACGGCTCATTTTATGTACCCTAAAACTTCGATCCAAAATGCCCGGGACGGGACATTTTTTTTGTTATTGCTCAGTTCAGCGCCGCTGTGATCTAGCATACGGTCGAAATGGTACAGTAATTTACCTCCTTCCTTCTTTCCAACATCTTCTATGGACTCCGCAACCACATAGACTCGGAGCCAGTCTCTACACTGAGAAACAAGATAGAGTGGTGGTTTGCAAAAAGAATTGAGTCGATAGAATGAAAATTGAGGAAGAAAAAACAAATGCCGCCGGGGTGTTGCTCGAAAACTCCTCGCGCGTTTTTTGTCTCCCTCAATTTTGCTCGGATTCACTCAAATTAAATTGCATACTACTCCTAGGTATGAAAATAGAGGCTGGTTCCGAGTCTGGCAACCACAGGGCACGGAAAGGATAATACAAAAATCTTATCTATCATTGCGATTTCTCCGAGTCTTCGACGCACTTACTCTCAGGAACCCATGTTCCTATCTCATCAACGTGAATCCCATATGCGATGATTCCCACCAGGGCAGCGGCCGCGCACGTCTCCAGCCGTTCTCCGGCCAGCATGTCGCCCACATCCAACGAAACGGGCATCGAAGACGTCGTGCGTAGGATGCGCGCGAGCCACACGGCCGACCCCGCAGCCTGAACGAGCGCCAGCCTCCCCGTGAAGGACAACCCCCACTCTGAGCCCCGGCGCCGCGATAATTGGCGCGACACGTCTCCGTCAGGACACGCACCGCCGCATGCAATCCAAGCGTGGTAGCCCCGGCGAGCTGGGCCATCGTGCAGAGTGCGAGCGGAAGCGAGACGCACGCAAAGAGGAAGAGGAAGAGCATCGCGGAGATGAGCTGGATTGGGATGAGGGGCTGGCCGAGTAGCTGGGGCTCGAGCCGCGTCGCCGCATAGTCTCGTGGATGGTCGTACCTCACTGGGGCGAATGGAAATAAACGCCACAGCGGATGTTTGGGGGGCGAGGCGGCGCACCGCCCATAGCAGCACCCGTAGGTGTGGCACCCGATGCGCGAGAACGCCTCGTAAATGGGCAGCCCAACGGCAAGGCTCGCGGCAAAGCGGGGAAGGTCGGGCACGTGGCCGAGCCAGTAAGTGAATACGACCCCACCTGCGGCCCCGAACAGACCGCCATGCAGCCAGAAACCAGGGCGGAATATTGTGCGCAGAGGATGAGAGCGCAGACGCACCAGCCCGTCGTCCATAATGATGGATAACAGCCGGGCACCGGCGATGGCGGCGACAAGGGTAATATGGAGCGCAACTTTCAAGGATCCGGTTTCGGCAGGGGACTGGGACGACCGGGTGAATGCTGTGAACACTAGGGCGGCGAATCCCATGCCCATATAAAATTTGTACGGCACAACAATAGGGGAAGTCAGAGTGAGCGATTCCCAGTCGATTCTGGGTCGATTCTGACTTCGATTCTCATCTGATTCTCAGGCGAGAATCGGTCAAGAATCGAGCTGTCGAGAATCGAAACAGAATCGATGATTCTCGTTGTTCCTCCTCTGGAGGAGGAACTCCCACAGAATCGACTCAGAATCGACTCAAGAATCGACGTCTTTGATCAACCATCACAACTGATACTGATGAAACAAATTACCAAGACAGAATCGACGCTGGAATCGGCACCAGAATCAAAGGCAGAATCGGGGCGGTCACAGTTAGAGGCAATTCTCATTCGATTCTCGACTCAGAATCGGACCAGAATTGAAGTCCGAATCGACCCAGAATCGAACGAGAATCGTCCACTCTGACTTCCCCTAATGATAGCAGGGTTGGTGGGGATTCGGATGTGAACAGTGGAGCGGCGGAAGCCGCGATTGCGCGGGGCGTCGCATAGGTTCCGATGGGCGAGTAGGGAGAGTGACTGCCGGAAAACGTAGGAGACGCAGAACAATGCGTAGAGGAGCAGCAGCGTCCCGGCGAGAACCTGAATCGACACCGGACGATCACCTATGCTGAATTCGGATCTGCATAAAAGTAACCAGACAGTCACCATTATGCCGCTCCCACGAAGCAAAGCATACTGTGCGACGTTTATCACGTTTAATCGGAATTTAATCTGAGAAAGCCCAGGTGATACACTTTTTAGGCTGTTGATGTAGGCGGACAGCAACCATAGCATATCACTGGTTGAACATTTCACATTTTCGAGTGAAAAAATTGATAAAAAATGTCGTTCAATTTATAGCCATTTTTCACCGAAAAAAGAAGTGAAAAATTTAAAACATTTTCACCACTTTTTTGACTTGAAATCAAAGTGAAAAATGTGAAACAAATTTTGTGATGTTGTTAAGATGTTTCTTTTGCATTTTTTGACTGAACTCAAGGTGAAAATGATGGTGAAAAAATCAAAAGTTTTTTCACTAATTTTTTCAGCAGAAATCAAAGTGAAAAATGTGAAACAAAGTTGGTCATATTGTTAAGATGTTTGTTTCACATTTTTGACTGAAACTCAAGGTGAAAAATGCGCAATATCACTTGTTGAACATTTCAATTTTTTGAGTGAAAAAATTCATAAAAATGTTATTCAATTTATTGGCATTTTTTCACCGAAAAAAGAAGTGAAAAATTCAAAACATTTTTCACCACTTTTTGAGTTGAAATCAAAGTGAAAAATGTGAAATAAAGTTTGTGATGTTGCAAAGATGTTTCTTTTGCATTTTTTGACTGAACTCAAGGTGAAAATGAAGGTGAAAAAATCAAAAGTTTTTTCACTAGCTTTTTCACCAGAAATCAAAGTGAAAAATGTGAAACAAAGTTGGTCATATTGTTGAGATGTTTGTTTCACATTTTTTGACTGAAACTCTAGGTGAAAAATGCGAAACATCACTGGTTGAACATTTCAAATTTTTGAGTGAAAAAATTGATAAAAATGTCATTCAATTTATTGGCATTTTTTCACTGCAAAAAGAAGTGAAAATTTTAAAACATTTTTCACCACTTTTGTGAGTTGAAATCAAAGTGAAAAATGTGAAACAAACCTCATGTTTTTCTTCAAACTAGTAATACCATTAATTCATACACATTTCAAGGTAAAAACAAAGGTGGAAAAATGAACAGTTTTTTGACCAGTTGTTTCACTAGAAATAGAAGTAAAAAATGAAAAACAAACAGTGGGGGCAAAAGCTAACTCACCCAGAATTCACATGTGTTTCACTCATGTGTTCCGAAGGTGGTTGGCAGCTAAACAAAGCCGATATCACAGTCCATCAATTGTTCTTTGCCAGAGAAAACACACACAAAGAATAGACAAAGGACAGACAAAGGAGCTTGGAAATCCTGTGGCCCTTTGTCCTTTGTCCTGTGTCCTTTGTCCTTTGTCTTTTGTCCGTCCTTTGTCTATTGTCTGCCTTTCACTGGTGAAGCAATTCAAGTTTTTTTGACGGAAAAATTGGTAAAAAATTCAAAATCTGTTTAGTACATTGTATTTGGGGTCCCAGTGGCATTTTAGGTGCATCTCAGGTCCCTGCATCTATTTCTGGTGTGCTTGGGCCCATGCCACCCACCGTTCCCTCACGGATTTAAAATCCGAAAAATCACCCTTTATTGCTGTTTTAATGAGTACTTGGCCCGCGGTGAGTCCAATCCCAGACGGATTTTGGGGCCCAGCGGCATTTTAGGTGCATTTAAGGTCCCTGCATCTATTCCTGGTGTGCTTGGGCCCATGCCGCTGGGCCGCAAAATCTGTCTGGGATTGGACTCACCGCGGGCCAAGTACTCATTAAAACAGCAATAAAGGGTGATTTTTCGGATTTTAAATCCGTGAGGGAACGGTGGGTGGCATGGGCCCAAGCACACCAGAAATAGATGCAGGGACCTTAAATGCACCTAAAATGCCGCTGGGCCCCAAAATCCGTCTGGGATTGGACTCACCGCGGGCCAAGTACTCATTAAAACAGCAATAAAGGGTGATTTTTCGGATTTTAAATCCGTGAGGGAACGGTGGGTGGCATGGGCCCAAGCACACCAGAAATAGATGCAGGGACCTGAGATGCACCTAAAATGCCACTGGGACCCCAAATACAATGTACTAAACAGATTTTGAATTTTTTACCAATTTTTCCGTCAAAAAAACTTGAATTGCTTCACCAGTGAAAGGCAGACAATAGACAAAGGACGGACAAAAGACAAAGGACAAAGGACACAGGACAAAGGACAAAGGGCCACAGGATTTCCAAGCTCCTTTGTCTGTCCTTTGTCTATTCTTTGTGTGTGTTTTCTCTGGCAAAGAACAATTGATGGACTGTGATATCGGCTTTGTTTAGCTGCCAACCACCTTCGGAACACATGAGTGAAACACATGTGAATTCTGGGTGAGTTAGCTTTTGCCCCCACTGTTTGTTTTTCATTTTTTACTTCTATTTCTAGTGAAACAACTGGTCAAAAAACTGTTCATTTTTCCACCTTTGTTTTTACCTTGAAATGTGTATGAATTAATGGTATTACTAGTTTGAAGAAAAACATGAGGTTTGTTTCACATTTTTCACTTTGATTTCAACTCACAAAAGTGGTGAAAAATGTTTTAAAATTTTCACTTCTTTTTGCAGTGAAAAAATGCCAATAAATTGAATGACATTTTTATCAATTTTTTCACTCAAAAATTTGAAATGTTCAACCAGTGATGTTTCGCATTTTTCACCTAGAGTTTCAGTCAAAAAATGTGAAACAAACATCTCAACAATATGACCAACTTTGTTTCACATTTTTCACTTTGATTTCTGGTGAAAAAGCTAGTGAAAAAACTTTTGATTTTTTCACCTTCATTTTCACCTTGAGTTCAGTCAAAAAATGCAAAAGAAACATCTTTGCAACATCACAAACTTTATTTCACATTTTTCACTTTGATTTCAACTCAAAAAGTGGTGAAAAATGTTTTGAATTTTTCACTTCTTTTTTCGGTGAAAAAATGCCAATAAATTGAATAACATTTTTATGAATTTTTTCACTCAAAAAATTGAAATGTTCAACAAGTGATATTGCACATTTTTCACCTTGAGTTTCAGTCAAAAATGTGAAACAAACATCTTAACAATATGACCAACTTTGTTTCACATTTTTCACTTTGATTTCTGCTGAAAAAATTAGTGAAAAAACTTTTGATTTTTTCACCATCATTTTCACCTTGAGTTCAGTCAAAAAATGCAAAAGAAACATCTTAACAACATCACAAAATTTGTTTCACATTTTTCACTTTGATTTCAAGTCAAAAAAGTGGTGAAAATGTTTTAAATTTTTCACTTCTTTTTTCGGTGAAAAATGGCTATAAATTGAACGACATTTTTTATCAATTTTTTCACTCGAAAATGTGAAATGTTCAACCAGTGTATCCCCCGGTACTTCCAAGATTACAGTACTGAGGAGAATGAGGTATGGTGCGGGCGGCCACTGGAAGTAGATGAAAGCGAGGAGGGAAGATATGGCACCCAGATGATGCACGACAAATAGCGGATATGAGTCGAGGCGATTAAGCTCGGAAACCCAGAGAACAGCTCGAGCACTGAGACAAGTCTTGGCGTCGCTATCGAGCGACCACTGTACATCCGGTGGAGACAAGGACCAGGGTCTCGGGCAATCGCACCCCCGCAGAAAACAGTGCACGTGAGAGCACGTGGAGCACAAATAGATGTACATTGTAATTATTCGCGACTCCTAAATATGCTCGTACTATGCCACCTTGCGCCTGATTCTCGCTTCTAAATTCCCTCAAATAAACCTCACTGCACTTGGGATTGACCCACAAATTTTCTTGTCCCTCTGAGTACCTGTCCATCTCAGTTTTGATGTTGTCCGGTACGTACCGTGCAGTGGCATGCCACAAATGAGCCAATCTCACAGTATCTGTTGCAGAGGATAACATCAAGTGTTCCAATTGTTCCTACCGTGGCGCACAGTCCACATTCCCCCAGAAATCGAACCTGCAATACCTTCAGAAATGTCATACCTGTCAAAAGAAGGCCGCCAATTACCGCGCCAAATCAAGATTAAAACGCCAGGGCAATCTCGACACCGCGGAAACCACGACAGATACTCCTGACGGTACCCAAGGGGTCGCAGGAGGGTCATCGACGCGCCCTGGCCCCGATATACAGCCTGTGAATGGTCAGACAGTGTAGCCCTCCTCACCGAACACAACGACAAGGTGTTCGAGCTCGATGCCTTCATCAACATGAAGGGTCCGAGCGCTATTGAGGCCTTCCAGGGCATCAATGCGGGGCCGGATATTGCCAAGAAAATTGCAGCTTTGGTGTGGGGTGCAACAGGGTACCACTTCATGTACGTTTGTCTCTTTGTCCAGACTTTTTGCAGCCTCTAAAAAATCCTTCAGTTACAAGAAGGCCACGAAAAGCCGTACCTCGGACACGGTGGTCACTTACACTTTTTATTGCGCCCAAAACGAGAAAGAGGTTACGAAGACGCGGCTGGTGGAGGATGAACATAAGCGGCGGGCACGTATGAAGATGGATTGTTTCCCTTGCGCAGGCCTCCTCCATGTCACAGTGGACTCGGAAAACCAGGACACGGTCCGGCTGTGGATAGCCCATCATCGCGCCCACTGCCATTACGTTGATATATCCCTCAGCAGCGAAATCACGAAGGTAGTGGAGGACATGCGAAACCAGCCGGCTTCCAATGTACGTTTCGGGATCCTTGCGATTAGACTGGGACTGACAACTATGCCATCCAGATTTGGACGCGTATTCTTCAAGACTTTCCGGGTACTGAGGCAACGCAGAAACAGATATATGCTCTCTGGAGTCAGTTAAACGAGGCAGAATGGCGGCTCGACGATGACCAGGTTAAATCTGCGCAAATGTTACTGGATAAAATGCACGGCAAGGCCATTGAGCTCATCCCGATACGTCAAGAGGACGGCATTCACTGCATCGCGTTTGGCTTCAAAGAAGTGTTAGATGGATGGGCGGCCAAGAACGAGGAGCTCGCGATGGATTCCACATGTCAGTCTGTTTGTTTATTGGTGGGAACGACCACTTACTGTCTATATTTCAGGGAGAACAAATGCCGCAGGGTACGAACTATACGGGTTCGTCGGCAAGGCCAATGGGCAGGCAATTCCTTTCGCCTTTATTTTCACAACCAATACGGGGGGAACCCCACCCGAAGGTGCCAAAACTCGAATGTTGAGCGACGTTCTGAAGTATCTCGGTCAGCGATGCCCGAATCTCATGTTTACCTTGTCCGACAAGGAGCAGGCCGAGATCAATGCCTGTCGCTAGGAAATCCCCCACGCTAAACATCAATTGTGCTATTGGCATGGGATCAAATATGTCGGTGAACAGGTCGCGGAAAACAAGCCACCAGCAGCCTATGATCCACGTCGAGCGCATGCAGTCTTTGACTTCATTGATCCCACCTGGGCCCCAGGAATATCTTCCGGGTGGGCCGACGACGACGGAGACAAGGACGAGGATGCAGATAATCCCACGCCACCTTCCACGTGTGTTGCGCCCGTCTTCATTTTGAAGACGGGTGATCTACGCGTCCCTGTCTATCCAAATCCTCCGAAACTCAAAGGAACCGCACCAGACGAGTTCTGTCCATCAGAATTTCGCTCGCGTATCGTGGAGATGTTTCGGACGCACCTTCATCACCATCCCTCATTCCCGCAGAACGATCCCGAGGAGCGATACATAGCAGCGGAGCAGATTCACCTGCGAGCTGTCCGGGAAATATATCAGTACTGCTTCCGCAATAATCTCGCGCAGGTGTGGGCCTACATGTGGAATCGTTGGTACTGTCCAAAACAATGGCCGCTATGGGCGCGGGCTGCTTGCGAGGCTATTCCGCGGCTCAAGACTACGATGGTTGTCGAGAGCATGTGGAAGCACATCAAATGGCGAGATCTGGCGCAATTCAATCAGCCGAGGCTGGACCTTGTCACGTACCTCGTCATCATCGGGGTTCTTCCACGTGTCATGCAGACCCTGGGATATGTTCAGGGGCTGCGTCGTGTGGGCCGCCCGAAAGCACTCGCGGGTTGGCAGGCAGATTTCAAGGCAGCTTGGATCGATATGGGTCGCACGGATGAGCACCGCCTCGTCGAGAAGCAGCTGAAGTGGCTCAAAGCTTCTCGGAATACGAAGGGGAGAGACGAGCATTTGCAGCAGCTAGAAGAGGAAGAAACCCGGGATCACGGAACATACCTGACTGATCTCGACAATTGGGTTTGTTCGTGTAAAGCATACCCCAAGAATCGCTTCCTCATCTGCAAACACCTCGTCCGGGAAGCGAATAAAATCCTCAAAAATCGACCTCTTACTGATCTGCGCTTCTTCCTGGATATGCGTCGCAATCATTATCCGCCGTATTATTCAATCCCCGGGGTCAATGCCGAAGTATCCGACAACAACGACGAACAGGATGTTTCCATCCTCATCCTTGGCCAGCGTGGGAATGGGCCTGCAGAAAGAGCCGTTCCTTCGTTGTCGCAACCCCGGCCAGAGCAGTCAGAGGAGCCATCTGGAAGTAACCCCTCCCAGGGTGAGACCGAATCACCTGTTGCTCTGGCACACCACTCCGAGGCATCTCCCAGCAGAAACGAACGGCAGGATAGCGACGGCGGTGATGAGGAACAGGAGAGTGATGTGACTCCCCGGGTACGTGTTTTAAAACGGCACTTGATATCACCATATTTCCTAACAGATTATTACCAGGTTCATTACAACAAGGCCCAGATTCTTCACTACAAGAGGTGCTTCGCCGAGATTATGGAGGTGATGGAGGATGAGCGTGGCATTCACCCTAAAATGGCAAGAATCTTGGAGCAGGCTTGCGGGAAAGTGGAGAAGGTTGGAGCGGATATCGGGCAGCACAAGAGGTGGCGTACAAACCCACGAACATGGGCTGATAGCAACGAGAACACCATGTATTTAGATTAGAATGGTACGACTCGGCTCGGACGACGGTAAGGGGAAGGTGCACGTGCTGGGAAAGTACACGTGCCCGCTTTTTGCAGGGGTGCGATTGCGGTTAATAGGACCAGGCTTTCCATGCCGGCTTCGAGCAGTAAGGGGTAGATAAAAGGCTGATGAGCAGTCCCATTGAGATCCCGAAGAAAACAGAATCCTTCCGGGCATCTTTGAGAGCTGTCAAGAACGGGGAGTTGTAATAGTTGACGAGAACTCGGAGGATTAGTACGTTCCACAAAATAGTAGGTCGTAAACAAGAGAATGAGGATCACCACGTCTTCGTCCATGGTCGACGGTGAATGCCAGCGAGGTCGCCATCCAAATGTGGGTAAGTGTCGTTGAGCCTTAATCAGAAAAAAATAAACTTCGGCGACAATCACCGGGTCGGTTTAAAATTGGGCTCTGGCGTGCGGAAATGCAGCCGTAGAGAGGATCCTAAGATGATCAATGAACCTTAATGAACTGTAACAAACATGTAATCTTGGAGCGATAGCAGCTGAGGACCATGAAGTTGAGAAGAGAAATATGGCGATATCAAGCTTATGAAATCTGCGTCAGGAATCAATAAGTTGTCTGGACCACTGGCAGGATGTTGCCACTCATCCTGGTTTTCAGCCCTTTGCGTTATGTTTCGGCCAGATTTTGGCTCGCCGTACCAAATTTTTCGCCCTCAAGTTCCGCAACCCACCAGAAATCTCAGATACTTATCGGGTGGGGTACTTAAAGTATCGAAGCGAACATCGGCGTGCATCGGCGGAGAGCCAATTGGGGCTACTAGTGTCTTCATATTAGGGCATGCACTTCGCGGTGTATAGGTGGCTCTAGTCTCGCTGGCCAACTCGTTTCCCCATGTAACCAAGATCTTCAATGTCTTCAGAAACCCATGTGGACATCCTCAAATCCCGCATTGCAACAGACGGGCCCAAGTGTTTCTACAAGATAAAGCACAAAAGTCCTACTGGATCATTAACCTGGTCGAGCGTCTCCTATGCGGAGTTCGGAAGAGACGTCGATGCCGTCGCAGCCTACTTTATAGGAAGAATGAGGAAAGACGGGGTCCCTGACGGAGCAGTGGTAAGCATTTTGCGGCGCTTCAGCTGTGATGTTGATTTTCTTTAATGGTCAAGGTTGGACTGAGGTTGTATGGCTTGACCTACTCCGAAATTGTGCACCTGTACGCGCTGTTCTGGGCGGGATATATTCCGGACATGGTCAGCACTTCCCTGACGGACCCCACCGTGATCTTGGAGCTCCTCAACGAGAGCGACGCCAGGGCGTTTTTACATGTGCCCGGTTTTTCCCTACCCGAGGGCTGCGGGATCCCCACGTACACCCCACTGACGGATTTCAAGAATCTCCAGGAAGACTCCAACTTTCCGACGGCTCGAGCGTACAACCAAAACGAGGTCGCGTTCATCTACTACACATCCGGTTCAACTGCAAGTAAGCCCAAGACGGTGCCATGCACCAACAAGTGGTTTAGATCCGCTTTGGATTCCTGGAAGAGTGTCTGGAATCTAGCCGGGGATGGAAAACCACAAGATATCTTCAAAATACCCGGGAATGTGAACCAACCCTCGGCATTCCACGGTGAGAGGTTCCATTCCATCCCCCGAACGAGTATCTAACATTTTCGGAACCGCAGCACTCTCTGTCGGGATCAACCTCGGAGGAGCGTTTATCCAGACTTCACAAACCCCGAAGGATCCGATATTTCCCAGCGATGAACTAGTCCAACTCGCACTCGGAGGCGGCCTGAATCGGATGACCGTTTTTGCCCCAATGTTGATTCCTCCTATCCTGACTGCACAGGCCCAACTCAAATCGGGCGACGAAACGATTTTGTGCATTCTTCAGAATATGCGCTCCATTGTTTATGGTGGAATGCCCCTGCTCCCCGTCTTTGAAACGTGGGCATTCGAAAATAAGTTTCCTCTCATGGTGAGCTCATATTCTCCAATCCTTCCGGATGTTACTCACCCGACTCACAGAACTCATTAGGAACAACCGAAACAGGTAAACGAAAAACTATTTTTTGGGAAGTCCTCTCAATCTCATCTGCGAAAGGGCCATTGCTGCACTGCAACTTCGGGCACCCCCGGCATATGATCCCATTTAAGGGCATCGACCTCGCTTTTGAGCCACAGCCCCGGCTTTCTGATATCGACAAACAATTGTTTAAGCTAGTGGTCCTCCCTACCTCCGTGAATATCCCGCATGCGTTGCAATGCAGTGAAGATGGGAAATTCTACCCAGGCGACCTTTTTTCACGGAACGACGATGGCACCTGGACTCATCGCAGATGCGACGGAGACTGGATCAAGATTGGCAACGCATCCTTGGTGGATACCAAGTCAGTCCACTGGTATTTCTCTGCTAAAGCTTATCGATTAAATTTCGGCAGGGCCATCGAGGAGTACCTCAGAACGACGTGTTCGGATCTGTTGAAGGAACTCGTTATTGTGGGCACTAATAGACCTGCGATCGCGCTGCTCACAGAAGCAGCTCAACCAGATTCCGCGGACGATAGTGTCAGGCAAACTATCGTGGATCGCATAGTGCCGTTTGATCAGCAGCGGTTTGCTTGGGAGCGCCTGTCCGTCAAGAATATCGTTTTCGTTCCCCGTGGCACGCTTCCCCGTACTGCGGTGAGAACATCTGCGCTTATAGCCACTTCCAGTTTGCTCATCGACCTGTGTAGACGAAAGGAAATATCCGGTAAGCCTGAAGTCGCCAAGAAAGCATTAGTTTTTTTTTTGATATCGGCTGCAGGCGCAAGGTGGCGGAACAGCTCTTTTCTGCAGAGCTTGATCCTCTTTATACGTGATTGAAGAACAAGAAAAATATATGCCTCTGATCTTGTACATGTACAAGTAGTCATGACCATCCAAATACGACAACGGAAAATTCGCGAATCCGCATTCAGCTCCTGAATAAAAAAAAAATTGAATGGCAATAAGTTAGAATGTGGATGGTAAAGCCCACCTGTGAGGCAGTGAACCCCGGGGCAATGACCACTAAAAGAAAATCGATGATTCCAAACATCTTGGAATTGGGCTTGAGACAGGAACCCGGCTTTTATGCTCCAAAGAACCGATAATTTTGGAGGCTAAACTTTTCTATAGCTCATGCAAGCAGACGGTTAAAGCCCCAAGCAAAATTGACAGATACAGATAGACCCTGCTAGTGGATTCAAGCCTGTTCGGAACAAGTTGAACAGTCACGTGATATATGTTGCATTTTCCCCTCATTCTTGCCTATTATAGTGCGGCACGGTAATCATGGTATTTTCCATGGAAAAATAATACATATATGATTCAAGGACTCGGCTCAAGAACCGGAGATTTCGTTACTGGGGTCCAACTTGGGGGTCCGACTCCTACAGCTGCGTCCTTCAGTAACTTATGGAAGAATATACGCGCCAAAAGCATACCTCATCACCATACAAAACGGCTCAAGCTCGACTCGTCCCTGGTTTTCTTATTGGACCCACCTGCCTCTTTGGAGTTACCCGGACGCTTCAAGGATATCGCAGGCGAAGTCACGTCATCCTCGGGGGTTTTACCATCCACGATGTATTTTAGTATCTTGGCCGCGTCGACCAGTGTCTCCTTTTGGCTCTTTGCCGTCGTCAAACTCTTCTGTATCAAGCCCTGTTTATACGCTGTTGTGCGTGCTACTTTCGCCGAGCCCAAGCCCCTGTACCACGATATCCAGCCGGTGCCATCGCCCGGGCTGCTTGTCACCCAAAGAGCAAAGTCATGGAAGTAGGGGTGTTTGACCACCCAGTCAGTATCTGGCCACTCGCTGCCTCGGAACGGTTTGCCCGGGTCTGACCAACGCTTCCATCCACTTGCTATCTTCCCGTACAGGGTGTATGCGCCGGGGGTGAGATCCAAGTAGACATCCCCTTCACTCCCAACGTCAAGAGTGTCTTCAGGCAGACCAATATCGGAGTAGGGGACACGAAAACGTTCTTTAACGCCGACGCGTTCGAGAGAGTAAGGATATCAAGGTGGCAGTGTGGTGACGAGGAATGCCTTCAGTTTTGTCGTAAGGTGGGGTCGTGCCTGGGATACGGGGTCGGGATTTATGAAGCACGGGTGGTTGGGGATTTCAACATCATCCCTGGCTTGATGGCCCGTCGATACAACGGGTCCCGAAGGGTCTCCTAAGGTACGCCCCGCAATGTTGACAGGAGACTGAATACAATCAGTTCTCGATTTCCGGACCAGCGGCCGGCGGACACGGACGTACAAACAAATCTGTGAATTTTGCAGTGCTCTTAAGATCTTCGAGGCTCGCCAGAATGGCCGCGGCCTCATGGTGTGCCGTCTCCTCGTCCTTTTTCGACCCTACGGAAGGAATCTTCATCAATCTTCGCTGCACCGCGAATCGCCGAGTATCATGTATGCTGGCCTTGCCGTGCTTGAGCCACGATATGCGATGGGTGTGGCCGCCACTGATCCAAAGGATATGTTTGAAACCCGGGTGAATGACGGCCCATCTATTTGACAAAGTCTGCGGCACATCTTCGCCCATGTCAACCCAGCGTTTCCAACCTTCTGCTGTATAACCCCAAAGTGTGTATGCGCCGGGGGTCATATCGACGTATACATCACCCCCGCTACCGACATCTAGATTCAACGGTGCTCCCATGCCATGGAACTCGAAGTAGGGAATGTGAAAGACAGCGGATGTCTTGCGGACGGCGTAGGGATAATCAGAAGGGAGTTCATCGACCATGAACTCCTTGAGTTCTGTGATGGGCCACGGTTGCACAAGAGATTTTGGCACCACAGTCTGGCAGGATGATATATCATCAGCCCACAAGCTCCCACCTGCCATGATATATAAACTCCCGAGCTGAGAGACCTGGCTTTGATACATCACCTAGGGACCCATCCCAATATAGGCGGTAAAGAAATCAGAAAAAGAAGACAGTGATGGGACTCGAACCCAAAACCTTGGGGTTACTTCTCAAATGAAGCAACACACAAACCAGTTAGACTAAGCAACTGATGAGGGAAGACAGAATGATGGGGTCATACCATGGCGACAGAAATCATTCTTACCCTTGGCCCCGCCTCAGGGGCCAGGTTAGTGGTTCGGGTTAGGTTAGGTTGGTTAGTGGTTAGTGGTTAGAGGTTAGATTTAAGGTTGGTTAGAGGTTAGGGTTCAGGTATATATGATTTTGTTGTTGTGGAGCATTTGATGGTTAGATGGTTAAGGTTAGTTCTAGTTGGTTAGGGTTAGAAACACCCTCAAAACACAGAATAAGCATGTAATAACACTTTCGAAGACCTAAGGCAGCTTGCCTGCCCTAGGTCTGGGTATTAGCAAGTCCCGGGTAGGGTAAGGGTACCTTACCCTAGCCGGGACACAAACATAATGTTGCATCAGTAGTCTGGCAAAGTGGTTAGTATGTTCCAGCATTTTGGACCTTCTGTGCTCCGGTGGTTGTCGGTTCGATCCTCCCTTTTGCTTCGATTTACCTTTATTCCCGAAAAGGAAAGCTGATATATCAGCTTTGTGTCCGCAACCATAGGCCTTGATATATCATGGCAGGTCGGAGCTTGGCGGGCCGATGATATATCAAAACCCCAGATACGCCTGATTTTGGACATGTTTTGGAGAGGTAAGGATGCAAAGAGGTCATCCTGACAATATGAGGGAAAGGAATGAAAAACAGCCCTAAACTAAACCATCAAAACCAACACGAGGCCGCTAAAGCTTGAACGAATTCCTGTCTCACTATTCTACATCCATTTTCACATCTCGAAAAAAGAAGGGCCTGGATGTCCCGGACAAGTAAACTATCGGATATGTTCTTTCACAATTCTGAGCTCTGTAGCGATATCAAAGGCATGATTCTATTCAAAGTTTTCGTTTTCCTCCGTACCATACCCTAAGATATTTCCAGACTGTATGTCAGGGCATCAGGCCGTCCGAGTCGTGTAGTCTTTGGAGGCGAAATTGAAAGGCAAATTGAGGACAGCGCGTCCAGTCAAATTTGGCACGGATAAGGTTTCGGGCCGCTCGCCCGAACCCTGCCTGGAAAATTCCAAACGACTTGGCCAAGTCAATTTTTTGTTCGTGTTGGTTTATGCCATCGCGTGGATCGATCGACGATTTTCTGAAATGTTTATTCGAGTCACTGTGTTCCCACCCCCTGTAGACAGACCTTGGTCTACCTCTGTCTACCTCTGTCTACCCTCTGTCTACCTGGGTAGACATATGTCTACCACAGCGAGTAGACACATGTTAGTGTACCTCCGTCTACCCCTGTCTACCTCTGTCTACCCTAGGTAGACAGCCTTTGGCTACCTCCATCTACCTCAGTCTCCCTAGGTACACTGACCCTGTCCACCCATGCCAGGCTAATTTGGGCTCACCTCATTTACGGTTCACTGTGAGCTCCTCTTAAAGAAGATTTGTCAGCCAGACTATGTCTACCTTGGTATACCTTGGTCTCAGGTCTGTGTACCCCATCTACAGGGTAGACACAGGTAAACTGGGTATGTCTACTCATCATAGACTTAGGTAGCCAGACAGGTCTGTCTACCCTGTGTCTACCCCAGTAGACAGACCCTCTGTCTACTGGGGGTTGGAACGCAGTGAGTGGCTGTCCGAAGGTCCGGCCGGGGATCCTCCAACTGCGCCAGACCCGGACTCAGACTCATCCATGAGTTGCCCTTGAGTTGCGCCAGAGTCGTGCCTAGCCGAGCACATGCGCCAGACTCGGTTAGTGCGGATCAGACTCGAATCATCCTCTTTATTGATTCCCCGGATTGCTTGTGCCCGCCCGGCCTTCTTGGGGGAGAGGTTTAATTTCATAGAGAAAGCGCCAACGAGTCTTTAGCGTGCCAACCTGAGATGCCCCGGTTCAGGGGACCCCCCGAGCGCAGCAAGGGAGGGGAGGGGCATCAAATGGTCGGTACTCTTGGCGCACACTCCGAAATGCCTAGTACATTTTTACTTTGCAAATGCTACTCTAGCTACATTTCCTTGTAGTAATTGTAAAGGATCTAAATAAGATCCTTCTCGTGCCATCATGCCGACAGTTGCCGTTCATCGATTGCCGGGATCACCAGCGCCAGACTGGATCGACTCTGGCGTAACTCTTTCGCTTTAGCCGACGAGTCTGACTCTGGGTCTGGCGTCGTTGACACATCCCCGGTCCGGCCCGCGTTTGACAGTTTTGAAACACCTTCACCATCTCCACCACTTGCCCGCCACACCGTAGCTTGCTAGGCTCACACCTAGGTATATCAACCCCACATGCGAAGAGATCAATCTCTCTCCTGCCAATCCACGTCGGAATGGCGCTGACCCCATCCTGCCTATCTTCCCGGCTATCTCCCTTTCGCTTCTCCGAGTCCTTGCCCAGCTCGCGACACCGTCGTTTAACGATGGGTTCATCACTTTCTCCGAGACTCCCAAGTTCGTCCGCCTGGATCCTGAAAAGTCGGTCCGGGAGTCAGGCCAAGTGGGGCATGAACATGAATACCAATGCCGTGTTCCTACGTCTCGAGCTCATCCTCCCGCTCGCAATTCAGCATAAGGTGAGGCCGGAGGACATGATCAAGCGCGTGTTCGTGTTCTCCGACACTCACACGCAGGCCGCGGGCGCCTGGGAGACAAACTACGACGTGATTGCGCGCGCGTTTGGCAAAGCGGGGTACGAGGTCCCGAAAAACATCCCCCTCCCTGTATTTGCTAGCCATATCTCCACTCTGCAATAAAATTGACACGCTCTTATACGAACGATTCCATCTCCAGTTGCTTTGGATCATGGGCACCCCAGGGAGCTCCTTCGCACTTACGTAAAGGGCCTGTTAGGCCTATTCTTCTGTATGAGTAAAATACCCCTAAGAGGGGTCGACGGCAGCGAAGGAAGAAGCCAAGAAGCACGTTACGGCACCTTCCCCATTTGGATCCCGCTGACGTGTCTGCTCTCACCACCACCACTGCTCCTACTTACTACGTGCTCCTGCACGGTGTATCTTGTTCTCTCGTGCCGAATCAAGCAACTTCATATCAACTCAATACGACACTGACGCACCTTCCCTATTGGGTTGCCGGGTTGCCGCCTATTGCCGCCTCCTTCGCGTCTGCCACCTGCGTCTACCCCACATGGCCTCACCTCGAATACGACCGTATGCGCTCCTGGAACGTCCACCCGCCCTCTGTACTGCATTTCCTCCCGTCCCCGCCTCTGCCCCGCCTCCACCACACCTCCGCCCCGCCTCTGCCGCCCCCCGAAAGCGCCCCGCCGACGCGCAGCCCGCGTCCGCTCCACCTCTGGACCACCTCTCCGCCCCCTCAAAGCCCTCTGCCGATGCGCTGCCCGCTTCCGCCAGCCTCTGTACCTCTGCCTCGCCCCCCGAAAGCGCTGCGCCGCTGCGACACCTGCGCTCCACCGGGTGCGGCGCCCTGCTCCACACTGGCTCGACGATGGCGCACGCTGGTCCGCCTTGCTGGCAGGGATGAGCGTCATCCCTGGAAACCGCATTCCCGATGCCTTGTCGAAAACTCTGCCCTGTATGCCGTCGTCAATCCTGCCGTGCTCCAGCGCTTACCAGACACGACTGGATGACAGAACTCCTCATTTGACCTTCCTAGCTAGCCTCCGCCTCCCACTCCGCCTCGACCGTTCCCCCCTCCCGCCTCGACCATCCTGCTCGCTGGTGCCAGGCACTCAGACGGCACACGCTCGCGATGCCGGGCGTGTAAGAGGAGGGCAAACATGGCGGGCACGTTGAGCCCTGCGCGTCCCCGTGCACGCACTGCGCAGTCCCTCCGCACGTGCACGCCCCCGCCACCTTCGCGCTCATCGTGGCCACACCTCTCCCCCTGCACTACATCCACGCCGGGCACCACCAAACCACGCGCCCCAAGCTCAAGCTCTGCGCCCCGGCACAGCGGCGCCTTGCCCTTGTTCGGTGCGCTGCACGCCACAACGTGCCCCTGCGCACTGCACGCTGCACACCACGGCATCCCTCCGCGTGCACCCTCCCGCCGCTTTGCCCTCCTCGTGGCCGCGCCCACCCCCTTCCGCTGCATCCGCGCCGTACGCCCCGGCGCGGTGGCGCCTTTCGCTTCGTTGACGCCCCGCACGTTGCAACGTCCCCGTGCGCCCCCGCCGCCTTCGCACTCCTCGCGGCCGTGCCCATCCCCTTCTACTGCGTCTGCGCTCGGGCTCTGTGCCCCGGGCGGCGCCGTCGCGCGGATCGACGGCACGCCCCCGCTCTTGCTGCCCCCCCTCCGCGCGCCGTGCACGTTCGGGTGCATGCTCATGGAGGGTGGCACTGTGCTCTTCGGCGGCCGCTGCAAGCTCGGTGTTCCGCAGCAAGGACGGGGTTGGCGCGGGGAAGGGGTGCGAGCCGAGCCGAGCCGCTAGCTCCCGGGCTGCTGCTTCGAGGAACACCCGCAGTTTATTCCTTCCGCCTTATGATTGCTATGATATGATAAGGAACACTTTGTACACTGTACTATAAATGCAATTCCAATCTTTTACACCGCTGGAATAATTTTAGACAAAGACTAGCCAATCCTTCAACTGCCTGAAGAAGGGAATGATGAGCTGACAACAGTACAGTCACTCAAATGCATATTGTATTCCTTGAGAATTTTTTCTCTGGTGGTTTGGGCAAAACCTCGTACTTGAACCAGCTATACTAAGGAGAAGTTGAGGACCTTTCGGTCGAAATCGTGCACACGATTTCAAAGGCAGGGACAAAATCTAAAAAATATATGGTGAGGAGGGGGCATGCTATTAGACCCCCAATTCAAGTTTAAACCCAATGGGTTGCGATGAAATGCACCCACAAAAAAAAAGCCCCAGAATGTTCATCGTTATTCATCTTCTGATTGGTTGATCGGTTGAGGTAAGTGACAGCTGTTCGTTACGTCTCGGCTGCGTCTCCCTCCACCACTGCCATCGTCCTTCATTGTCGTCAACACAGTACATTTGGATACTTCTACCAAACGTCAGTGAATCCTCTGTGCATTCACTGTCCATTTAACTCTTTTTCCGGTGTCCAAAAATTACCTTCACCACCTCCATTCTGCTGCCTTCACCTCTGTCACATCCTCCGCCGCCACAGTGCCGCACCACTGTTGCGTGGTCGCACCCACTGCTTCTGCAGTGCGGCAGTGCCGCACCGCTGTTGCTTGGTCGCACCCGCCACCACTGTAGTGTCGCAATTCTGTTGCACTGTTAAACCTGCCGCCGCCGCACTGTCGTCCCTGCTGCCGCCGCACTGCCGTACCCACCGCCGCCGCACTAGGAATTCCCACCGTAAACATATAGTACGGTTTACGGTTACGGGTTTTACGGTAACCCTTACCATACCATATGACCCTTGGTGCCGCCTGTTACGGTTATGGGTACGGTACGGCTTGTGCCAAACGCGTGAACCGGAGCTCTGGTGTGGAAACAGTGGGTCAAAGGAGGTACAAACAGGCAAGAAAAGATTGAATCTACAACTTTGAAGCTCACCTACATTTATTTGGGGTAGATCTTGACACCCGTATACGGCTTTGTACAATAATTGGACCCATACCGTAACCGTCCCGTAAGGCCCGAAAAATGCGACCCGTAAGTGCTGTATTCTTCATGCACGGTACGGTACGGTGGGGATCCCTACCGCTGCGGCCGCACTGCCGCACCGCTGGCATGCAGGGTCGCACCTGCTGCCGCTGCACTGCTGTTGCGTCTGCACCGTCGCCCCACCTCAAGTGGATTACATTTACATTTATTTAGAGCTAAGCTGCAAACCGAATCTTGACGGCAGTGGCGGTGGAGGTGACGTCCTCCACATAGTTACATTTGTTGTACTGTACAAGGCCTGCTTTATTTTGTAAATAAAACCTGTGTTTGAACCAACCAAGGAAAATATTCAGAGGGATTTGGGGACGGAGGTGCCGTGACCCGTCGTCGAGTGCAATGATGGCAGTGGAGGCATGGGGCGGAAAATTGGGTGTCGTGTTCTTGAGATGGTGGAGGACAAAATTCTTCTGTGGTAGTACTTGTACGTTACGTGAATGGTAAATTGAATGGATGGAAATCAAGGGCAGAAATTGGGGGGACGGAGGTGACGTCATGTCCTCAAGACGGTGGAGGACAAAACTTTTCTGTGGTAGTAAGTACGTGTATGTGAATGGTAAATTGAATGGACGGAAAATTGAGGGCGGCAAATTGGGGGGACGGAGGTGATGTCGCGTCCTCGAGACGGCAGAGGACCGTGACAATACTCTTCTGTAGTGCTTGTAGTGTGAATAAATTGAGTGGGCAGGAAAATTGAGGGCATGGAAAATTGCCGGGAAAATTGAGGGGACAGGTGACATCGCGTCTCCGAGACGGCGGAGGCACCGTCGAGTGGCGGCAGCGTGACCGCACTTATGTAAATGAGTGCTTCTTCCTTCGCTGCCGTCGACCCCTCTTAGGGGTATTTTACTCATACAGAAGAATAGGCCTAACAGGCCCTTTACGTAAGTGCGAAGGAGCTCGCTGGGGTGATCATGGGTCTGCTGCAAGACTGCAATATGTAATTTCCAACAAATAGTAGGCTGAAGACTTGAGCTGTCCAAGATTCAGATGAAAATACGAGTGCGTCACTTCGCGACCGCACAAGCCATTCTGCTCGAGCTTGTCATAGGTCTCAATCGGCCCGATATCCCGAATAAATGATCTCACCATCTCGCCAAACTGACAAGTATGCTTCTTTTAGTCTTACAGCCGACATGGCCTCGATTTCCGCTTTCCTACTGGCTAATCCTTGCCCCGGGCATAGTTTCAGCATCCAAATGCCCTGCTTCATTCTCCATTCCAAAGAGCGACGCGGTTGACCACGTCAATCCGTTAGATGAGCTCCTCAGTTCATTGGTGATTTATAGCTGAACTCCTTTGCAGGCTCATAGGGAATGGCGGAGACACGCCGAATGGTTCCGGTGGTATGGTAAGAACAGGTATATCCTCCTCACTAATCCCCTCACAGAATGAACCAGATTCCGAGCACCGCTCCGCCTTTTGGAATGACTCGCTGGGTCGCGCAGACGCATGAGAATTATGTATCTGTGACGCCGTACAACCACACTGCGACCACCATTCACGGTTTCCAAGGCACTCACCAGCCCGCTATTTGGATGGGGGAAAGTGGACAGGTTGTCGTTGTTCCTGGCATAGGCGATGACATCAAGAGCAAGTTTGCGGATCGCGCTTTCGGATTCAGTAACTCAACGGAAGTGATCACACCAAGTTATTATCGCGTCGATCTGGACGTAGGCAACGGAGATGTGATCTTGGCGGAGCAAAGCGCAAGTGCGGATTTGGATTATGCTCTTCGTCCCTTGCTCTGACATTTTCTTTCAGCATCGCGGGTAGGCCATCTGCGTTTTACGTTCCCGACAGGTAAAGACGCATACGTGCTTCTCGAGGCGACACGTCCTTCTGTGATTACCTCCACCCCCACCAACGTCACCTATCCGACTGGTAGCGTCACGGTCGACCCCGCGCGCCGCGAGATTACGGGTGCCAATAGCGAGCGCCAGGACTGGATCATCACGCCGACGTCCTCTGCCACCAGCGCCGACCACTTCCGGGGGTACTTCTGTGCGCGCTTCGATACGCCGTTCGCGGCGTGGGGCGTCGTGCAGAATGGGTCGGTCCACGCGGGTGCGGACACCGACACTGGGAGTCTTCTGTCGGCGTACACGCGGTTCGCGGAGGACGCACGCATCGTGAACGTGCGGGTTGGAGTGTCGTTCATCTCCGTCGAGCAGGCGCGGCGGAACCTCGATGCGGAGATCCCCGACGGCGTCCCGCTCGAGGAGACCGCGCGCCAGACGCGCGCCGCATGGGCTGAGAAGCTCGATCGCATTACCTTGGAGGGTGCGAGCAAAGCAGATAAGGAGGTGTTCTACACGGCCTTCTTCCACACCCTGCAGGTAGGGGGAGACACGGTTTGCGTGTCGAGTCTCATAATTGTGTTATAGTACCCGTATGAACAGGACGAAGGCGGATATTATTATTCTGGGTACGACAACGACGTTCATAAGGGCGAATCTTACACAGGATATTCAATCTGGGTGAGAACTATTCGTTCCAACCTCTTTAGTTCGACTCTGAACTCTGAGCAGGACACATTCCGTGCGGAATGGGCGTGGCTCATCATGTTTTCCCCAGAGCGGGTTCCCGGGATGATTACCAGCATGCTTCAAGATTACCAAGAGGTGCGCGTCTGACCAGAAGATATCGTCACCTATTTCAATGCACCCTACTTTCAGGGCGGATAGCTTCCAATGTGGAAGAACATCGTCGGTAGGCTGTAATACGTCTCTCCCGGAGTGGTGGTGACCTTAACTCTCGCCGATAGAAACGAATATCATGGTATGTCGAAACCCGGGTGTCCCCTTCGTCTAATTCTTGGTTCAAACCCCTTGAACAGGTCGGCACTCATGCAGACTCGCTCATTGCCGAGGCGGTCATCAAGGGCGTGGAAGGCTTCAATCGGGAGCTCGCCTGGGAGGCCGCGTACAAGGATGCCATTATTCCGCCCGAAAATGACTGGAACACCTCGTACGCTTTTATGCCTCTCCCGTTTCAAATTGAAATAGCCTCTATTACTCAGGTATTTTGATCGTGAAGAGGTAAGTTGTCTTTTCGATGTTTTCTGGTTCCGAACATGCAATTTACCGAAGGACAACTACCATAGAATGTGGGTTACGAAGTGCGCGCGGGGCTGTCGTCGGTGTACGCAGAGAAGGGCTGGGTCGCCGACGACGTGCACTCCGAATCGGCCTCGCGCACACTCGACTACGCCTGTGGGTATTCTCGTCCGTGATTACAATTTCAAACTGTTGTCTAACAATCCTCCAGACGACGATTATGCGTTGTACCGCCTTGCAGAAGCGCTCGGGAAGCCGGCCAATATCGTCACAGCTCTGCGCGACCGCGCGATGTCGGCGCCGTTCACGCTGTTCAACGAGGCTACCGGGTTCATGGAGGCGCGGAATGCCAGCGGTGCGTGGGCCGGCGAAGACGCGGGGTGGACGGAGGGTGACAAGTGGGCGTACTCATTTGATGTCGTGCACGACGTGCCCACCCTCGTGCGCCATCGCGGCGGCAACGTTAACTTTGTACGCAGTTTGGACGAGCATTTCGATGGCGGTCACAATGACCATAGCAATGAGGTACGGGGCCATCGTTTTTTGGTTGGGTTCCACTCAGCTTGTTTGACAGCCGAGCCACCACATCCCTTACCTGTATGTGCTGGCCGGGGCTGCAAGTAGGACACAAGAACGAGTGCGCGAGATCGCGAAGGCTAATTACAATAATACGCCAACCGGGCTCTCTGGGGTAGGTCCAGTGTCTCTAGAATTGAGTCTTGGCCCGGGCTGACGTGCTCAGAATGAGGATTGTGGCCAGATGAGCGCGTGGTATTTGTTCTCCGCGCTGGGTTTCTATCCTGTGGATCCAGTTTCGGGAGAATACGTTGTAGGCTCGTACGTTCTGTCCTCTTGACGCACAGCAGCGGTAATACTCATTCCATCTGTAGCCCATTCTTTGACAAGGTCACGCTGAATTTGCCGGGAAGGGAGAAACTATTGGTCATCACCGCCCAAGGCGCTGCGTCGGCGAAGTACATTCGCGCTCTGACCATTAATGGACAAGCCGTGATTTCACCCATCATCCGGCACGAGCAGATAGCAGCAGGTGCGGATGTGCGGTTTGAGATGAGCGCGGTGCCCGAGTCTTGGAGTGGTATGTACCTTAATCTTTTCGGAGAATCCTGTTGAGCTTGCATGTTAGACGAAGTCGAGGAAGAATGGATGTGTTACCCTCCTAACCTTGTGTTGCAACAGAAGATAGGGATGTACTGAACACAGGTCTTCGGAGTAAAACAGTCGATCCAATCGTTCATCTTATTTTAGCTGTTTCCGTGGTCCCCCATTCCGATCTATATCGTTTGAATTCAACCCGTGCTCGGATGTCCAACAGAATATGATTTTATTGTAGAGCGGAGATGTGGCTAAAAATACAGTGAGGGGATGTTTGTTTTTACAGCGTGGGGATGGTTATAAATCAATCGACGACGACCAGGCTAGCGTAGCACTCCTTGGATAAAGCCTTCTTCATGACGCTTAGAGGGTCGAACTCCATCTGTGCCTGTGGTTTGGCCTCGACGAGGACAGCATCGTCTCCCTCCTCCGGAACAGGATCTTCCGGAATAGGAACCACATCGCCCATGAAGATCTTCAGCATCGCGGGGGAGAACCCGCTCATCATCGCGACGCCCGAGCGCTCCGCCAGGACCTCCACGGTCCCGTAGCGGGACAGGTTCCAGTAGACGATCTGCGGGACCTCGTACCCCGCTTTGCCAAACGCGCGCGCGATCACGTCGTAGTTCGTCTCCCAGACGTCCTCAGCCCTGCTCAGCGTAGCCGCGTCGAACTGCATGTCGGAGAACACGAACACGCGCTTGATCATGTCCTCCGGCCTCACCTTGTGCTGGATTGCGAGTGGGAGGATGAGGTGCAGAAACACGGCATTGATATCCGTGTTCATGTCCCACTTGGTCTGATTCATGTCTTGGACTGTCTTGCGGACCGACTTTTCAGGGTCCAGGCGGACAAACTCGGGAGTCCGAGAGAAGGTGATGAACCCACCGTTAAATGGCGGTTTCGCGAGCTGGGCGAGGAGGAGCGAAAGCGATATAGCCGGGAAGATGGGCTCGATGTTCTTGGGATCGTAGTTGTAAAATCCCCCCATCGACCCGGAGACGTCACAGATCGCGACCGAATTTTCGATGGTACCTGCATCACGCAGTGTTTGCACAAGGGTCTTCCACTGCGCCTCGAGCACGCGCGATGAGATGTCCGCTAGCGCTTCTTCGACTGCCGGGTATTTGTTGCTTCCTCCAGACACCGACAGATTAGACATCTCCCCGATGATCTGGTGGGGTAGAAGCGTCGCGCCGCTGATCGTCCGCGTGCCCTTTTCAACCGAAATGAGGTACTTCTGGAATCCGTCCGGATCGTGCCTGAAGAAGCGCTCTTTGTTATTTTTCATGCAGAGCGAGCTCACGCGACTGTAAGAGATCTCCGTCCAGCGTTTGGTCGCCATGAACGTCTCTGTTACGCGCATCGCAGTACGCAGAGGAGTGAGCACCCAGCGCCGGTAAAACGAACGCATGATGCCCGTCGCCTCCGCGCCGTCCAGCGAAGGGTGGTCCTTCAGTGCCGACGGAAAGCGGAGCTCCGGGAGGGCGTCGCGTCTGTGGTGCAAGAGGCGGCTGATGGCGGTCGCGATGTTCGTATGGCGGTCATGCGCGCCGAGAAGGCTTGGCGCCCACTTCGGGGCAAGGGAGATGTCCCGCAGGAGTACCTTGCGGGCCTCTGTGTTCTCTGCCTTGTCGCCAGCCTGTAAAAGGAGTATATCGGCGAGAAGGCGCTCAGAGAACAGGCGGGCAACAGCAATGTACAGTGCGCGGAATTTTGGGTCGGTAAGCTTGCGCTCCAGACGTGCATGATTTGCTACGCCGATAGCAGTGCGCCTGGCCTTCACAACGGGCTTCCAATCGATATCAAGGGCCGAGTCGGTTTGGCGCTTCCTTTTGGGCCGGTGCCCTACAAACTTGTGGAGGAACGTGGCGGGTTGAGCGATGTTGCTCAGCTCGTCGACTGTAGCGAGTGCCAGGATATTCAAGAGGTCTTTCCAATAACCATGCGCAAGCGACTTCTCCTCGTCGGGCTTACCGCACACTGGCTGAACCAGGAGCGGAAGGTTGATGATGGCCGTACGGGGATGGTTCTCATATAGCCAGCCGAACGCGCTAGATCGGGAGTGAGCATGTATCTGCCGGAGGAGAGAGGGCTGACATACCGATAGAATGCCTCTCGCTCGGACTTGCCCTCGTGGATACTTCGCAGGTTCCATATGATCTTGAGCGTCAGAGTGGAATCCTCTGCCCAAGCCTGCGAATCCGATGTTATTTCTTTTCGAGTCATTAGTTGTACAGTCACACCTTTTCCAAAAGCGCCCCGACCTTTTCACCATACGAAAAATGTGTCAGATGCTGGAACGCGTCCAGTGTCGGGGATAGTGTCGAGTCATACGCCGGCGCTTTATTCTCCGTGTGTGTGCGGTGCGAGAACTCGCGCAGCGCGTCCATCATCGCGTTTCGGGGGCCACTGGCAGGAAGCGGCTGAGTCTCGCTCTTCGCCGACGGAGGAATGAGCGCGTCGATGAAATTGGGGTCGAATAGCTCGGGCATCGTTGGTATGACAGGATTCTGCATAGATCTTGTCCAGGGAAAGCTGCGACCACTGCTAGAAGCATGCCTCACCCCATGTCGCAGAAATTTAGAAAATGCCCGTGTGGCCGACCGACACAGGACCATTCCGACAGAAGATATTACTCTCTTCGCATATACGGCGTTGAGATACCTGTGGGCCTGTGGGCCTAGCAAGCTGGGGTCTGGTGGTCGGTGGTGCGACGAGATGGATTGGGCGGTGGCTAAGTTTGGCCATGTTTGCCACTCGACTGGCCAAACAGATTTCAAAGGTGTACTATTTTTAGATCGACCGAGAGGACCGAGAAATTTTCGATTTAACGCGATTTTTGGACACATCAAAAAAATCTAGGTGTCGCTTGTCACTGAACCTTTGGTTGAAATAGCACAGTAGAGCTGCGAGCCCGGTTAAAAAATTGTGCTGAAATTGTGTGGTACTTTCAAGAGTTGGAATGGCTAACCGGCCCATTTTATCCATCTTGGCAAAGCCCGGCATTCCTGGCACTGTCGGCCAATTGCTTCAGTTCGACTCAGGTCGACCCTGTTTGTAATCACATCCTCATGCAAATTGATTGGCTCAAAACACTGAGCGTAAGTAGTTGTTCGAAACAATTTCATTCTTGTATACGCATGCAAAGTTGGAGAATATATTCGAGCACAATAGCCCATAGATAAAAAATCTCGACTTCTGGGCCGACGCTGTCGTACAACAAAATCGCTGCAACTTCAAGTGCAAGTCTATCGGAGTAACAGCACGGAGCCGAACACAACGGCACTGTTCAACTTCTTGAGCGTATTAGCCAGGGAAAAGGTCGAGCCACTGCCGGTGACAATTTCCGCGTCGGGACCTTTGCGATGAGCGGCGGGCCCAGTTCTGGGGTAGATATAATCAGGGGAGTCGTTGGAGCATAAATAAAAGCATACTGTAATATTCAAGATGCCAGTCAATATGGTTGGATGGTTATTGTGAGTGACGGTTCGACAGCAGTGGTAAAGAAAACCTCACAGTGGAGGAACCAGGGTCGAGGGTTGTCAGCCTGCAAGTAAAGGAAAAACTCGGAGAACCGAGAGGTAGGCTCTGATGCATGTACGGGTGCACGAGGTTCGTAGGACCCGGATCCGATTAATCAACAAGCCATTATAAAATCCAAGAAAGACTGAGTGAAGATTGAAAGGATGGGTGATTCTGATCCTGGTCAGGGGGTTGAATTTGAGAATTAGATGCAGAGAACAAAGCCTGACCATGGCGCGCGCTCCATGGATGTTCAGCCTGGTTCTGAACCAGAATGGAGGTGCGTGTGCTCAGACACCGCTGAGATCGTGGCGCCGTTGATGATCTTAAGGAAGATGGGGAAGTGCAGATTCCGTTGATCTATCGAACAGTTCAACAAACAAAGTCTCGAGACAATGCCGTGTACACCTAGAAACATAACTATTGTCAGTGCGGAACAGGTTCATTCACAATAGGACGCACGGCGTTGAACGTGAGGTTGAGAACATTGTCGGCGGGTGCGTCGCTCCCTGAGGTCTACGGAGATATCAGTGGTTTTTCGAATGAAAAACAGACCGAAGCGAACGACGAGCTCGAACTCTCGAAGCGAGGACAATGCTGGCCCCCCGTTCATTGATAGAGTCGAATTCTGTAGATCTGAGAAGCTCTTTGCTAGGACTTTTGAGAACTTGCTTCTCCGCGCCTTTTTTTTCGTTTTTTTTTCACGCGTGTTTGTCCTCCAGAATGCCGACCGCGGCACACAAGCGGCACAGCCGAGGTGCGCCGAATGGTGCGAAGAATGATTCGGCGATCAGCGCATTAGATTAATTCCTTCCGGCCTTTCCGGCATGTTGCATTGTGAATATCGAGTTTGAATTATGACTGTTCTTGAGGACTGTTCTTGAAACTCGTAGATAACGTTATGTACATACTCGAAACAAAACAAGCATCATACAGACCCTCAGGCCCGCAATTTCTCCTCCAACACATCCACGCTCCCATTGGCGTTCAGCTTGACGGCAACTTTTTGGGTGCTCGCGCGCGCGGGCCACGGCGCGTCGAAGATGACATCCAACTCCTCCAGCGTCCGTCCGTGCTATTGAACTCCAAGTGAGTAGAGTATAAAGGACGAGCTGGACGCGGATCCCGACCGTCTCGACACCAAGGAAATACCACAAAGCTGAGGCAACAACGTCCCATGCAACGAATCTGAGAGCGCAATATGAGAATGAGGGGCGCGATGAAAAACCCTTTGAGACTTACACGAAATAGTACCTCCATCCGAGGTTCCCAAGGCCGACACTATTCGCGAAGGTATTGATGAACCTATTGCGTTCAATTCGTGGGTCAACCACACAAGAGGGAACGCTCGAAGACATACCCAGCGATATTGGAGATCAGGATGTGGACTGGAAACGTGGCAATGAGTGATCTCGAACCACACCGCGCGTCGAGAAGAGGGGACATACCAGCCATGCCCTTCGCGCGCATATCCTGGCTCATCACCCTGCGCCAAAATCAGTCTTTTCGAACAGTATCGACGAGAAGGAGAAACCCACTCGGCACAGTAAAGGGCCTGCAGCGGCGTGTATGTGAATGCATACACTATGCCGAATAAAAAGATAAAGGCAATAGAAGCATTAGCGCCCTGGACGTCTGTGTTTCCTGCCTCCCCATCTGCATTTTTGTCAGGGATAATGAGACGAAGGGATTAGGGATTATTCGGACGAACACTTGGACGACAGCGCCGCAACTGTAGCGAGCAGGCACGCGAGCACGAATGAGCCAATCCAAAGCCGACGGCGGCGGCCTATTCGGTCCGTCAGCGCTGCACCCTGGACAACAAAAGTAAGCAGGTTTGAAACTGAATATGGTCGAGGTGGCCTACAGAGAATGCGCCAAACGCTGAGAGGATGGAGTTGGCGAAATTGCTTCAGTGACCTCAGTATCGATGTCAATGTGGCACAGGAATGCTTACTAGACCAGCTGAGTGTGCGAGGATGTCACGCCCGCATTTTTCATCATCACCGTGAGGAAATACGTGATTAACTACATCCCATTTAGACCTGGACACGGTTGATACATGGGAGGGAAGGAACGCACCCCGTTGCCGGCGAGCTGTCCGTTGACACACTAGAAATCAGACGGTGAGCATGCTTGGACCAGAAGAATAGTGGAATGCATACCATGAGTGCGAGACAGAGCATCCTCCATCCTATGGAAGATAAATTCTCTGGACTCAAGTCTAGGTTCAATCACTGTAGACTTACGACGATTCGGGCTGCTGAACAAAGCGCTGTAGTCCCAGAACTAGAAGCTATCAGCAAATGAAATTGCAGAGCGGAAAAGAAATTATCGCACCGGTGCTTCGCGCTTCACGGCAATTTGCTCCTGGAACTCGGCCATTTCGAGCTAACACACATTCAATTCAAGTACGAGCACGCAGAAAAGATCCTACCTCAATAACTGCGTTGGTCTGCCCGTCGTTGGAGTGGTAATCAATCAGGATCTGGCGCGCCTCTTCGGTGCGGCCGCGTGAAATAAGCCATCGCGGAGACTCAGGGCAGAACCAGACGCAGGTCATGACGATTATCTAGAATTTGGGAGGGTCACAATTGAAGATTAAACATGAAAAGCGACTAGATTACGCACGGGAGGGCCGATCTGCAGAATGAGGGGAAGCCGCCATGCCCATGTCGAGTTAAGCAACTCGGTGCCAACCATGGAGCCCGTAGCCGGAATGCTACCGATGAAAAAGCAGCTAGATGATATGTTAGGCAGATAGAGATCCATAAATCATGTTAGAATGCGCACGAATTGTACATCGCTCCAAGACGGCCACGCCATTGGGGAGGTGCAATCTCTGTCACCCAAGTCGGCGCCCTGTGGTGTGCATTCAATTTATGTATCGCTAATAATCGGGAGTACGCACGCAGTGGTAGAAATCGCGATCCCGAATCCAAGGATGAACTGATTAGGGCGTACATTAGTACACGAATTACGAGAATGATGTAAGGGACGCACGCGACCAGCTAGAAAAGCGCCTCGGGAATGCGCCGAGACGCTAACTGCCGATCCCACTAGAATGAAGAGTCCACCAAGGAACATGCCGCCACGTCTGCCATACTATATCGATCAATTTATGTAAACGACCTTTCGAAAAATTGAAGATAGACACATACCACTTCCGTCGCAGGACCTGCGATGAGGGCGCCAGCACAGTTTCCCGAGACGCTGTAATGCACAATAAGACGGGTTGTTGGACAAGAGGGCAATAAGCACGGACTATATCATGAATACAATGCCCTGCGAAAAGAGAATTTCAGCTTGTGAATAAAACAAATGTAGGACACGCACAGTTGACTTTCCGACCGAGATATAATCGAACTAGGCGACATTATTGGAACTGTGAAATCGATCCATGCAAGTTCCGACTCACGTAGTGCAAGTATTGTGGCATGGCATTGATCCCGCTCATCAAGCTCCCGTCAAAGCCGCTCGAGACAGCATTGAGGAAACCGATCATTACAACGAAGTACAACTGTGAATGGGTTCATAAGACATATGTCATACAGAGGAAAATGACTCGCACCATGAAGCTGCGGCGACTGAACCCCTTCAGATCCGACTTGACTATCGCTGCCTTGAGTGCGGGATTGTACACCTCTGCGATGGCCACGGGAGCTTGGGCATTGTCGGACCCAGACTTGACATCGGAGTCGTCATTGTCAAAGGACTTCTCGTCGTGGTGGGACGACATATCGACGGTCAAGTCGATTCAGAGAGGTGGACGTTACGGCGGTCTTATAGAAGCGGGGCCGCTAAGGTGCGAATGATAACGAGCAGGATTGCGGTCCGCACGGACCGACCGTATCTGGAAGTTCAAAATGAGAATCCCGTTTGATCAAATCAAAAAGACAACTGGCCGATAATGCTTGATAACGCCCGCGGCCCCGGAGCCGTGGCTGAGAATTTGAACCCTGAACGTCCATCCATTTTCAAGCTTTTGAGAGGACAGTTCACAAACGAAAGAAAAACTTATTGGCAGTCGTGTGATAAGGGCTATCACATGGGTTTCTTCGGACTGATCTCCAGGGTAAAACGCCGTAATGCGTGGGGAAAAAGGCGGGGAAGGGCTTGAACTCGAACGTCGAGGAATAAGCAAAAAAAATCCACGTCAGAATCAGAGAAGCCTAGCGATTTGAACCTTGTAAGCATTAACGCACATACAGGACAGAGGTCAAAGTTAAACTACAGCACACACAAAAACAGAATCGGTGTCGTAAAGGTCGGCGGGGGCGGTCATCTGACACTCCAGAAGAAAAGGATGAAAAATCCTCGGGGTGAGCTCACCGTTCAGACACGGCTACGACTCGAGGTTGAACGTTGTGAATCAAATTCAAGTTACCCTGGCATTCAAGTTAGCTTGGAATTTGACCGAAAAAAAAAAAACACCCTGATCCCGGCGAGACAGAATAAAACCCTGGGTTCGGCCTTGCCGTTCGGGGCACCGGGTAGATACCAGTCAACATTACTGCTGAAGTCTGAATGTAGCACCGTAAAATCACTGGAACCCCATTATAATTTATCACGGGTGCAACGAATGTTCACGGTTGCGTTGATTTTCGGTCAGTATACCGCGTTAATCGTACAATGGAGTGAGTCAAGGTTGGAGGCAACAACGAGGGAAATAGTCTCCGAGCTGCAAGTGGACTTATTTGGCCAAGAATCGAATCTGCCATTTGCGGTGAGGTTCGGGTGTGGCGGTACTACGGACAACAAACGCTTGGACTGGCAGAAGGGCTGTTCTGATCAACGCGCGAGATGCCAACCCAGAAATGGCCGCAGATGAAAAGGAGCCCGTAGCTTGAAGCTAATCCGGTACGCGCTGTCAGACTGGCGCAAGTGGGAGAGGTTGTGAGCATGAGTATGTCCCACAAGTGTCGCGTCGTTGTGTTTGTGGGTGGTATCGGCGCGTATTATCGACCAGAGAAGATGATTCTTCTACGAAAAATTGTACTCGAGCCACTTGAAGACTACTGACGATGATTTCGCCAGCGGCAAGATACATAGTGAAGAAATGATCAGTAGGAGTAGGAGAGGCAAGAGACGATGACAAACCCAGGAGCTTGAGTCATTTGGAAAGAGTGAGGAATCTATCGGAGGACTTGAATAGGTATTAACGCGATATAATGTCTCAAATGAGAGTTGTGGTAGGAAGCAAAAGCTGTTCGGAAGCTCGGGCCGAAGAAATGATCTCATCAACGCTCCTTCCTCCCTCCTTCCATGCCTTCCATCCAGTGGTCTCCAAACTAAAGCCTTCGAGACGATAATCGACCAAGTGGCTCAAAGTTTTGCTGCGTTTTCAATATTTCCAGTTCAAGGTCCAAACGGAAAAAATCGAAGCGACAAGCTGGACGAAGCCTTGCTTTCCTGCTGCTTTCTTCAAGTTTTGCTCGTAGCTCTTATCAAGTCAAGTACAACCATACCGTTCTATCTCTGGGATATGCCAATGATGAGCCTGATACGAAGACCGTAAAAACTATCGACGCCGAGTCTCTGAATCCCGCGGAATTCGACCATTTTCTTTGTCCTTGTCCTTGAGATCAAACCGGGATTCACCCCAGCGGATTGAAGATTCACCAGCGTCAGCTATCCCTCCCCAAGGCAGGCGTGCACTTGTGGGGAGATCTGCTCCCAGGAGAAGAGGGGGAGCACCTGTGGTGCTCTCGACGTGACGTATGAGAAAACCGTGTCTTCGACACGTATGATCTGAGAGACGGAACGAAGAGGACGTGTGTGTGGTGTTTGTGGGGGGAAAGGCCGTCCCGGCTGATCGGGACTTCCCGGGCTGCAACGGGGCAGCGGGGAAGAGCGGATCGGAAGCGGAAGACGCGGGCACAGCCGATCCCGTACGCAAAGGCAACGACGGGTCCGATGAAGGAGCCCCGAAGCCACCCAAAGGAGCGAAGCTCGAAGGGCCAAAGGCCCGTGCGAGGGCGAGAGAAAGCGGCCCCGAGGGCCCCAACACACTGCAAGCGACGAAAAAGAAACGTACTATTTCTGAGTGTACGGGATTACAAGAAATAGGTGCAACGGCGTGTAGACGAGCATACAATACACGATGTAATGAGCTATGCAAACGAAAGCGACGAAGAGTCAGCGGGATGACCATGAGCGCGAGCGAACTCCGCAATGCGAGCGTCCCAGGCCCGAGAGATGGCGAGGGGGATGATTTGAGCGAGACGGCGCCAGTAAATCAGGAAGCAAAGCGAAGTCCAGCCCCCGAGTTTCATAATCATCTCGGGTGCGACGCCGGTGGCGAGCAGTTCGAGGGAGCCACCAATGCGGAAACTATGGCCGAAGATGAGCTCGAGGAGGGCGTCACGGAACGCAGCGGAGAGATCGCGAAGGAAAGCGTCCTTGACGAGGGGCATCCAGCCCGACGGCGTGCGATACGCGAAGAGGGGAGTGTCTGGCGGTGGGCTTCCGTTAACACGGAGATGGTTCTTGAATGCCCAGACCGGACAGAGGTCGGCATCCTCCCCGAGAACGGCGGTGAGGATGCATAGGCCGCCCTTCGTCGTCGTCGTCTTGGTCCAGACGAGGTGGATGCTCACCACCTCTCTACCGTTGACCAACGAGAAGACGATGCGAGTGCAGCGACATGTGTGACGCAACTTGCAGAACTTGGCGATGCTGCACAGTAGGAGCTCGCCCAGGCGACGACAGCCCCAGAATCCGGTGAGCGCTGAAGACCAGGACGCTGCTCCACGCGGGGAGTTGAGATCGAGCGTGGCACGGTATGCGCGGAGGTGCGGCTTGGTGACGGGGCCACGAGGTGGGCGTTTGAACTTCACGCCGCCTTTTTCTGCTGCCTTCTTGAGCGCGGGGACGAGGCCATCGTTTCCGTGCCAGGGCACATCATTGAACAGGTGCCAGAGTTGCAACCCGTTCAACCAGTTGCGGACGCACGCGCCGGAGCAGGTACCGATGGCGTCGGCGACGAAGGCAGCGAGGAGGTAGCGGTCAGCGGGCATCCGGGCGCGCTCTGAAACGCCTTCTCGATCGCAAAACTCTGAAGCGGAGCAGGCCCGCACCGTACGTCTCCCTCGTGTCGGGGGCGTGCGTGAGCAGCAGTCCCCGGAAGATGCGGACTTGCAGGGCGGGTGATACGCCGGCAGCGGACATCGCAGCGTGTGTCTCGTCGGAGTAGGGGGTCGTCCACAGTAGGACACGACGATCTGCTGGGACGAGGGGGCGGTGCGCGCTCCTCGCGATCCTCTTCTCCGGCGGTGGTTGACGTGCACGCCTCGGGTCCAGAGAGAGGGCGGCCGCCTCGCGCACCTCCAGCAATGCGGAGCGAGGGTCGAGAGCCACATGGCACGAGGTGCGGCGGGCCGTGAAATGGGACGATCGGAGTGCGGGCAGCGGGGCGACGACGCCGGGCAGCGGCAGTGCCACGGTGGCAGGACGAGGTGGGGACGAGTATGGGGACGGATAGGGAGCAGGTCGCGCACGTAGCGGCGCGATGCGTTCCGGGACGGCGGGCGACGACCCAAGGGGATCGAGAGCAGAAAAGCTGCTCTGCGAGGTTAGCGGCGGCGACTTACGCGGACAAGAAGATGTTGCACGATGCAACAGGGGAAATGGGAGTCAGCGGCGCGGGGCTGCACGGTCCTGATGTGAGCTGGTGAAGAAACAGCGCAAGGGCGACGTACGTAAACAACGGAACGGGGCGAGCAGGGCACGGGCCGAGAGCCGGGGAACGGGACGAGACGAAAGGCGAGGCGAGCGCGACAAACGGGTCGCACTGCAGACGTGCGAGCGCAACCGGGTCAAACATCGGGTTCATCGATGAACACGCGACGTAGCTCAGCGGGAAGATGGAACCTGCGCTTGAGATGGTTGTGGGCACAGATATGCTGAGCGGGTTCGCCGCGGGACGGAGCGTCGGCGAGGTTGTCAGCGGAAGCAACCCAGATGATCTCAGGGGTAAGTCCCAAACCCGACGTGATGGCAAAAGCGCGTCGCGCGCAAAGGTTAAGACCCAAATTGGGGGATCGCCCCTTTTTGTGAATGCCGATCGCGCCCTTGTTATCGGAACGGACGAGGATGTGCATATCGTGGAAGTCGAGCTGCTCCAGGAACAGGTAGAGCACCTCGATGGCGACAGCCTCGAGCCAGCAGATGTCGTGCTCCGGCATAATCGCTTTCCAGTTGGATTTGAGACGAAGGGCGTACCATAGGTCACCAACGACGACGGCCAAGCCCCACGAGGTGCTGGCGTCCACGTAGATACCGAAGTCGCGCAGACGTCCAAGCAGCTGGAGTTTGCGAGAGAACGACGCGTCTGATAACACGCGTTCCCACCAAGCGAGTGAATCCTTTGCGCTGCCGGTGAACCAACGTTGCTGGAACGCGTTCTCGAAATTGGCGATGGCATTGGAGAAGACGGAGACGCGCGAACGACCATCGCGGTAGATGAAACAAATGTGGCAGAGCATGCCATGTAACTCCTGCACGTCAAGCAAGAAGAATTTGCGGTGTGCTCGAGCCCCGGCGAGTAAGTCGCGCACGCGTGTGAGATATTTCTCTCGCTTCTCCACCGGCAGCGAGACTCGGCGACGAGGGAGATCCCACAGCATTCCCAGGAAGATGATGAGCGGCGTAAACGCAAGCCCAGTCTTGACGGGATGCCACGGGACGCGAAGCGGGACGATGGGGGCGAGGATCGACTGGCGGTCGAAACGAAAGGACGGTGCGTCACCGGCGCCAGGCGAAGACGAAGAGGGGAAACGCACCACCGGGCAATCGTCCTCGTATTTGAGAACCTTTGCGTCATCACCCAGCTCTGCTTGCCAGATATCGACCATGGCGTTGCAGATTTGACCGGCGTTGCTGCTGGCAGATGCGGCGCCGAACGGGAAGCAATGATCAAGGTAGAACATGCCCTCGAAATGCACGACGAGGAACGGCTTGTGCGCGGGAAGCACGGGGCACGTTCTGTGGAAGGACTTGATGTCGAATGCACAAGCTTCCGAGCCCTCGGGGGCGGACGCGACCTGGACGAGACGGGACGGCGTCAGTCGCGCGAACGAATATGCGGGTACGGGACGGGACGAGTTCGCCAATGCGAAACGGGACGGGAGCAACGTGCTCTGGGAGGGGAATGGCGACCCTCCAGCAGGACGGGTGCGAGACAGTTGTACGAACTGCCCGCGGATGACTGCGCCGATGCGCACGGGACGTGGACGAGGCGGCGCGCGATGAGCGCCGCCGAACACCCGGCCTATGGTGGAGCGCGGGCGCAGACAACGGGAACGAAAGGAAATGGAGAGGGGTGAAGAGAGGATTTGAAACTCACCAATTCGGCCATCTTGGATGGCATGTCAAATCTCGTAGGGAAATCTTCCTTGTTGATGTAGTCGTTGATCGCTGGGATGCCCGCCTTCGGGTCACCCTTCGACAAGTTTCTACAGACCCTTTTCTTCGCGTCCAGGCCCGGGCCTTGGTCGCTCGACGCCACGATAAGTGGGGACGCGAAGAATGGGCCGCGACAAACAAGCTCCATCTCTTTGCGAGAGAAGGGGCCATCCATTCGACCAGCAGCGAGCTCGGTCTGAATGTACTCGAGCGTCGACGCACGGTCGAGCGTCGCGGAGGAATGGTTGGGGATGACGACGGTGCTAGAAAGAACAGGTATGCGGCCAAGAGGGAAGCCTTCACTGAGATTGCGGACGAGATCTGGGTAGGCGGCCGAGAGGTTGTGTTTTTCCAAGAGATCCCTGAAGGCGACGGTGCCATAGGGTTGCACGATGCGGTCCAAGAAAGAGGAAAACGCTTCACCGGGCCCCACGAGGGGCAGGCGAGCGTGCACGAAAGGACGGAGATCAACGTAAAGCAGGGACTTCGGCGATGCAGTAGAAATGTGCTCAAGAAATTGCGCTTCCAGGGCGCGTTCAGGGACGGAAAGCTCCGGCGTGCACGCGAGTACATCCGGCATCGCGAGTGAGAGCGGCGTGATCCCCCCCACAGAACGAGCAGACGTGGAGACGGGTGTCGCCATGATCTCCCGGGCACTTCTTCCCGACGTTCCACGAGATACAGAGGGACTTGGTCGTGGCGCCCCGAAAGGACTGCACGGTGCGGAGGTCCTTGTCGACGACCTTCGTGAAGTGTGCGTCGCCCGACGCGAAGGTGGTGGAAGCTGCCGAGTGGTTGAAGGCGCTGTGGGGCCCTGTGCAGATGATGCAGACGAGGGGGGCGCGTTCGCGCGCGGCGGAGCCCTCCCGCGATGCGGGCGTCGCACTGCGCTCCCGCCCCCCGCGTCCGTTTCCCGTACGAGCCTGCTTCGAACTTCCCGCGCTCCCATCGTCCGGCGAGGAGCGTTTCAAAGCGTTCACCGCGGCAGGGAGACCTACGATGGGAAACTTCGGAGTGGTCGGGTGTGCTTGTCGGTAGGTGGCGATCGCAACATTTATGCGCGTGTCGTGGTAGTTGCGGTCGTACAAACCTCCCCGGAAAATTGCCATCCTCAGCTCGCGTTCGACGTCGTACCAAACCGGGAGCATGTCGACGTCCTCGTGCTGCGGGAGCTTCGCGAAATGAAGGACGTGCTGCGCAAACTCAGAAGCGTGAGTATGGCCGAGAACGGGGTCACCAGGGACAACGGCCGGGCAGAGCTTCGTGAATGACTCCAGCATGTTCTTGGCTGCCTGCTTCCACAAGCCCGGGGTGAGCACCTCCAATTCGTCGGCGCCGAAGGTCTCCACGAGCTTAGTGACGTCCACGACCGAGACCTGCTGGGGCGCGACGAGCGCCGAGGTCTGCTCCGCCGAGATGGTGCGCGTCGGGATCATGTGGGGATTGTCAGTAGCGTGTTTAACATACGCATCGGCCCACCAATGAAACGGAAAGTAGATTTTGTGATGCAGAGAAAGATGGTAGATCGCGGGGATGATGACGCTCGTCGCGTCGTACGACGACATCGAATGCGGGTTGGGCAGCGTCAACGTCCCGAAGATCGGACGCACGGCCTTCGTTTTCTCCGCCGCAAGTGTCGCGCGCTCCGCCTCGCGCTTATCTTTATCAGACTCGCGCGCCGCCTGGGTCAACATCCGCTGCGCCCCGATCCAGAGGATCATGAACTGGGGGAGGGGACCCACGGAGGTGCAGACGTCTCTGTCCGAGACCATGAGACGTTTATCCGCCTCCTTGTACTCGTAGAAAGGAAGGAGCAGCTCGCCGACGTCCTGCCCCGCGGCGAGAGTCCCAGCGTCCTTCGCCTCGCTGTAGCCACGTGTAAGTTTAACACTGGCCTTGTTCTTCTTCTCTCTGGAAAGATTCTCCGCGTTGGTTTCTTCCAGGTCGAACGAAGAAGGTGGGGAGATGTCCGCAGGACGCGACATGTAGGCTTCGAAGTCGAAATCATCTCCCAGAGGGAGAGGAACACCAGCACGGGAATTAGGGGCCATGGTTGAGACGAAAAAAGGACGGCGCTGGAGAGCGAGGAAAGATGCGGAGGGGTTTTCTCGGTCGACGCGACGTGGCAAGAGGACGGAGCCGAAGGTGGCAGTGTAGATTGATCGTACTCTAATCTACCCACGAATGCGACGGCCGCAGATCATCCCTGCGCTTCTCCGCCTGCCTTGGCTTGAGTCGGGCCCGGTATCGCATTCCCTATTTCGAGTTTCACGGGCTGGGCACGCCGTTGAATCTTGACGTTGGAAGCGGAGGAGATATCTACATCGATCTCACACCCGGCGCGTACGCGCTCTGGGGCAATACCGCGCAGGGGTGGAAACGCTGGTTTGACATTGGCGACCATACAACATCACCTGCATTCAAAAAATATGTCGTTGACCACCCATTTTTCCCCCGTATGCTCTGGATTACGGTGAACAAGACCGGGCGGCCCCACATATCGTGGTTCGCAAAGAACGGGTACGGGCCGGGTACTTTACGACACTGGGCGGAGCCACGCGGCTTGGCGAAGCGTACGGTGGTGAAAAAGGACCAGGTCACAGCTTGCCGCGAGGCCTCGGCGATTTTGGCGGAAGTCGATGATGTGGTCAATGCACGGAAATTCGACTCGGCCACGGTGACTTTGGCCGGCACACGAGACTCGGCCGTGGTCCCGAAAGTTGACTCTTCGTCTAAAGACAAGGATCCCGACCATCCCGACCATCCCACAACCCTTCTATTTTCAGGGCAAGCCCTCTACGACATACCTTCTTCGTGGAGCCCTCCCACGGACGACGATAACACCCAGGAGACTGCGATGCTTGAACATCCTTGCTTCACGAATCCCCACCCGGTCTCCCGTATCCAACCTCATATAACCTCAACCCAAAAGGAAATTACCGTCCCCGCCCTGCCCGCACGATATCCGTACCACCTCGAGCTTGTAAACGGCTCGTATCGGATTCCCTACCTCCAGTTCCTTGGACGAGGTCCACCTACAGAAAATCTCGACGTTGGCACGCCGGGCGACGTCTACCTCGATCTCACGCCCGGGGCCTTCGCCCTGTACGGAAAAACGGCCACCGGGTGGCAGCGCTGGTACGATTCAGGCGATACATTCCAAGGCAACAAGTGGCCGGACGCTGATTGGGTCGTCAAGCATCCCCACCTGGATGACTTCGGTCTGTGGGTCACTTTCAGCCAGACCGACGGCGAGCCCGGCCACATACGCTGGTACAAGGGCACAGGTTCTCCAAAAAATGCGCGAAGCATGGCGCTCAAGCTCGGAGTATCCAAGAAGAGTCGCTTCAAGGTAAACGGCGATCAGAAGGTTGTGGAATCATCAGCCGTCTTGGAATACGTGTTCGGTGGCAGGAAATTGGAGCGAGACTTGACATCCGGGTCGTCGAGCATGACGTTGAAAATGTCGCTAAAACGCGAGCGCAGCCCGGTGGTGAGCAGTCCGAGTAAGAAACAGAGATGCGAGGGGGCTGCGCCGTTGCCAGGGCCCTTCTCGATGTATTTCGGATGAGTCATGTTTCGTAAGTGAAATTACCGTCTTCCAAAACCGTAGCTGATATCATCTAGTGAGCAGCAACACGAGATTTTGCGTACAACGACCTAGTTTGTATCCCCTTCGAGCTCCAGGGTTCACCATACACGAAGAAGTACGATGTTCTTGGATGACCGAGACTTGAATATGGACTGCGTCACTCCGCGGCAAACTTGAACATCTATCTATTCAAGGGGTAAGGAGTTGAAGATCAGTAACGATTGGGAAACAAAACGATATAATAAAAACTCAAACTCGAATCTAGCTCGAATCACCTTTGGTCGACGGAGGCAGGTCGTGTACCTATATGTTTTAACACTCATGAACCACAAACTACGATCTGGAGAACGGGGACGCAGACTTCAGATGGTTTAAGCAACTTCGTGGTGTACGTGGAGGTGGTATCAATGGACGGCCAAATCTGGGACAACAACGCGTCTAACCGTGACGCGCACTTCGCAGGTTCATCTGGGATCAGCAGCCCTGAGAAAGAAGACCAAATGATGAGAATTGCGACTAGAGGCATCTACAAAATATTCTATCCGAGGTCAAGTATGTACCACCGAAAAGAAAGTGGATATGGTTATGAATTAATGAATGGTGTCTCCAGCATTCGTAAGAAGCGATGTCAATGCAGATCACCCCAGTCGTACCCGAAGAGCATTGAGCACCACTAACTACTGGAAAGTGATCGGTGAGCTATCTTTGCCGGGCCGGTACGTCGCACAGCGGACATAGGAAGCACTGAAAACGGCGCGGCCCATGCGTACCACAGAGAGGAACAAATAGCGGAGCGCCCAAAGTAACGAGTATCAAGATAGATCTGGGAGAAAAGTGAACCTGAGCCTTTCTCACGGAGAGAAGAGAATATTTATACTATCAACTGCGTTCCCCAGCCTATCTTCCAAGAGGCGCATAAAGATGCGAGAACTTCGGCCGCTGACAAGTCTTCTGAATCCTACAAACTGGGATTTTGTTAGGCCGAGGATGTTTCGAACACCTCACTCGCAAAGGCGCGCTTGACTGGGCGAGACCGTTTCGGAGGACGGAGGCGCAGCGAGCGTGACGCACGGTGGTGAATCTGCGACTCTAATCCTTCGATCTTCGCCTTCACCGAGCTCAGAGCTTCATCGAGAAAGGAGAGTTGCGTGGCGCTCTGCCGTCGAGACGTCTCCAACTCGGCCACGGTGACGATGCATCTCCAATCGCAGTGATGTTGTCTCAGCTGGTGTAGGAGATTCTCCCTGGATTGCCGAGGGATGCGGTGCCGGATGGCGACCGAGGAAAGCCGTCGGTAGTCCCCGACGCACGTCTCAAGTATGCACCTCAGTGTGAGCATCTTGTCTACATCGGACAGACTTAGAGGTACACGTTAGTAGGTGAACAGTTATTTCGATGGCTCCGAGTCACGCGTACAGGACCGATTCCGGAGCTGTGCGGTGGTGTTTTCTTCCACTAGGCGAATGTGAGAGGGAGGAAGACGCAGGAAGTGGAGGACCGGCACCGCACGAGTGACTTCCGACTCCAGCGCTCGGATTTTGGTCGCAGCTTCACTAAGCTGGATGTCCAGCTGCGAGGCATCTTACCTGGCTACCCATGTGGGTCAGGACAGCGCGTCGGCAAGCAGAGCGGACAATGTACCATGGACAAGCTCAATCTGGGATTGTGCACAGGCGTGGTTTGCTGGATGCTCTTCAGAGGGCGAAACGTTGGGGAGGAACGGTGACGTACCACGCTCGATCCCCGACTCCAGGACGGTGATCTTCGCCGTCGCAGCGGCTAGAGCTCCAGTAAGCTCTGCATGCCGCTGTGTGACTGCAAGTGAGGGGCGCGTCAGTCCGTTGGGTCCGAGTCCGCCAAGACGTTGTGTCATACCCTGCGCGAGTTCAGTTTTGAGCCGCTGGATCAGACCGTCCGTGTCGGATTCCGATTCTTGCGCAGAGCGGTCTAGCGAAGGCGCGGCATGCGGACCCTGGACGAACGCGGTCTGGGTCTTCCCTGGGCGGGTGTGAGTGGTGGGATATAGGAAGGCGCGAATGGCGAGGTACCACGCTGGGCGAGCGCCGACGCGAGGAATCTGATCTCTGCGTTCGCCGAACTCAGCGCTTGGTTCTGCTCCACAGCGTGCCGTCGGGCTACGGGTAGATGCATCAGGATGGCAACACGGATGCCCAGACAGAAGTAGCGTACCCTTTGCGAGCCCCGCTTGGACCTGCACGAGCTGGTCGAGCCGCTGCGAGGCGTCCTGGCGAGCTAGCCGTGTCATGGGATCGTCAGGACGGGGAGCCGCGGAGGCGCGTACATTGCGTACCCTTAGCGAGCAGAGCCCTCAGTTGGGTGATCACGCTGGCGGCTTCCTGGACCGCGTCGGACTCGGCTTGCGCGGATTGGTTCACTGGGCAAGGTATCAGCTCACGGCCCACAAACGACGAGTGAAGGGACACACGGCGGCGTATCTCGGACTCTTGCTCGTCAATCGTCCGCTGCACATCAGTTATGTACACCTCGGAGAGTTTCAGCGACGCGGCATCCTTCGCGACGTTATCCTTGACTGGGAAGTCGAAATCAGCTTCATAGATGGTGGCGAGAGCAAGACGGGACGCACTGCGATCAATTTCTGATGCCAGACCTTCGCTCTTGAACTTTTCTGCTTTCATGGCAACGTTATGTTTCGCAGTCTGGAGGGCTGACTCCCGCCGGGCTGGGCGGCGCGTCAAGGCGCGAAGAAGATGGAGAATGAGACAGGGCGTACCCCAATCGAGCTCATTCTGCAGCTGCGCGATGCGCTTTTCGGCCGCCGTCAGCTTGTCGCAGATGGAGGCGCGCTCCAGCCTTTCTGCATCGTCGACTGCATACACTATAATGAGGTTGGATAAGGGATGGGAAGAGAGAAGACGCGTACGGATCCTAGACTGGAGCGTCGCGATCTGGGCTTTCGCTGGGGACGTTACAGTCTCTTGAGGCTACAGAAAAGGCAAAGACACACACCATCTGCGGCCGCAGTCTCTGCTCCGACTCGCTCTGCGGAATGAGCTCGTCAGCGTCGCAGCAGACGAAGAGGATAAGCACGCACGAGCATTGCACGTCTGCATAACCTCGCACGCGAATGTCTCCCGCATAGAATCCAAGAACTCTGGGTGAAACGGCATTCGGGCGGGAGGCGGAGGTGAAGCTGGAGTCGCCTTCTGCTGGTGGAGCGTCTCCAGCCGCTGCGCCTCGCTCAGTTCCAGCTTCCTCCGCAGCTCCTCGTTCTCCGCCTCCAAACGCGCGATGGCCTCTGCCTGATCCTGCATCTGCTTCGTTCCGCGCGTGCTGCTCCGGGGTTTCGCATAGAAAGCGTCCCAGTCCGACCTGGCGGCCTCCTCCTGGGATGCAGATCCCCCACGCGGGACGAAGGTTTTATCGCTGTCTGAGTTGGTGCTCACCCGCGCCTTCTTCCGCGGCTTTTCCCCGTCGTCCGTGCGCCTCTTCTTCGGCAGCTTGAAATTATCGTCTCAGCAAGGTACCTGTAATTCTGCACATTTCGCGCCAGCACCACCTTTTACAACCTTTTCAACACCTATTCTACTGTTCCTCACTCCAATCCATGTGATATTAACGGGAATGCATCCACCATCGTGCATTGCGGCGGGAAAACGGCCGGGCACGTGACATGTCGGGGGAGGGGTTGAGCTGCGCAGGCTATCTTGCTCCACGCTTCAATAGCACTGTCTGCGGTCAGCTTCAAGTTTAACGTGGCTGCATCAGCCATGGCAGCCATTCATTTTCACTGCCTGGGCATCAGATAGAGAGTTAGATTCAGCGGGGTAAAAAAAATTGACACACAGCGGTCGACTCAGATCTACGATTCCAACATCGTGATGCTATTCTTCGCTACTGTTAGAGCATCGTGCAGTGAGGAGATTTACGTTGGCGCTACCGTGCGCATTAGGGGGGCGACAGAGATCGGCCTGTATAAACTGATGGGAAAACTTGAACACAATCAGACACACGAGATAGGAGACGACTGAGCAAGCAACTCACTCACATCCACGATCTGCCCAGCCACCAGACTCGGGGTGTGGGCCGTGGCATAGCCCGGCAAAACTTGTACTTGTATTTTTTTAATAAGACAACCATGTGACTGGAAATTCCCAAAATCTCAAAATTTCAAACCAGGATCATGGTATACTAAAGGGATGTTCAATTAATCCACCAGCAACACACACACCTCAGAATGAGAAAAAGAGGAACAGGCAGTCAGAAGCTTGATTGTACACTCCACTACTATTAATCACCCACCTTTGCAAAAAAAAAAAAAGTTGAATGACTTTGTGACATAGATACTGCCTTAATCAACTCAAACTAAAATACACAGGGACGCTCTGGATTCCCAGGAATCTAGGTGTATCTTTTTAGACAATTTGGGGCAGAACTGAGTCCATCAGAATTTGATACTTTGTTTTGCAAAGGTGGGCAATCAACAGTACACATTTTCGTTGCCAGTGTAGCGAGCAGGAAACAAATGCAAAAAGTACAAACACAGTGTCCCAACCTTCCACAACTTGTCCTTGAGTTAAACAAGGGCTGCAATAGATATATTTGGGTACTAGGGTGCAGAACATTCAGTAGTAAGTAGATGGATATTACCCACAATACCTAAACAGGGTCATTCACAGTAATCCTTTTTCTCTCTTCTTTTTGATGTTCCCATTGAATTTTACTGAGGTTTTTGTTTTCCTTTTCCATTTAGAGGGTCCCAGATCCAAAAAGATTGGTTTCCTACGTCCAAAGTTGGATGAAAATCCAAAAAAAAAAATGAGGTAAAAAGGGAACAAAACCGAGCTACTGTGAACAGGTATTTTGAAAAAAGGGGAGGAAAAGGGAACCCTATGGAACTTATATTTCACCTAGAATATTCGGATGTTTATGTGGAAATGGCATTAGTAGGGTAGCACTAGTAATTAACTATTTGTGCACTCCCCTCATATATATTAGGATGTTTCAAAGGCTACATGGCCTGTTCAGGGTGGGGTGGGAATGATGTAACTTAACAAGAACCAAGTTGGAGAAGGGAACCACTTAGTGCCCTTTCTGAAAAAAAAACAACAACACATGTAGCCCTTTTTGATCCCTTTTCTTCAGTCCCTCTTGTGAAAAGGGAGCAAAAAGGGAAATTGTGAAAACCCCCTGATGATAGTGGTCCAATGTTAGGCAGAACAAATCAACTGATAAACATAACATAATGGCCCAGACTCTTCATTGCAAGCTAGTTAGTAATGGTCTGGCTTTGGCTTGGCCCGACATCCTTGGCTTTGGCCCTTTGTCTTGAAAACTCCTCCAAGCCAGGCAACCTCTGGCTTGGCCCGGCTTTGGCCTGAAGACCAGGAAGTCACAGCTTTTTGGCAGTATTTGATGTAATTTTCCAGCTTGGGCCTGACAGCCAGGCCAAAGTAACTACCCAGCATCTCACAAGGGGCAGGTGCCATGACCATGAGTTCATGGTGTTTGCATGTGACACTTGCCATGGCATTTGCCAGGCATTTGCCATTTGCACAGCATTTCCCTTTGTTCTATTTCAATTGAGTTTTCCCATGCCAAAATTCAAACATCTGCATCATTTACTCTCTCAACGCTTGCAACCCAATTGCTCCATCCACTTTGTTCTATTCTTTGTACCAATACCATCCTTCTGAGCCTTCTCCCGATGATGGGCGATGAGCTGGCAACAGGATGATTCTGAGTCCAATGCCCAGTACAGAGAGGGGTAGGAGTTGATGGAGTATGGCGAGACAGTGTGGAGGCTGTCCAAGGTGGACAGAGGGTATGTGTTCATTGTCCAAAAAAAAAATAAGGTGAAAGCAGACCGGCAATGTGTCCTCACTGATTCAGACAAAAGGACAGGAATAGTGATCTAGATTGATGTAGTGTAAGTGAAAGACAACCTGAATCATCCATCAAAGATGGTTAGTCATGATGGGACTGGGTTTCGTGAATCACTGTAAGTGCCAGACTTACACCCTGATGAATAGATGAGAGAATTGAATCCACAAACTTGGCTAAGGCACGCTGCTCATGTCAAACACTAAGTATGCTAACTTAACAACCCGAAGTGATGACAGTAGCTGCCAGTGTGACAGTCAACTAGTGGCATCGGTATCAATCTGTCCGAAACATCATTCCATCTGCCAATCTTCGAAAGAGTTATCGGTTGGGCGCTTCTTTCCAATATATATACTGCTGATCTGATGAATTGTCCATAGCTTCCTTCTCCCAACTGCTCAGTTTTTACAGCTGCAGGTGGCAAGTCAGTTTTTCCCCTTGAAACATGAATATGCCCAAGGTGTCCATTTCTGTAAGATGGTCAGAGTGCTGCACTATGGATATTGACTAAAAATTGCTCATGTGCCAGGACCGGGAATTGAGAGAAGAAAAGGTGCAAATTGGTAAGACACTTCAGATTTCATTGACATTTATTGCACATGGGTCCAATATGCCTCAGGCTGGATTCTTCTCCAGAGATATAAGGACACAGGAGATCTGAATGATCTTCAGGGTGCAGTTGGGATGTTCCAAGAAGGGGTGGATCAGACACTGTCAGACCACCCTGACAGGGCAAGTTGGCTGCGTGGCCTTGCTGTATCTCTCACAGATCGGTATCAGAGGTTGGGAGACATGCAGGATTTGGATGCTGCACTGCAGAGGAACCAAGAAGCCATAGATCTTACCCCTGCAGACCACCCTGACAGGACACACTGGCTGTATAGTCTTGGCATATCATTTGCAGATCGGTATCAGAGGTTGGGATACATGAAAGATTTGGAGGGTGCACTGCGGCACAGGCAAGAAGCTGTGGATCTTACACCAGCAGACCACCCTGACAGGGCATATCGGCTGCATGGCCTTGCCATATCCTTCACAGATCGGTATCGGAGGTTGGGAGACATGAAGGATTTGGAAGCCGCATTGCAGAAAAACCAAGAAGCTGTAGATGTCACCCCAATGGACCAGCCTAAGAGGGCAGATTACCTGGAAAGCCTTGCTGAGTCCTTCACAGATCGGTATCAACGATTGGGAGCAATGAAGGATTTGGAAGCTGCCCTGAAGATAAAGACAGAAGTGTTAGATCTTAACCCTGTGGACCACCCTGACAGGACACGTTGGCTGTACAGTCTTGGTATATCAATTTCAGATCGGTATCAGAGGTTGGGATGCATGAAGGATTTGGAGGATGCCCTGCAGTACAGGCAAGCAGCTGTGGATCTTACCCCAGCACACCACCCTGACAGGGCACGTCGGCTGCATGGCCTTGCCATATCCTATACAGATCGGTATCAGAGATTGGGAGATATGAAGGATTTAGAGGTTGCACTGGAGAAAAAGAGAGAAGCCGTAGATCTTACCCCAGCAGATGACCCTGAAAGGGCACGTCGACTGCAAAGCCTTGCCATATCATTTTCAGATAGGTATCGGAGGGTAGGAGATATGAATGATCTGGAGGCTTCACTCCAGAAACAGCAGCAAGCTGTAGATCTAACCCCACTGGACCACCCTGACATGGCAAGTCAGCTGCACAACCTTGCTATGTCTTTCACAAGCCGATATCGAAGGTTGGGAGACATGAAGGATTTGGAGGTTGCACTGCAGAAACAGCAGCAAGCTGTGGATCTTACCCCAGCAGACCACCGTGACAGGGCATATCAACTGCAGGGGCTTGCCATATCTTTGACAGATCGCTATCGGAGGCTGGGGGAGATGAAGGATTTGGAGGCTGCACTGCAGAAAAAGCAAGAAGCTGTCGATCTTACCCCAGGGGACCACCCTGAGAGGGCATATCGGCTGCAAAGCTTTGCTGTGTCATTCATAGATCGGTATTTGAGGTTGGGAGACATGAAGGATTTGGAGGCTGCATTGCAGAAAAGGACAGAAGCTTTAGATCTTACCCCAGCAGACCACCCTGACAGGGCACGTTGGCTGCAAGGCCTTGCCTTATCGTTGGGCTATAGGTATCAGAGGTTGGGAGACATGAGCGATCTGGAGGCTGCACTCCAGAAACAGCAGCAAGCTGTAGATCTAACCCCAGCCAACTCCCCTGACTGGGCAAGTCAGCTGCAAAACCTTGCATGGTGTTATACCATTCGGTATCAGAGGTTGGGAGATATGACGGATTTGGAGGTTGCGCTGGAGAAAGAAAGAGAGGCCATCAATCTTACCCCAGCAGACCACCCTCAGAGGGCAACTCAGCTGCACAACCTTGCTGCATCTTTCACACATCGGTATGAGAAGTTGGGATGCATGCAGGATTTAGAGGCTGCACTTGAGACATATCAATGGGCTTTGGATATGACTCCAGTGGGCCACCCTGACAGGGCATATCGGCTGCAGGGCCTTGCTCTGTCCTTCACAAATCGGTACAAAGAATCAAAAAAACCAGAGGATCTGAAGCTTGTTCACACCCATTATGCCGATTCTTTCAAGGCCCTGGCCCCCAATCCTGAACCATGTTGGCAGGCTGCTTTGAGGTGGGCTTCATTCTCACAAGAATTTCAGCCCACATACTGTTCTACTGCTTATTCTGCTGCCTTCAATTTACTTCCAGAACTACTCTGGATAGGCCACACCATTCCTGTTCGGCAAGATGCCATCCGGAGGCTCGATATCGGACACACAGCTTCCACTGCCACCAGAAGCTCCATCACACTTTCTGATCTCATTTGTGGTGTCCAATTTTTTGAGCAAGGGCTCGGAACCATATTTCAGCAAATCATGCAGCTCAAGCCAGATCTTGATAAACTCCCTCCAAAACAGGCAGATGAGCTACAAACACTTTCATTTGAACTGTATGGTGGGATGACCAACAATTTAAGCAAGGTTGCACAAGAACGACAGGAGCTGCTTCAAGCTATTCGCAAACAACCCAGCTTTGAACATTTTCTGCTGCCCCAACCATATAAGGTTCTGTGTCATGCAGCACAAACAGGTCCCATTATACTCCTGAATAGTCATGAAAAGGGCTGTGATGGAATCATAATTTTAAAACCTGTGTCAGATCCAGTCCATGTCACCCTTCCGAATGTCACCCTTGATCAACTCCAATACCAACAAAGTACCCTGAAAGAGTTGCTGAATCACTGTGGTGTCAGAACCCGTGGGGAATCTATTTCCACTAGACTTTTTGGTCTTCATGAAGGGTTCACATACAGAACAACTGAAGAGCAATTCATGGATTTGTTGACTTGGCTCTGGAACAACGTTGTTGAACCTGTATATCAGGTTTTAGCATCAGTGAGTATTATTCAACTGCATTGCTTTTGACCTAATTGTTTCAACAGTATGAGATTCACAATGGAAGACTATGGTGGCTGCCAAGTGGCTTGTTCACGGGACTTCCCTTACATGCATGCCCTCCAACAGATCAGTTTATCCATTCCTATACTGCCACACTAGGATCACTCTTGGAGGCTCACACCAAGAGAGCCTCTAACAAACAGTATAAAGTTGGAGTGGTTGGAGTAACACATACTAGCCACCATGGGGCAAACTACCTCAAAGGGGTAAAGGAAGAGGTTGAGAAAATTCGCTCCATTATCAAGGATCCTGGTCTGGAATACCTCATAGGAGAGGAGGCAACCCCAGCTGCTGTAAAGAACCAGCTTCAGAGTTGCTCCTGGGTACATTTAGCTTGTCATGGAGTACAGGATGTCAAGGAACCAACCCAAAGTCGTTTGTTGCTCTATGATGGGGAGTTGGATTTGGACACAATCCTCCGAATGCCACTTTCAAATGCAGAGTTTGTATTCCTTGCTGCATGTCAGACAGCAATGGGAGATGCTGACTTGGTCAATGAATCTTTTCATCTTGGAGGTGGATTCATTGCTGCAGGTTTCCGGGGTGCCATTGGGACTCTGTGGTCCATGAACGATCAGGATGGACCACTGGTTGCAGAGACGGTATATTCTCACCTATTTCAACACGGCAGGCAGCCGCAAGCCAGTGATGCAGCAGAGGCACTCCAACTGGCAGTGAACAAATTGAAGGCACAAAAAATTCCATATGAGCGTTGGATACCGTTCATCCACATGGGAGTCTGATATACTGGTTAGATTTTCAGAATCCTTTTGGCTCCTGATGTATTGATTTTCTTGGCTAGTTTTTGCTGATCTATAACTGTAAAAAAATGTCCCTTGATACCTACCGTGGTGGATGTGATTTAGTCATATTTAATATGTTATTTTCGATAAATGCCTTTAGCTCTTCATGTATGGAATTCCAAAATTGCAATGCAGGAGTGAAAATATTTATTTTGTACCAATGTCATTGAGCACCATGCAGCACCATTGGGAAGGCAATTTGTAAGACCCTCCGATATGGTAGACAACAAAGCTCACTTTAGTACTTCCCAGCTGGAAGCTCATGGGAATTCCCGGTCCTGGCACATGAGCAATTTTTAGTCAATATCCATAGTGCAGCACTCTGACCATCTTACAGAAATGGACACCTTGGGCATATTCATGTTTCAAGGGGAAAAACTGACTTGCCACCTGCAGCTGTAAAAACTGAGCAGTTGGGAGAAGGAAGCTATGGACAATTCATCAGATCAGCAGTATATATATTGGAAAGAAGTGCCCAACTGATAACTCTTTCGAAGATTGGCAGATGGAATGATGTTTCGGACAGATTGATACCGATGCCACTAGTTGACTGTCACACTTGGGGTGTGGGCCGTGGTGTCACCCGGCAAACCTCGTACTTTTTTTTTTTTGGCATACAGTCACAGCCCTCACAACACAGGCAATATCTCAGCAAAGCCAGCTCCAGGTGCTGCCTCTGATCTGGAGTCTGGACGACATTAAAACCACATATGTTACAGATGCATACTCCATGGGAGACTTCACTAAGATACCAATGAGCACAATATGCGGGGCCCAGTCTTTGACACCAGCCCTTCACGATAATCTGGATGTTAATCATTATTCCAGCAGCATCCGATAGGACCAGATGAGGAATAAGTCCTTGAACAAACCACTGGAACTATGTATCTGGATTTAAATTCTCACCGGCAATACAATCCAAATAAGCATCATTGTACATAATTAATCTTGCAGGAAAGAGTTTATTGAATTCACAGACACACCAGACTCGTGTGGAGGGACAATGGAGATCTGCAAATCACAAACACAGAAGACAAAAACTGGATATAAACCAGTAAGCAAGGTAGCTCCCAAGTCTAATGCAGACTGGTGGAGAGAGACAAAGATCTACTGTGCAGAGTTACTGGATGGATCATCCGGAGAAAACACCAGGAGAAAGAAATGGAGGCCAATTTTTAATTTTGTTCTGAGGCAGATATGTGTCCCTAAAGTTAGAAATTTGGTTAAAATCCAAAAGAGTTCAGGCAGGTAGGTAGTATTACACTAATGTGGAACAGGGCTACATATTTTGAGGCATACTGGCCACTTGTCTGAGAAGAAAGGCCAAATAAAAAAGGAATCCACTCCCCAGGTTCGAACTGTGGACCTCAGAAGTACGCTCGGAATTAGCCGAACACACAGCCACTAAGTAGTCACAAGAAATCTAATGAAATCTCTGAAAAAGGCTTCAACACAGCCACTATTCTCCTTGTACTATAAAATCGTAACTGATGATTCATGCAGCTTGCCAAGAGCTCATGCAAACTTTTAGAAAAGAACGAGAACTTAATACATAAGTACTCGTAACTGGCGAATGTTGGCTAAATTCTGCCGAAGTGTGCCTAGATCTGCCGGATCATATTAATCGATTTCACATGTGCTATTTCGGTCCCAGAAGCAAATTTTGAATCTCGTTCTGAGCCAAATATCTATTTCCATGTCAATCCGTCTATTTTGACCAAGTTTCCGCCCACATTTTTTTTTGGAAAATTTCCGGGGTTTCCTCAAAGGACTTGCGTGCGAATGCTGTTGGACAACCTTTGTTTGGTCATGTTATCATCAGGGGCCACAACATCTCTGTCTCGCACGACGACCATCTCTACTTACACCCGGCTTTCCTCGTTCCTTTACACCTCGTAGCAGTGGGTTTAAGAGCTATCCTCCATCCTACCCTTACTAACTTGTGCTGTCTTGCGCGATTTAGAACAGTTTGTAGCCACATGGGCTGCATACAACAGTAGGTGCTGTTGCTGAAGCCATTCAATATTCTGACACATTCCAGTGGTCGGGCAGCCTCTGGGGGGTGTAAATGAAGGATACAGACACAAACTAGGTGACGAGGACCCATTGTCAGCGCCAAGTACGTGCCATACTTTTTTTTCTGCCGCAGCCACTGATTTCTATCGGAGCAGACATCGAGCGATCTGACAGGGTCCTACTGGTCTGTAGCAGCTCTAGTGAGTCCTCCAGATTCCCGATCCACCCACCGATCTGGATCTGCGCGCTGATATTTCCCGAGATCAATGCAGATCTACAGCACCCTGTTTCCATGTATCCGAGCATTTAAGTGCGCTGTCTGCAATCTCACAAGATCTCCAGGTGTGTCCCTTTCCTTCATTCTGACTCTGGTAACGATCTGAAGCGACTTGCAGCCTCGGTACTCTGAATGGATTTTGCGCTGTATGTGCTTCCCACGCCATTCCATATGGGCTCGTTCTGCCTCTCCTACAGTTTCGTTGTCCTCTCTTTCTCACATCACAACATCGTGGACATGGTAAGCCACGGCGTGCATCCAATCTGGTGATGCTGACGCGGTTCCAGATACATCATTAGCTGGAACAAGTTCTGCTTCACTGGCAGGCTCATCATCACCGGCGTCTAGCTCCCAGGTTAGCTTAGAATCACAGGCATGGTAGCGGGACTGACGTGCTGAGTAGGGATCAACAACGTGTTCGGGTTGTGGCCGGTGAAAGGGTTGCTCAGGTTCAACGGTCTAAATATGCAACTGCCAAAATCCCCCCTATTGAACGACTGAGTTACACCTAACTCACAAAGTGACGACTAAACCGACAATAGACAGACTCCAACGCCAACACACTCCCTTAATGACCTTGATACACTGATGAGATTCGGGTCTTTTTGGACACAAGTATAGGTCCAAGGAAACCACGAGTAAATGTATTTGTCACGAAAGTATTCAATTCACGTTCCCCCAAGGGTGGCTAAGTCTCAACTAGTTTCTTGAAGTGGCGTTCAAGACACAACCTGAATTTATCGGTTGGTTCCCAATGTGGATTAAGTTTCCCAACTATGCAGATATAACGGCTCTAGACCGGTTTGTTTTGGTGGACTATTAATCTGGTGGGCTGTTTAGACCCGGTTGTTTGGCTCACACCTTATTCCACTGACTTGGCTCGCGCCCCGTAACTATGGCTCACACCTCAAAACACACACAATGGCTCACGCCCCGTAACTGACACTTATAAATCCCATTGATGCTATTCCAAAACCGAACTTAAATTCTGAGACTAATTGGCAGCCAAAGATTCAAGCCTAAACTTCAACTCCGTATGCAAGGGCTGTATTGCTCCTCACTTTCTGGGGTCTGGTTCAGTGCCGTCCTCCCTAGTTCTGCCCTCCTTATATACTGTACAGAAACTATTACATGTGCGTGATTACTAGGCTTCGGGTATTCTACTTAATTAATTTAGCCTGAAATCAGTATCTGCGGAGCGCGTTCTGGCGTTCCTATTTGCTACTTGAGCTCTCCTATATGTTCGTCCAATGACTCCCATCGATCAGAGGATTATATGTGTAATTAGTCCCCTGAATAGGGTAATTGTCCCATATCTTCCTCTGTGGTAGATGCCTCAACTTCTAGTATCGTTGACTGGATTGTATGGTTTAATACCTTTCCAATGATACCCCAGATACCCTTAATTGGTATCCAGAAACACGCAGTACAAGCTTAATCCAGTCTGCAGCTTATCGGGTGATTGCGCTGTTGCGGATCCGGTGTATAGGAGTAAGAATTGTAGGTCCAGGCCTAGATCAGGTGACCCATCGCGTCGCGTCGGGTAAGCCAAAGTCGCGTAAACAACTAGGTGTTTCCCTCCCGAATAAGGTTCCCAGCATGCCAATAAATGCCAGAGGTGGATAATATGATTCTCCCTTTGATAGTGAGCATTGCTTTGCCTTCCCACGTATAGAGGGTGTTTCAGGACTTTGACGTATGGGCTTTGAGCCTTAATCCGGATTCAACCCCCAAATGTCCCAAAGGTGAAGTTTCCAGGAATAAGCTGTTATTGCCAGTTTAAGATGATAATGCAATATAGCTCTGGGTTGCACGTTTGAAGCTCACGCCAACCTCTGGATGAGCGCTGAATGTCATGCATTCGTAAAATTTGAGGTTTTGCAAATTTCGCGGCTTATCACCGGCGGTGTAGACGATGTGCGTATCATGGCTCCATGCACTCACACATTCGCGTTTCTATTCTCCCACATGAGTGCCTGCTCATGCCGTACGTCTACAATGTGTGACATCAGGATGGTCACGAACCAGACGCTCAACGGCGGGCTGCCCGCTGTGCTCACCAGCGGTACGGCTGGCGAGCTGTCATACTTCCCCGAGCAGCGCCTCTTGCACTTGATTCGCCTGTCGCCCACCCTCTGTATGTTACATACCCTACTTGCATATATACTCGCTGACACCACTTTCTAGACCTCCGAACACAGCACAGACGGCGCTACTTAGGTGGGAAGACCGGCGAACTTGTGTGGGGACTCAGGATGGACTGATTCAGAACGTGACAGTGATATGTAGTGGATTTGTGTTGTATGTAGTCCAGTAATATAAAAATAAGTAATCTGAGCAAAAGGAACAAGGAAATGTAGCAGGGCATGTACGGGCAGTCAACGACACATTCTGGGCGGATCCAGGCAGAGCTGAGCAGAATACGGCAGATTGGAAAAAATGGAAAAAACCCCAACTGGCCAACATCCTGCCCATAGGTGCCCGGATGTGCCCATTTCTGCCACACTTTGGGTGGGCATATTTTGGCACATCCGGGCAGACCCCGGCACAAGGGGTTTGGCTTCACACAGCAAACTTATCCTTCAATCCTGGTGACTTTTAACTCTCCTTGACCTGACTTGTTACATCTTAACTCCATCAGGACCTTTGAATGGACTCGAAAACTTGATGCGGTGGGAAGCAAGACAAGCTCGGCAGAGAAACTGGGATTTGGAGGCAGTTGCAAACACATCAAGATAAAGTCTGAGTCTTGTCAAAGTCTCCTGGGTATTTATAAAGCATTAGCTATTGAAAAAAAAAATGAGCACAAGTGGAGCAGAAAGGATACTCACAGGGATTACCCAGCTAAGGAATTCTGAGCCAGTAGAAAGATTCAATGGATGCTAAAGGACCACCCAAAAACTTCCCATGTATCCCCCAAATTACAGTGGGGAAGAACAACAGAGGAAGTATTTATGCTTGTTTGAGTCATATGTCGAGGGAAAAGAAAAAGGAAATATCCAAGGGAAATAAGGGATGCAAAAACGCAGGATGTCATTTGATATGACATTCCTGTCCTCACGATGGCCGTCCTGTCAGGTTTTCTTAGCCCACATCCGCCGCTCCTCCCCTGGGCCGGAGGTCATGCCCGCATATTCTACTAGGTTCCTAGTGTTCTAGAAAAATCAAAACCCAATATTCATACTTTATTGGTCCCCTGTGAACTCATTCAGTGTGTGATACTGCACAATTCTAGTACCATCAAGCTCTTCCTTTATTGTAGTCCTGGGACTCCCCTGTATCGGGTCATAGTATATATTGTACACGTCCAGGCCCTCCAAGAACAATATTTCCGTGATGTTACAGCAAGAAACTCACCAACGCGTCCCATCTGGTGGCACAATCACGTGTATCAAACAAACACGGTCCTGGGAATGATGGTTACATAAGTCTTGTTCATCTTGCTCACAACGTCCATCTGACACTTTTCAGAGCATTCCTGCTGGCCTCATTGCTTTGAAAATGCCAGAGAAAGGTGTTGTTAAACTTTTTGAGAGGGAACTAGGCTGGGGGGAACACCAGGTATCATCCAAGATTGACCGTGCAAATGATACAGAGTTCTTCGGTCAGTCTGTTCCTAAATCTACTTTTTGATACTTCTGACAAAGGACTTGAATATCAGGACAATTTGTTACTCATCCAGAGTGCTGTGCTCGCATAGGAGGGAAGAGACAAACCTTCACTGTCCACGTCTCATCCCCAGATGATGCTAATTTCATCCAACTCCCACGTCTGTCGCCTCCTCCATCTTGGCCCAAGAAAAAACAGCTATGCTTGCCATCATATTACTGTACTGGATGCCACCATGGATATACCAATGAGCCTGCTCCTGCCTCAGACACATCGAATCAGGCATGAACACAATTATTGCCCTGACTCTCTATCATTCAATGTCATTTCATGCACCTCTCTCCTTCATTTTCCCCTGCTGATATGCAACCCGGTTCTCAGGTGAGTAGTCGCACCTGCTATTAGAATCTCTAGCTTAAATGCCACCAGATCTGGCCACTCTTGTGGAATGCCAATCATGGGCCTGTGTATTCTCAGGAGCCAGATGCTACCCTTGCTGCGTTTGAACTCTGGCATGCCAAAATGCGGCGCAAACCCTTCAGCTCTACTTCTATCTTTTCTGCTATGAAGACATACCAAACAGTTTTCAATGGCAGTGGTGCACAGGAGGCCACAGATCTCCTTTTTCTTGCCCTAATCCACCCTCAAATGCCGGCCTTCTACTTCTGCAAATTCTGCTCATAGCACCGTAAATCATCGTTCGAAAGCATACAACCAATTAGTTCTCTTTACTGCGACCCCTGAACTCTAGTATTCCGGCAGGGAATAAAAGGAATTGTGTACTCCTCTTCTCTTTTTGAGATAGTGAGTGCCCTGTTGAATGTTTGCAAAACCGCCACATTGTAAAGTCCCACTGCACTCCTTATCTGCCCCAGAAATGCAGTGATTGTGAAATAACTGAAGATCTCAGCCCTGGGTGTGTCATTCACTTGGCGTCGGTGGCAATCCACAAGCACAAGAGCAAGATGCACCAAAATTGGCTGCAAAAAAAATCAATCAGCGGAAAGGCAGAACCAAGAAGTCAAATACGGAAAAAAAACATCATATTCCAGGTTCACCTCCTCCCCGCCCTTCATGCAAGTATAGGCCAATATATAGAAAAGAAGAGACATATGTATTCATGGGAGCTGGCAGAAGAGGAGGCTGAAGCATTTTGCAGGGATATGGTTGGAGGGAAAAGGATGCATTGGGTGGATACCAGACCAAAACATGATGGGCTGGAAAGAATAATATTCAGGTTAGGGTAAAGGTTAGAGGGAAGGTATGAGTTGGGCATGACAGGTTGCCATCATGATTCAGCGTTGACGAAAGAACTCTGCAATCCCAAGTTGCGCGCGAGAAGTAGGTGCACCACGTCCTATATGCGAGAGATGGGTCGCGAGTGCGGGCAGACCTCCAGGAGGGTGGCACCATATTAAGGGATGTGCAGCGGAGAATTCACCGGAATTGTCCGAGCATATCTCCGACCCTCTCGTGCCCACCCCGCCCAACTATTCTCACCTGGCTCCATATTTCTTGGCTGAGGCAGGAAGCACACTTTCCTGTTCCTTCTATGGGTGATTTCCTGATGCCTACCACCCAGAGCCGTGGCTGAGGCCACACAATCCCTCGCGTTCGATCCACCGGGATACTCGCCTTTCTGACCCAGCACTAGTCGAGACATCGTACCACGACCATGCATGGGTGAGGGATGTGGACTACGTTGCATGTCATCTTAGTGTGTGGGGCAGGGGGGAGGGAGACGAGCCAGAGGCGGATGAGGCGACCGAGTACACCCACTGCCAGCACAACATCGAGGAGAGGATGGCCTGGGGCGGGGTGCTGTGCCAGGGATGTAGGGGGTGGAGAACGAATGCGGGGCTAAGCTTGTGAGTGAATTGGATTTCCATCAAGTGGGAATACTAATTGTGTCGAACCTTAGGATTGAGACGGTCGGGCCTGGCGCAAATGTAGAGACCACCGTATACAATATTCTGAACGAATCAAAACAAGTTGCAACTATTGCTTATACACTGGGGTCCGATAACTTTCCTCCCCAAGGCGCCCCTGCCAATATTTGATGATCTCCGCCATTCCCTCCAACCCCCTAACTCGCTTCAAGGACACATGCTCGCAATGTCGCTTCTTGAAGCCATTACATGGATATGACTTATGATTGGCGTGTCTGGCCCGCACAGAAAGATGGAGAAGAGCCTCTGTCGCATTGCTTGGTTATATGTGAAGCCAAGGAAAAGACAACTCACTGAGCAGCTTGGGATACTTGGTGGGGTAATAGTAACACCAGACAATCTCCTCGCCCTTGCAATCGTGCTAGTATTCGGCACGGCACCGCTCAAGATCGTTGGTGCGGCCGCCCTTGAAATTGACCCAGTCAATCTCCTCGTCGGCCGGGGCAGTTGGGATGCCCTTCAGGATCTCATGACTGGGGCGGATGTGGGTGTAAACGACGCCGGGAACTTCGGGCTTAAAGAGCCTGAGGTTCCACGTCGCCTCCGCGCTCGAGGGGGTCACAGATGCATCGACTGCGAAGATGAGCGGGCACAAAGCTGAATCTGACAAAAACACTTACACTTGTGCTCTGGTGCTCGTTCTCATTGATATCCTCTATGAGATACAACATCTGAACACAAAAGAAATCAAGAAAAACAGTTGAGAATTGAGCGAGAACAGGGTTACTTTCACCTACTAATCCCACATATCCCTTCTTATTAGAAGAGTAGATACACCCCCTGTGCCTCTTCTAACATATTTGCACAGTGTGCTGCAGTATATGCTGCAGTTTATACTCAAATATGCTGCAAGATAACTACAGCATAGTCCCCCATTTGACTTGGTGCTTTCACCAGATGTATTACTCAATCCCATTGGGCACTATGCCCAATGGTGGGCAGGACACCCCAAAAAGGAAATTCACCAAAAAATATTGTAAAATACAGGAAAAAATATGGAAAAAATAAGGGAAAAAATTACCACTCTTCCCCCTTCACCCACCTGCCATTGGGCGGGATACCCCAAAAAGGAAATTCACCAAAAAAACATTGTAAAATACGGGAAAAATAAGGGGAAAAAATAACCACTCTTCCCCCTCCACCCACCTGTCATTAGGCGGGACACCTCAAAAAGGAAATTCACCAAAAAATATTATAAAATACAGGATCAAATAGGAAAAAAAAAAAATAAGGAAAAAAAATAACCACTCTCCCCCCTCCACCCATACTACTAGAATGAGTAACATGGTAGGTTTACCTGTTCTATTAGCAGGGAGATCTAGTGGTCTAGGGCTACCCTCAATAAACGGCAACAAAAAAACTGATTTAAATCACAATTAAACAATATTTCTGCTGTCTGTATTGGGATTGATGGGTCCTGCCATTGCCTTGAGATTGATGACTGTCTGTATTGGGTGCTATAACTGTTTGATGATTGATGGCTGCCTATATTGAGGTTGCATTAAATGCCAATATTTGTTCAAAAGCGCCGGCTCTCAGAAAGTATTTTGCATTTTGCAGGCCAACAAGACCACCAATTGCAAAATGCTATGAATGACTCTTGTAGGCCTGGATGAGCTCTACAATTTGGGTATAGGGATCAAAGGTTTGGCTGATGACTTTCCTTTTTGGGACACTAACGCTTTCATCCCAAAAAGGAAGGTTACTACATTTGCACTTCCCTGGCCCGTAATTTAACCGTTTTGGATGATCTAACTGGATAGGAATGTTGTTCTAGGTTCTTTTAAGCCAACTAGGACACATTAGAGCCTACTACATTGCAGTAATAGGGTGAAAATAGTGAAGTTGATAGATTGTGTCTGGGCCATAATATCCTGGAGATATACAAATGGAAATGGCTCCTGAGTGCACTACCTTGTTCCTTCAAGCTACAAAGACACCCTCCAAGTAGTTTACTGTATTATAATGATGAAAAACATCGCAATTTGGTCATACAAGGAAATTTCACTTTGGCCCTATCATGTGTTCCTCCATGATGTGAAATATCCCAAAGCACATCCTTTGGCATTGGATGATGTATTTGTAGCAGTAAAGTAGGGAATTGATACCCAGAGCACCTTGTACCCTATGTTTCAGGCTGATCTTGTTTTGTATTTTTGTTCACCATATATTCAGCATGCCACAGGGTCATAGATGATGTTCTGAAAGTTCTTACTGGGTTGCCTGAGCTACATGAACAGTTTTGGGTCAAAAGATAGGCCAATATATAATGATAAAATTTGTAAAAAGTCTAATAACACTTTTTGTCTAGTTCATGAATAGGGCACCAAGGAGACCATTTAGTGGGAAATAAACACTGGGAGTAAGATCAGACAGTGTAAATACTCCATATTACAATTTATTTGAAGTGTTTTGGTGAAGTTTTGACTGAATACTGTTGCTGAGGATATGGGTTTGAGTACAACTTTTGTACGTCAATCCTCAACCTGCTCGTGGAGTTGCGCAGTGACAGAATATTTTCTGATATGCATAGGTTCCTTGACTTCACGTCAGGATAGTGACCTTGGACTTCATGTCATGATGCTTTGAGACTTCGTGTCGGGTGCGTTGATCTCTAGTTCTTGAAAACCAGAGCATTTCGCTGCATTCTACATGGCTCGTTGAAGACAGAGAGTGGCGTGGGTCTGGCACTGCAGTGGCTTAAGAGAAGGCAAGGTAAGTGGTCCCTTTGAACTCTATATCCCAGTTGAATCACGGAGTATTGAAAATCTAGTCCTCTTCGTTGGCTCTTTGACTTTTTGTCGACAGTGACCTTGGACTTTGCATTGGCATGACTTGAGACTTCTCCCCAATCCCTCTACCACCCTTTTTTCCGATCCTTGACGCGGCGCTGCATGTTGTGTTGCATGTTTAGTAGGTGGGTCCGACCCTGGAACTGCCCAACAACTCCCTCTCCTCATCTGTGTTCTGTGTCCTTAGTTTTCGTGTTTTCCGTATCCTTGCATCGGCGTGCCTAACATATGTCCCTTTTTTCAAGGTGGCAAAATCAGAGTGCGACGCTGGAGTGGGACTGTACAGTACATTCATTCATTGCCCCAGCGGGCATGGGTTCCTTGACTTCACGTCGGGATTTTGGCCTTGGACTTTGCATCGGCATGAGACTTCGCGTCCTCCAACTTGATTGTGGATTGCTGGGCAGTGGGATCGACTCGGCCAAGTTCGAGTTCATTTTCATTTTGATCTTCATTTTCTGATTCTTTCACTTTCATTTTTCAGGCTGTTCTGTGGTCCCATAGAGTGGACAGGATAGGCAGCCGAACGCAGGTGTCATTCCCTCCGTATTCTTCAGGACTGATTTCGCTTTGATTTTTATTTTCAGTTTCAATTTCATTCTGTCACTTGACTTCTTCCTTCCAGTCTGTTGGTGTCGTTCCCCTCCACCGAATCATCAATGCTGATTTCAAAATCATTTTCAGTTTCAGTTTCATTCTCATTCTCGTTCTCATTTTCATTTCCTCCAGTTTGTCTCATTCTCGCCTCTTGTGACATACTGACTGTGCGCCAGATCACGTCGCCTCCCTGCCCACTCGTATTCACTTTCGTGTTCACTTTCATTTTCATTTCATCTAGTTTGTCTCATTCTTGGTGAAACGCTGACTTTATGAACTACCGTGAAAGCGTGAATCAATGACTATCAATGTGTAAGCACCAACAACCACTAAACCAACACTAAACAATAATCCAACAATCAAACGATGCGAGGTTCGGGGTTCCAACCAAGTATTAGGTTGACGTTTGAGTAGTTCTAGGTAATAATGATTTTAACTAAACTGATTGTGTGGTTCCAATAGCCGATCCAAAGACTCTAGCGAAGTCTGGACGAAGCAGAGATGGGTTTTATCACAATGGGGTTGGGTGGGGTAGTTACTGGTGTCCTAATTGACTTTAGCTAAAATCCCTTTCTGTGTTCTCGGTCCGTTAAAGTTCCTTGTTCTGTCTGTGCGTGTAATATCCTTATGAAGCCCGATGTGACCCGATATGATTCTAATTTCCTTAAGGTTCCACAATGCACAGATATGATCCAACAATGACAATATATTGACCAAGAGTAACAAAAAGAACTATGCTAGTTCCCAGTGGTACTCTGAATAGATACAAGACTTCCCAGGCGACAATACCAGTGAAATTGATACGTCTAATAAGAAGGGGTGGATCTACTGGCCTTCCACCTAAAACCTAGCTGTATTTATACAAACGGATGTGTCAACAAGACAGACAAATAAATAATACTGCTGATGTACAATGGGTAAACGGGAACGGAGAATAATGTGCTCCGTGCCATAGATCAGTTCCTATAGCTGTTGGTAGTTAGTAGAACCGTTCAAAGAACCCCTTGTTCTGATATCTGGACAATTATAGATTGATATTTCTGTTGCATGTGATATCAGCCCCACTTCGCCTTAGTGAGCACTGATGTATGGTTATTTTGGTCGTCCTTTCGACACCCAACTGATCTGGACGTGACAGGCCCAGCATGGACGTGTATTCTTGGCAACCCTCTGTGTTACCCGTGTTCTTCCGCGGTCCAAGCACGTGATACGGTTATTCCCGAACAGGAACCTCTTTGGCCCACAGTTCTCAATCCTTTTCCCATTAACCCTTGATCCCTTGTTGGTTCTCCCGCATAGGAAGACATCTGGATGGATGATATGTGTATGTCTTTGATATATAGCGCGCAGTAGATCATCCCAATTCAATAGAATGGTTGGACATTGACTTTAGCTAAAGTCGCTGAACGCTTGCTGGACCGTTGACCCTCATGGTATCGGTGGCCCAGTAGCCCTCTCAGCTCCTCCAGTGCGTAATGCTTTTAACTGACAGCTCAGACCTCGCTTCAGTCCTTTATAGTGGCAGAAACAATAAGTAGTGTTCTGCTTTAGTAAGTAGAACAAAGGCGCTAAAATATGGGTATTTCAGGCCTGGCTATTTTGCCTGCTTATCATCGGCTCTTGTGACATGCTGACTGTGCGCCAGATCACATCGCCTCCCCGCTCACTCGTGTTCATTTGGATTCATTCACCCTGGTAAGTTTCACTTTCATTTTCATTCTCATTCCACTCATGCTGACTTCATTTTCTTCACCGGGTTCATTTACAGCGTAGTTGGTAGATTACTTAGTAGTAGAATAGGTAGCAGAATAGCAACAGAAAATTAATTCATTCCTGTTACCTAAAAGAACAGAAAATTAATTTTATTGACTGATATCACTGCACTCCACTGATATTCAGTCAAAACTATGGGGGAGTCGGGGAAATCGTGTCTCTCACGGCTGGTCTGCCGTGATGTCGGTCTGAACAGGCTACAAGAAGATCATGAGTTTTCTTCAGGGGTAGAAAGACTGATATATTTACAGGGTTGGCAGTGTAGTCCTCTGAGAAAGGAGGCATGAGGGCAAATTATCACAAGGAAATACGTGTGCACCAAGAACTGTCTGGGGTGCGAGAACACAGGTAGTCTGCACGGAACCAGGTGATTAATTTCTCGTTGCAGTCAAATGTCAACTCCCGTACGTTCAGCATGCTGGCGTAGAATGACCGCTTGGCGATTACTCGGGCGTCTCTGCGCTCCTTGTTGTACTGGGCGACCTCTGCCGAGAAATCTCTCGCAGCGGGGGCAGTGGACACGGCTAAACATAAACGCACGTCGGTGAAATATAATTTAAAGCAGGAAAATTGAACCGAACCTGCAACAATGCCACAGAGGACAACGATGGAGATAAAGTGCATTTTGTTGGTGAGAACTGTTTCCGGGGTTGCTAAGAAGGTCGAGAAGATCCAGACCATTTATACCTCCACTAAATTCTACATTCGATCCGAAACGGAGAAATGACGGACACAAAAAATGTGTTGTCCATGGCGTAAGCACCTGGTGTAGGTCAGCTCCCTTAACGTTACAGGCCGAAGGATCGCGAATGACCTGGCCGTGGCCCATAGACCGCAGATTATCCTTGCAATTTCCAGAAATAACGATATAAGACGGGGTAATTCCCTCGAGCGTGTAGAGACACTTCCCTTTTGGATCTTCTTGCGTGTGGTGAATCTGCCACAGGGGGAAATGACGAGACGGAGGCGAACGTCCAGATCCCAAAGGAAGAGGCTGAGTTAGCGCAGAACCAGATCGCCGAAAAACTGCCTGCGACATGCGATGGACCGAGACCTGAATATTGGGAGCCACACGAGTATGGGTCACCGGGAATTAGACATGTTGTCTGCCGCACGGCACGTATTGGGTGCAATTTGCCTCAACTTGGCTTGGCCCAACTTTATGCCAGTCAGCAGACCACGAGTGTGGAGTTGAAGCGACGGAAGCCGCAACGAGAATTCCCTTCAAGTCCTGTCGACAGTAATCTGATAAGGAACATCGGGACGTGAGTGAGTTGTTCAGATATAGCTGGACGGCTGAATGGTTAGAACAAAAAAACCTGACGGCGAATTGTGTAACAACCCAGGCACGCGAACTTTTTGCAGGTGACCGCTGGGTGACCGCCGGTTGCCTCGTTGTTACATAGCAGCCTGGCCAGGAAGCGTTTAGCCGAAGAAGAGCAGAATTGTATCTTTGGCGCATGTGTGCCCTTGGCAAAGAGTAGGGCTTGTCCACCGTACCGTATACGGTGTATGGCCGTATGGCGACGACTGCCGTACGGGCTGATTTCCAGCCGGACCCGTACCGTACACGAAGGAGCTATACGGTACGGTACCGTATGGTACCTGAGATGGATGGTAGTAATGGTTTCAAAAACCGTTACGCTGACCAGTCCTACTAGTAGCGGAGACGAGAGGGCAAGTATTTCTCAGGTTGTGCAACGCCGAGGACTTGGACCCCCAGGGATTTTGAACGAGGGAAGGAAAGCCCCAGAGTGGAAAACGCCGAGCAAGTTCGCTCACGGCCCCGAGAGTGCGTCCAATGACAAGGTGCCCAGTAATAACAATCTCAGTCGTTGTCGGTGTGCCAATAGAAACTTTATCTGGGAGGCAAAGCGTATTTAGGCAGGATTTAGTTGTCATCGTACTGAGCAGGAGGGTTGAAAGTGCAGTCCCCTCTGGGGTTTGATGTATGGCGTCTCGAGGTTTTCGGGTAGGTCCAACCACCGCCAAAGATTGAGATATCCCCCGAGCGATGTAAAATTGCACTGTATATATTCAGATGAATGGGCTAGTACATGGGCGGGACGGTTATCGAGTGTCCTTCCTTGCAATGATAATCACCAACAATATCTCCGCTCCCAGACCGGTCACTCGTGAGCAACGGGCGTGGTGCGCAATATCCGCTCCACCCGTGTCCAGTCGGCCCCACTCGGGGCCACCACATCGTGTCTATACGCACGAACGTGTCAATAACCGAAGTGGGATTCCAGAGAGCCAACAAAAAAAAGAAAAGAAAAGAAAAGAGCGTACGTACTTGTCAGTGACATGCCTCCCAAGTCCACGCAACGAGCGCAGTTTCCCCTGCGGGCACCGATTGCAGCGGTACTCGGCAACGTCCCCCTCTTGCGACAGCAGAACAGGCACCCGCGTGTACGTCCGCTCTGCCCCCGGAAAGTGCATGTAGTGCAGTCCTTCCTCGGGGCTCCGAATGCCGTGCCTGGAAAGAGATGATGAGGAGGGCACCAGCACGCAAAGAATATACGTACACATCCCGGACGTGCGCGATAGCATCGTACAGCTGCACCCGCTCTTCATAGTGTCCCGTACAAATGATACACACCCAGGTCGTGTCAAACTGAACGGGGTCGGGCTGCTCCCGCCTCCGCACGTCTTCTACGCCTGCGTCCGTCAGCAGCGCCCACGCAGGCGCCGCATGCGGTACGAAGCCCGGGATGCGTGTGCACTTAATGGTGTGCTGGACCTGGCCATCGTACATGAGCATCTGCAGTCGGAAACGGAACGTATAGATGTATACTCACACATTCCCGCCACCGCATCGCCCTCCGCCCCCGCACACCCTTGTACCCCTCTGTCGGACACAGCACGCACAAAAACCGCTTCTCCCCGTTCCCCTCCCGGCCGTCCCCGCACAGCCGGTCCATCTCTGCGGCAGTCGTAGTCTCGGGGTCCAGCCCGACGAGACGTACGAGCTCGCGCGCCGCAGCCGCGCCTTCGGGCGCGTAGTGGGGGCGGTGGTCCCAGAAGCGCGCGAGGCTGCGGCAGCGCAGATGCGCGCCGGCGCCTTCCCACCCTATGAGGCTGCGTCCCGCCGTGACGGTCATGCCGCCGACCCATGAGCCTAGGCATGTGAATACGCTTGTCGCGAGCTCGAGCCGCCGCACGTCGGCGGGCGTCGCCACATCCGCATCCACCGCGGGGGGTAGCAAGGAGGCGAGGAGCGCGCGCTTCTCCGCGCGCCACGCCTCGACGAAGGCCGGCAGCCCAACGAGCGCATCCGCCAGTCGCGCGTCCTGGCTGGTGAGCCGAGCGTCGGAGGGATCGTCGATAAGCGTTCGCAGCGGCGCGAACGAGTGGATGGTGTAGAAGGGTGGGACGTAGGCCCAGGTCTTGGGGGGCGCAGTGCGGAGGACGTGCGAGGCGGCTTCGGCGACGGCGCTCGTGCGGGAATCGACGAGCTCCTTGCGTTCGCGCCTAAGACGTTCGCTGCGTGCGACGCCCACGAGCGGGAGAACGTGCGGGCGCGCCTTGTTCCAGCGCTTGGACGTCAGGCGCGGGATGTGCTCCAGGAACGGCCACTCCCCGAGACGGTGCGCGGCGTCGACGTCGCGTTGATCGTGGCCTTCTTGGACCAGACGCTTACGAGCACTATTGAAGCGTAATTCCTCAGCACAGATCGCGTGGAAAGCATGGGATGTACCTCTTCATGACACGCGTTAGCTGCGCCTCGAACGTGCCGAGCGAGTCATAGTAGACCTTGTCTGACCAGCGCTCGGCCTCCTCCGCACGCTCCTCGGTTGCCCGCACGGCGTTCTTGCGCTCGTCCACGAAGGCCTCCAACGCGCCTGGGTCGTCGGCCGCTTTCAGTCGCTCGTACTCTTGCGCTAACGCCGTTCCATCTGCTGGCCAGATTCGCCCGACATCCGAGTGTGCATCCCCCCTCGAGCCGTCTGGATCAAAATCAGAAAGAGGCGATACATCCAGAGGAACAAGCACGTACCGAGGCGGAAGGTGTGCGCAATGAGCGTATTCACTTGGTGCGAGTGTGAGTACTCCGGTATCCCATTGGAGAGCCTGGTGAAATCTATCAGCCATGACGTGCGACAACGAGCAAGAGGGTACAGACGTCCGGTCCATGCAGCTCGTGCACAGGCGGCGCCATATCCAGTAATCTGGAGAAGTGTTCGCCTGGCCACACTCCTGAGTATAATTGAGCTTTCGTAGCCAGAAGAGGGAGGGGGGAGAAACGTACATCACACTGCCGTGGTCCGAAGAGTAGTTTCGCCCACCGCCGACCAGGGATCTCAGGCGGGCACCTGGGAAGCGGGGGGTGTGCGTCAAACGAGGACCGCCATACTGCGACGGGGGCATGGAGAAGACTGCGGAATGCCTTGTTTACGCGTGCGACGTGGATGAGGTCTACGGGGTGCAGGTGGCCGAGGACCTAGATAGCCGTGCGTTTGAACGTCAGCCTAAGCGAGAACTTCTGATGATACGCTGACCTCGAGCACAATATCGATTTGCATGCTCGGAAAGAGGCTGAGGTCTTGCGGAACGGGCTTGGTGCGTGTCTGAGGTACTCGCAATGCCTTCCAGCATTCCACGGCGACACAGTTGACTGTCGGGCAGATGTTATTCGGGGTAATAAATGGTCTTGCGACTTGAACGTACTTGTCGCGCGGTCTCTCACTCGAGCCTGTCGTTCACTAAACTCTCCAGAAGGGTCATCCTCGACGAAAGGTAGTCCCTCCATCTCTTTGAGTGGTTCATCCTCCGAGCCAGTCGTCGGTTTAGGGATACAGGTGCACTCAGGAGGCGATATTTTCACCAGGGCGCTTCCCGTGGGGTTACCGACATGCATAAAGGCCATTGGATTCAAAGGTGTAGAGACCGAAACAATGTCTAGCTTATGACTGGTGGAGGCAGTGCGGCGTCGCGGCTCGGAGTCGGTGGTCATGTCATTGTCAGGAAGAGTCACACGGTGACTAGTGAGTCACCTGATCTTGGGGGCGAAAAAAAAATGGGAAGAAAGCAAGGGACGAACGAGTGGGTTAATAATTCTCTAATTTTTTTCTTTGGTGACCAGAGTAATTTTGGCGAGGAGATGGGCCACAGTACAGCGCGAATTCGAGGGAAATAAATCCAGTTCGTTCAAGTCTGGTTGTAAACTTCTCGGAGAAGTCTTTGCCATGAATATCTGGCAAAAAAACAACGGCTGAAACCGCAGTTGGGCCAAATCAGAACCCAGAACCGATCCCGTAAGATGGCCGCGAGACAGAGTTGCACACGTCGCAATCAACAAGGGGGCCACCGAGATATCAAGTCAGGCGAGAGACAAGATATGAATCGGATGAATCCCATACTTCCACATCTCATGGGTGAAACGAGAAAGTGAAGGGAAGACCTCGATTCTGGCTATGCGTCTTTCTTGAGTATTGATTCAATGAAGATCTGGGATGGAACGGTACAAGTTGGAGTTTTCTGATGCTGGGTCTCGCATGTGGGGTGAAATTCGGTCCTGGAACCTCGATGACATGTCCCATGGACTATCTCGCAAGAAAAGAAAGAAAAAAACTTGGCGCGTGGAAGCTCCTATTGGGTGGACGGTTCTCGGAGCGGCAGGGAGCGGGTCTGTCCGGCGCCAAGGAATAGAAGAAGTTTTAAACTGCTTAGATCTGCCAGAGGCTCTTTGAGCCTGAGGTCAATCCCCGGGAACGCGCCAACTTCACTGTGACACAGCCTGAGGGAATCCAAAATGGAAAGTTGACCGACGGGTTCGAATGGCGGAGTCTTTCCCAGTTTTCCATTTGACTTGCTGCGTGTAAGATGGCACAGACACAAGTGGCACCACGAGGAAGATGGAAAAGAGAAAAGAGAGTCCCGCGTTTGATGGCGATGTTGGTCCATCAAATCACGATCATGTGCCATCAATTTATAGGACGCGTGTCAACTTCAAACTGTTCGAGTCTCGCAAAACAAACATTACCACCGGCCTAAAAAAAACTCATTATATCATCAGAGTCGGTTATTAAATTCTACGGTGGTGCCTGTGCCGTTGGAAAGACTGCGAAGAAAGACAAAAGACGACGCATGATAGTCGTGATTCTGGACTGCAGCGAACAGCGACGGTACTGCAGCTTTCACGCGTGTCGAAAGCGTGTCGAGAAGCCAGGAAATAAGGCCATATAAATGGATACACGAAGGACATCGTGGTCGATGGTCCACGCAATTTTGAATGACCCTCGCCGGCGGTCGGCTTCCACGTATCCCGCGACCAGAAGCGGGTAGCCATCGGTGGACTGTGTCGTTTAGTTTTGAACTAGGACGCCGATCATCGGAGTTCCATGGTTTTCACACTGCGTAGGGGATCAAACGCATCAGTATATTTCAAGCATGTTTGTACCCCATCTTTAGTCGTATTGCATAGGCCTGTCTTTCAGATCCCCTTGTGAGACCCCTTGAGAGAGAGAGAAACACAACTACGAAATAACTCATTTGCGAACACATTTGTTGATCGGCGATCGTATCCATCTCGAATGCCTTGTATGAGGGGCCACCCTTTTATACAAGGAATATTCGAAAAAAGAAGGCTTTTACAGCTGTATGGGCGATATAGTGTGCAAAAATTACTTGAAAATTCGTGAAAAAAAGACGCAACTTAGGGAGTCTCCCACAAAAATGGTGTAACTAAAATCAGATCAGATTTCGATGCAACTCAACTGTATTTGGACACAACCTGCTTTCTACTCTCCGTCTGAAAAAAGGCACACCCTTGGACTTGGGCTCTCAAACACAAAAAGCTTAATTTCAAATTTGTGGTCGGAGCAGACTTAATCCTTGGTGAATAGACTTCATCCTCGCCGGGACATTTATTCTTTGCAAGCATGTTTTCCCATCTTTTTTTTTTTTGCTGAGGCTGTGACCCAGTCCCTTCTCGCTGCCCCCACCTTCCCTGCCCATTCCCTGTGGGTACAATGGTCTGTCCGTCAAAGATCTCGGTCAATGCAACCACCGCAACTGCAAACAGGACTGTGGGTACTTCTGCTGCCAGAACCCAGATCCCCGTAAGCCTCTTCAATTGGCCCAGTGCTACATCTGCCCCTGCTTCACCACATGTCATCTCGCGAGGGGTGTGAATATCCTCTCACTACTGTAGAGCTCTCTGATGTCATGCCCTCTTCAGCTTTGGGCCAATCCATCGGTTTCATCGGCTGCACCATCATCGTCTGGGACCGCAACCCCTTCCACTCCTGCTGCTTCATCGAACACATCTGCAACTGCCAGCACCCTCCACAATTCTCGAACTCCCTTGGGGAATGGCTTTTTCCGGACCCTCGCCGAGAAGCTGGTCAGCAACATTAAGTTGTCTTTACTACCAGGTAATACCTTCTATCCAGTGAAGGAGGTTTGTGCCTTTATGCTGTAGCTGTGGACCCAAAAACCCCATGGACGCAACTTCTCAATGCAGTCATTATGCCAAAGCACATCCTTGTACACTCAACACCGTGTAATTCCCGGCCATCTGTTCGCCTGGTTCAGCTTGCATTAAACAAAGCAGGCAAATCAGTGGCATTACCTGACCAGGACTCCAATTTCATTGACACGTCTCAAGCTGCCCTGACCTCGTTTTCTGGGCAGGTGGATGCTCCTGGAATTATGCCTTTTTCTGACGTTGAGTTTTTACCGGTGTGTATTTTCTGACACTCAAAATTATGGGTTGTGTATCATCTGAAAGAACTTATGAGTTGTGTTTTTTTTTCCTCATGCAAAGTTAGGAGATGTGCATTTTTTCCACGTTTCAGGTGAAGTTACGTCTCTTTTTTCACATTTTAGGAAGTTGCGCCCTTTTTTAATTTTTGCACAGTATATGTGCCATATACCTTCACAAAGAGAGATCCTTTTACCCTGGGAAAAAATAGACAGAATTTTTCTTGAGGAAACAGGATTCCTGTTCTGGGCGAAAAGATTGCAGGAAAAATTGATCAATTTTACGGCGCAACAAAAACTTCCTTTTTCCCAGAAAAGCACAGGAAAAAGCCTCCGTTTTACCGCAGGAAAAATTCCCCAGTTTTAACACAGGAACCAGCCATACATTTTACAGCGGAAAAATTTATCGATCCCCGCAGGGGTTGCAAACAGAGGTCTTACTCTCGGGCCGGTCACCAATCATGCGGGTATTTCCGGTCCATTCTTTTCCGAGCTCCCGATGCCTTGCCGATGCCCTTGACTTTCAGACAACTTCCGGAACTCTTTACTTCTTTGGACTGCTATTCATACAGGTTGTACAACATCAAAAAAATACACGAAGGAACGAGAGAGTAGGATGCGGGAACATAAACGACTTGGAAACGCCGGACTTGAAGCTCTTTGAATCAAGAGCGCCAGGCGGGGGTTGCTCGGCGCACACCGGGGGCCACGGACGGAGACTGGGGAGCAGACACCACGGTAGCCTGCGCTTTGGTGCGTGGGGTATGGCGCTTGAGTTCGCTCGAAATCGTCGTAGCGGTCGACAAGTCGCGGGGCCGAGGTTGGGTGCCGCTCATCTTCCTCTTTACGACGGCGGTATCTTTCGTGCTGCGCTCTGGGCCTTTTTCCGCTCCGCGCTTGACCTGCGGTTCCTCCTCCTCTGACTCCTCCTCGCGCTCCTGGATGATAGTCAACATTCGGTGATGCGGATCCGCGGCCCAGGTCCACGCCGCCTCCTCGAGGAATGTGCGCGACAATCCTGCGGTGTCCTCCCGTCTTGCTCTCCCGGGTCGCGCCTGCCTAGCTGAGTCGCATCCGAACGAAACGATGCCCATCCCGTCGAACGCGGACCCGTCGGCTTTGAAGAGGCCGCTGATACCAAGCCCGATGGGCGCAGCCGGTGGTGGGAGAGTGAACGACGTGTCGGATTCAGAGTCTACTGTCGTGGAGGTGTCGCTGATCAGCGAGATGTCGAAGGAGGAGTAGGAGTCGGGGATGGGTGCGGCCAGATCTGCGTCCGAGTCAAGTTCGGGCACGGTTTCGAGCGGGGCGGCGGGAGCATATGCCGGCGGTGTCGAGGGGCACGCGCCCACGGGCGAGGGGTTGCGGATGCGTTGTGGCTGGCACGGGTGGGTGATTCGCACGTCAGCCAGGCCCTGTGGTGCGTCGTCAGCCTCTTCACCTGGGCGAAGGAAAGAAGAAGGGAAACTGACCTTGAGACCCAAATCTCGGCAGCCCGCCCTCCGGCGAAGAATCATGCCGTTGTGTGGTCCCTCCCAACTCCAGTATCCTTCGATCGCGCTGCTCGGCCGCGGGCGCGTGTTTGCTGAGCTGGCGGGGCGGAGTTGAGTGCGTGCGGCGGCGCGTTGGGAGGCGAGATCAGGGTCGCTTTGGATAGTCGATATTCCGAGACGCGTGTCGGGTGCGGGCGCGGGGGAAGGGGAAGGGGAAGGGGAAGGGGAGAATATCCGCGAGAAGGAGCCGAGTAGGGCGGTGGTGAGGTTGGCCATCGGGGCACAGTGGAAGTGATTGGATATAGGATGTAGTGGGAATGATGAAGAGACTGGGATAATTTGGGGTGCGTTCCGAACTAAATAATGGGATGGAGAGTGGCTGACATGTGGCTGACGAGGGATGATTGAAGGTGCGAGTTGGCATGAAAAAAACCGATTTGAAACTCGGTACAGGATTTCTTGAGATACAATTCATCCACTATTAACAACATTAAAAATGCAGCTGAACTGGCGAGACGTCGTGTTAACGATTAAGAATTGACTCGGAGTTCAGTCTGAATCAGAATTGGAAGGCGACTTTTCCGCGGTCACGTGTCCTTCTGGCGAAATAAACCGGGCCCGACGTTACTCTGTTGGGACGCGATTCGGACACATCTTCCACAAATACACGCCCGGTATCATAGAGGAGCTCTTGCGCGTCCTTCTTTCCCCTAGACAGCTTTGAGGCTTCTATCTTCTGTCGCGCAAGCGCAAGGGAAACTGGTGGATGGCCATGGGCGATCCGGCGCTCTGATTTCGACACCCCATTGCAACACGGTATTCGGCCACTTTGAGACAGTTAGTAGTGCGACCGAGATACGCTACTCATAATGGTGTTGTTCACAGTATTTTTCTCCCTCACGTATGTGCCTTTACTGCCAATTCTTGAGATGATCCTTTCAATGCATGTTGATCTGCTCCGTTAACTTGTTCATGATCAAAAAGGATTTTATCATTCATGCACGCTCCAACGTTCAAGGATCTACCACGACCTGGAATCTCAAGTTACCCGGGGAAGGTTGTGGGTCTTGTATATGTGTTTGTAATGTTCATGAAGTCCGACTCCTGAATCATAGGAGGATTCCGACTGCGTGGATAACCTATAGGAATTGTGTCCTTGACACGTAATGTCATGAAGAGAAAGTTTACGGGGATTGATTTGACTTTCAATCCGGCTGTGGAGGCGAAAAATGGCATAGCAGTGGGTCAGATGATGCAGAGGTCCGACTGAGCAAGACACTGTTAACTGAGATGGAGCGATTAAAGATAGTACCTGGCGAGGATTCGAGGTCATCGGTACTACCGTCTTCTGACGATGACACAAGTTTAGAGCATTGTAAACCATGGGCTAGGGATTGATCGTGGAACATTACAACGAGATGATTGAAGTAACATTTTAATATATTTTTTTGTACATCTGCAAACACTTTCAAACGGTAAGAGCAGAAGGGCGGCGACCAGAGAAAGATTCCGAGTCAACGCGTACAATATTTGGCAACAAGGTAATGAGAGGACAGTGGGAATGGACTGGGATGAATTCTCGTTGGCTAACTGGGAGTATCCAACTCAGCTTTCATGTCGGCCAGCATCTGGATATCGAGATCCTGTAGGAGTATACGTTAGCGAGACGTGAGGGGAATATATACATCTTCTTACTTGCGGCCAGCGATCGGCGGCTCGGTGAAGCTACATGACTGGTTGAGGACGGGAAGAATAGAGTAACAGACCCACGCACAATATTCCTGGACATCAATTGCGGGAAATACAGCCCGGGATCGTAACCATAAAGTGTGTTCAGAACCTCTACGGTGGCCAATGGATGTACGAGAACCCGCGCCAGGACGGCGTCCAGCTTTCCGCAGCTCCGTGCCTGCAATGACCCCTGAATCGACACTTTGCGGAGCCGGCTGGAGGGTGGAATCGTCGAGAATGTCTCGAGAGCATTCGACCACAGAACATCGCTCATGTCATCGTCCAGCGTAACCCACGCGCGCAAAGAATGCAGTTTGGGAAAAGAAGAGAGGTCGATGGGTTGCTTGAGGCGAGGAATCTGCGGCAACGATGAATAAGATGTCTCGAGCCCAGTATTTAACAACTGGATCTCACTCTTAATGCAAGACATTCGATTGTTCGAATGACTGGCGCGAACGTTTTCCAGGAAATGATGCCTGGATGATCATGGAGAGAGAATATACGGAGATGTGAGAGGTCGAAGGGGCAACTACCGTGTTGCAGCCAATTTCCTGGGGCACAGTCAAATTCTCCGATACTCAGCGATTCCAAGGGAACAACAGGTAGACAGGGAGATTCCGTGGGATTTAAAATCATTGGGTTTCCCGTAAGGCAAATGTATGAGACCGTCCTGATGCTGGGAGAGCAGCGGCGCCAGATGAGAGGAAAGGTTTTGGGGTCCGCGAAATAACTGAATATGTCCACGCGGTGCAGAGTGGGCAGGCTCAACAGCTGCTGGATCGCGAGAGCGTCGGCATTGTCAACTGTAGATGCCATGATAACATCCTGCAAATGGGTGAATGGAAAGAGGCAGATCTTGGAGAATAAGTCTTCATCAGGGAAGGTATCGTGAAGGCGGAGGCGCCGGATGTGAGGGATGAGATGGGGAGACGTCTGAAACACCTCCAGAATATGGAGCCACGAGCGCCGGTAGTTGGCCGGCTTATGAGGCCCCCAATGGTCGGGGTCCTCGAACAGAGCGGACTAGGAAGGATGGACCTAGTCTCGTAGACCAGACTTTATACCGAGCGCTCAGAAGACAATCGTTCTGAGGTTCTATATAAAGTCTGGACTTTGATGGGGGGTGCCTCTGAGAGTCGACCGTGGGAAGATGCTGAGTTTGAAATCGAAAATCTCGGTCAAGAGGCGAGCGATATGAAAGTCGCTGACACAGACCTCGGTTTGTCGGTGACAGCTGTCAGAGGGGGGGGGGGGGGGGGGGGTACAGCCACCGGTCCGAGGCTCCGGCAGGCAGAAAAAGAGTTGAGAACAGAGATGATGTCATTGAAAAGAGCGAATTTCGATCGTTGGCAATTTTGGGAAAAGGTTTAAAACATGCCGATCATTGCCGAGCCGCTTCTAAATCACTTCATAAATTCAACTGTGCGACACTGTGGGCCCGAATTATTTTATTGAGTACCTAGGCGGATGCAGAGTATATGGAAATGGGGGGGTAGCCAAAATCCCGGAGCTGCAGAGTGGAGGATGAAGTCGTAATAAAGAGTCGAGCGTTGAGACCATTAAGAGTCAAGAACAATCACGGGATGGCCCGATTTGGGGACCCCGTCAGCGAGGTCTGTGTCTGATCGAGAAAGATCGCTCGCCTCTTGATCTCGGTGCAATAACTTTCGAAATCGACCGGTTAGAGATTCATGCTTTGGGGGAGCAGTTTTCAAGCATTTAAGAGTACTGCCTAAATTTTCCTGGAGGTGTGGGAGCATCCTTTGCGGGAATCGAGTGAAGATAATTTGGCGGTCCATCGCAGCCATCAAAAAATCAAAAGTATTGCAGGCGCCATCACAGTTAAGATCATCCCACGGTCGACTCTCAGAGGCACCCCTCATCAAAGCCTAGACTAGGATGGACCCAGGAACGGGAAACCAAGGCGCACGTGGGCAAATCCGATTTGGAATCACGAAGGAAGCGAATGCAGTGGTTCAGAAGCTCGGGAATATGCAGAGGATTTGGCGATTCCATGGTGGGCTTGACGGTGGGTGATGTTCAAGTGATGTTCGTGCCAGTGACTGACAAAGGGGCCCGGAGCGAACCGCGATCCGGCGGAATTTGACACGGGCGAAAGCCGTATTCCTCCGACCACGACCTTCACGACCACGACGAATCCAAAGCCGCAATGCTCGTTCCGCACAGGACTTCTCGTCCGTATCCGAGCGGGAAGATCTGAGGCTTCCAGTCCTTTCAATAGATCCTAGACGGATCTGGCTCTCACTGAGTCACCCAGCCGTTCCCCGAGTTTCCCTTACTACTAGTAATGCTAGTGCAGGAATCTCTCGAAGTTTAGAAATTTTGATTTCCGTCTACCCTTCTTCAATTTTCACTCTTTCTATCGACGTCAAGCCCTCCTCGGGGGCACCAGCAATGGCCCGGGCGATCCTCAGAAGTCCCGTTTTGGCGTAAGCCTTAAGGCATTCCTGTCGTTTGGCTTCGGCTTCATTCCACTTTAGCGCTGCTTTTACTCCCGGATATCCCTCTTCCACGCTGGCATCCTTTAAAGACAAGACTCAAGAAATCTGCGTCGTCTCTTCACGTTTGACACTCGGGGTTACGACCTAGACGTAACTCCAGCGATGGTTGTTGGCCAGTGATGTGGTTCGCAGTGCACGAGGAGACACAGACGGTTTAAGGATGGCAGGATACGCACCTTCCTTTAGTGCACTTTGCGGCACCTCGTGTCTCGGGGCAGAGACTACGCTGGATCTGTCGTGGTTCCAATTTTTTCCGCACTTCTGATCTCTTCGGAGGATTTTGTTCTGGTGGCTGGGCATATCGTATGTGAGTGAGTTGCTTAGTCGTCTCCTATCTCGTGTGTCTGATTGTGTTTTTCCGTCAGTTTATACAGGCCGATCTCTGTCGCCCCCCTAGCGCCGACGTAAATCTCCTCACTGCACGACGCTCTAACAGTAGCGAAGAATAACATCACGACGTTGGAATCGTAGATCCGAGTCGACCGCTGTGTGTCAATTTTTTTACCCCGCTGAATCTAACTCTCTATCTGATGCCCAGGCAGTGAAAATGAATGGCTGATGCAGCCACGTCAAACTTGAAGCTGACCGCAGACAGCGCTATTGAAGCGTGAAGCAAGATCGCCGATCCGGGGGGAGATCCGCGTCGTGCGTCCTCTGCCCGACTCTTATATTCCTCATTGAAGATCCGCCTTTCAGAGAAGCCTCGGAGAATCAGACCGACGCTCTGAGGCAGTTATCACTGACTGTACTGACTCTTCAATTAATGCGATGTTTTCGAATTTGCCGGCAATGTTTGTTTCCTGTTGGCGCTGCTTATTTTTGTCGTTTGGCGTATTTCTTTTAGCAGTATGTAGTGTCGATCTGGAGCTCACTTTCCATTGTGCCCGAGATGATCGAGGTTGAACGTTGAATCCGTTTTCAATGGTTGAATTTTGCGATGTTCAAAAAGAGAACTTCCGTTATCCCGGAATCTTCACCGCAGGCCCTTCAACCCTAGAACAATGGTTGGCACTCTTGTGCGGTTTCTTGGAGTCGGCGAGCACCGATTTGGTATTTAGGTAATTGTTCCGGGAAGTCACGGTGTGAGCTTCTTTGAGTCCACCGGTGGACGATTATGATGTTCGAAAATACATTGAGCCCACGAGGACTCGCGACTGTAATGGTTTTTCGTATTTTGCTCAAGGACCTTTATCTAACCTTTCGTCCAGAATGAGCTTACAGAAATTGCTACGGCCCCAGCAATAACGTCTAATGCATCTCAATCGGCCACTGAGGGTAAATCTCTGGTTTTCAACTCTAAAAGCTGAGTCGGGACCTCAGGTTGAATTGCGCCCGCATCCATGTACATCTCCGCCGCCCCAATCCGCGACCGTCGAGGGTATAACTTGCGCCAGCGCGACATTTCGCGTAGATGCGCTCCGGGAAAATTACCCATATCTCCCAATTCGATCGTCGAATTTGCCCAACGCCAAGTTCCAAATCCCGTTCTTCATTTTCTCTGGGCCCGATCCACCACCGGCGGACATCGGGACCCCGGGAGACGTGTATGTCGCACCGGCGGCAAGCGCGCTATACGCGTACCTCCCGGTCGATTCCGCGGGAGGCGCGTGGAAGCGGTGGACGGCGGTGCGCCCAGATACGTGCGCGTACGAACTTAAGTCCATAGATGAGGGATTGCTCAGACATCCTTATGCCCCGGAACGATTCCTCTGGGCCAAGGAAAAGACGTTCTCGTGGTTCTCCCTCAGCAGCATCAATATTTGCCGGCGTGCGGTGCGCCAGAAGAAGTTATTTGTGGCGGACGAAGACGCGGAGGCGGCCGCGAAGCTGTTGGTCGCGCTCACCCTCCAGAACGCGGGAGATGATAATTTCAAGCTGCCGAAGAAGAGGCGCACGGACGACGGGGGAAAGCCGCGGAAGAAGGCGCGGGTGAGCACCAACTCAGACAGCGATAAAACCTTCGTCCCGCGTGGGGGATCTGCATCCCAGGAGGAGGCCGCCAGGTCGGACTGGGACGCTTTCTATGCGAAACCCCGGAGCAGCACGCGCGGAACGAAGCAGATGCAGGATCAGGCAGAGGCCATCGCGCGTTTGGAGGCGGAGAACGAGGAGCTGCGGAGGAAGCTGGAACTGAGCGAGGCGCAGCGGCTGGAGACGCTCCACCAGCAGAAGGCGACTCCAGCTTCACCTCCGCCTCCCGCCCGAATGCCGTTTCACCCAGAGTTCTTGGATTCTATGCGGGAGACATTCGCGTGCGAGGTTATGCAGACGTGCAATGCTCGTGCGTGCTTATCCTCTTCGTCTGCTGCGACGCTGACGAGCTCATTCCGCAGAGCGAGTCGGAGCAGAGACTGCGGCCGCAGATGGTGTGTGTCTTTGCCTTTTCTGTAGCCTCAAGAGACTGTAACGTCCCCAGCGAAAGCCCAGATCGCGACGCTCCAGTCTAGGATCCGTACGCGTCTTCTCTCTTCCCATCCCTTATCCAACCTCATTATAGTGTATGCAGTCGACGATGCAGAAAGGCTGGAGCGCGCCTCCATCTGCGACAAGCTGACGGCGGCCGAAAAGCGCATCGCGCAGCTGCAGAATGAGCTCGATTGGGGTACGCCCTGTCTCATTCTCCATCTTCTTCGCGCCTTGACGCGCCGCCCAGCCCGGCGGGAGTCAGCCCTCCAGACTGCGAAACATAACGTTGCCATGAAAGCAGAAAAGTTCAAGAGCGAAGGTCTGGCATCAGAAATTGATCGCAGTGCGTCCCGTCTTGCTCTCGCCACCATCTATGAAGCTGATTTCGACTTCCCAGTCAAGGATAACGTCGCGAAGGATGCCGCGTCGCTGAAACTCTCCGAGGTGTACATAACTGATGTGCAGCGGACGATTGACGAGCAAGAGTCCGAGATACGCCGCCGTGTGTCCCTTCACTCGTCGTTTGTGGGCCGTGAGCTGATACCTTGCCCAGTGAACCAATCCGCGCAAGCCGAGTCCGACGCGGTCCAGGAAGCCGCCAGCGTGATCACCCAACTGAGGGCTCTGCTCGCTAAGGGTACGCAATGTACGCGCCTCCGCGGCTCCCCGTCCTGACGATCCCATGACACGGCTAGCTCGCCAGGACGCCTCGCAGCGGCTCGACCAGCTCGTGCAGGTCCAAGCGGGGCTCGCAAAGGGTACGCTACTTCTGTCTGGGCATCCGTGTTGCCATCCTGATGCATCTACCCGTAGCCCGACGGCACGCTGTGGAGCAGAACCAAGCGCTGAGTTCGGCGAACGCAGAGATCAGATTCCTCGCCTCGGCGCTCGCCCAGCGTGGTACCTCGCCATTCGCGCCTTCCTATATCCCACCACTCACACCCGCCCAGGGAAGACCCAGACCGCGTTCGTCCAGGGTCCGCATGCCGCGCCTTCGATAGACCGCTCTGCGCAAGAATCGGAATCCGACACGGACGGTCTGATCCAGCGGCTCAAAACTGAACTCGCGCAGGGTATGACACAACGTCTTGGCGGACTCGGACCCAACGGACTGACGCGCCCCTCACTTGCAGTCACACAGCGGCATGCAGAGCTTACTGGAGCTCTAGCCGCTGCGACGGCGAAGATCACCGTCTTGGAGTCGGGGATCGAGCGTGGTACGTCGCCGTTCCTCCCTAACGTTTCGCCCTCTGAAGAGCATCCAGCAAACCACGCCTGTGCACAATCCCAGATTGAGCTTGTCCATGGTACATTGTCCGCTCTGCTTGCCGACGCGCTGTCCTGACCCACATGGGTAGCCCGGCAAGATGCCTCGCAGCTGGACATCCAGCTTAGTGAAGCTGCGACCAAAATCCGAGCGCTGGAGTCGGAAGTCACTCGTGCGGTGCCGGTCCTCCACTTCCTGCGTCTTCCTCCCTCTCACATTCGCCTAGTGGAAGAAAACACCACCGCACAGCTCCGGAATCGGTCCTGTACGCGTGACTCGGAGCCATCGAAATAACTGTTCACCTACTAACGTGTACCTCTAAGTCTGTCCGATGTAGACAAGATGCTCACACTGAGGTGCATACTTGAGACGTGCGTCGGGGACTACCGACGGCTTTCCTCGGTGGCCATCCGGCACCGCATCCCTCGGCAATCCAGGGAGAATCTCCTACACCAGCTGAGACAACATCACTGCGATTGGAGATGCATCGTCACCGTGGCCGACTTGGAGGCGTCTCGACGGCAGAGCGTCACGCAACTCTCCTCTCTCGACGAAGCTCTGAATGCGGCGAAGGAGAAGATCGAAGGATTAGAGTCGCAGATTCACCACCGTGCGTACTGCTCGCCCCACCCGTCCTCCGAAACTGATTATGATCCCCGCCCAGTCAAGAGCGCCGCTGCGAGTGATGCGGCCGCGCTGGAACTCAGCGGGACCGCGGTCATTGAAGCCCAGAGCAGAATCGGTGCCCTGGAGAGGGAGATCCGACAGCGTGCGTCCTCACGCAGCTGTTCTCTCCCGCCGTACAGCTGATCTTATCACGATCTCTCAGTAAAGGAAACTTCACAGCAGGAGACCGACGCGTTAGAGCAGGTCCTCGCTTCCCGCGAAGTCAAGATGGACTAACTGTGCGTTCGTTGCCTTTGGTGCTCGGTACCTTCAGCCTAACGCGGTCTCAGTTTGCATGCAGAGGACGTTCCCAGTTACCGAAGTTCTCGAATCTTTGTGTGCCTCTTGGAAGACAGAGCCAACAGTAAGGATCACAGCTTGGTCGGAGAAACGCGCTCATTCCCCTCCTAGAGAAATGTAGATTTGAAGACAGTATTTTGCGCGCTGCGTTATGGGTCCCTCACGGGCCTTGCTCTCTTACCACAATCTTAATAGCCTGGCAAAGATACCTTACCACTAGTAGACAATGATACTTAATACTCACAGGGATTCGTATGCTTTCCCCCAGTGGCTTGCGCCGCTCGAGAGATAGACACCATCGATAAGTTCGCATTTCCGAAATAATACGCAAGTCAGGAACATGTACGATATAGACTAATATAAGTGAAGGTGCGAATGTGAGTACAGTAGCATAGATAGCCTTGGAGTAGGAGAAACAACACGACGAGGATCCCAAGATGCGAGGCGGGGGAGAGATAAGTACAGCAGATAACAGTACAGCAAGGTAACAGCGACAGCAAGATACATATATATCGGACAGAAAGATATCGAAAGCCCGCGGGAATTTATGAGATACAGATTCGAGACGCCGCGGCCGCTCACATGCTCCACGGGCGCTCCATGTCAAGCGGGTGGTGGCTCGCGACCTGCGGGTCCTGGAAGTTGTCCATGTCGTACACGGGCGCGGTGGCGAAGCCCTCCGACTTTGCCTTCACCTGCGGCGCCTTCGGGCGCGTCTTGCGGCGCGTGTTCGTGCGGGACGGCGGGTGTGTGGTGGGGACGCTGGGGGCGACGGACACGGAGGCGGACGCAGAGTCGGCCACGGTGGCGCTCGCGCTGTCGTCTGTCTGTGGGGCTGGGGCTGGGTGGGGGTGCAGTTGCGCGGCGCGCCGCCGCTCGAGGTACGCGGCGTACTTCTTGCAGTCGCGCTTGTAGCGGCGGGTCTCCATGTGTCGCTCGAGGGACATGCGGTGCAGGGCGTGGCTGGGGACGAAGAAGGCACGTTAGCCTGCGATCGGATTCAAAGGAGAGAAGGAGAGGACGAAGGGAAAGGGAGCAAGAGACCCACCTAACGTTCGTCACCAGCGTGCGCAGCGTCGGGTGCGGGTCGCGCTCCAGAATGCGCACAAGCTCGCGCGTCATGCTCCCCCCATCTGCGTCCTCCCAACTCAGCTGGTAGTCCTTGCACGACGCCAGCGAGATCTACAAGCACGATCAAATCTCGGTTAAGCATCCGCATGCCTACGGAGGAGCGGGAAACACTCACCACCTCCGCCCTGTCCCCCTCCTCGTGCCCGTGCCCCGGCTCGCGGCACTTGTCGCCCTCGCACGCCCACACGGGCTCGGGGCTCTCGCACGCGCGCTCCCCCGCGTCCGGCTCCGGGTCTAGCCACGACACGGGCCGCCGCTCCGTCTGCAGCTGCAGCTGCGGCCGCGGCTGCACCGCCGAATCCTTCTTGACCACAACGGGCGCGGGGCTCGCGTTCTCCTTGTCCACCGCGACGGACACCGCGCGCGCGCGCACCACGGCCGTGCGGCGCTGCACCCCCTCGCCCGCGGCGGGCTGGCCGTTCTCCCTGTGCGTCGAGCCGGCGCGGGAGAACGAGCCGGAGCCCAGGGAGAACGAGCTGAGCAGCGGCAGCGACGCGCGCGCGCGGCGGCGGCGGCGGGCCTTCTCCTTCGCCCCGTCCCTCTCCCCGCGGCCGTCGTTCTCCCCCTCCGTCCCCGCGCGCTGCACCTCCGGCACGCCCTCCGCGCCCTCCCCGCGCTCCCCCAACACCGCAAGCTCGCCGACGTCCGTGCGCCACGCGCGCACGCGCTGCGGGGACGTGCGCGCGGCCTCGTAGATGCGGCGCGTCGTGACCACGGCGTCGCCGAGCGGCGAGCGCACTTCGGGGGAATTGGTGCGCGTCGGGACCTCGTTGGGGGAGGCGAGGTCCGCCCCCTCGAGCAGCTGCGCCAGCTCGCGCATCTCGCGCGTCGCGCGGCGCGTGGCTCGGCGCGCTGCTTTTTCGCCCTTGGTGGGCGGTGGTGGCGGCGGGGGCAGCGGGAGGGCGTTGAGGTTGGTGTGCGTGTTGGCGCGTGTGGCGGGCGGGGAGCCTGCGGGGCTTAGGGGGAGCATGAGCGCACGGCGGCGCACTAGAGGGATGCGTCAGTAAACGGGAAAAACAAGGACATGAACGGTAAAAGGCTGGTAAAAGAAATAAATAGATGGTTGTCTGCACCCCCGGCCAAATGCTGTGGACGGCAAAGGGGGATGGATCCAGCAGCTGTCAACCCGAAGAAAAATTCCAAACGGCACAGAAGTCGATCCCCCGGGTAAAAATAACGATTGAAGGCGAAATAACTTACCATTGGCGTTCCAGAGCTCGTCACTGCGGCGGCGGCCCTTGGAGATCCACGGGACATAAACACGGTTGCAGCGATAATGAGCAAGATCTGCCACAAGTGGTTGGTAATGCACTCTGGGCATGAATGTGCGAACCCACCCAGTAAGCTTGCACTGTGGCACGAGTCAAAGACGGCGACGAGGGACGAGCCGATGGGGAGTGCATCGACGAGATGGCGGCGGAGTTCCTGGATGGCGGTCAATGACCGGAAGGAAAAAGAAATGAACAGAAACAAACATTATCCATGATTTTCTGGTCCTCTCCGTCCATCGGTACAAGGCCTGTACATCTGCATCAGCGCTTGCATTGATGTGAGCGAATCCGGGACGCACACTCGTCCATCCCGTCCTCTTCGCTGTTCGAGCGGTTCTCCATCTGCGTCGTATGCCCGCAGTCTAGCCAAATTAAATCAGCCCGCCCTATATCGGGCATAAGCAATCGAGCGACGCACAGTGAAAGAAGAAGCGGTCCCCCTTGCGCGCCCCGCGCACCAAGTCGCCGATCGCGCGCAGCTAGCAAAATTTGGGCATAAATTCCTTGCTCTGGCGCAAAAGAAAGGTGGGGGGACGCACGATATTTGCTCGCGTGGGCTGTACGCCCTCGCCCGAATCGAGTAATGTCACTATTTCGCTGACCGCATACCCATATTGCTCGATGAGCAGCTTGCGCATCCGCTGCACATCCGCATGTGGCCCCCTCAGAGGGACATACGTCCCAGAATCCGCGTAGGTTATCCCGATGAGCAGCGCCTTTTTCTTCGGGGTGGGGGACGCTGGTTGTTTCTCAGGGACGGGCGTGCGCCGGGAGAAGCCGAGGCCCGTGTAGCGCCCGATTTTCATGAGTCCTAGGCCTGTGACTCGGTATCTTGGAGGGAGGGAAGCATAGAAAGTCGAAAACCGCCTTGAAGTAGATGAAGGAAAATCTGAGCAGGGCGATCAGATCACCGGCATAGCTTTGTTCCCGTTCGGGCCTTTTTGCGATACGCTTTAATCATCGGTAATTAATAAATCAGCGTTTGTCGCTTCCAGACTCCAGGCCGATTCCCGAAACGAATGATCTTCGCCAGTCGCCGCATGGTTTGCCGCGGCGGCAAGTCCAACTTTGCAATGCCTCCATGGATCCAATTTCAATTTGCACCCGTCGGCCTCCATGAGCGCGCGCCTAAAAGACTCCACTCAGAGCGTTTCATGCTCGAGACCTGAGGATGCCTTGCAATTGGTGCCATATGCATCATCTAGCTCCATCAGTTACAACCTGAAAGATGGACGGGCTCACCAAATGCGGAGCTACACCAAAAACAGGGCGTTGGATAGGCGTCTTGACGCTGAGGCTTGACGGCTCAAGTAAGTACTTGGCGCGGCGCGATGTGGCTAGCACTGTGTGAATATAAATTGGGTGTAAATTCCAAAATTCTGGGAATGAAAATTCATAAAAAGGGCCTCCCCGGAACTGAGCCCGTTCGAGCAGTATGTAGCTGAACCGGGGAAGAATGAGCAGAAAAAGACTCAGTGGCAGGTTTGAGTCGACCAACACTATTGGGACGTCACATGGCCTATCGCTTCCGCCAGGCACAATCAACGCATCACGGGATGTGACAGACGCGTAGGATACAAAACCAAACAAAATCTCCTTCACTTTGCCACTCCAATCCTCGAGCGCGTTCTGGCCTTTCAAACCTCATTACTCAAGATCGGTCAATATCTCAACCTTGTATTATCCAGCTTCTTGCGCCCTGTCGGAGCAGCAGACGCGACCACCACTTTGCCAGCCACCACGCCAAGATTCCAAGAAGTGGACGTACGTTGGACGTACGTTTGTTTCGATCGAAACAGATCTTCCCAGGGTTCACAGGGACTCGAACGAGAAGAAATATTTCCTCTCGGATTTCCTCAGATTCATTTACTCTCGGCCATCAGCCTCGAAAATCTCCTCGCCAGTCGCCAGCTGTACAACAACCACCCGAATCTGCAGCATGATGGGATTCCATGCCTTCGAATCCCTTCGAAGAGTTATGCACGTTCGATCTTCCTCAGAAATTTCGCCTATTTCATTTTGCAGACATCATAGATGGATTTTGCGGCAACTTCGCACTGAGCCGTAATAAGCTCCTCACTACCACTTTGGCTGGGTTTGATTCCAGGTATGTACGCGTTCTTCGCGTCGGATCTACTACTGCTCCAGAGTATATGTCTCTATGCGTTGGATTTGCTGCCCACGCAAATTCGGGATAGGAGAATCCATCATTCAGCAATCAGTGAACTTCGACGGCTTGTGAATCAAACAAAAGTAAGCCTCAAGTCCAATTTTGCGACTCACTGCTTGACTCCTCTTCGTTCAAGAATCCAGATTTCTCTACGTCGGATTTACACACCTGTTGGTGCGTGATATTTGCGCTGTGGGCGCGATTTTTAGGCGCATGTCCGCGCCCGCTTTGATCCCCTTAGCGCATCGGAGATTTAGTGTGGCCACACTACATATATTTAGTCCAGGGTGCACCACGATCTTTTGTGTCGCCATCCCGCCGTTTAACAAAAATTTCACGGGAATCTCTACGCAAATCGGTAAAAATGATGGAAACACCCACCCAAATGAACACTATTTTGATTTTGTACCTGCAGATATAAGTCCCCACTGACCACCTGGGAGAAGGGACGTGCGGCTGACCATTTCGACGCCTCCGCAGTTTTGCCACACTAACTAGCGAGGTGTGCCGGACGAGATATTACATGTTTTTCCTTGCAATTGTGCTTGCGTTTGTCGCCATCACCATCCTTGCTTGGTTCCTTTGGCGTTCCTTTTCACCTTGGGCCTCTTCCAAGCTTTCTGCTTTTGCCCTTCGTTCATTATCCTCCTGCCGATCATTCACCAATCGAATGTTTCGGTGACTCCTCGTTAGCCTGCGACACTACCCTACCTCACCCCCCAAGTGGCCTGGCGCCCCTTGTGCTCGTCTTGCAGCAATGCTCACTGCCTGTTCTCTTCCTTCCCTCTGGACCGATGCTATCCTCCCCGGCGCACCTCATATGAACTGCCGGACTTGTCCTGCTCGCCATTGTGGCACGGTAGATCTCTCACTGACTTAGCCTGCCTACGTCCGACTTGTATAGCAAACGCTAGAATCCTGTGGAAGATTACGTTCAACAATCTTATGGATGATCTGACAACTCACTGGCATAACCACGTTGGACGTGGATCTTGTTTCGGTCTGCCTTCAACAATGTACTGTATATCCTGGGGCCTGTTAAATCCTGGGGACACAGCACCGATTTACTTTAACTTCTGCCTCTTGCTCTTGCTTGACCATGTCCGTCCTTGGGGAAAACACAAACAAAATCCGCACAACAAAATCTTGATCGAAAATCAATGTCGACAAGTCTCGTCTCCTGCACACCAGCAAGAGGTCAACTCACATAACTTCTCTCGCCTCTCCCTCCGCCTGTGTGGCTCCTCAGTGCTTCCTGGAACATCTTTCGCGGTATCGTGACTCTTCGCCGTGGCGGGCTTTCGCAGCGCTGGTCGCCCTCCAGGAGGATCCATGACGATGCATTGGAAAGTGCGGGTAACACAGATGATGTGTTCTAATCATTCGTTTTCGATGTCAACTGTCGGGGAGCGCACGAGGTAACCGCTCGCGCCATGTTTGTGTGCCCGACCATGGTCACTGGCATTCTATAGATCCGAACGACAACAGTAGATCGGCATCGAGGTTCTTGTGCGTGCTGCGGAAGTTCCCCCACGACAGTGGTGTCTTGGGAGTTTGGGGCTCAAGGGGGGAGCATTACAGCGTACTTCATATCAGAAAGGGAATCGGTGTCTGGGGCCATTCGGAAAAGAATTCGCTCACCAATATGGTTGTGCATCTCGTCACTATTCTGCCTTCCGCTCGACGTCCACGGAACGGCTACACAATTGCAGGGATAGTGTTTGAAATCTGCACGTATGTCTGTTAATACAGGAAGATGATACTCGTACATCCGACATACCAAGTAACGAGCCAGAATGGGAAGTATCCAGGACAGCAACAAGGTGTGCCCCCGGGGGCAATAGCACAACAAGGGCAACATGAAGTTCCTGCGAGGGATGTCTTGTCAGTTGTGCTTCGAAAGAAGGAAGATGACATGTATGTTATCCACGATCATCATGTCCTCCCTATCCATGGGGATTAGACCTGTATGAATCATGAGAGGGGGTAGACGGCGTCAACAATTCTCGTGCGTACATTCGTCCTTTGCATCCTCCTCACTGTTGGACCGATTATTGACTTGAGTCAAATGTCCGCAATCTGTTTCGAGGATGAACAGTTGGTCATCCCATGTGACTGAAAACAATCAAAGGTATGCACAGTGGAAGAACACGTAGTCGCCTTGCACGACGTCTTTGACAAGTTTGGTGATGGCCAGAAGCTGGACAGAGAATAACAGAGGATGAACGGTAGGTCAAACATCGAATTTTGTAAACTGACAATGTTCTGGCATGTGGGTTGTACATGGCCCGCAATTCCATCGTCGAAAAGGATGGATATGTCTGTCGGCTCATAGCTGTACCTGTGGTGAAAATTACTAAGAGCGGGCCGCAAAAAAAAAAATGGTTAGCAGGTCCCGCATCAGATACACATCCAAGTTGTGAGCACTGTTCAGCTCTGGATAAGGGCCGTCTGTCTGGGGCATGCCAGTTATAAGGCCTTTTTTTCTCGACTTGCGGATGCTATCCAATGCATTGCTAGTAGCTGGGCTACCCCGAGTCGTGTTAGCAGACGCGGCGTTTCTACTGGTCCCAAGTTGGGCCATGTCGATAGGGGCCGAGGCCTGGCGCAACGTGTTTGAGCACTACCCCGAAAGAAACACAATATATTACAAGGTATGTCCGCTTCAGCTTCATCTCGACAGCGCTATTTGTGCCACCGTTCTCTCAGTACTTGTCTCCACCCCCGTCCAGTTTTTCAGCAGATGCAGCCCAATATTCGCAAGCGCCTGCCATGCTTGCCAGAACTCCAACCCCTCGGGCTCGGTCTGCACAACCAACACCGCCTTCGCCTCGGCCTGGCGCTGCAGCTCTGCCTTGGACTCGTCCAAAAGATAGTCTGTAAATCCACCGTCCGACGTGATGGTGCTTTCGGTCATCGAGCCGAGACTGTCGCTGCGGCTGCGACTGGACTTACTCGAGATTTCTGCTTCCACCTTTTTCTGCAGCTTTGGTGGCTCGACAGGACGTGTGGGTGGGGACATCTTACAGATACCGGCGGAGAAGCTCTGTCTTTGGTCGACTGCAAGGGGCTCCGAATTTGAGAAAATATGATATCACCTCCAAGTTTTTTTTTCCCCCTCTCCCTCACAGCTACCTGATCCCATCAAATTCCCTTTTGGGGAAGGATCATTTTTTTTTTAAAAAAGCTCATGGCCCAGAGAAGACTCCCGAGAGCACTAAAACTGTATTATTTACACTTCAAAGTCCTCGTCCGCATCCTCCTTGAATCTCTCTTTTTTTTTTTGGCTGGAGCTCAAAGGCTTGTATTCCTCTCCGCACATGGCACCAAGTGACAGCTTGGCAATTAACTTGGATTCTTCTTCTAGAGCTGTGGGGGGATCCACCAACTGTGCCAGACCCAGACTCAGACTCAGTGATGAGTTGCGCCAGAGTCGAGCCTAGCCGAGCACAGGTGCTCAGTTGGGCCAGAGTTGGTTAGTGCGGATCAGACTCAGATCTGCCCTGATAGCTGATTTATTGATCCACAGATTGCTTGTGCACGCCCGGTGATAAGCACACAAATTGCCAATACATGAAATTTATCAATTTTAGCGTTCTTGTTATACTTACCAAAGTATAACAAGTGTTTATCAAGTATCTTGCCCATTAAGAGCCATAGTGAGGTCCGGGCTGTTGGCTAAAGACACGTCAAAATAAGGAACATCGTAAAGATCTATCAAGTCACCAATACCACGAGGGTCAACAGGCTTAGTAGGCTACGGTGGACTTTCTCAAAAGTACAAGTCTAAACATTCAATCGAATTGGGACGCGTACTGCACGTCATAAAGAAGGACATAATGCACATTATCCATTCAGACCATAAACACGTCAAAGGACGCGTCAGGGAAACATTGGGGATCGCGTTTGCAGGGAACATGTCAAGTGAGGCATTCGGGCCAAATATCCGGAGATAGCTGACAGAGATTAGATACCGGAATTCTCCGTATCAACATTTTGACCGCGGGACACATGTTGGGTGACAAAGGCGTCATCGGGCAGAGATACAGGCCAACTAGTCTATTAATGGCCATTGGTCTAAGATGGTTGGTCCGGGCAATCTTTACCACAATTTATCCGGAAATGCCATGCTTGGCATGTCTAAAAGATATCAAGTCTATCAAGATATGATGGCAACACCCAAAACAGAAAGATAGGTGTCTGGCTCTCGGGATAGAGCTCGTATTTAACCGTTGATAAGCCGTGAAACCAAGTACACATGAATTTTGCGATTTTGCACGATTCAGCGTGTCAACACGCACTGAGGGACCATCAGGGCACTCTGACTGAGTGGTTCAGTCTATTAGCACAAGCTACGAGGTTAACGAGGACTTCTACCGGTACCTTCACAAATGGGGCCACCAGATATCTTAGTTAACTAAGGAAACTTGACGATGGTGGCAGAGAAACTAGGACATACAAGGCCTAAGGCTGCTTGCTAGGACACAAACAGCATACCAAAGAGGTCGTGAGGTCGAGATACTAATTGCTGGCAGGCAACAGTGGGAAGAACCCAATTATTCACGACAAGACTATTTAGACCTGTTTTACCCAAAACTGGGGACGCGTTTGATCACGCATTGGGTCCAGACCGAGTCTGGGGATGACTTGAACAGTAGGACATGATCCAGCCGTTTAGCCGCGAGGATAAACCAGAGAGAGAAAGACAGATTGCGATATTGTGGATGAACCACCAAACCAAACCAAGGACTATGGGGTATCATTAGGAAGGTAGAAGAGATGTGCATGAGCTTCAAGACTAATCAGGCCCGGGACAAGAGGCTACAGACGAAGAAGACACTTTCTATCCACTTAATCAGCAATCACATGTGTCGTGTCAAACACCACATGTCCACCATATGTCTCCACAAGACACGACCAATCAGGAGCCAGGGATTAGGATTCAGGTGCCGCGAACCAACGGACATTGTACAGTAATCATCGTGATGTAAACCATAGGGCAGTAGTATAAAAGGGCAGCAGAAGAAGAGGGCAAGCTAGCACATCTAGGGGCGCTGTACACGTTGTGTCAGCCACTGGAACCGTCGCTCTGATAGCCGTGGAGGTTAGATTGCTTTGAATGAATCGTATACCAGACTCAGAATCAGAACACGGCAATTGATAGAACACGGCAATAGTCAGAACACAGCAAACAGACCCAGAACATTGAACAGAACACTGAAACAGTCGAAAGACACAAAAAGCGCAGACTTAACGGTCTTAAAACCTACCCTATACTGTCTCCTTGACGTCCTAGACGTTACTTGTCCAATACAGCTTGACTTGACCAGTCAAACCTTGCAAAAGCGCGAGCGACCCTTAGTTAACTAAGCGATCGACCGAGAAACCAGCTGCTATCAAGTCTAATACTTGACTTACACCCCCGAACTTGCACTCTGACTCTCTCTATTGAGGGGTTAGTTGTCGATAGTGTTGTCTGTTGTGTGTGGTTTAGAGTTCATAGCTCTGCTGCATTAGCATTTCACATTTCGCATTCACACATACCTGAGAGTTAGCGTTTTCACCGTTTATCTGCGTCTCACGATACCTGGATCTTTAAATAACTAGGTCTGTTTATCCGTATATACCAGAATGAGCTGATTGTATTATTTCTTTCTTTATCATGTGATGTATAATACTTGTATAAATACAGGCAGGTTTCGAGTGGAAAGCCAGTGAATCCACCCCTTCTTTGCTATACGCACACAACACTGCTGGTATTGTCGTCGGAGGAAGTCTTGTATTCATTTGGGGTACCATTAGGAACTTGTTTGTTCTTTCTGTTATTCTAGGTCAATATATTGTTGATTGTTGGATTATATCTGTTTAAAGTGCCAGAACCTTAAGGAAACCAGAATCATATCGGGTCATATCGGGTCATATCGGGTCGTATCGGGTTTCATATCGGGTTTCATAAGGATAACAGGCAAACGGATTGATAGAACACGGAACACTATAAGGAATATCGAGAACATTGAACGGATAACAAAGTCTTAGGACCTACTCCACCACCCCTGTCGCATAAAAACCTCTTGGCTATCTCTAGACCTCATCAGAGTCACTAGATCAGCTATTTGGATCGTTACCATTACTTTCTCAAAAGTAGCTATTACATAGTTTTAGCCCAAACATTAACCTAATACTTGGTTAGACCCCGTACTCGCACCGTTCATTGTTTGGATTAGTGTTTAGTGTGGTTTGGTGTATTTTGGTGCTCTAAGCATTAATATACATTGACCCTTGTTCAGATAGTCAGCGTTTCACCGGCCTACTGGGGGAGAGACTTAATTTCATAGAGAAAGCGCCAACGAGTCTTTAGCGTGCTGCATTTTCTAGTAATTGTAGTGTAGTACTTGGATACTATTACTGACAGTACACCATCATGCCAACAGTTGCCATGAATTGATTGCCAGGCATCACTAGCGCCAGACTGGATCAACTATCATTCACTTTAGCTGACGAGTCTGAGTCCGGGTCTGGTGTTGTTAACACATCCCCAGAGTTGTGGCCAGCTTTGGAATTATATATTACTTGGAAGATCAAGTATGGGCTGACCTCAGTATCAGAATTTGAGGCAAGTATTTGCTCAGTGATCTGACCTCCCCATTGCCATGCGGCCATCAGGGTGGCTCCATCTACTTCAACATCTCCATTGCAGATCCAGCCGCAGTCATACTCCAGGACATCAGTTCCCACAAGGAAAGTCTCCTTTCCAACACTGGGGAGGCGACAGATGTGTCGTTGATGGACATGATGTGGTGTGAAGAGAAATTACGGTGGCTGCACAACAAACAGATTGTTATGCAGCCACCGGAGTTGTTTGGACTCTCATTTGGGATGACCGTTTGGGTCTTTGTCAGATTCCAGCCATTCCCAGGCCCGATAGGTGTTAATTTTTTTTTTTTTCAAGGTTGGCCGGACCCTCCCCCCCCCTAGCGCTGATGTCAGCTATTTTTAGATTCAGACCCCCTTGGTCGACTGTGCAGATGACACCGAACAACATTGTTCCTGGGTCCCCGAGCTCAACACGTTGGTGATAGTCTGTCTTGGTGACCGTGGGCGATGTCAGTGCCTGTCCACTTGAATCATGTCGGGGCATAGTGGTGTCTCCCAAGTCGATGTGTTTTCGACTCGGGGACGAATTTGACGATGCTGGCAGTTTTTCCGACTTGGTGAGATTTTCTTGCCACTTGAGGGACTTTTCCATTGTCGACGCCTTGGGAACAGAGCCAGACGTGTGGCCACTTGTGATCGACAACACGACTATCTGCAGGCTGCTGCCAGAGCGGCTCTTGATGGGTATCGGCATGGCGGACATTGAGATTGAAGCTATGCGAAGGCACATTCAACGACTGCCCTGCACCGGCGCTGTGCAGACATACAGCTAATTCCCAAGATACAATGTGTCCTGTTTCTTGGGTAAAGCTGATGAGGCCACTAAGGTGGGTTCCCGGGACTCATTGGAGTCGAACTTCATAGATGACGAGGCTGAGGTTTCAACAGATGTGGGCTGATCCTGTTTGTCGAGGATCTGCTTCCTGAGGTCTACCAGCCACGGCTCTTGGATAACTTTGAGCTCCAGAGACGGGTCGCCTGAATCCTGGAGATGCACCCCGTCTTCGACAATATTTACTCACACTTAACAGAGAGTGGTAGATGATGGTACCAGAGGTTGCATTTATATTATATCTGCGGTTCCAAATCTTGTGGAACTTCCTTGTCATTCTGCTGGCCGGAATAAACACGTGCATATTATTCAAGATGCGAGCCACTCACATCGGTCAAGCAGGATGCCCAGTCATCATCGTGCGTCACTGCCACATCCACAGAAGGGGACTAATGAGTTCTCTCAGAGACAGTTCTGCAGCTGGTACATCCATGATGACTTACGGACTGGAGGAGGTATTCGTTGATGGCATTGGAAGGATGGTACACCTATGGAGATGATTGATATGAGTGTCGATCCATGGATTTTACTCACAAACCTTGGAACTTTCCAGAAATCTTTCCACCGTGGCTTCAACGTCGGATGCTCCCGCACGGTTGGAAGAACCAGGATTCCAAAAGAAACTCCCTGAACCACTCGGTCGCGATGGCAAAAAGTGAAAGGTGCCTTTGTTCGATAGAATATTCAGGTTTCGAATCCACAATCGAGAGCACTTTTGCAGATTTCTTCAAAGGGAAGGACCGGATGGAAACTTTGAAGCCACAGAGAAAGACAGTCTGATTATTGGTCCATGTTTCTTCTCCTGGCCGCCTTCTTGGACCTGAATCTGCAAATGAGCTGGCAGTTTCCCATTCCCAAGTGCATGAGGTCCTGGCATTCCCGACTTGAGAAGCTGTAACGGATGTAATTCTCGCGGATTCAATATTCATTCTCGGCACGCCTTCGGCGCGCCTGTTTCCTTTTTTGTAATCCTCAGTTCAAATTCGCAGTTTGTCGCAGCCATTCTGGCTGCGAGCACAGTTCACATATCACAGCGCCGCAGGAAGCACAGTACTACGCCGCAGGGCGCACAGTTCCCGCAGCGCACTTCAGAAGTATATAAGTAATTAGCTCGTACCTACTTAGTTTAGTTTTCTGGAATTCGAGAACCTTACTACGCATTCTCGCTTCTAAGCTTCTCTCTAGAATCTCTCGTGTGTCACCTAGTCCTTACGCTTACCAACAAGCTTCAAGAACTTCGGCGACCTCACATTTTTTTGCGTATATTCGTATACATCTCGAATTCAACACTTGGCCTGATCAACCAAGTGCGTGTTATTCTACCGAATTTTTGCTAAATTTTTTCTACTAGACATGTCTGCGAAAATTTCGCGTACGCTGAAGCGGCAGACCTCTATCCGAAATACCAAGAACCTTGCGGATGAGGCGGCTGCCGTTGGTGCGGCCTTTGACACAGTTGTCAAGGACACCAACACAGAAATCCTGGTCGGTTGTGCAGCAGCGCAACTGTCCAGTGATTTCCCAGATGACCCCGACTCGGAGCTTGCCCTCGCAGCCAAGTGGGGGCTGCCTCCTTCAGAGGTAGCAGCATCTGGTAGCGGAAGATTGACGAGAAGATCTCGGTCAAACCCGCTCAACCGCCCAGAGTCATCCGGTTCCATCGTGGGAACTGTGGATGACCCGGCGGCTAATACTCGTTTGAGCGCCGGGCTCGCGATGGATCCAGGGCAGGAAATGCCATCGGATTTTAGGGACGGGACGAACCATGAATTTATTCTTGGCCCCGCGGAATGGGATGACGGAAATTGGACACTTGTTCCGAATAAATCGGGACAAGGCGAAGCGGAGGGCGCAAAATCAGGCGCATCTGGCACTTCCAATAAACAGCACATCCCACAGTTCATAATCATTCCTAAATACTTTCCTGACTGGTTTGACCTGAGTATGGATCCGGATACACTGGGACCCATTCCTGAGGAATGGTTAGCACCGGTGTCATCAACGGCTAGTCCAGACGCTCCTACCTTACCAGATTGGGCAGCCATTGACTTGGCAATATTTGAGGAGATTATGGATGCATTGACCGATGAGGAGAGCACATTGGATAGAATGGCACAATATTACTCACCGGTTGTGAACCAGACGGATTCGGACATCGATGGCCTTGAGGCGCAGATGCTGAACTTGGCAATTACGGAATCGATGAAGAACTCGAGGGCCACTGGCCTGGGCGAGGAAAGGAGGGCGGGTTCTTCGAAGATAAACCTGGGAGCAGTGATTGTTGAGGTGAACACCGATGGCGAGACAATGCCACCGGGCTCACCGTTGCAAAGGCCACGTGCACCACCGGATGTAAATCCTGGAAATAATGCAGGTCCGTCCAAGGGAAAATCGGTCGCACCAGATGAGAAAGGCCCGGAGTATGATCGTCTTCATCGCTCGGGCAAGGGCAAAAAGTCTGGTAAAGCAAAGAAGCCTGAACAACCTGACAAAACCAAGGAGAATCACCTGAGACCTGATCACTTCAAACGGGATCAGTCAGAAATTCCCGATGGTGGTTGGTTTAGGGCAACTACAGCTGGACCGAACGGACCTCCAAGTCCACCCTCGTCGAGTTCATCATCTAGCAGTGATGAGAGCTCATCTTCCAGTGACTCAGACAGTTCGGACTCACCAGGATCTAGTTCCACTACATCCATGACATCTTCTGCTAGACGCCGCAGGCGCACTCCCTTGAGCCGAAGAACGAGGGACCGGGAGGAAAATAGACGAATGAGGAGAGCCCTAACATCGGTTAAAATAAAGACACCATTTATTTGGGAAGGCAAACCGGATCTTGATGTCTTCGACCACTGGACATATGAAATCGATACTTGGGCTGATTGGAATGGAATCGACGATGGAATGGTCGTGAAGATCATGGTAAACTTCATGGGTGGAAAGGCCAGCAAGTTTTTTATGAAACATGTTGCCATGCGTCGTAGAGACTGGACAGCAAAGTCAGTTTATGAAGGATTGTTCAACTATTGTTTCCCACCCGATTTTAAGCTGCAGCTTCGGGAGAAATTGATGAGTGCGACCCAGGGTACCAGTAAGGTGAGGGATTTCATGAGGGATCTGGAGTCCCTGGCCGTTCGATTCCCCGATATTACGGAACGCCAGATGAAACAAATTTTCTGGCGGGGTATTCATCAGTATCTCCGGATGCATCTAATTGAGAAAGGATTGGATCCGGAACGGCACACCTTGAAGAAGTTATCCAAATATGCAACTCGGCATGAGGATGCTCATGATACCTTCGTTCGAGAGGAAAGGTTGGCTGGGAAAAATACAGCTCAATCGAAAGGTTGGGGCCAGAAATACAATCAGAATGGCTCCGAAGGAAAAAATAAATTCACCAGTACCCCGCAGCCTGGCCAAAGTCAGCCACAGGCTCCTGCGTCAAAGAATGGTGGTCCTTCTGGAAAGAATCCAACTAAGAATGATTCCGGATCGAAAAAGGGACAACACACCAATAAACTGAGCAAAGAGGAACGGGACCGTTTACGGGCAGAAAGCCGATGCTTCAACTGCAAGGATGTTGGCCACGAGAGCCGGAACTGTCCGGAAAGACAAACGGCAAAAGGCCCTACACTGAAAGCAGGTTCAGTAAACTTCTCGGGGGTTGAAAAGAGGGCTACGGCAGCCCGCGAAGCGAACCTACGTGTGGGTGCAATCGGAATTCAACCGGGTACATCCGAGATGGAGGGCGTATGGGCAACGGCACATGGAGAGGATGCTGCAAAGTATTTAATCGCTCTGTTCCAGAGCTATTATCGGTTGGACAACGATGAGGAAGAGCGATTCACCGTGATCGATTATGGTGACGCCTTCGAAGTTACGGACTGGCAGAGTCCTGAGCACCCATACATGATTAGCAGGGAAGACATGGACAATTCAGAGTGGAACCTACCTGAACTACTCGAAGGTGAAATGGAGGAGGAGGAACCGAGGCGAAAAGCACCGGGTACCTTTCCTGACATGGGCCAACCAGATGAGGAGTACCCAGCGATTGACTGGCTACATAATCGGTTCCATATTGCCATGAATAACCGACCATGGGAACTGATTACGACGGAGGAACGTGTATCAGTGGAGCCACATGAGGTCGGATACCTGATCAAAATTCTGGGGACAGAAACTGAGATCGTGGTAACACACGAGGACATCCGGACCCCGGGATTTGATTGTGGCACCATACTCGACGAAAAATGGGACGCTTCTGACCTTGACATACCGATTTGGGCCCGGGAATGGCAACCGAACCAGATTACAGTTGGTTTATGTGCCACAAAACCCGAACCACCAACCAAGCGGCCAATAAATCACAAGAAGAAGGCGAAAAAGGGTCCATCTTACCAAAACCAAGTCGATGCCATCGAACGGAATGCCATGATGCCGCGTGATTTTAAACGGTGCCTGCCAAAACCAATTATAATTCAGGTTTTGGTGAATAAGGAGCCGGTTCGCGCACTATTGGATACCGGCTCAATGGCAGATTTTATATCTACGACACTGGTAGATCAGCTCGCATTGAAAAAGGATATTCTGGCGAAACCTATTACCGTACAGCTGGCAGTGCATGGATCTCGTTCCAAGATAAATGCTTCTACATCTGTAAATTTGCAATATCAGGACATAGATTGCGAGAGACGGATGGACATTGCAAACCTGGACAGTTACGACCTCATACTTGGTACCCCATTCATCTTTCAGCACAAGGTGATAGTCGGCATGAACCCGACACGTGTTGTTGTGGGATCAGCGAAGCCACTAGAAATGAGGGGTCCAGAAGTGTCTACCATCCAGTCTGCTGCGGCGGATATTTTCGAGCAAGATCTTGATAATATCAGGCAGATGTTGAAGGCGGAATCAGCAGACCTGTGCCCAGACACAGCCGACACAGCCCTACCTCCATTTCGAGCAGTCAATCACACGATTCCGCTCAAAGACGAAACTCGTGTGTACAAATGGAGACAGTCTAAGTGTCCAGAGGCTTTAAAGACGGTCTGGAGGGACAAGAAAAATACATACATGAAATCAGGACGATGGCGAATGGCCACTGGGAGTAATGCATCACCGATGCTGATCCTACCCAAAGCGATGAAGGAGGATAATGTTGTCCGAATTCGGACCGTGGTTGACAAGCGGGAGCAAAATGACAATACCGTAAAAATTGCGGCCCCGTTGCCTGATATTCATGTGATATTGCGAAATGTAGTTCGACATCCCTATCGGACCCTCGTGGATGGAAAAGATTTCTATGAGCAGATCCGAGTGATTACGGAGCATGTAGGACGCACCTTGTTCAACACCCCAGATGGAACCATGGAAAGCCTGGTTCTTCAACAGGGAGATTGCAATGGACCAGCAACATGTCAAACATTAATGAACCATATTTTCGCACCTTACATCGGTGTATTCATGGATGTATACCTGGATGATATTATCATTTATTCGGACACTATCGAGGACCACATCAAACATGTGAGAACTGTGTTTGATGTACTCCGGAAGGAAAAATTATACCTCAGCGCCGATAGGATGCAGTTCTTTGCCGAGAAACTGAAGATCCTGGGCCATATCATTGATGAGAAGGGCATCTTGATGGATCCGCACAAAGTCGACATGGTGACTAACTGGAAAACCCCGACGAACAAAGACCTTCTCAGCAGCTTCATAGGAGCGGTAGGCTACTTAGCTGATGACTGCAAGGGCATCCGCATTCCAATGGGGGTTTTGACACCTCTGACGGGGGAGAAGGTCTGGCGCTGGGGTCCAACGGAACAACGTGCTTTTGAACAGATCAAACAGACGGTACAAAAGTGGTGGGATCATCACCGCGTGTCGTTGAATTATGATGAGGGTGCTCCGAGAATCAATCTGGTGACAGATGCCTGTTTTACAGGTGCCAGTGGCTATGTGAGCCAGGGCGATGACCTGAATACGGCGAAAATTGTCGCATTCTGGTCGGGGAAGTTTAATTCAGCACAGCAAAATTATCCAATTCATGAGCAGGAGTTACTGGCCATTATAGAATCGTTGAAACGATTCCGAGGCCTCCTTCATGGGGCAAAGTTTAGGATCGCAACGGATCATAAAGCTCTTGAACATCTGATGAACCAAAAGAATTTATCACCGCGACAGCATCGGTGGTTGGATATTTTGAACGAGTTCGACTTTAAGATCCATTACATACCTGGTGAAACCAACATAGTAGCGGATGCCTTATCTCGCATCTATAGCGATGAACCGTTGGGAATTGTTCGTGCACCAACGGAATATGTTGGTCCCGATGATGATAATCAGGGAGATGACCGGGCATCTGATACTGAGGCTGTACTGACTGCACCAATTTACACGGGGTCAGCAGCCGTGCTGGAGGGCGCCCCACGCCGTTCAGGACGGCTGGCTAAGATATCAGCTGATACACGCACCTATGGTGGTCCGAAAAAGCGCCAGAAGAAGGCAGTAATTGAATCAGAATCAGAGAACGAGGCACTAGGTAATGGGGATACTATTGAGGATCACCCTACATTGCCGATATTGGTACCGGAAATGTCAGCCGAGAACCTCGAGGCATCATCTGAACCGGCCAAGGCCACCAATCAAAGTGCCCAAGCGCGGGATACGGACCTTAGGGGGATAACTACTGCGGGTGATTTGGGGTTTCCACTGCCACACGGGTTAAAATTCAGATACCATGAGGATCCTTTCTTCAAAGATATTCTAAAGACTCCATCTGAGTACAAGGATTTCGAGGAACGGGATGGCCTAGTCTTCAAGAGGCGGGAAGGCCTACAGACTTTGTGCATACCAAACATCAAAATTGGTGAACGGAGCGTGCGGGAAATAATAATCAAACACGCACACTCTTTGTTGGCACATCTGGGATCACGGAAAACCTTGAGCTTTCTCCGAGAAGAAGTGTGGTGGAAAACCATGGTTGATGATGTGGATGCCTACTGCAAGTCATGTTCAACATGCGCGATGAGCAAACCTAATAATCAGCAACCAATGGGGCTACTCCAGACCTTACCGGTCCCGAGAAGACCCTGGCAATACATCGGGATAGATTTTGTCGGTCCGCTTCCCGAGTCCACAACGCGACACGGCGCGTTTGATATGATTTGTGTGATCATTGATCATCTGACATCCATGGTACATTTGGTACCGACACGCCAAAATTATGGAGCAAAACAAATCGCAGAGGTTGTTTTCGACACGGTCTACAAGCTGCATGGCTTACCAGAGCGAATAATTAGTGACCGGGACTCGCTTTTTACGAGCACATTTTGGAGGAGGTTAAATGAGCTTCTCGGGGTTGAACTCCGTTTGTCAACTGCCTATCATCCACAGACGGATGGAACGACCGAGCGCGCAAACCGAACCATGACACAGATGCTTCGGCAGTGTGTGCAACCAGACCAGAAAGACTGGGCAGAGAAATTACCAGCCATTGAATTTGCAATGAATTTGGCAAGGTCCGAGACCACGGGATTCTCACCTTTCTTTCTGAATTATGCTCGGACTCCCAGGCCAATGATCTGGGATAATGAATCGGAATATCCAGGGGTCAGGAAATTTGCATTGCGGATGAAAGAGGCAATAATGAAAGCTCACGATGCAATTATCGGCGCCCGAGTGCATCAAACTGATCAGGCAAATAAACACCGCCGAAAAGCAGGGTTCGCGGTCGGTAAACTGGTTTATCTGTCAACGAAGAATTTGAAATTGCCCAAGAAGCGTGCCAGAAAATTGGTACCGAAGTACCTTGGACCATTTCGGATAATTCAGGTTGTATCACCCGCAGCTTCTTACAAATTGGAGTTATCGCAGGAGCTGAAGGTCCGAGGGATACACGACGTGTTCCATGCGTCACTGCTGCGGCCACATATTCCAAACGATGACAGAAGATTTCCAGGGCGGCAGATGCATCAATTACCTGGATTTGGTCAGACACCTAAAGAATGGGCAGTAGACCGAATTTTATCGCACATAGGCAAAGGAATTGAGGCTTCATTCGAAATACAATGGGCCACAGGAGATGTGACCTGGTCCCCATATGCAGAAGTTAAACACTTGGCTGCAATGGACGGGTATTGCGAAGCTATGGGAATAAAGCACCCAAAGAACTTGCCGAAAGGAGTCAACCGTAAAGATCCCGACGGGACCGAAATCACTGCGGGATGTTGCACGGTTAAAGCGCACACGAGGCAGGAGTGTTGGAATATAAAAGGGCAGAGAGATGAGAAGAGAGGCATCACACAAGCGAAGAACACTCCCCTCATGTCGAGCAACCCTGTCCAATACACTCCCGCCCAGGCCCTTGACTGGGAATATTATGCCGGTGCCTTCACCGGATTTCTCGCTGGTGGCTCCTACCCTGGCCAGCCCCCTGTGGGATATCGTGAGTGCTTTAAACGCACCCAGCGCTATGCCCCCTTGCCCGAAGAGTATCCCGAGCAAGTGGCGAAGGCATTGCAGAGGAAGGGTAAGCATCGTTCTAATCATGATGGCCGGGGAAATGAAAAAACTTTTCCAGAAGCCAGCAAGCGCACAGGCTCGAGCTCGGGCCCGGACGTGGCGATGTCGGCCGTAGCTTTTGCTGCGATGCTCCAAGGAACCAAGGACCTCGCTTCCGGGATAATGAGCCAAGCGATGGATCAAGTCCGTGTCGATGCGGCTCCAAACGGCAATCGCTTCGGATATCGTGTTCATGGTCGATCCATTGGTCGTGGACGCCACGTAGATCGTGCTGGTAACAATCATGGCAATTACAAGAGTATGACCATTAATATTGCATCGATGGACCATGGAGCGGCACTTACTATTTGTACAGAGCATGCCGTGGACAAGCCGTACGCCACGAAGTACCGAGGCCGTCATCGGCGCCGTAGACAGCACCGTCGTCCGGGCCCTGAGGACAAGCCTCAAGGTCAGCTACAGGCCACTGACGAAATCCAGGGCGATGCGATAGCTGTTGACGAGCCGGAGGGACTTCAGATGGTGATCGAGGCTGCGGTTGAGGATTTGGCCAACATGAACTTACGTACCGGCACCACGGAGGCCGAGGATGGAGAAGTTCTTCCTCCGTACCAGGCTGAAGAAGAGGGTCCTATTGAGATTCGCTGAATATTGCGCGAGGAGAAGGCTTACTACGTAAGCCTGGAGGGCGAATGTAACGGATGTAATTCTCGCGGATTCAATATTCATTCTCGGCACGCCTTCGGCGCGCCTGTTTCCTTTTTTGTAATCCTCAGTTCAAATTCGCAGTTTGTCGCAGCCATTCTGGCTGCGAGCACAGTTCACATATCACAGCGCTGCAGGAAGCACAGTACTACGCCGCAGGGCGCACAGTTCCCGCAGCGCACTTCAGAAGTATATAAGTAATTAGCTCGTACCTACTTAGTTTAGTTTTCTGGAATTCGAGAACCTTACTACGCATTCTCGCTTCTAAGCTTCTCTCTAGAATCTCTCGTGTGTCACCTAGTCCTTACGCTTACCAACAAGCTTCAAGAACTTCGGCGACCTCACAGAAGCCTTCAATTTCAGGGAAATTTTACGGTCTTCGGAGTGGTTTTCAATGGCCACCACACTCCACAAAGATGACTTGTCAGTCCCAGTTACAAGATATAGGTCCCCGCTTTCCACAATGTGTTCCAAATCTCTGTTGACGAATTCATACCAACGTTGTGCGTGTTTTAAAGCGTAATCCCGGAATTTCTTCAGACGCTGAAGATTAGCCCGTGAAGCACCATTGGGAAGGAGGATCAATGCCGCCTCCTTCGAAGAGGTGGAGATTTCAATGACTGCTCCCGCCCTGAGTCGAAGAAATCTAAAACAGATCAGGTTGTTAGCATCATGAATCCTGTCAGAGGCAAACTCGTACTTGCACGTTGCTGTCTACACCGGCGTCATCAGGAAAAATTCCACTGCATACATAGTACAACATAGCTCTGGTGGTCCGTGTAGCTCTGTCATTTACCCCCTATTATATAGTAGGCATAGCAGCACGCAACAACTCTGTAGCTCAATAGAGCTCCATATGTAGCAGCGTAGTCTATGTAGAGATATGTAGGGTACGTTGCTCTGAGAGTAGGTGCCTTACCTGAGAGCAACAGCGAATTTGACACTCACAAATCACAAAATACTGGCAAAATCAAATAGATTGACGTGAGTATGTAACATACAAAAGCTCAGAAAGACCACAGCCAAGAGTGCGGCCTGTGCATTCTCCACAGCCCAGTGAAGAGACTCCCAGGGTCCCCCAAGAGTTCTGTGGGTCATAGAAAGTGGCCATCGGGACGTCCAGAGCCGATCTCTGCATGGGACATCCATCAATGTGGTGCTGACAATGATGCATGACAGGAACGAGCACACTCTGCGTGATTATCAACGAAAAGATGATGTGCCGAAGAATGTTTACACATACCTCGACCTCCTCCCATTCTCAGATATCCTCCTATGTGATACCAAGCCCCGCCAAAAACAAGGCTCCTATGCCGTTTCGCAAATGGAGCCTGGCATAAATGGGGAAGGCAGGATGCAGTGTGCACTGATAAACACAGGGAACAGCTTGCGATAACATGGGGGATTACAAACATGTCAGAGTGAGGCTAGCAGAGTCATTGTTGGTTGTTGAAGGCTCGGGTTGTAAGCCTTGATGATCAGGAAGACATATCTTGAGGGAGCTTGGAGAAAAGACATATGCTCTTGACCATGATATCTTGAGGACTTGACGCCAGAATGATGCACTTGAGGATAGCGAGGTGATTATGATACAAGGGAGGGGGGAATGGGTCATGATATCAAAAGAGGCCTGAGAGCTGCACTGCTGAGATTTCTTACCACCGTCGATGGCACTCCAATTTGCAAAGCTTCGTCAATGGGGTGATGAAATGTGTTGGTGTGTACGAGGGCCAAAGAAGTCGTTGCACGTTGATGCTTTCCGTGAGTTCTGCGGGTGCAGGGGGAGGGTACGGATGGTGGGGGAAAGGAAGAAAGAGCAAGACAATGTTTGTCGATGTTGTGCTCCAATCAAAATGAACCAGATCTTCATCACATGTGCCAACATCAACTGGTGATCAACCGGTGACCTTGAGACTTGTGATTTTACAAAAACTTCCATCCACCTTGACGCTTGAAGTACTCAGTTCACGGAAACTGGTATGTAAGAGAAATGCCGGTCCTTCTTCTTTTCACTCCTGTGAACTGTTTTGAATTTCATTCTCAGCAAGTGCATCTATCCGACCAATATCCGACCGCTGTGCACATTTTGTGCACACCCTCCTTTCAGCGCGTAGCTGCAGCCAACAGACTTGTGGCCATATAGATGCCATAGAAATGGCCCAGGAGAACATAGTGCTATGTAGCAATGGTGCTGAAATGCTAACTCTCAGGTATGTGTGAATGCGAAATGTGAAATGCTAATGCAGCAGAGCTATGAGCTCTAAACCACACACAACACACAATACTATCAACAACTAACCCCTCAATAGAGAGAGTCAGAGTGCAAGTTCGGGGGTGTAAGTCAAGTATTAGACTTGATAGCAGCTGGTTTCTTGGTTGTAACCCTAACCCTAACCACAAAACTGAATGTACCTGTGGCCTAACCTCTTACCAACCCTAACCTCTAACCTCTAACCTCTAACACTAACCTGCCAACCCTAACCAGGCCCTTAAGGCAGGGCCAGAGAGGGGGAACATGCTTATTCTGTTTGGAGCCCACATGATATGTCCCCATCATTTTGCTTATTGTTATCTCCCTTATAACTTAGGTGGTTAAGGTGCTTCCTTTGTTTGGTTTGCTTATGTAATCTGTTATTTTGGTTCAAACCCCGATGCTGCCATTTTCTTGCCTTGAAGTCAGAAAATGAGTTTCGCCAGGGTATTGCATTACACGGTTATATTACTGTGAGTAAAAAGTTGGAGTTATTGCAATGGCTTTTTCAGTAGTTGGTGGGCTAATGCATTATCGACACATCCATTGGTGGGCTTGCACGGTCTACTTTTGGCTGGGGGCACTTCGAGGGACACTATACGAGCATTTTTAGTCTTTTGACCTAAGGGCCTGATCGTGCACTGCACTTCACATGAGCGTCCCTGCCAAAATTGAAGTGTCCGCTCTGATGGGGCTGTGTTCCGCTCGAGCGTGATTGGGCCCTCAGTCACCAAGGTCTAGATTTGATATGTACCAGGCTTTGATGACTTCACAGATGGAAGGATCCTTGTGAATATGTGCGTTGTCCATCACAATGACAGATCCTTGTGGCATGAATCTGTCCATGCAGTCCAGAAGGTTAAAAATGAACTCTAGAAAAAGTTCTGCAGTGAATGGGCCTTTCGGATCACAAAACAGAGACCGAGGGCATCTAGCCCTTGAAAATCCGATTCAATTTCACTATATATGTACAGGGTGTCATTGAGGTACTGAAGAGATAGAGCTCACACAAGATCTGCTTGGAAACACTCAATTTGTTTGTATTTATGGCCCAGACTAACTTTGTTGCAAAGGGAAATAACATTGTAGGTAGTAGCTTCTTATACAATGCTTCTATCTTGTTGCTTGCAGAAGAATCACATTCAAAAATGTTCTCAGATGACAATTTTTTTTGATTGTAGTCTGGAGAATGCGGGAAGGAGTTAGAGGCAGTAGCCACTACAGATAAGTAGTGTGAGTGTGTTAGACAGATTTGATACATACCAGGCTTTGATGACTTCACGGATAGAAGGATCCTTGTGAATATGTGTGTTGTCCATCACAATGACAGATTCTTGTGGCATCAATCTGCCCATGCATTCCAGGAGGCCCAAAATGAACTCTAGAAAAAGTTCCGCAGTGAATGAGCCTTTGACAACCTTTGCATAGATCATCCCATCAATGGTTAGAGCCGGCAGCAGAGAATATCTGCATGAATACTGAGGTCTATTGAACAGAGGATTGGGGTGCATGACTTGCCTTCTACCATGCATTTCTTCTCCTATTTTCCATCTATGAGAGGATATTTGATCATTAATTTGCATCACATCAACAAGATCTGTAGTTTTGATTTATGGAACAAATCATGTACAAATCATCCCCAACTCATGTGCATCTGTTATAACAACAATACTCCTTGTCTCTTACCGTCATGTCATGTTTATTTCTTCAACCACCTGCTTTGGCAGCAGGCTATGCTTGGATTCATGTTCTCTATCTACCCGTTTTGGCAGCAGGTGGTTGGAGGCAGCCTGCTTTAGCAGCGGGCTGTGCTTTCATTTCTATTCTCTATTCACCTGCTTTGGCAGCAAGTCGTTGGAGGCAGCCTGCTTTAGCAGCAGACTGTGTTTTCATTTCTGTCCTCTATTCACCTGTTTTGGCAGCAAGTGGTTGGAGGCAGCCTGCTTTAGCAGCAGACTGTGCTTTCATTTCTGTCCTCTATTCACCTGCTTTGGCAGCAAGTGGTTGGAGGCAGCCTGCTTTAGCAGTGGGCTGTGCTTTCATTTCTGTCCTCTATTCACCTGCTTTGGCAGCAAATGGTTGGAGGCAGCCTGCTTTAGCAGCGAGCTGTGCTTTCATTTCTGTTCTCTATCTACCCACTTTGGCAGCAGGTGGTTGGAGGCAGCCTGCTTTAGCAGCAGGTGGTTGGAGGCAGCCTGCTTTAGCAGCAGGCTGTCTTTCGTTTCTATTCTCTATTCACCTGGAAGTGTCTAGAGGCAGCTAGCTGTAACAACACCTATGTTGTTGTATCTGGAAAGGAGGAGAAGTCAAATTTTCCTACACTGGATAGTGTGAAGGTGAGCTCACCAGTTGCTTAGCACCTCATATCTGTAGGTTGGGCAGGTTCAGGTGCCGATTGTGAGCCTTGCATTTACCAAAAAGTTATGTTCTTGTTCTGGTTGCAAGGTGAGGATGAGAGAAGGAAAGGGATGATGTGTGGCTATCCTACAGATGCGGACAGCCACAACAAGAACATACGTAAATCACGTGACCGTAAACCCGGTTTTATGATCATGTGATCCTTAGTAGAATCCAATTCATTAACTTGAATATTTGCCCAGCAAGGATAAGATCAGCTTGGTGCCTTACTGGTTCAGCAGGAGTTGGAACCAGAGAGAATCAGTGTAAACACCAGTTGATTCTCTGAAGAAAGGATTCATAAGAAGAGACAAAGTTGTTGAAAGTGTTGCAGCTTTGTTTCCATCTTGGTTTGGTATGCATTTTGTTATCATATTGGATAAAAACTTCCCACCTTGCAAGCAATTTTAATTTTAGGTTACATGGTTTCTATTGATAACCCTGTATCTAGGGTCATTACTCTCTAATCATGAGATGATTATTACTATATGAAGAAGGCTATTTATGGGCTGTTTGGCTGCAATATAATCACAATATACAGAGGTCTGATTGCTACCATATTGGGACTCAGGATATTGAAAGTATATTGTCACAATATCCTGAGCATATCCGGGCCCCGGATATTTTGAGCATTTAGTAAGCATATATCAAATATCCTGAACATATCTGGCCCCTGGATATTCTCAGTATATACTGAGGATATTTGAAATATACTACCTATATACTGGCAATATCCAGCCCCCGTATATTGATGCTTGTCCCCAGTGTAAGCAACATGGGTGGCCCGTCTAATTTTGGATGGCCATTGTTCGTGGACAGTATATACCCCTTGAAAATATATTTACCCTGCCTCTTGCCACTCTTGAACCATATCCGAAGCCAAAAACAAAGCCTGCAAGTCCGAGTGCCCCAGTTGAGGTCCCTTGGGAACTTAATTCTTGTATTAATCATTTGGCATACCTTTTGAAGATCTTGCCCGATTCACTTCTATTGGATCCCACCGAGTCAACCTACCACTTACACTTTGATGTGGAGTACCTAGAGGAGGACGGAATGATGTTTGCATTTAACTGCCGCCTCAAAGTATGTTTTCAAACCTACAAGCAGATGTTACAGGCCAGCGGAGATGCCAAGAATATCCAGGCATCCTCAACGGTTTTGACCGTTGTAATGGAACTCTGTGGAGTGCAAGGCCCTTGAGTGGAGAGCTTGTTGTAGACTCTTAGGCAGGAATCAACGATTTTTTTTTTGGATTTTTTGGCTCCGGAAAACTGGCCGTAAAATATATATTTTTTAATCTTATTTATTTTAGCAACGGACCTACTGTTATGCGTTACTCTGAGGGATTTAGGCAACATTTTGAGGTTGTGTTACGTGTTACGGTTGCTACCTTACACGGGGGTACAGTATGTGCACATCCACTCGTGGGACTCACACCTTTGAATTTGTCGAGGAGATCATGGACGGCCTTCACAATCTCACGGTCGTAGGAATGGTTCTTTCACCGCTCAACCGAAGGTGAACCGTAGGCAAAGATTTTTATCTAATCTTATCGCAATGACGGCATTTGCCACGCGATCATGATCTGAAACACGTATAACAACCGGGGCCAGAAAGCTAGCTCCTGCCAGCCCACAGATAAATTCAGAATGCCAGTGAGGCATGAAGTGGGTCTACCAATCCTATGCCTCTGGAAAACTAGCCGTGGTCGCCATCGCCAGGCTTCTCCACCAAGTTTCGGATGACATGTTACTCCGACAGAGGGAAATGCGCCATGGGCTGGATTGGCAGAAATCCCTCTCAACCTACTGATAGAGATCCTCCAAAATGGTTTTTAAGCCCAATTATTCAAGGTAGCAGACCAGAATTTGTCTCTCTCTCTCCCCGGACACCGACGATGGATCAGAAAGACTTCGAGGCGTCCTCGTTCGACCCCTCTTCCGCCCATGACACACTACACAGCCCATCACTCCCGCCATCGGCGCGCCAATTCAGTCGTATCCTCTCGGTCGGCCCCACCAGGATTGCTCCTCGCTCTAAAATACCGGGTGACTTCAGAACCCTGAGGTCTGTTGGCGGGGCGTCGTCGATCAAAGGCACATCACCAATTCAACTCCCGCAGCGTTCATGTTACCGAAACCCAGGAGCTGGAGCTGTCGAAGACCAAAGGAAACGTGAAAGGTCGGTTTTTTTTTTCCATCTTCATGCCTCCGACTCACTCGCATAGATCTGTCCGACGTGACCTGGCACACTCTCTCGACAGCGGAAGTCTGCACCCGCTTCGGCGTGTCAGAGACCCGAGGGCTCGACGCGTCCATCGCGGCGCGGCGCCTCGCGAAGAACGGAAAAAATGATATCAGTCGCCCGCCCAAGAACCTCGCGCGCAATATGTTTTTCTACATCTTCGGTGGTATGTTCTGAGCATTATTTTCTTGCGTTCCCGCCTGAGACGCTCGGCGATAGGTTTCGGAAGTCTCCTCTTTGTCGCGTCAATGATTTGTTTCATTGCCTGGTGCCCCTTGCATTTTATTCTTTTTCTATCTCCGTGGTCTGAATTCGCTGAAGGCGGCCGCTGGGCGACCCGGGCCTCCAAGTAGCGAATCTCGCACTCGCAGTCGTTCTCCTCATCGTCATTGCGATCCAAGCGACATTTAATGCATGGCAAGGTGAATATCTACTCAGTGTTGTGTCGCCTCAGGCTCATATATTTTCAAACAGATTACTCGACCGGCAACGTCATGGCCTCCATCGCGGGTCTCCTCCCAACAGATATCCTCGTCACCCGAGACGGTGAGAAATTCAGGTGCGTAACCTTGCATCCTTTTCCGCATGGCTTAGGACTAAAAATTCATTCTGAGACTCCCCGCAGCGGACCTTGTCTCGGGCGACATCGTGACGATCACCCTCGGCTCCAAGGTGCCCGCCGACCTGCGCCTCCTCGCCGTGTCCTCCGACCTCCGCTTCGACCGCTCCATCCTGACTGGCGAAAGCAACGACTTCTCCGGTACCGTCGACTGCACGGACAAGAACTGTACGCTTCCTATCTCTTTCATAAGCAGATTCTTGCTGATTTGGTTTCGAATATGGAAGTCATGGAGTCGCGCAACATCGCGCTGCAGGGCACGCTCTGCACGAGCGGGAGCGGCGTGGGCATTGCGGTGGGGCTCGGCGATGGGACGGTCTTCGGGCGGATCGCGAAGCAGGCGGGGAGTGAGCGCCCCGTGCGCACGACGCTCGAGGTGGAGATCCTCCGCTTTGTGCTGATCATCGGCGGGCTGGCACTCGCGGTGGCGGTCTTGATCGTCAGTGAGTGTTCTATGTTCTGTTATGAGGCGCCGGCTCATTTGCTTTCGCTGCAGTTTTGTGGGTAGGGTGGCTCCGGCGGGATTACACCGGCTTCATCACGGTGTCGGGCCTGTTGGTGGACTGTGTTTCTGTTGCGGTGGCGTTTATACCTGGTGTGTCATTGATAGATCATGAATTTCCACCCAATCTCATTGGTTCACTGTGTCTACTTGTTTCTAGAGGGGCTCCCCGTCTGTGTCACACTATCCCTCACAGTCATGTACGTCTCTCAACACATCTGCCTCGAAGATAATTTATCTCACCCCAGCCTCCCGACAGCGCGCCCGCCATGCGCTCCAACAACATCCTCTGCAAGTCCCTCGCGACCTTGGAGAGCCTGGGCGCGGTCAACTTCATCGCCTCGGAGAAGACTGGCACGCTCACGCAGAACAAGATGACGGTTGCGAACGTCGTGGTGGGCCTCGCGCGCTACAGCGCCCCGGATGCCCGTGTCCTCGCGGCGGAGCCCACGCCCTCGGGCGGCACCGTGCGCGAGCTGGCCGCGCTCGCGGGCCTGTGCAACGACGCGGCGTTCGAACCGTCGAAGATCGAGGAGGCGGAGCATCGCAAGGTCAACGGCGACGCAACCGGTTTGTTTTCTTTACATAGCCCCTGCCCATTGCGGGATTGATATGTTTTTCGCGGGTCAGATATCGGACTGCTGCGCTTTGCGGAAAGCGTGATGCGGACGGATGATTTGCACGCGGGGTGGGTTGAGGCGGGCAAGATATCGTTCAACTCAAGTGAGTATGAAGCCGGCATCATATTCTGTGGTGCTGATGAGGCGGCCGCAGAGAACAAGTTTGCGTTGAAATTGCTTACAAGGGCGGCCCATCGTGTATCCAATCCCGACGCACCCTTTTCCACAGCGCAGAAGGGGGAGTATTTACTCGCGGTGAAAGGGGTGCGTCTAAATTCTGTTGGTCTATTTTATATTTCACCTCATTCCGAAGGCCCCGGACGTCTTGATTCGTCGCTGTTCGCGTTTCGTGGACCCCGAGGGGAACGAGTGGCCGCTCGGCGCGACCGTCCGCGACGGGATATCGGCCATCCAGGAGGACTGCGCTGGCCGTGGTCAACGTGTGCTGCTTGTTGCAAAGAAGGTCCTCACGTACGCGCCGTCAGAGGCCAACGCCAGCTCGCTCGAGGACTACCTCCTTGGCGTCAACATCGACTTGACTTTTGTGGGCCTCATCGCGCTGGTTGACCCGCCGCGCCCCGAGACGGAGGAAACAGTGCGCATCTGCAGAAGAGCTGGTATTCGTTTCGCCATGGTCACGGGTATTTATTCCGTCCGCCCCGGTTCCTTTCGTCGATGTTGAAAACGTAAACAGGCGATTTCGCGCTGACGGCGGCTGCAATCGCGCGTCAAGTCGGGATAATCACTACCCCGGAAAAGGCGATCAAGCATCTCGCGGATCTGCCTCTAGATACTCCACTCTCCGAGATCCCCGACTTCGACGATGACAAGGCGCCCGATGCCACCCTAACAAGTCTGGTCGTCAGCGGCAGCGAGATGATGATCATGACGGAGTCGCAGTGGAAACAGGTTTTAACTGTACGTGACTGGCCTGCGCTGAATTAAGTTAAACGCCCTTATCATTGTGTCTTCAGTTCGACGAAATTGTGTTTGCGCGTACGAGCCCGCAGCAGAAGCTGCAGATTGTACGAGCACTCCAGGGCGGGGGGTGCACGGTCGCCGTCACAGGCGATGGAGGTGCGTTCGAACAGCCCCCCTCCTGGGCTATTCTGACGTTCTCTGTTCAGTCAACGATGCGCCTGCGCTGAAGCAGGCCGACGTCGGCGTCGCAATGGCCGGGGGCTCTGAAGTCGCCATGGTGCGCGCTCCACGGCTTGAAACTTAGACCATATATCTAACCCTGCTACAGGAAGCAGCAGACCTAGTCCTGCTCTCCGATAACTTTTCCACTATGATCACTGGAATCAAGTACGGCCGTCTTTGCTTCGAGAATCTCCGCAAGTCCATTTTGTACCTTCTCCCGGCTGGCGAGTGCTCCCTGGCATTCCCTGAACACGGTCATTTATGTCTTGTCATACAGGAAGTTTTTCAGAGCTCATTCCCGTCCTCCTCAACGTCCTCGCCGGTGTCCCGCAAGCACTGAGCAGCATCCAGATGATCATCGTATGCCATGCCGTTCTCATTAAAGTAATTTCGATTCTGAAAGCGTGGCAAAGATCTGTGTAGTCACGGACGTCCTGCCCGCCCTTTCGCTGGTGTACGAGCAGCCCGAGGCCAACCTTCTCCTCCGGAAACCGCGCAATCGCAAGACGGACCGCCTTGCCGACGTCAAGCTCCTCGGGCACGCATACCTCTTTCTCGGGATTCTGGAAACCCTTACCTCGATGACGGCGTAATATGCAATTCCAATCCAGATTGGCAGACACTCACTATATTCAATTATTATTAGTGCCTTTTACTTCGGCTTCCAGCGCAACGGTGTCCCGTTCTCTGCATTGTGGCGCAAGTACGGGACGGCTGACGTCGACCCTGTCCTCCTCGCCGAGCTCACGCCCCGGGCGCAGTCCCTGTGTACGCAACACCTCCAATCCTTTTTCCATCACGCCCCGCTGAACTCGCGCCTTGCCTAGATTTCTTCAACCTCGTGATAATGCAATGGTTCAACCTGCTGTCGACGCGCACGCGCCGCCTCTCCCTGTTCCAGCAGAACCCGGTTGGATCGTCGTTGACGCGCAACGCGTACATCTTCCCCACGATGCTCGTGGCGCTCGTGCTCGCATGGTACGCACTTCTCTTCTTCACCGACCGACAATTCCCCATTTTATTTTATTTTATTGTCCCAGCTTCTTCTCGTACATACCCTGGTTCCAGTCGATATTCCTCACCCGCGGGATCTCGGCCGAGTTCTTCTTCCTGCCCATGGCGTGAGTCCGCTCGCTGTACACGCACCATTTGACTCATGTTCGAGCAGGTACGGGACGGTCCTCCTGTTCCTGGACGAGGCGCGCAAGTGGTGGAATCGGGGGCATCCCGACTCCTGGCTTGCCAGGATAGCTTGGTGATCCTGACTTAATCAATTCTTCATTGCTAAGCGTATGCATATTTCTGTACCATTGTCATCGGAGTAGAGGGATCTCAAAGAGCGGGTATGATTTTTTTGTCGCGCATACCCGGTCCCCCACATTCATAAACCGAACTTGAACCGTGGGTGACGGAGAGCTCCGAGATATTATACTTCTTTCAAACTCCGCCGGGACATGATCCGGTCACTGGATTTCCTAGCTCCCTCAGTTCTTGATGTAGTCTCAGCTGGAAAAGACTTACTCTCCATAAGTTTGACTTCTGAACAAAACTGCTTTCCCATTTATTGTGTAAGATTCCGGCTAATGTCAAATGGGAAGGATTTGATATCCGGATGTCGGCACTTTGGCGTCTGCTGACAAATAAGCGCGTCCTTGCTCTCGACCTCCTCGACGCTCGTTGCTGGGACACGTTCACTCCTTCTATGCCAATTCAAACGGTTAAAATGGTTCGTAATTTTCTTTCCCGCGACCTTTTCAACATCTCAAAGTCATTAATACCACCACCTTTAAATCTGTCCATGACTCCGGCTATCGCTCGCTCTCTTCACGCACTTCCAACTATTATCTCCCTCTATCTTTCCATCTGGAACCACGGTCCCCCCTCCTCCCGCGCCCGCGTTTCCCCAGAGCGCATCAGATATATATCTTGTGCAATATCAGATGGGGAGTCTTAAAAATTGAGCGTCAAGGATCAGGCAAATCACTTTTCAAATCTAGTTCCTCCACCTGTTGTTTCTCCAATGGTGGTCGTCCAGACCTGTCCCGGGACCTCCTTGGACTGACCTGTAAATGTCGGCTCGTTCATGGAGACCTTTCCCTTCCATCGTATTGGTGTCCACCCTGTATCACTTTCCCTCAACGTCGAGAGACGCAACGACTGTTGTCCAATTGTGCTAAAATCCCCTCGGAAGTTCAGAGGTTGGTTGATTTGGCTGTTCAGGCAGACTCACGAACCAGTAACTGAGATGTACACTTTAGGGCCTCAATCTGGCCCGCAACCTTGAAGAAAATTGCGGATTATGAACGTTTCATAGATGCCGTTGCGGATATGAACATATCGTAACTCCAACAACTTGTCAGCGTCGGTCTCCGTCGCGGCGCAAGTTTCAGCATGGGCCAACATTCTTATATAATCTTATTGCGCGGAATTTGCCGTGCGATCATGATCTGAGACAGGGTCTTCTTCTTTTCCTTCACAGTGCCCTATGAAACCAGAACAACTGGGGCCAGAAACTTACATCCCCAAGACCTCATCCGACGTCACACTCGAGTTCGTGTGGAAAGCCGTGCGCGTCAACGTCCTCAACGTCGGTCCCGACTTCCCTTTCCACCTGGAACTGGTCGAGGACCGATACCGCGTCCGCTTCCTCGAATTCCGCTCGTCATCCGATCCCCCAGCCGATATTGGAAACCCTGGGGACATCTGGCTGAACGTCTCCCCGGCCTCCTACGTGCTTTTCGCATTGAACGCGAACAAAGAGTGGGTCCGATGGTGCCCGACTCTCGACACGGCGGGCATGATCGTGCACCCGTTCCTCCCCCTCTATGCGCTGTGGTGCACGATCAAGCAGGCGAGCTGGTACCATCGCGACAAGATCGGTGGGGATTGGGCCGGCCGCAGGTTGACTGCGCGGCAGGACCTGGGCGGATACGCGTGTGCGGCGGACATGCTGGATCCGTCGGTGGGCGTCCGTCTCATTCTCCTCCACGAAGAAATGCAGCGAAACAAGTCAAAGTCCTAATAACCCATACCTCGCCGTGGACCTCAAAAGGTATGGGTTATAAGGAGATATGGGTTAGGGAGAAGGTCATTTTCCCGGGCAAGTACGGGGTGTATAGTGATAGATATGCTACTTACACCTTTGTTGACGCTATCCTAGTGAAGTAATATCAGTCATTTGGGTTTCCTGCATTACCTTTGCTTCATCAAGACGTGTTCGATGCCCCAAACCGGCCAAAATGCCTTCGAGCTGGCGAGAGAAAGTATCGTGGCCTGAAATATACCCCCAAAGTGACGACGCTGCCTCCAACGTCTGTTTCCGCGGTTTGGGTGACTGGCTGGCAAAATCGTGATCATCTTTCGATTTCCAGCAATTGTTCTTCACTTGGTTTCTCCTTCGCTGCATCACGATCTCCTGATCTGTCGCGTTGTTAATTTTCGCCTTAGATGTCGAGCAGCTCTTCCAGAGCCAGGAAATTTTCTACACGACTCGGAAGTGGCGGCCTTGAACTGGCTCAGTGCCGCCTCGAGGTCCTGTTGCACTTGCTGAAGTTCATCATGTACCCGAGACCTGAATGGACGGAGTCCGGCAGTGTTCTTAGAGTTACTTCGGGAGTGGATGAAAGGGATGAATACTATATCCCCGAGGAATATGCCAGTATTTTTCCAACAGTTGAAAATTGTTTGCTAAGCCGCATAGCCTCGAGCTGGTTGATCTTGGTGCTTTCAGTGCTGCAAGGGCCTTGTTCAACGTGGAAAGGGTGTGATTAGCCATTGCAAGGTGGGAAATCTTGCCATACGGCGTCGAACAGCTTACATATTACGCCCGACTATGGGTTTTGAAACCTCGATCTGGGCATGGATTATGGGGTTTCGCGATGTTATGGGTTTTAATTGGGAACATGGTCGGTGGACCGTCCAAAACCATGGGTTACTAGGACTTATTAGGGGAAGTCAGAGTGGATGATTCTCGTTCGATTCTGGGTCGATTCGGACTTCGATTCTGGTCCGATTCTGAGTCGAGAATCGAATGAGAATTGCCTCTAACTGTGACCGCCCCGATTCTGCCTTTGATTCTGGTGCCGATTCCAGCGTCGATTCTGTCTTGGTAATTTGTTTCATCAGTATCAGTTGTGATGGTTGATCAAAGACGTCGATTCTTGAGTCGATTCTGAGTCGATTCTGTGGGAGTTCCTCCTCCAGAGGAGGAACAACGAGAATCATCGATTCTGTTTCGATTCTCGACAGCTCGATTCTTGACCGATTCTCGCCTGAGAATCAGATGAGAATCAAAGTCAGAATCGACCCAGAATCGACTGGGAATCGCTCACTCTGACTTCCCCTATTGCTGAACCTTCAGGTTTGGCTACCATGGGGAACTTGGCAATCCGCCAACTTTGCTACAAGGACAAACAAAACTTAGTCATATCAATTTGGTCATCGCACGGAGAAAATTGGACGTAAAAATGTGTTCAAAAAAGTATACACCTAGTTAAGGTGGTTCAACCTGCCAATCTTCCCAATTTTCTTCCTGGGTTTACAAGTTCAGCCCAGTCCTTAGCGTCCAAAATTCAGTTTCATTTGATGTGTCATTTTTATTTTGTGTTCGTCCGACAGTGTCGGCCTCGGAGTATTTCTGCCTCCGAGATCAACTGTCTCCGTCACTAATTGACACGTCGATGTCACAACGACACTTCTTCCTTTCGCCCACCATGTCCTCCCTTGCTACCTTTTGTATGGAAAGCCGGAGCACCACGCTTTTAAGTGACGTCCGGCAGTTCTGCCGAGTGATGACATATGATTTCCCAGGGACAAGACCCCCGGAACCGGCGTGTCGCTCATCTTGCCATCAATTTATTCTTGCTGCTCCGAAAGCTGCAGTAAGGAGATATTCACCCTGGTATTATAGGGTCTGCAAAAAATCATTATTGCCTCAAAGGGAACAATATGTGATAGAATTCCTGAGGCAAGGCTCTGCCCTACCGTGGTGCTTGGCGCTGGCAAGCAGAACATCATAGTACCGCAGATGGCTAGCATAAGCATAGATCATATTTTGACATAACATGAACGAGGACCCCCGAATTTCCCTTTAAAGGCTAGATCCCAACCAGGCCCGATGGGCCAATTTTTGTCCGAACCGATTTTTTCCGGATTAGCCGATTTTTGTCTGAACCGGTACTAGCCTCTAAAAATTTCTGTTTTCCTCTCTAACCACTATATATGGCTTCCGGGAGCGCCACGATCATCTAAAAACAGTTTTCGCACAAAAAAAAAGCCCTAAATCTGCCCCTACAAGTTACTCAGTGTCCTCATCTTCCTCCTCGCCTGGATCACTATCTACAGCTGCAGTCCTTTTCCCTCGCTTCCTGAATAATGTCATGGTGTTATTGAATTGAATCAGCCCTCGAGAAAGTGTCCTGAATTGATCAGAGTCTTCGGGGACGAGCTCGAGGCCGGTGGGTGATAATTTCGGAACAGCCGAAAGCAAGCATAAGAAGTTGATTGGAGGAATATGACCGAATTGTTTGGCTTGGAGAAGCGCTGTTGCCGATCTGAATTGAGCGCCATGGTCTACAGCTTGTTACTGTAAATAATCTGACTAAGTGAAGGTGCATCAGCGGAAGAAAAAATGGTGCTTCAGGGACTCGAACACACAAAGCTCGCAGATTGTATAAAGTATAAGAGACCTCAGTTTAATCACTCGGCCACCCTGCCAACAAGATGAACTTAAACCAGTCCGCCTCACCCAAGATTTTGTCCGAACCGAGGACCTACGTTGCTGGCATCGGACCCCTCGTTTTTGTCCGAACCGGGCCTAGGTTTACGGTCCAAAGTCCCAAAAATTTGTCTGAACCAGGATCTGGCCTCGAAGGCTATTATCAGGGGTCCTCATGAACGTGAACAAAGTTGGAAGAGCATAGAAGTACGTAATCAATGGTGTACCATTCAGTTTCAGGATCCCTTCATAGGGAAACTTGAACTATTTACACTACTTATTGCAGGTATGCTGTTTGGGGAAGAGAAGGAAGATCTTCCCGACATTTCCACCCCCAAATATGTCTGTGTCTCCAGACATTCCCTGGGTTCCCCGGTCAGAAAATCACACTGGAAATTAAGCCAAAAGAATCATAAGGAGAGGTCATGATTCGCGGGTCTGTAAACAAGGTTTGTGTCCCTTGGGAGAGGTAAATAATCCGTCATGATATTAAAGAATTCTGACACACCTTGCAGGTCTGACAGCAACATTGTGCCAAGTATCATGGTGGGTGAAACACAGAAACTGTTTTTCAATTTCATAGAGTGGGCCCGGACCCTCTAGCTCAAAAAGTGACATTAGATTGCCATTGTGGATGAATTTCACAAGATCCTCTGCTTCTTCTGTTTCAATTAGCTCCTCCACCAAATATGTTTGATGCAGTGAGGATACATTGTAATGGCAATATTGTTTCTCAAAACCCAGTCATACGAAACTGCAATTTGATATCCCCGTGACTTTGGTTGCTTCTCAATACTATGTGCACAGAGATATAGTTGAAGTTGGATGACTCCGGGCCCAGATTGAGTCTGGCAATGTTCTAATTTGTGCCTCCTGTCAGGATGCACACCCCATTGCCACATTTCTCAATGGTATTTGCTGAGGATATTTACGAGGCCCCTTGAATTTGTGTGCATGATTGTGGCAAAATGTATGATTTCATCCCGATTCCTGCAGGCCTGCAAAGACCAACCAAACAAATGTCTAGAACGTCGTGGCTCTGCTGGCCAGGCTTTGCAGAGCATATTTATGGACGTGTGGGGATACATAGAGATAGACGGGCAGACTAATTCAGGCCTGGTTCCGGGGTCTTACCACTGAAAATGGAATTCAAAGTCACATACCTACCATCACTCGGCATCACTGCCGGACGTCGCTTAACGTCGCTTAAAAGCGTGGTGCTCCGGCTTTCCATACTTTTGCGATGTTCCCGTCTCTGCCGTATTCAACGGCAATGCTGCAAGCTCTTCGCTTTCTCTAGAATGGGTAATGAACTCTGGGCTCCGTACTCGGAACTCGCGGGCTTCTGGTCTCCTGTCGCTTCCATGCAACACCGGTTTCATCTCTATGTGCCTGAACGACATTCCCGTGGCTGCTTCCTCGCCTTCTGATCTTGTTCTCGGCTTGGACTGGCTCCAGTTTGTCTTCAAGTCCACCTCTGAACTCGTTGTGTACCTGAGTTCTGGCCCACTCGAGCTTCGACACCAACCTCTTCCAACGGTTGGTGTAGAATCTGGTACCTCGTTATCCTCAGGTGCGTCATGACTTGCGTACTGCCATTGTCATGTGTTCATCTCTTTATACTCAGGATCGTCGTCTGTTACACCGGTGTTCCGAGGCGACATCGGTGTGGACCCATCGTCCTCCTCATCAGTGTCCCGGGGTCGACCTGATGTAGTATTGACCCCCTCGTGTACACCCGGTACGCGAGGTGTGGATGCAGACCCTGTCCTAAACTCGAACGATGTTATTATGAATGAATTGCCAATGAATAATCCGTTGCCAAATAAACCATTTTATGTGTCGTCACCTGACCGACTTCCTTTTGCCCGTCTTGATGCGCACGAAAAAATGACCGTTGTACGCTTCCTTGTTTTTAGTACACGTGTTAGTATTGTATTACTGAGAGAAATGACTGCCCGCCACCAGCATATGCGTGCAAGAGAATCAAGTGAAAAGTGGAAAAGTGCTGATGCTCTGCGCGCGGATTTTCTTGCCCATCAATGTACAGAATCGTGTCTTATACTCATGTCTGAAGCTACAGTGGCCGGGTTCAGTCCAATGTCTCTTTCACTTGCTGAAGTTCAAGAGTGTGCAATGATTCTTGATTCTCGGTACAAGTCCAAGAAAAGAAAGGCCCCCTTCCCACTTGACAATGCTGACAAGGTTCCGCGCGTCTCCTTCGAGACATCTGCAGCTGGTATTATTTTCCCTATCATGCTGTCTCAGAGCGAGAAAGATCAAATTGTTCGTGAATGGCGTGAATCGAGCAACAATGTTTCGTTGATGCGGTATGAATGCTCGTTCTGTGGTAAACTAGAGGCTGCAAATCAAGTTAAAATGAGATCTGTGGACTCCTTGGATATCTCCCTTCTTCAAAAAGCTGTACAAGTGCTGCGCGAGGTTTCCCGGCAGCCGAAAATCCAGTGTTTCAGACCAACATCCATTCATCATAATTCATATGTTCTTTGCCATTTGTGTCTTTTATCTGTAGTCAAGGATTCCTTTCGCTCAATTCCGGTTCGCAGTTATGCCAATGGACTTTGGATTGGTGATGCTCCAGAAGTACTTCGTTGTTTAACGTTCTTGGAAGAACAGTGCATTGCACGTGCCCGAGCAACAAAATGCATGTACAAACTGTCGATCGGCACTTCTGGCCAAATGGCTGCTCGCGGAAATGTTTGCATTTTACCTCAGGACTCCAGTTCATTTGTGTCTGCCATGCCCGCTCCATTGTTCACAATCAGAGATGAGATATGTGTTATTCTTGTCGGTTCTCCAGACACTGAAGTTACCCAGGATATGCTAAGGAAGTCCCCACTACTTGTTCGTCGTGAATGCATTCGGAGAGCTTTATTTTGGCTCATTGAGAATAATCCATTGTACTCTGACCTCGACAAGAACTCAGTGGTTCAGAATCTAGAGGAGTATCCGGAGCATGATTGCCCACTCGCAACAACTGATTTTCTTCGAACAAATTCAGGAAATAAACAAGGATCCTCCTATACGACTTATTCTGATCAAGCAAATTCTGAGTTATTCGAAGGTTCCAATACATTCGAACTTACTGCTACGACACTTGTGGATGTAGACAATCTACAGTCAACTTACAAGCAACGCAAACTGGAAGCACTGCGAAAGTTGAAAAATCAAGAATCGGGATTTGTCAAATTTCTGTCTGGAGGCACGCCTTTGTCAACTTCTAAAAATCCTCGAGTATTCGGCTGGTTGTTTCCAACTCTTTTCCCCTATGGGGTCGGAATGGTTGATAACAATAATGTTAGGATGAGCACAGACATTGGATTTCACGAGCTTGACACACGAACTCATGTTCAACACTTGCTGAGCATTGCAGATAATCGTTTCCAAGTCCATAAATCTTTCATGTTTGTTATGAGTAACATTATACAACGGCGCCAGTCTTCTTTCAGGTCCCGTCTTGCAGTCAACCGGTCTTGGTTTCCGAAGATACATGGGCTGATGCAGAAACTTGACCGAGAATCAATGGATTCCTACTATGCCAAGCTTGAGAAAAACTCATTTGCGAAACCAGAAACCGAAGGCGAAAGGGCCGCAGCAGATATGATGAAGTACCTCAACTATGTCTCTGATCATATTCCAGGCTCAGTTGGAGATGTCGCCAATATGAAACAAGAGTGTCATAGCAAAATTGTGTGCGATGGATTGCCCCATTTCTTTGCGACAGTCAATCCTGCAGATTCCCATAATCCCATTGCCCAAGTTATAGCCGGAAGGCAAATTGATCTGGACAAGATATTCCATTACTTGGATGATGTTGCAAAGGAATCAAGTACTCGGGCAAAAACTTTGGCCGAAAACCCTGTCGCTGGAGCTCAATTTTTCCACTTGATGGTTTCAAAATTCTTTGAGATAATCCTCGGCACAAAGAGAGCCTCGAAGATTGGGATCCTTGGTAAAGTTAAAGGATGGTATGCTGCAGTTGAAGCTCAAGTCAGAGGATCTCTACATCTACATCTTCTCGTCTGGATTGCGGGAGCACCTGCCTCACCCCTGGATATGAAAGAAAGAATGAACTCTGACCCCGAATTTAAGCAGAAATTGACTGCATGGTACGACGACATAATTTGTCAGAGCTTCCCCAAAGACACAGTTCCTTATGTTCCCATCGAAGGTACTCCCAAGCAACTACCAGTTTTGAGCCGCCCGTTGGATCCTGACTCTCCGGACTACGAAATCAAAAGGGCGCAGCAGCACCGGAATCTGTGTGAGACCACCGGCTTGGTCCATGAACACAATGCAACTTGCTTCAAACACATCCCTCGTCGAATTCACGCACTCTTGGACCCAGATGCTGATTGTCGTTTTCAACTTCCCAGGCCTCTCGTTCCTGAAACGCATTTCGATGAAGATGGTGATCTTATTCTTAGATGTGAGAATGGCCATTTGAACGGACACAATCCGACAGCTACCCTTTGCCTCGGATGCAATACTGACCTCAAACAAACTGCCTCCGGGCCCGTTGCAATGGCCATGGTCGAGTACATGGGAAATTACACTATAAAGTTGCAGCTTGATACTTCCGTAGTCTTCTCAGCTCTCTGCGCTTCAATCAAAGCCTTACAAGAAAACCCACCAATGGATATCGATGGAAATGTTGACAGTTCCGAAATGAGCCGTTTAATGATGGTGAAAGCGACAAATACGTTAGTTGGGAAACGCGAGCTTACCGGTCAACAAGTTGCAAGTCTTTTACTTGGTCGGAAGAATCATTATACATCAGATGATTACCAAGTTTACTGGTGGTCTTCTATGTTGAGAGACATTGCCCGCGAGGTTTTTTCATTTGAGCTGCAACGGGAAACTTCAACTGCGAATTTTGATGTGTCTAACGAAGATTGAGATACCACGGAGCCAGAGCTGCCCCAACAAATGATCATTCCCGAGGATGAAGATGATTCTTTGATTTTCCTCTCGGCTGACAATTTGGAGCGAGAGCCAGACTTCCGGGATGGGGACGAGCGAGAGAAAAAATACTCAAGGTTATTTGATGATATCTACTATCGTCCTTCGGAATTAGAGTCAACTTGCGCCTGGGATATGTTCAGAAGTTACGTCAAGGAGAGAAAGCCTAAATCAAAGACACAACGAAGGACCTATCTCAAATTCAAGCCCGGACATCCTCAGCACACTACACATTGCTTGAAGAAACTCGATGAACCCGTGATTCCGGTGTTAAAGGGATATCGTGTGCCTAGGAATGACTCCGAAAACGACAATTTGAAGTATGCCGTTGTCATTCTTACCTTGTTCAAACCGTGGTCAAACATGAAATCATCACCTCTCAAATCTCCCGATATGTCCTGGGAAGAAGCATTTCACAAGTTCAAAATGTTCATGTCTCCCGAACATGTTCGGATTACACTCAACATGCAACTTTTGTACCAAACACGGGATGCAAAATTTGACTTTGCTGCTAAACGCAAGAAGCGACTTGGCGAGCTCATGAGGAAGGCGCGAGACTCTGGAATGCGTTCAGACGACGAAGAGGGAGATGATGATTACGACCCTGTTTGGGAAAATGCAATGCAGGCTGCTGTGGATATTGATGAATACAATACTGCCAGAGACACAGGAGCCTCACGAGATGCGAAAACTATACTTTCAGAGGCAGAAAATGGAGGGTTTTACCTTGTCAACAATTCACCGAGCCAGGAGATACAAGCCCATTTTGGACAGAGAGTTCGAATTGGTGATGAGGACGATATGATCAATGCAAACATTGCAAGCAAGAATCTTCTGGAAGAGAAAAACTCGCTCATCAAGCGTCGTCTCCAGGCTGTAGAAGAAAAGCACAGGAATGCCCTGAATCTTCGTCGACCGTCTGAAAGAATTGCACATGCCATCTGTACAACGTTGGAAGAGGAGGCAAAAAGAGCTCAAGAATTATATGAACGGCTTTCCCTCAAGTCAAACACGAGCTCACCATGGTCATCTTTACGCCCCTATCAGCGATTATGTTTCTCCTTGATCAGTAAACACACCCTTAACGATGAGCAAACGCGGGCATTCCTCCTGTTAGCAGACAAGATTGGTGTTGAATTGGAAAAAGGGAGAAAAGATTCACCAATGACAGTCCTCTGCACCGGACCGGGTGGAACTGGGAAATCCGTTATTTTTCGAGCTTGGGAAGATTTCTATAAGGCAGTTGGACATCCAGAGCATTTACGGCTTACAGCTCCAACCGGTGTTGTTGCTAGTGATATTGGAGGTTGCACTATTCATGCGGAAGCAAGCCTACGAATTTTACCTGCCAAGATGAAATCCACTCCGAATCTCCGCACCAATCTTGAAGAACGGATCGCTCACCTCGAAACTCTCATTCTGGATGAAGTCTATTTTCTAAATGCGAATGACTTAGCCCGCCTCTCTGAATATCTGTGTATGGGAAAGGGATTGACCGATGAAATATGCGGTGGGTTAAATTGGGCAACATGCGGGGATCCCTGCCAACTTCCCCCGCCTAAAGGGAAGTCTCTGTTCTCCAAGGAACTCGTGCAATGCCATTTCAATGATGATTTGAATGACTTACATGAAAATATCCGCCAGGATGTGAAAGGAATTCAAGTCTGGCACCAAGTTAAGCATGTCGTTGTACTCGAGGAGATAATGCGGCAAAAAGACCCTGTATTAATTGGCATACTCAAACGATTGCGGAAGGGCCTGTGTACTGCTGAGGATAAAGCCAATCTGGACAAATATGTGTTATCGAACGAGGGATGTAGTGCAGAAACAAAAAGTCTCACTGATGTTCAAAGGTGGATCAACGAGCCGGAACGCGCGTGTCCACTCATCGTGTATACCAACGTCGCGCGGGACTATCATAATAATCGCACTGCTGAGGCTTTTGCAAGTGCAACAGGGCAAGAGTACCAGTTGTACCATGCCAAGGACACCAGGGGGCGAGGGAGGAATAAGCGGCAGCTTAGCGGCTTGGCCGCTGAAGTTGCTTGGTCAATACCTGTGAAAGAAGCCAATGATCTCGGCGGCAAGGTTCCTTTCGTGCCCGGCATGCCGGTCTTCTGCACGGAGAACATTGCAACCGAGCTGGGAATCTCCAATGGGAGCCTGGGAACACTCGTCTCTATCGTCTATGAAGACGTTGAAGGTCGCCGCTATGCAATCTCGGCGGAGGTCGACTTCAGGGCCTACAGAAACAGCAATCCGGACGCTCTACATCCGCATCGGGTTACTCTGAAAACATGGACCAGTCGAATTCACTTCCGCCTGGATGGATCTGAGAAGATTTACCACGCCACTCGTTCCCAACTCCCTCTGATTCCGGCCTTCGCTTTTACATCCCACAATGCACAAGGCCATTCCCTGCATGTCTGCTGCATAGACCTAGCGAGTTGCCCCAGTATTCAGAGTGCATATGTAATGCTCTCCCGGGTGCGCACTTTCGAAGGCCTCTGCATCCTCCGACCCTTCCGACTCGACCGTATTCAAAACCACATCTCACAAGAACTCCGAGAAGAGCTCAGACGCACAGAGCTCAAAGCCGCAGAAACAAAAGTTTATTCCCGTGAGCGGCTGTCGTGGTTCTATGATGTAGTCCCGGAAGGCGAGGTGAAACTTCTCACCACAAAAGATGGGTAAGTCATCCTATTGTTCTCAAGGACTCAAGCGTTCAATCTTGGAACGGACCCCAGGTGCACCGACAGAGGATCAGACGGACGAGTTGGCCCTGAATTATGAGTCCATTGGTTGGTTCATTAGGAGTACTCGATAACGAAATGCACATTTTTGAGGATTGTTCCGTATTCAATTCTGTCGCAGTAGAGCCGTTGCCTCCCTCTTGTACAGGTTCAGCACCTGCCTCGAAGAGGCCCAATCCCACGTCATGGGTTTATAGGACTATGGGTTTTTAGGACTTCGACTGTAATTAGTATTACTAATAGGTGCTATTTTGGCAGCACGTGCTTTACAATTGGCAAAATCAAATGATGGCAACAACTCCCACATGTGCAGAGTTCATGCACTGGAACTTGGTGCCCAAGCCGAGCGGGAAATCGGATCCAGCTCACACTAACGGCAACATGCGTCTTTTGGGTTTCCCCGTTGCACACATTCTCCGGTCGTGTAAAGTGCGGCCAAAGCCTTGGTTTAGTCCCCACTTTTACGCCACCATGGCGCGCGCACAATCAGCTGAAGCTGAATCTTTCCTCAAACGCGTTCTGGCCCTCCCCAAAGGCCCAGGTGTGCAACTTGACCCTGTTCTGAAACCTTCGCTTGAAGACGAGACGCAATTGCGCCGTCTTTTCGCGACAGACAAGAATAATGCCCGTCTCAGCAACCCCCATGTCGGCCTCGTCGACGTCTTTGACGCACCGGCGGAAATCCGTACCACTAGAGCTCGGGTTGTCAAGGATGAGGCGGACCTCAACGCACAGTATGTCATGCCGTTGTCGGAGACCAACCGACGCAAGGAAGGGAGCCCGAGCATGGTATCCGACATCGAAGAATTCCAAAAGAACTGGAACATCTTCAGCGAGGGATCGCTCTCGCAGCTCTTGGACTGGAACAACGTCGTAGCCGCTGGGGGTGCCGTTCTCGCGTGTCTCACCCCCCTTTCCGATGCGGCAAAAGTATCCAAGCGGTCGATCAGGAAATACTACCACTCGACAGTGTACCCCACCTCGGACGTCGACTTGTTCTTGTGGGGTTTGACACCTGAACAGGTAATGTTTGTTTTTGTAAAAAAAAATTGTGCACACCCGCTCACTCAATGCAGGCGGAGGTGAAAATCACCAAGATCTATGAGGCGGTGCGCGATTCTGTGCCGTGGGACGTCACTTGCGTGCGCACTAAGCACACCGTCTCCATCCACTGTGCGTTCGAATCTTTTAAGCTGTTCATTTCTTAACTCGATTTCAGCACAATATCCCTATCGCTCGGTACAGATCGTCCTCCGGCTCTATAGCATTCCTGCCGAAATCCTCGCCGGGTTCGACATCGACGCGCCCTGCTGTGCATATGACGGTGAGCGCTTTTTGTCCTGGTGTAATTGCTTCTGATGGTCGTTCGATAGGCAGCCGCGTCTATGCGAACCCGCGCGCCATCGTGGCCATGATGCGCCAGTGCAACACCGTCGACGTGACCCGGCGCTCGCCCTCGTACGAAGTCCGGCTCGCCAAGTACTCCGCACGCACCTTCGAGGTCCACGTCCCGACCCTTGCGCGCGCGGACATCGACCCTACTGTCAGCTCCATCCTAGCCCCCCGTCTCACCTCATATTGAACTTCGTTTTAGATCTACGAGCGCTCGATCGTGCGCATCACCGGCCTCGCGCGCCTGCTTGTGCTCGAGAAGCTCACCAACACCGAGGAGCGGTTCACGTTTCTCGAGACGCGCCGCGCGCTCCGTGGCCGGCCGAACCCGCTCAACCAGTACAACAGGCGCCAGAAACGCAAGTTCAAGGGCGACTTGAAGGCGCAAGGCATGGCTCCCGGCGTGTTTGAGATGAATGACTATGATGTCACGTCGCTGCACATCCCGTACGGCCCCGGGTGGGACGCGCGCAGGATTGACAAGCTTGTATATCAAACTGTGAGTGCTCCCTCCCTCATTTTGTTTTATTTTGGTTACTGAGGCCGCTAACAGGACCTCGGGATGAATTGTACGGTTTTCCCCGGTTTTCGGGCCCCTTGTTCAATTTTTCTTCTTTCCAACAGCTACATTCAATCCGAAGAACAAAGGACGTCGGCTGCATCGCCATCCCGCGTTCTTTGGGAGCATCAAAGAATGCATGGACGATTGCTGTGAGGTATTTTTTTTTCTTTGGCACTGTATTTCAAACTGAACATGTATAGCATTGTCCTGCTCCCATTGACGAAGACGAGCGCAAGCTCCAGGCAGAAGAAGACGAAAGCTATATTCGCGGCCGCATCTCGTTCGTTCTCTGCATTCTCAGGATGGCCACATGTTAAAACCCCGCATAGGTTCATTCAAGACGACCCCGGGCGCCAGACTCTCTCCGGAAGTTTCAACCCAATCGATGTCGGCGAGTGGAGCGAGCAGGTGTACATCGGACCCACCGAGCGCTTCTTCGCGGCCATCGCGGCACACGACCGCGCCGCTGTCGCGCGCATGCTTGCGCAGGGGCAGGACATCGACCGTCGTGACCACGTTGGGCGCACGCCGCTGCACGTCGCGATCCTGTGCCGCGCGGTGGACATTGCCTGTGACCTCGTTGACGCCGGTGCGCGCATGACCGCGCGGCTCGTTGACGGGCGCACGTCACTGCACCTCGCGGCGCAGCAGGACCTCCTCCCCGTCGTGCGCAAGCTCCTCGAGCGCAGTGCGATCAATGCCAAGCAGGTTCCGAAGGCGGTTGATGCAGAGGACGATGTCACCGCCGGTGTGATGGTCAAACCCGACCGTGCGTCCTCAGAGGACGACTGGACCTCGGAGGAGGCGGTTTCAGACGATGGCGATGGTGATTCTGAGGGCAGCGGCGATGCGAAGCCCGCCGGGGCCAACGCAGTGGACAAACAGTCCGACCCGCCAACCAACGTGGGTGACTTGCCTGAAGACGAGCCGGACGTGCCGGACGTGTTTGAGATCAACCTCCCTGATTGGGATTTTTCTTTCACTGCGCTAGCGCATGCAATCGTGTCGGGATCAGCTCCCGTTGTGGAGGCACTCCTGAACGCTGGTGCCGATGTCAAGCTGGCCTCCCAGTCGAAAGGCAGCCCCAATGCTATTCTTCCGCTAACCCTGACGATTCTCGGTGATGACGATGAGCGTATATGCAAAATCGCGGAGCGTCTCATTTTGGTGGGCGCCTCATCGTCTGCAGCCGACACGGCGATGCGCACCATCTTCCACCGGGCGGTGCTCGCCAACAAACCGAACCTCGTCACCACGTTCCTGCGCTGTGATCCCAATGCCAGAACCGCGCTCAACTATCCGTTCATAGAAAATACCGGCGGGATCACGCCCTTGGTGGCCGCCATCAACGCAGGAAACTACTCTGTAATTGCAGCACTGGTCGCTCATGGCGTCCAGTTGATTCCCTCCGAAGAAGTCCTCCAGCGTGCCTTCGCAGAAAGGTACACCACTTCTTCATTCCTTAATTTTTAGATTACTCACAATTTGTAGTTCACAATTCTCTTATGACAAACAATATGTCCTCCCTGTAGAGGCTGCCTTGTACCGCCACGACGACGTCGTGCGCCTGCTCGCGGACGTCGGCGCTGAGATCAATATCGGCGTCAGGCAGGCTTTGAGGACAGATAGCCATACCGGAGATCGCAGGACGTTGACCGAATGGGTGCAATATGCACTGACAGTGCTAACGACGCAAATCGCCGACATGGATAGGAAGTCAAACCCTCCAGAAATGTCGGCAGCCAACGCGCTCCCGGGATGGAAGGGGTACCTCGCCAACTGTACAACCAACTCGAAGATGAAGAGGGCCCTGGCCGCCAAGGAGACCACGGACTCACCACGGCGGGAAGCAACGCATCGGTCCAACCTCATCGATGTCAAGGAGTATTACACTGACATGGGGAAATTCCTCCTCGAGCGTGGAGCCAAACCATGGAGCGCCATCTACCCGGACAATGTTTCGACTGCATATCAACCGAATGTTGGTAACACCGTCGCCGGTGCTTTTTCGAACAGAAGCCGGGGAAACAGATCCGTCCTCCCCCAGCCAGTCAAATATTATCGCATGACCGGCAGCTTCCAACAAGAGCCGGTTATGAAATTCCTGGAGGCACAGTACGACACCCTTTTCGAGGCCTGCTTCACTGGGGCGAATGAGAAGATAGAGGAGCTTTGTCTGCCCGCTGGGAATGCCAGAAAGGACGAGACACCTCTCCAAATCAGCGTAGCAGTTGCAGACGGAAACCGCTATTTTTCAACAGGTATTTTTTATCGAGCTGTTATTCTGTTGGGCCGCTAATCAATGTTTCATTCTCAGGTGTGACACCATTATTCGCTGCGATTTCTGGGCGTCGCTGGGACACTGCGCGTTTGATTATCGCTATCGCCGCTGCACAGAATAAGCCTGCCGCACAGACGGCCAGATTCAACACCTCCAGCATCAATCTTGGTCGCTTCTATCCCTTGCCTCCAAGTCATAAGTTACTTATGATACTATTTAGAAGACGACTCGGATAACGAGTCGGACGACTCCGATTGCAGCATCGAACAAGATGGTATCAATTTCGTCGACATTGCTACTCGGCCATCCGCCGTCGAATGTGCCGTACACCCCAAAGATCTCTTCAAAGGAGGAAGCTTGGCCAGTGAACCACTCAGCAAGGCGATTGATGATAACGACTTTGAGGCTTTTATCAACATTTTCAACCTCTACAAGCATTCACCGAAGCACATCGACTTACCCAACTACTTGCTCACTTCCATCATCCGTCATGATCGGGTGAACATGTTGGACGAGTACATTCGACGCACCGGCCTGGGTCTCAAGATCTTGAATTCCACAGCCCACGGAGAGGAGGAGATACCGGTCGCCAACGATAAGAACAAAGTCTATCTCGGCCTATCCGTTCATCGGAAGAAACGCGCAGATCTCGCCAGACGCAATGATCCTAATGCTTCGCAGACGGAGGTCGAGACGAAAATACCTCTTGTTTGGCAGGCTGTGTCGCACAACGCTACTTCCGTTCTGGATTATCTGCTCGGCGACCGGCCACTCCCAGCATATCAATTTTATGCGTCCAGCCACAGCAGCGACAGTGCCAAACTGTTGAAATGCACACCCGACTTGGAGAAGGTGCTCCCCGAGTGGCTCGGATGGTCCGTCACTCCGTTGTGCGAGTCTCCCCTCACAGTGGCGATTGCGAGCAAGAATCTGGACACTGTGAGATACCTTTTCCAGAACGTGCCTCGTCTGATGGCGTCTTCCCTTCACGAACGGTAATGTCTGTTTCCCCTGCTGTGAACTTGTGTCTTATCTATATACAGGGTTAAATTCCTCGGCGTAAATTCGTTGATGCTCGCTGTTCAAGTTGGGTGCGACGCTCCCCTCATCGATTTCCTTCTTGCCAAGTCCGTATCCCCTGTTGAGAGAGATCAAATCAACGGGTATGCATCACGTATCTATCGCCAATGACTCACTTACACAACACAGATGGAATATTTTCCATCACATGTGCGCCAAAAATCATCATGAGTTGCTCAAACATCTCCTCAATAAGCTTCCTCGGGATGTTGTCGAGGCATTGGTGGCGCAACAGTCCAAAGACCGCCTCAACACGGTACGTCCAATGAATACCCGAGCCGTACATATTCCTAATTTCGACTTCGTACGCGTAGCCCCTGCATATCTGCGTCAAGCGCGGGTTCAAGAAAGCGGCCCAGCTGGTAGTTGAGTTTTCCAACACTACTGCCCTCGTGCGGGATGTCGATGGATCCATCCCGCTCCACTGCGCTGTTCGGGCGGGTTTCCCGGAGATCGTTCAGATCCTCGTCGATGCCGCGCCGTCGGGGCTCCACATGGAGAACGGTGTTGGCGAAACACCCTCCGAGATCGCTGATTTGCAAGCCTTGATCGCCCGGAACCAAGAACTTCAAAACCAAAACTTTGGAGCTAGCGTAGTTGATCTGCGGATCCCTACCGCTAATCCCCCGCGGCTCGACATCGCCAGACTCGACGTCGAGCTTCCAAAATTCCGCAAGACGCTGGAAACTCTGGTTGAGGGTGGCCTGCTGAAAACGGGCACGCAGGCGACCAACGCGATGTTCGCGTTTGCGGAACACATGGAGGGGAAGCTTGTTACTGCCAAAGTGGCGCGGAGCGTCGATTCTGCTGCCGAGTCAGTCGCGGAAACGGGAGACAGTGCGAAGGCGCTCAAAAATCTCAAGGCGGTGGTAGGTGTTGTAGACGGGCATCGCGAGCTGGTCCACCTTCTCGACGTGCAGACCTCCGTGGAGAACAGCTTGTCCCGCCCCAAGTCGGTGCCGCAGACGTATCAAAATTATCGGCAAAATTATAGGCGTGCTCGAGATGAGGATGGATTGGAACCAGAGGAAGATCAGGAGCAGAAGGAACTCCAGAGTGCCTTCATCTATAACCGTGTGCAGACTCAGCCGGATGTGTTGTGATCGCCTATCGTTATTTTTCCTTCCGTAAAAACGTTGTATCTTAGCTACCCAAATTATCGTCCTCTCACACGAACTACCGTGTCCAAAAAAAGGATGCTTTGGGCCTATATCCAGCTCAAAAAATGAAGCGCGAGGTTTTGTGTGAGAAACCGGTTATAAGCCTCAATCCATGTTGATCTCTCTGGAAGGAACGCCGTAGTGACAGAAGGAGTTTGCAATTCGTTACGCGCGTGCTCTTTGCGACGTGCGGGGATTTCTCATCATTGTTTGGCCGCTTCATTCAACCTGACCACGCATATTATTATCTAGGCCTGAGTCTATCCTCCAGCAATCTCTATACCTAATTGCGCCTCCTTCGACAGACTTTAGACGAGCATGGCCGATCCACCCTCCCCCCTCCGTTGACTTTGGGTTCGATGTCCCGGCGGAAGGCGGTGTTGGCTCGACGCGTGGTATGGGCTCGCTCACTGTTTTTGGTCGCGAACTGGTTTGGGAGTGGGGAGATCGTGTTGATCGCTGGCAGGGTGAATGTTATTTTTTGTTTCTTCTCAGCAGCTAATGTTTCAATCCAGACGTTACTGAAGCATCCCTCGTCGTACTGAATACCTAGCTGAACAAGCGAAAATCGTGTCCATGAAGAGCGTCGAACGGAAATATTCAAGTTTCATGCCAGTAAAGTTCAGCCTCGGGAGTCAGTTGCAGTTGATCAATCAAGTGACAGAAGCCGCCGACGCACAACGTAGCTCCAGGAGAAAACTTACAATATTACAGTCTAAAATCCTGCCATTCCAAGTTTCACGAAAAGTAGAAGGTTCAGATATTTCCATGGGCCAGACCATCGGGGAGGGTGAGAATCAAGAACCTCGAAAATTCCAACCGAAGTTGATCCCCAGCTGTTCTGACATTCCCTCCCGATATTTTCTGACTTTGAGCCTTCATCGTGCAGGCTGGAAATCTTTTTCCTGTACTAAAAAGGGATGGGTTCCGCCGATCAGTTGAGGAGTCAAGCGGGCGACCCATGGTTATTATTTACGGTGTATCGGATGATATTTCCTACCGTATTGAGCGCACACACAAAAGGGCTATTAGACAGGTGGAATACCAGGGTGTTTTTTTGACGAGCCGCATTCCCTGGATTCGCCTTTATGGGCTGTCGGAGAGGAAACACAAGCCTCCAATTCTACTCAATATCCACTCTTCTGATTTTGCACCCCGTGTATTTCGGCCACGGGACATACTGACCGACAGAGGCACAGGAGTGACAGGACCCAATGACCGAGGTCCCTAACCGCAACACGAGACGCACACGCGTGGGAAGATACCGGCGGGGCATGCCCTGATATGGCGCGAATACATGGACAGGCATTCGAAAGTCGATCCCTTCGGTGCGCAAGGGATTTCTGGATTGTTCATGCCAATGGATGGGGGGAAAGGAAGCCGGGCCGGATTCGGAGCACAGCAGACTTTGGACAGGCACAGCCTCGTTCTAGAAAATGTTCAAGGAAGCGGTGTTTTGCTGTCAGCTCGTATATCTCCGTTAAGTATCTGCTAGGATCTGCCGGAGATAGTTGGGAGATAGTATACGCGGAGCCCGTCAATGCAAATGAGGTGTATAAACTGGCCCCAAGCCAATCGAGCTCCGGGAGGGGAACGGTAGAGCAGAAGGCAGCAGAAGAAAGAACAAGGAATGGGATGGGAATCCGAGTTCCCGAAATCCTTCTCCCACTACCACCATGTGTTGGACATACAAGCTGCGTCATTAACTGATCCCTTACCAACCACGATGTTCAAGCCGACGAGCCAGATGCCCTGATATCGGCGCGAATGCCGCGGACAGGCGTTGGAAAGTCCGATCCTTTAGGTGCGCAAGGGATCTCTGAGGATTATTCATGGATGATGTGGGAAATGAAGCCGAGATTCAGAGAAGCCTATGCAGAGCAGACTTTGGACAGACACAGCCTCGTTCTGGAAAATGTTTAAGGAAGCAGTGTTTTACTGTCAGCTCGTATATCTCCGTTAGAAATATACGCGGAACCCGTCGATGTAGATGAGGTAGATAATCTGGCCACCAGGTCAATCGAGCTTTGGGTGGGAGGAACGGTGGAGCAGAAGGGCAGGACAAGATAGAAGAAAGAACAGGGAATAGGAATGGGAATCCGAGTTCCCGAAATCCTTCTCTTGCCCCAACCGTTTGTCCGATACACAAACCCCGCCATTAGGTGATCCTTTACCAACCCTGTCTTTACCAACCCCGAGGTTCAAGCCAACGAACATTACTCATTATCCAGATATACAACCTTCTAATAGTATTGTGGAGTATATAAACCGTTGGAATTAGCCAGTAGAATGTCAGTCTCATTGTGATCCTCGCTCTCACACCATGCCATCTATCCTTTTCGTCCTAACTTCAGCTTCGAAGACCTTGACCGGCGGCCAAACCGTATGTATATTCATTGTTTTCTTTCGCGATCTCATCGATTTCGTAGGGTTGGTATCTTCCAGAGGCCGCTCACCCATACTATATCCTGGCCCCCCACGCAAGCATCGACTTCGCCAGCCCCGCTGGGCCCAACCCGCCCCTCGATGAGGGGAGCGTCAAGGTGCGCACGCACAATGTCCTCGAGTGCATCCACGGAACGTGTACAGATGTTTGCGGGCGACGCGGAATCCACCAAGTTCCTGGCCGACGAGACCGTCAAGAGCCAGCTTGCCAACGCCAAGAAGCTCTCTTCCGTCAGCGCCAAGGACTACGACGCGATCTTCTATGTTGGAGGTAGGAAGGAAAAATACAATGAATGCAGAGGCCTGATGTCGAATCCAAGGTCACGGCCCCCCGATCGATTTGGCTGTAAGTCAAGTGGAACTTTTGACACAACACTCTGACCCGTTTTGGGACAACAGGTTGACCCAATTAACATCAAGCTCGCCTCTGAGGTTTTTTTTCTCGTCCGGCTGACCCGCCTGAGCCACCTTTTCACCATTTCCCGCCAGTTCTACCAATCGGGGAAAATCACGGCGGCGGTCTGCCACGGATCTGCGTCAGTTTAAGAATACAGTCTGTCGAAAACAACCTGCTCAAAACCTTGTATAGGGCGCTCGTTGGAGCCACCGACGCCCAGGGAAAGTCGATCTTCGCAGGTAAATCCGCGACTGGGTTTTCCAACGCCGAAGAGATTGCTATCGACAAAGTCAAGGTATACTACAGTCTGGTAATGCTTGAGATGTCGTGACCTCGCTGCCAGGACGTTCCGTTCCTTACCGAAGACAAGATCATCAGCCTCGGTGGAAAGTACGAGAAGGCCAACGAGCCCTGGGGTGTATGTCCATCGGTCTGCAGTTTCTTGTGCATAGAGGCTGACAATATGGGCAGGTCAAGGTCGTCGTGGATGGGAATCTGTACACGGGGCAAAACCCTGCGTCTGCTCGTGCCATTGGCGAGGCTATCCTCAAGGGATTGAAGTAATGATTCAGATTGAGATTCTAGCTAGAGATATTGTGAATCGAGGGTGTGGAATTACAGATACCCATGGGTTGTCTATATTTTCTGAGTCGCAGAGGAAACTTGAAGGAAAAAGACGCGATATTATTCCTCCGCCAGTTTCAGGTGGAGAGTCAACGGTGTAACACTTCAAAAAGAGTCGGGCCCAACATTGAGTACATTGACACGCACGGTGGCTTTCCAAGCAAACGCGAATGCCGTTGGATGGGGGGGAATAAATTATACTCCCGTGGTTCACAGACTGAACAACGACTTGAGTTCAGGTCCAGGTTGATCTGTAGAAAGAGAATGATCCCGCGGCAAATGCCGTGCGGAGATAAGATCAGATCAAGATTAGATAAAGTCCCGGCGCACAAATTCAGTTCGTTCAAGTTGCGTAACTGGAATGGGAATGTCGACGAATCGAGTACAATGAGCGCGCCACACGAATACAGCTTTCTGTTGATCTAAGACACAGCCCGCTCCGACGCTCCCCCGTGCAAGCGGCAACCGCACAGCCCGACCCATCAAACCTCTTGTTATTTACATAAATAGTAAAGACTGTCGTCCACAAATTCCCCACATGGCTGAAAACCCGCCCTCCTACGATTCCCTGGACTCTGATAAGAAAGGCCCGCGCTCGCGGCCGATATCCTCTATATGGGCCGATTCCAAATCGGTACCCCTTCTCCGACCGAAGAGTTTCCTCGGGCTTGGGTCAAAGTCCGGGACCTCCGCCGGCCAGTCCGCACCAAAGCCAGGCCTATTCGACATTTTCCGCAGGCAACACCCTGTTGAAAATGTCCCAACGGACACTGCCCGAACCGCGGTCATAGAGGATGTCCGTGCGGTGGTTCAGTCACACGCTGGATCCGCCACCGAGCGAGTGTCCCTGCTGGCGGGCTGTGCACATCTCTGTGCACGGCACGGCATCGATTTTTCCACCCTTTTGCAGGAAGGAAATTTCTTCCACGAGCACACGGTGCTTTATTGGGCGATCGTGAACCATTCGGAGGCGCCGAGCGCGCCGTTCGAGTTCATCGCTTCGGTCCTCGCGCACTCGGCACCCCTGACGCCGGAGACGATCAAAGAAGCGCGCCGGGCGTGCATTGCGATGGGGAACCAAGATATATTCCAGTTTCTGCGGCTGTGCCCCGAGTTCGGGGCCCTTCCCGCAGACGATCGGTTTCTCCTCGGTGTGCTCGTGCCGCCGGAGGAAATCGAGATCGAAACTATGGAGGGTCCAGGGCGGCCGTTCAGTGTTAAGTTCAAGATCCCGCTCTTCCGAAAGCGCATGGTTCTTTCTCGACAGATTAAGCTGGAGTTTGTTGCGCGGGGTTCGTCGATTTCGTTGTTTTTCATTGCAAACGGTTCTCAATCACCCTGCTTTTTTCTCGCAGAACGGTTGTGGCAATTGTCGTTCTTCACGCAAGCCAATCCTACGTTCGACCTGTCTCACAGGGAGCGGTTCAGGGACGGAGAGTGGTACGTCGGCCTGAACCTGGGCGAGAACAGTCCCAGGACCAACGTAGATGTCGGCTTGTTCATTCTGGATGCACGTGTTGGCATCACGAAGCCTGCGCATGCATGGGGCCCCGGCACTGTAACCGACAAGAAATTACGTAGCGATAAGTATGATCCTGTCCTGGACAAAGACTCCACCATCCAGTGCTGGTGTTGGTCCATGTTCGGGGCAAACGCCCAGGCGTACGTCCAGTCTAATCCTGTTTGCCTGCCGCTAATTAATCCCGGTCGTCCAGGGATCATGTGTGCATTGCGCCGGATGGGTCCATCACAGGGATACTCGGTCTAAAGCTCGCAACAGCGAGCACGGAGCCCCGACGAGGTCCCGCGGCGATCCCCGCAAAGCCGGAAGATCAATGTGTCGTCTGCTGAAGAACTTGGGAGGAGCTGCCAGATCGTACATTCTGTAGGACCTAGGTTGAGTGGAGTGGTCTCGGAGGAGCGCGTGTATGTTGTCCCACATGTACAATTAATAGGAAGACCCGTCTGGTTTCATAGGGCACTTACGAGTGGTGAGAGAAGATTTCGAAGTCGAGAAGAGGATGTTTCAGACGGTAAATGCCATGGCCTGTGATTAGATATGGCAATATTGGTGCGCGATTCAGTTCGTTCTCTTAATCGGTGGGCCTGCTCCTGCGCACCAAAGAATACAGCATTTAGTTCCTTTGAAGATTTGTGTCATATGATTCATATCAAGGGACCCAGAGCTCTAGGAGGGCCACGCAGGCTGAAATTTAACCCATTATTCAACCAGACGCAGGATGATATATGGCCGTAGATTGAAACCTAGGTGGTGGTAGGTTACTTCCGATAGGATTACTTCACCTCTAAGACTGTCACTTTCATCCTATCATCCTATCATCCCATCGGCCTGAGTGATGATCAACCTAGCGTAGTATAATCTGACCATGCATACCCTATCGACTGCTGAACTTTGGATGAAAGAATATATTGATATACTAGTAGTGTGTAAAACAACATCGTACAGTATGTATACTGTCACCCCGCCCTCAACTGTGCACCGATAGCCGCCCCGGTGTTCCTACTTCCAACGCCCACATCACCGTGGCTACGAGATGACGGGCCGCGGAGCCCCCGTGGGAAGCAGCTCCGCCGTCGGAAGGTGTTGAGCGAAGTGGATCAGGAGAGCGAGACGAGCGGTGGATGTTTGACTTGAATATTGAGCTATGCCTTGAAGGTCTTGAGAGTCTCCTTCACCTGATGCGATCCAGGTTTATGAAAGTGCCCTTGCGATGAATTCTTGGTTGCAACATCCATATAACCTTTGTGAAAAAAAAAAAACTCTGTGAACCTCAGGACAATAATATCCCTGGGCACTCAAACATAATGTCAATGTCAACACTGCATCAACCTCGACCGATTGCGTATCCTGGCCTGCAATCGATCGGGCCGGGTTTTGTTGGATGCAGAAGCTCAGATGGGTCGCAGATGGGAGCCGAAAAGGCAGGTCTCAGATGGGTCTCAGATGGGGAGGCGAAAAGCCCAGATCCATTGTGCTCTAGCTACATTTATAGGTAAGAGAACAATAAACAAGGTAGAACAATAAGAGTGTGATCAGTATCAGTAAAGACAATAGAACAATATAGGGAAGGAAACAATAAGGGAAGATCTGTATCACAACAATAAGATCAGTATCAAGGAGAAAGAATCACATGAACGTCCGAGCCAAACACCAGACTTCAACAGGTTTTGAGTTACTTACTTGCTTAAATTTGATTCAGGCCACTCTCTCATTCAGTATGGCCAACGCAGCTCTCGTCAGACAGAAGATTCTCGACAGATACGAGATTTGAAGGAGCTGAGTCAGAGGCGAGATGATTACGAGTACTTATGTAATAAGTTCTCGTTCTTTTCTAAAAGTTTGCATGAGCTCTTGGCGAGCTGCGTGAATTATCAGTTACAATTTTATAGTACAAGGAGAATAGTGGCTGTGTTGAAGCCTTTTTCAGAGATTTCATGACATGGGTTAGGCCTCTTCGAGGCGGGTGCTGAACCTTTAGGTGGATGTGCCAGTGAACTGTGACTGTACTTCAATTGTTTATTGGCAAGATGCCTCTTCTACTCGCCACTTGCTTCTGATGATGAAACATTAGTTAGCATGTGTTACTACAAGATACAAGATAAATATTTGGGCTCATAACATAGCAAAGACAGTAGATAAATACCCAGCCTTGTCTGAGAGGACCTGATGAGAATGACTCGTGTCTTGGTAGTGGGCTGAACAATGGATTCCCCATCTCATGTATATGGACACACTGAGCCCCCACAACTTAGATGCACAAAGCTCCGGTGCAAAGTTCCAAACAAAAGTGGAGCCAGTACAAGCCAGACACCCAGGAACATTGTTCAAGCACATAGATGCCTGTAAGTATGGACAGAGCCCAGAATAGACCACCCATCCAGGGAAACACCATAAGAGCTTGCAGCACGATCTATTTTCAGGTGATTTTTTTGTTGAGGTGTCTGTTTAGTAGAGATGGGCACATCAGAGAAGGTAGCAAGAAATGACATGGAGGAGAAAGCAAAGATATTGAGTTGTGTGTCCCTGGAGACTCAGAAATATTACTAGACTAGGAGAGATGGGCACATCACAGGTAGCAAGATTCAGAAACAACATGGAGTAGGAAACAAAGATATCGAGTGGGGTGTCGCCGGAGACTCGGAAATATCACCAATCACTCTCTGTGTCCGAACAACGTCCGAATTTCGGAAGTTGTCCAAAAGTCTCATGTCAACGGATACTGACACGAACATCAAGCAGAAATGACTAATGACCAAAATTGAACTTAGAGAATTGCATTGCCTTCTGCCAATGAAACGAGCTGGCATGCAGGAATTCAAAGCAGAAGGAAGGTTGGAAAAATATATTCCCATTTTGATTGCTTATTTTCTCTTTCCCCACTTGCTTTTCAATTTTTCTTGTGATGACCAATTTTGCATGACAAAAAACTGTTTGTACTTGTAGCAGAAAAGTGAACAAAATCGATCTTCCCCAGGGCAGCCAAACCTAACTTCTGAGGTCCACAGTTCGAACCTGGGGAGTGAATTCCTTTTTTATTCAGTTTTTCTTTTCAGACAAGTGGCCAGTATGCCTCAAAATATGTAGCCCTCCTCCACATTAGTGTAATACTACCTACCTACCTGAACTCTTTTGGATTTTAACCAAATTCCTAACTTTAGGGACACATATCTGCCTCAGAACAAAATTAAAATTGGCTTCTCCTGGTGTTTTCTCCGGATGATCCATCCAGTAACTCTGCACAGTAGATCTTTGTCTCTCTCCACCAGTCTGCATTAGACTTGGGAGCTACCTTGCTTACTGGTTTATATCCGGTTTTTGTCTTCTGTGTTTGTGATTTGCAGATCTCCATTGTCCCTCCACACGAGTCTGGTGTGTCTGTGAATTCAATATACTCTTTCCTACAAGATTAATTTTGTACAATGATGCTTATTTGGATTGGATTGCCGGTGGGAATTCAAATCCAGATACATAGTTCCAGTGGTTTGTTCAAGGACCTATTCCTCATCTGGTCCTATTGGATGTTGCTGGAATAATGATTAACATCTGGATTATTGTGAAGGGCTGGTGTCAAAGACTGGGCCCCACCATATTGTGCTCATTGGTATCTTAGTGAAGTCTCCCATGGAGTATGCATCCGTAACATATGTGGTTTTAATGTCGTCCAGACTCCAGATCAGAGGCAGCACCTGGAGCTGGCTTTGCTGAGATATTGCCTGTGTTGTGAGGGCTGTGACTGTATGCCAAAAGAAGTACGAGGTTTGCCGGGTGACACCACGGCCCACACCCCAAGTTTGGATCTAGCAAGTCATTTTAAAATCTTTCTGTTCTTGATTATGTAAGGCCCATAGCAAGAAATCTGAGGAAGAGCGGATTAACAGTGTAATATTTTGTGTGGTGTTCTGCAGCACAACCGCAAGCCTTCCCAAGAAGCGTGCAGTGAATGTTGTGGGTTGAAAAAAAAAAGAGTATTTAGAATATCTATATAATTTAGTAAATAATGAAAATTTAGCTTTGAGTGAACCTAAAAGTATCACCAGTTGGTCAAAACTCAAGGACAATACTTCGTTCGTCTGTGTGCCATTGGATTCCGCCGGTACCTTGATAAGCACCTTGATGCTTGGATTAGAATTTCTGCAATGAGTTATGCGCGGGTGTAAGGATAAGTACTGGTCCAGGGAGTTTGTATCTCCTCGCAGATATTTTCCTCATACTCAAAATTTGGAAACCATTTTGCCTGTTTGAAAGAATGAGGTTGAATACCATCGTTTCGATAGGTTTATTATTACATTCCTCGGAGGTTTCCGAATTTTGAGTATGAGGAAAATATCTGCTTCATTCGAGAGAGATAATTTTTCACAGAGATTCAGTTACATCTTTTTCGTAATCAGTCGTCCGATGATGGTATGTACTAGATAGCGCCCAACACCATTACGTCTGATAGCGGTCCGCAGCGCCGAGACCGGGCTAAGGACGCTAAAACGTTAACATCAGATGTACAAATGTTACGAGTACTTATGTAATAAGTTCTCGTTCTTTTCTAAAAGTTTACATGGGGTTTTCATGAGCTGCGTGAATCATCAGTTACACTTTTCCAGTAGAAGGAAAATAGTGGCTGTGTTGAAGTCTTTTTTGGAGATTCTATTAGATTTTTTGTGACTACTTAGTGGCTGTGCTCTCGGCCAATGCCGAACATACTTCTGACGTCCGCAGGCACTGGTTCGAACCTGGGGATTGGATTCCTTTTTCCATCAGTCTTTTTCCTCATGGTCAGTTAATTACATATTACCTTTGAATCTTTATGTACTTATGGACATCTGACACACACATGTTATCAGCTTGTCCAGATGTTGGGTAGTTATAATAACTTGTCCCTGGCCTTCAATTTTGTTCGGCCCAAGCCAGAAAATTGCATCAAATATTGCCGTGGCTTCTTGGTCTTCAGGCCAAAGCCGGGGCAAGCCAGAGGTTGACTTTTGGCCTGGCTTGGATGAGTTTTCAAGCTAAAGGGCCAAAGCCATGGATGTCGGGCTAAGCCAAAGCCAGACTATCACTAACTAGCTTGCAATGAAGAGTCTGGGCCATTATGTTATGTTTATCAGTTGATTTGTTCTGCCTAACATTGGATCACCATCATTAAGCTTTCACAATTGCCGTTTTTGCTCCCCTACCCACAAGAGGGACTGAAAAAAAGGGATCAAAAGGGGCTACATGTGGTTATTTTCTTTCAAAAAGGGCACTGTTTTTGTTTCGTTTATCTTCCTTTTTTCGTAGTGGTTCCCTTCCCCAATTTGGTTCTTGTTAAGTTACATCATTCCCCACCCCTCAAATGTACCCTGAACAGGCCATGTAGCCCTCGAAACATCCGAATATTCTAGGTGAAATATAAGTTCCGTAGGGTTCCCTTTTTCTCTCCTTTTTTTCAAAATACCTGTTCACAGTAACTCAATTTTGTTCCCATTTTACCTTACTTTTTCTGATTTTCATCCAACTTTGAACGTAAGAAACCGATTTTTTGGATCTGGGATCTTCTTATACCTCTGAATGGAAAAGGAAAACAAAAACCTTGGTGAAAGTTGGTGGGAACATCAAAAGGAGAGAGAAAAAGGATTGCTGTGAATGACCCTATTTAGGTATTATGGGTTATATCCGTCTTCTACTACTGAATGTTCTGCACCCCAGTACCCAAATCTGTCTGTTGCAGCCCTTGTCTGACTGTAAGGATATCTTACTCACTGCCGTTCGCGCCGCTACTACGTACCGTTGCTTACTATATTCCATGTTACCATCATTTTGTGTAGTTTCGTTTCGCAGTGTCAGCTCGGGTAATCTTGGACCCAACGCTGACACTGCCCATTCTAATATAGAACTTGGATCAGTTCAGTCGAATTTGAGATATAAATTATTCACAGCCCTTATACTTACTCAAGAACAAGTTGTGGAAGGCTAGGACACACTTTTTGGTGGCAGGCATTTGTTAAACCTGCTCACTACACCTGCAACGAGAATGTGTACTGTTGAATGCCCACCTTTGCAAAACAAAGTATCAATTTCTGATGGACTCAGTTCTGCTCCAAATTGTCTAAAAAGATACACCTAGATTCCTGGGAATCCAGAGCGTCCCCCCGTATTTTGGTTTGAGTTGATTAAGGCAGTATTTATGTCACAAAGTCATTCAGCTTTTTTGCCAAGGTGGAATGTACAATCAAGCTTCTGACTGCCTGTTCCTCTTTTTCCCATTCTAAGGTGTGTGTGTTGCTGGTGGATTAATTGAACGTCCCTTGGTATACCATGATCCTGGTTTGAAAATTGAGATTTTGGGAATTTCCAGTCACATGGTTATCTTATTAAAAAAATACAAGTACGAGTTTTGCCGGGCTATGCCACGGCCCACACCCCAAGTGAACTAATTAGATCTGTTCCCAACAAGTGCATAATCGTGCACCATGTCAATTCATCCTGCTCGGAGCTAGTGCTGGCCAAATATGCTATAAATATGCTCGTCACTGTATCATAGTCATATCCGTATTGTAGCCACCCCGGGGCCTCGTATTGTATTCATAGCGTATTATATTATATTTTGAGTCCGAATATGACTATATTTTGAATATATGCAAAATATATTTACTTCCTATGAGCGTTAATGAATTTTGTGTAGTCTAGCCCAGATTTTAGCCATTCCTTTGTCATGATATCCACCGCTGCTGTCTCCGCAGTCATGGATGAACGAGCATCCAATAATGTGTGCTTGACACTTGAGAACAGGTGTTCCACAGAAATGCTCACACCAGGGATTGGAAGAATGTCTCATGCAACACACACCATGAACAGTAAAGCTCCTTGCATGTTCTGGGACCAATAATGAGTACCAAGATGGAAGGACAGTACGTGAAACTCGCCTTCCACCAAGTCAACAGGTCATCAAAATCTCCTCCTACAGGAGGAATATTGCCAAAGTAAAGTTCGACCTCGACCTTGCCGTCAATGACCCCTGCAGGTATGCTCTCCGTACTACCATTTAAAGTGAGCGCAAAGATAAGGTGACAATCCGTGCTTCTGGCCCGCTTCCACCCACCATGAATATTGAAATATATTTGACTACGCCAAAGGAGTATTATATTATAGTCATATTATAGCATAGTCATATCCATCCGTAGTCATTCTGAAGTCGACCTCTCGCCGTATTATATCCGTATTTTGCTGAATATAGTCAAAATATATTTTTTGTATTATATTTTTGGCCAGCACTACCTGCTCCTGCTCCGTATCAATCTCGAGTATGAACCAATGATAAGGAGGATTCGCTGTCACGCGAATACAGGCCTTGGAGCAGGTGGACCGAGTTTACGTCTATCCAAGCCAATGGCAAGGCCCGAACGAGCGGAATTGATTGGATTGGCTGGCGTTTATAGAAAGAGTGAGTATCGTCTATATCAGGCGGTGACGTCCTGCGCAAATCCTGCGCGATATCAGCGCAATTTTGAACTACGGGCATTAGTTCCGCGCCGGCTGCGGTTGCGAAAATGAACTCCACCACGCACACCGAATTCGTGGCCTTAAGAAGAATAGAACATGTTGGTTTGGTATATACGTGGCGGCCAAGGACCATGAACATCAAGGTGGCGCGGGGCCCGCCGCCAACAGTGTCTCCGCCGTCCGGCTATGGCGCGTTCATCAATCGAGTCGATGAAGAGGGACGGGACGCGCATCTGGTCCAAAACCTCCGAGCCGCCCTCCTCCTTGCTCTCGGGGCGGCTTTGCATGTTTGAAAGAGTGAAATTTGGGTTGAATACCATCAATAGGTTTATTATGACAGTCAAGCTCTTTGTTCAAGGGAGATAATTCTTCACAGAGATTCAGTTAAATCTTTTTCGTCGTCCGGTGATGGTGTGTACTAGAGCGCTCAACACCAATGCCCGACGGCAAGCCATTGCGTCTGATAGCGGCCCGCGGCGCCGAGATCGGGCTGAGGACGCTAAAACATCAGATGCACAAATGCAATCTGTACCCAACAAGTGGACCATATCAATTTATCCTGCTCTGCTCCGTATCGACCTCGAGTATGAATCAATGATAAGGAGGATGTCACGAGAACAAACAATCGAGGACAGGACTTTGAGCAGGTGGACCGAGTTTACACCAATGGCAAGGCCCGAACGAGTGGAATTGATTGGATTGGCTGGCGTTTTGAGACTAGCCAAGGGATAGATAAGATTGTCGGGTGGGGGATGGTCTATATCAGGCGGTGACGTCGCGCAAATCCTACGCGATATCCGCACAATGTTGAACTACGGGCATTAGGCCGCCTGAGTTCCGTGCCGGCTGCGGTTGCGAGAATAAACTGTCCATCGTACACCGAATTCGTGTCCGTAAAACAGAACATGCTGGGTCGTTATATACATGGCTTATGAACATCAAGACATTGCGCGCGGCGCGGGGCCCGCTGCCAACAGCGTCTCCAGCTACGGCGCGTTCGTCAATTGAGTCAATGAAGAGGGGGGATGGGACGCGCACCTGGTCCAACACCTCCGAGCCGCCCTCCTCCTCGCCCTCAGGGCGCGACTGTGAGTTTTTCTCCAGGTCCGATGTCTGCTGGGCAGTGAGGATGGATGGTCGTCGACTCCACAATAAACAAAGGACGACGCACCGGCACCGGCTCCCGCTTCGTCGCCGGCAGCGGCTGTCGTCTGGGCACACCCCCCCCGGGGCCGGCCGCCCCTGTGAACGGCTCCTCCCTTGGTACAATGTCGATGAGAAAGTCGAACTGATCCGACTTAGTCAGGGCCTTGGCGATGTCGGCGCGCGACAGTGTCCGGCGTTTATTCGAGTCTGCGATGATGAATGCGCGCGCCGTGATCTCCGCGATGAATACTGCGCCGCACGGGACCCATGTAGCGCCAATAAACCACATGAATAGCAGTAAGACGCACTCTCGCACGCCTTGCAGAACAAAATGGGTGCTGCGGCCGGGGCTATAGCCAATCTGGACGGGGCGGGTGCGCAGGTGACATACCATCAGCAGCGATCATCTGGGGGGGTATTTCGAGGCGGTTGGACACGCGGAGGACGGGGAAACGTGCGCACTTTGACATCCGGGTCGCTCTTCATCACTTTCTTAATCCTCGCAAGCGGGAGCGGCGGGTGCCGGTAGTCTGGGGTTTCCTGCTCCGCCGCATCGATCTGCCTCTGCCAGAAAGAGCGCAGAAAGTCGTTTAATGGTTCCCCAGTCTGCACATATGGTTGTTGGGAAGTCATTGGCGAGAGAGAAAGAAAGGCCCAATATTTGCTCCTGTTTGCCATCACCGGCTACCGTCCCGATTCGGATAGCAACCGTTCCCTTCCCTTCCATACATCTTCTCATGTTCTCAGATGGCCAGGCCCTCCAAATCCGCCGCCGACGCCGACCAGCCGCCGACTGCCAGAGAACCGCGGATTTCTCGTCTCTTGGAAGAAGGTTCCCCGCTTCATCTTTCACCTCCCATTCCTCCACTCCGCGCCCCGAGGACATCAAGGGGCAAATCAATGCGGTCTGTGTTCGAAACACGTTCAAGACTTCCAGACCGCCTGCGACTCAGAGTCTATCCTAAGAAGCGTGGGGCGAGTCATGTCCATTCCATTTAACAGCTTTCTCTCGAGAGCGGGAGCCCGCGGCCGTGTCAAGTAGTCAGGAGGATATGATAGATGCTAGCTGTGGTAAAATACACGAGAATGCGGTATGGGTACAGGGATGCCGATGCGTGATGATGAGAGTCCGAGCGTGAAGTGTCATAGATGGAAGAAAGGAGGATTAGATAGCCGCGTGCCTGGCTGACGCGCACCCGGCGCATCAGATTTGCGCCTCTGAGCTTCTGGCAGCGGATCAGAGATTATACTGCTTAATGTGCCGCATGATTGTGAGCGACGCGAGCAGTTCTGCTAGTCGTCAGTCCGGAAGCACAGCGCACGCGTATGCGTGCACTTACCGAGCGTGAGCGGCGCGAACGCCTCGTATATCGTCAGGGTGTTACCCGAGACGCCGTACGCGCGGACGTCCGCCGGCTTGAGGTCGTAATGCGCAACGAGATAGTTGTCCGCGGTCGTGCACTGGCTCGCTGTCAGTCCTCCACCAAGATGATGAGACAAAGAAGAAACACACGGTCCACTCCTGCCCCTCTACGCCGCGGTGCACCCACTTGTACTCGCGCCCGTCCGAGCACATGAACTTGCGCGATAGCGAGCTGTGTCGGATTCAGACGTCGGCACCGGCTTATCTGCGGCTCACGCAACGCACCGTCCAAAGAGCGACGTCCGGCGCAGGTAGGTGCCCATGGGGATCGTCAGCGTCCCTGCAGGCTGCATGAACGATACATTGCCCAGCGAGCCGTCCGGCAGAAACTCGAGCACGGCCGCGGGGGTATTGTGGAACGGCTGCGCATCGCGGTGGCGCGATGCCCGGCGGTTCATGCTATATATCATCGTCGCACTGCTGCCCGAGCGCTGGGGCGCGGTGGCAACGTGGAAGAACAGCCGGTCATAGATGTCGTCAAAGTCAGAGGTCGTGTGCGCGCCCGTGCGGTCTTCGAGGATGTAGGGGAGGGGGCCTTGCAGCATCAAGAGGTGGTGGGACTGGCGACAGCCTCACCTCGCCCTCTTTATACTTTTGTGCCATCAAAACAAGAAATGTAACGACGGCGCGAGCGCGGCCGTAGTCAGCGCTTGGCCAGAAGAAAGCCAATGTGCTTTGTGACAAGAAGCTAAGCCACCTTCGACTGGGCGTCGGTTAGTGAGGCACACAGGGGGCCGGTTTAAATGACTTACGGCACCGCCTTCTTGATATAGATCGTCCGAAATCTGGAATACAATGGAATATCAATCGGAAATGAGACGCGTATTTCTTTGATGACTCTTCTTCCCCACCCGACACCTCGGCATTGGGACGCCTGGGACGGCGGGAATACGGTGCCTGCCCGTGCGTGGAGCAAAAGGGAAGAGAAGACGTGGAGGCCAGGTGGAGACCCGCAGTGGCAACATCGGCTTGCGGGACGGGCCTCCGCATCAGATGCAGATTCAGGAAAGTTACCTGTCTAGGCATATCCCGACACATATGAGTCAGGGCCGATTAGCCAAAAACCCGCTTGATTCGGTTGATTTCAATGATCTGCCTCCGTGAATTAGCGTCCGTCCGGGTCAGCCCGGAAACAAATCGAAGGAAACAAATCTTAAGTGGCGTTGCCAATTGGTTGCCAACGTTTGAATTTCAGTTCACGGTCCAACACATCTGGCAGGCGCAATCATCATGCGGCATAGAAAATCCCCCGACCGGGCTTACCCCCTGCTCAAGAGTATATCCTGGTCTCTGGCTCGGACATTATCAATGAACCTGTTATCGTAGGCCCTCATCAGCTGACAAGAAAATCAGAATCTGCTCCAGCTGAGTGATGAACTCGGGCGTGTTGACCCGGCTAACATACGCAGGAGCAGCCATTCCGGCGATTCCCAAATAAAGTTAGCAGAAAGCCAGAAACGGTCCCATGACCGACTTTCGGCCGCTTCGCGTCGTACAATTTGCAGGCCAGACGCATGGCGAGAGCGCGGCAGTATGCGGCCGTAGACGTGGCGCACCCACCCCTGCCCACGCCTGCGAGTTTGGGCGGGCCACCTGACGCAGCGTAACACAGTCGTCGACGCGAAACCAGGATATTGGCGGGGGCGTCCATGGTGCGTTTGCGACAGCAGGACAGGCGGTCGGCATTCCCCGCGCGCGCGTGTTGCTAGACATGCTGGGCTTCACGAAAACGAAGCAATTGTTACGTTTCGTCAAATAGTTTTGAACGATTCTGCCGCTGGCAATGCGAATCATCGGCTTCTGCGTCCTACGACAAGATCAGGTGCTCGCGATGGCAATTCAAAAGCAATACAGATTATCTTCGGGAGGCTTCTAAATATACGAACCGACGTGAAAATATGTCGGGATGGCGAGTGCGGAAAAGCTCACCGGGTACAAGAATCTGGACATAGGTCCGTTATCTGACAGGGCTTGGCGTCGGACAGCAACTGGTTCTCCTCGTCTATCCCCTTGAAAGGTTTGTGAAAGCATGCTGCTGAGTGAACCCTGTTTCACAGCTCGTAAGAATGTATTGTATAAAGCGTAAAGCCCCATTATGCGCGGCGCCACAACCCCCCGCCGGTCGCGGATTTTTACGAACCTTGATGAGCCTGGCGTGCTAGCAAGCCAGGGCGTGGAGGCACCAACGCAAGGCTCGACTGTGGCCGGGGCCGCCCGCCGACCTGATCGCGGGGGTGTCTGTGTATCCGCCTGGACTTCGATAGCAATGCATCTGAATCCCATCTCGGGCGTTAGTGGCATTTAGTGGACGCCGCAGGTAAGAAGGTCCGGGTGGCACACGGATAGGTGCACCTGACGAGCAGAGCTGCAGAGATGGCGCAAGGACCCGGACCCAGTTGGTTTGTGGCAAGGATCCATCTGTGCGAAGGACCGAATGTTGTCAGGTGCAGCCGCACAGAAATCCTCCCGGAAATAATGCAGCCACAAACAATCCCAGTGCTGCGACATCCCGCAGGCCCTAGCCCAGAACCGGAGGCTCGTAGAGTCCGTCTAGGCAGAGGATGTCCGGCCAACGCCGAATGTTGACAGGTGCAGCCGCACAGAAATCCTCGCGGAAATAATGCAGCCTGAAACAATCCCGGTGCGTGCTGCGACATCCCGCAGGCCCTAGCCCAGAACCGGAGGCTCGTATGAAGTCCGTCTAGGCGGACGAAGGATTCCGGCCAACGCCGCGATGGCTGACCTGAGAGAACCCCATCCGCGAGTGGCTTTAAGAGGGAGAATACCAGAGGAGGATGGGTGGGGACACGGGGCAAACAAACTGGCACTGGTTGAACATTTCACATTTTTGAGTGAAAAAATTGATAAAAAATGTCGTTCAATTTATAGCCATTTTTCACCGAAAAAAGAAGTGAAAAATCTAAAACATTTTCACCACTTTTTTGACTTGAAATCAAAGTGAAAAATGTGAAACAAATTTTGTGATGTTGTTAAGATGTTTCTTTTGCATTTTTTGACTGAACTCAAGGTGAAAATGATGGTGAAAAAATCAAAAGTTTTTTCACTAATTTTTTCAGCAGAAATCAAAGTGAAAAATGTGAAACAAAGTTGGTCATATTGTTAAGATGTTTGTTTCACATTTTTGACTGAAACTCAAGGTGAAAAATGCGAAATATCACTTGTTGAACATTTCAATTTTTTGAGTGAAAAAATTCATAAAAATGTTATTCAATTTATTGGCATTTTTTCACCGAAAAAAGAAGTGAAAAATTCAAAACATTTTTCACCACTTTTTGAGTTGAAATCAAAGTGAAAAATGTGAAATAAAGTTTGTGATGTTGCAAAGATGTTTCTTTTGCATTTTTTGACTGAACTCAAGGTGAAAATGAAGGTGAAAAAATCAAAAGTTTTTTCACTAATTTTTTCACCAGAAATCAAAGTGAAAAATGTGAAACAAAGTTGGTCATATTGTTAAGATGTTTGTTTCACATTTTTGACTGAAACTCTAGGTGAAAAATGCGAAACATCACTGGTTGAACATTTCAAATTTTTGAGTGAAAAAATTGATAAAAATGTCATTCAATTTATTGGCATTTTTTCACTGCAAAAAGAAGTGAAAATTTTAAAACATTTTTCACCACTTTTGTGAGTTGAAATCAAAGTGAAAAATGTGAAACAAACCTCATGTTTTTCTTCGAACTAGTAATACCGTTAATTCATACACATTTCAAGGTAAAAACAAAGGTGGAAAAATGAACAGTTTTTTGACCAGTTGTTTCACTAGAAATAGAAGTAAAAAATGCAAAACAAACAGTGGTGGCAAAAGCTAACTCACCCAGAATTCACATGTGTTTCACTCATGTGTTCCGAAGGTGGTTGGCAGCTAAACAAAGCCGATATCACAGTCCATCAATTGTTCTTTGCCAGACAAAATACACACAAAGAATAGACAAAGGACAGACAAAGGAGCTTGGAAATCCTGTGGCCCTTTGTCCTTTGTCCTTTGTCCTGTGTCCTTTGTCCTGTGTCCTTTGTCCTTTGTCCTTTGTCCTTTGTCCTTTGTCCTGTGTCCTTTGTCCTGTGTCCTTTGTCCTTTGTCCTTTGTCCTTTGTCCTTTGTCCTTTGTCCTTTGTCCGTCCTTTGTCTATTGTCTGCCTTTCACTGGTGAAGCAATTCAAGTTTTTTTGACGGAAAAATTGGTAAAAAATTCAAAATCTGTTTAGTACATTGTATTTTGGGTCCCAGCGGCATTTTAGGTGCATTTCAGGTCCCTGCATCCATTTCTGGTGTGCTTGGGCCCATGTCGTCTGCCGTTCCCTCACGGATTTAAAATCCGAAAAATCACCCTTTATTGCTGTTTTAATGAGTACTTGGCCCGCGGTGAGTCCAATCCCAGACGGATTTTGGGGCCCAGCGGCATTGTAGGTGCATTTCAGGTCTCTGAATCCATATCTGGTGTGCTTGGGCCCATGTCGTCTGCCGTTCCCTCACGGATTTAAAATCCGAAAAATCACCCTTTATTGCTGTTTTAATGAGTACTTGGCCCGCGGTGAGTCCAATCCCAGACGGATTTTGGGGCCCAGCGGCATTTTAGGTGCATTTCAGGTCCCTGCATCCATTTCTGGTGTGCTGGGGCCCATGTCGTCTGCCGTTCCCTCACGGATTTAAAATCCGAAAAATCACCCTTTATTGCTGTTTTAATGAGTACTTGGCCCGCGGTGAGTCCAATCCCAGACGGATTTAGGGCCCAGCGGCATTTTAGGTGCATTTCATGTCCCTGCATCCATTTCTGGTGTGCTTGGGCCCATGTCGTCTGCCGTTCCCTCACGGATTTAAAATCCGACCTAAAAATCAAGCAAAATGACTGTTTTAATCAGTACTTGGCCCGCAGTGAATCCAATCCCAGACGGATTTTGTGGCCCAGCGCCATTTTAGGTGCATTTCAGGTCCCTGCATCCATTTCTGGTGTGCTTGCGCGTATGTCGTCTGCCGTTCCCTCACGGATTTAAAATCCGAAAAATCACCCTTTATTAAGTACTGATTAAAACAACTGATTATAAGTACTGATTAAAACAGTCATTTTGCTTGATTTTTAGTTCGGATTTTAAATCCGTGAGGGAACGGCAGACAACATCGGCCCAAGCACACCAGAAATGGATGCCGGGACATGAAATGCACCTAAAATGCCGCTGGGCCGCAAACTCCGTCTGGGATTGGACTCACCGCGGGCCAAGTACTCATTAAAACAGCAACAAAGGGTGATTTTTCGGATTTTAAATCCGTGAGGCAACGGTGGGTGGCATGGGCCCAAGCACACCAGAAATAGATGCAGGGACCTGAGATGCACCTACAATGCCACTGGGACCCAAAATACAATGTACTAAACAGCTTTTGAATTTTTTACCAATTTTTCCGTCAAAAAAACTTGAATTGCTTCACCAGTGAAAGGCAGACAATAGACAAAGGACGGACAAAAGACAAAGGACAAAGGACAAAGGACAAAAGACAAAGGACAAAGGACAAAGGACAAAGGACAAAGGACAAAGGACAAAGGACAAAGGACAAAGGACAAAGGACAAAGGACAAAGGACAAAGGACACAGGACAAAGGGCCACAGGATTTCCAAGCTCCTTTGTCTGTCCTTTGTCTATTCTTTGTGCGTATTTTGTCTGGCAAAGAACAATTGATGGACTGTGATATCGGCTTTGTTTCGCTGCCAACCACCTTTGGAACACATGAGTGTGAAACAACTGGTCAAAAAACTGTTCATTTTTCCACCTTTGTTTTTACCTTGAAATGTGTATGAATTAATGGTATCACTAGTTCGAAGAAAAACATGAGGTTTGTTTCACATTTTTCACTTTGATTTCAACTCACAAAAGTGGTGAAAAATGTTTTAAAATTTTCACTTCTTTTTGCAGTGAAAAAATGCCAAATTGAATGACATTTTTATCAATTTTTTCACTCAAAAATTTGAAATGTTCAACCAGTGATGTTTCGCATTTTTCACCTAGAGTTTCAGTCAAAAATGTGAAACAAACATCTTAACAATATGACCAGCTTTGTTTCACATTTTTCACTTTGATTTCTGGTGAAAAAATTAGTGAAAAAACTTTTGATTTTTTCACCTTCATTTTCACCTTGAGTTCAGTCAAAAAATGCAAAAGAAACATCTTTGCAACATCACAAACTTTATTTCACATTTTTCACTTTGATTTCAACTCAAAAAGTGGTGAAAAATGTTTTGAATTTTTCACTTCTTTTTTCGGTGAAAAAATGCCAATAAATTGAATAACATTTTTATGAATTTTTTCACTCAAAAAATTGAAATGTTCAACAAGTGATATTTCGCATTTTTCACCTTGAGTTTCAGTCTAAAATGTGAAACAAACATCTTAACAATATGACCAACTTTGTTTCACATTTTTCACTTTGATTTCTGGTGAAAAAATTAGTGAAAAAACTTTTGATTTTTTCACCATCATTTTCACCTTGAGTTCAGTCAAAAAATGCAAAAGAAACATCTTAACAACATCACAAAATTTGTTTCACATTTTTCACTTTGATTTCAAGTCAAAAAATTGGTGAAGATGTTTTAAATTTTTCACTTCTTTTTTCGGTGAAAAATGGCTATAAATTGAACGACATTTTTTATCAATTTTTTCACTCAAAAATGTGAAATGTTCAACCAGTGTGGGCTATGCACCACTGTGGCTTCGGAAAGATGGTCTCCGCGTCGAGGATTTTGGGCATCTTTGATCGCCCGGCAGTTGTCTCCATGGGTGTCTCAGTGAATATATCCTGAGACATTGTGAATGCACCTCAAATCGAAGAGATTTCCGGCCGTATACGGCGAATCGGCGACGGCAACATGGGAGGAGAGCGCAAGAGTGACGTCACGCGACCCGCATCTTCGGGCCCGTGATGCGACTTCTTGCTTCTTCCCGACCTTGTCCCGACCACGAACGCCTTGTGAACGCCTGCACCTCCCGAGGTACATCCTTTAAATCGCTCCGTTATTAATTGACCAATAATGAGACCGCTGTGGTGATTGGCCCGCACGGTACCAACCGTCAGAATCGCCTCCCTCACTGTGCATTTGCAACTTGCACTTGCCACTGCTTGAAACTGAGATCCTTGACAAACGCCGAACTCGTACCTCATTTGTTAAATTCCACCCTTGATTTGCGAAAATAGGGACGACACACTTCTACTGCTCTTCATATCATAAGTATTCGTCGGTGGCACGGCCGTCAGAGAAGAGTAAATTACAAGGGCAGGAGATCAAAGAGACGCCGAAGATCTGCCTCACAGCATTTGCAACCTCCATCTATGTTTCAGAAGACTTGTCCCTTGGCCAACGTCGCTCACATCGGATGCCAGATATGCGAACAGCATCAGTCCAGGGCATTCGGGTTATGATGGCGTAGGTGACCTCCATGCCAAGCCCGAACCAAATCCGACAATACTTGGCAGATGTGACTTTGAACGATGTTTGAGAAAGCCTACTTGTAACATATGATCCCTCGACACCTCATCTGTGGGATTGTACAGATGCACTGCACACAAATACCACAAGTGCAGCACACGCTATTCAGATGCAGCACATTACCATGATCTGCGGCGCATTCCTCAGAGATGCGACACACTTGGACACACCGCGTGCGGCACTCCGGATCGCATTTGCGGCACACCAACACACGTTTCGGTGATTCCCGTGGACCGTTCGAAACCCAGATTTTGACAGGTGAGTTTGGCTCCGGCGCAAGTCTCCCCAGAATGTGCCACCTTATCTTAGACAGAGGATCCGACCGAATACGTTAAGATTCAGAGTAATACACTTAGCAGTCGTAAAATAATGTCTCGAACCAGACGCAAGTTTTGTAATGAAATAAGACACCTGTAAGTGCTTTCGGTAAACCGAATGTCCCAGAATACTAGAACAAATACCTGGGTTTCTTCTCCACGCTTCGAGAATTTACGAGCACGAGGGGAACTAACGGAGAGATGGTGCGAATCAATTAGGAAGCCGGTGATAGTAAGGGACGATGGAATGGAGTTACTCAAGGCAATTAAGCGGTATTTTGGTGGTAACCCTCGACGCTGTACCGATGCGAAACCATGCAGGATATCGGGTACTGCCGAACCAGATCCGCCGTAGGCTGGAGCTCGAATTCATGGAGCGGCTCCGCCCTGGTAATTAGACAATCAAAGGAGTCAGAACGGCTTGTAAGATTGCGATGGGGGCACGTACCAAGTTCCGATTCTATCATGGCACGTACTTCCATCAACGGCAAAGTGTTCCGAGGCACCAGCGAAGATTTTGACACGTCCTGGACGTGTTTTGAGGGCAATACTGTACCATTTCAGCCGGATGTTCAGTCACTAGGTCACAGCTGGTCTGAACTGAACAATAACTTCGTGATCCTAATGAACCTGCATTCATTCTGGACTCGTCCCAAGAGTCGACCCGACCCAGGAATCATGCCCTATCTGTACGTAGACGATTTCGGCAGTGAATAACTTTCCTATCTTACCGCACAAATCCCGCAGCACAAAATCTCCGACGCCCAGCGCTCAGCAGCGGTCTGCAACGGTTCAAAATTTACGACGGATTTATATCAGCCAATTACAGCCAAGACATCGGTCGTATGTATGGTTACGAACAAAGGCAATGCCATTTTTCACCTTTGCCCCATGCATTCGTAGTGCAGCATCTCCTTCACCACGAGATCATCGGTGTGCTTATTTTACTTATCCTTCTCCTTCCGCCTTCTCACCGCGACCAACTCTCACCACAACTTTGCACGGTTCGTCTTTATATAGTCTCGATCTCTTGAGGCGCTGGGGTTCTATACCTTCTCCAGCCGCGGCGGCGTATCCAGGGGCGCGGTTTTACGTGGATTTATATTATCTGCTGCCGTGTTCATTTCACGAATCCGGTGAAGGTGGGATGTGCCCAAATCCAGATGACAGGCGGCGGGAGCACTCTTCCCTCCAAGGTGTCAGTCGCTGGTATATATTGGGTAATTACATCCAGGAACGTCATTTAGTAAATCAAGCGGATGATTTGCTTGGGAACAGACTCGGAAATTACCGTGAAATTCTATCAGACCCTCGAGAATTACGGTGCGCCGCATGTTCATTCGTTTCAAGTGGTCTCAAACATTCTGTGTCTCCCACAGGGCGCCCGTGTCATTTTGACTAGCATGGTCGGACGACCACGATGCTGCGCTCGTTGCGTCACTTGCGCGCTCGACTTCCGCTCCGGTGTCCCGCATTTTGGCAACGGTGGTCTCACGTAAGTCACATTCATAGAGACTTCTGACGGAAGCCTGAGATTCCCACTATCTGTTTCGGACTGTCTGTCGATGACCGCATTATACGGCCGAGGTAAGTGCTCAGCTATTTGTTGAATTACGGGTTGAATGAACGTTGGCGCGTCTAGGTACGGCATGCAACCCTATTTATCTTTACAGTTTCTATCAGAAACACCAGGATAGAACTGCTTTGGGGTGCTGGTCCCTGCTTACGGTCCGGTGTTGTGGACGCGCTGCGTCACGTGTCAGCGAAAGATTCAAACTCCGACTCCGCCGCAGCAATCTTTTCTGCGACCATGGGCGAGACTTGGAACCACCTTGTTTTCCGCGAGGCCCCTGACCTCCGAGCAGTCTCAGTCAGAACTCCGTGGGACACACTCAGCCGCAGTCTTGAAACCTCTCGCAATGAGATCCACGTGTGCAAGCTCCTCGACACCACGAGGTTCTCTTTCTCCTGGCCGTGTGCATCGCGTCCGTCTCTCCTCGCGGGTGCCCGCTTTTCCCTAGCCTGATCACTAGCTCCACCGTCCTGTCATGCCGAAACACTGAATTGAACGGCGATTACTACTGGAGCTAATCATTCACAGTCTGTCAATTGCAAGCAAATAACGTACCTCAAAGATCCCGACTGTCCTCCCAAACGGCGGGCGCTCATCGCTTGACCATGGACTGTGAGTGGACGCCAGGATTTCTGGAGACAATGGAAGAAAGTCTCACCAGCTCTCATCATTCTTACTTGAAGGAGATGATTCTCGTGTTTGACACTCCGCATAGAGGACCCACAGCGCATTGACTCCTGCCTGAACTCGCTCAAACGATCTTTGTTAACGTTAGCAAGAGCTACATATGCCCAAGCCAACACGAGTTGTACGATGGTGCTGTCAAGCTGCAATCCTTCGATGGCCTGCGCCGGCAAAAGAATATTCGGGAAGTGTGGCTGTTCCTGCATTAATTATAACGACACACGAAACCTGCGCTAGGTGGAAACAGCATGCTGACCACAGCTGGGCGCATGGACTCAAATACCCGTCGGCAGACGATTCCAGAACCGGCCATCAGTACGGACTGCCACAGCCGTTTGAGCGCTCTCGACCGTTCGCATCGTTTACGCCGGCTTTGAACGCGTAGAGGTACGTCAAAGTGTCCAACTGCTTTATTGCTGGCGTGTGTCAATGTCAGAATTTCCGCCTTGCCAGCAGTGCGACTAGTACTCTACCACATCTATCACCCATCATCTGCCGCGTACGAAATTTCCTCAAACAGTATGTCTAGGCTGTACCCTTGCCGATTCCTAGCCGAACCTCACTTGTGCCTAGGTGTTGAATCAGATAAGGCGATCTAACTCGGTGCGACTAAGGCAATTATAGATCTGCAGTGTTCTATCATTATCGAGGGGTAAGACAGATTCCCTTACGGCCTAGACTTCCTCTGATAGATTAATCCGACCAGACTGCTATGATTTTCCGTTCCGTCGTTCGTCTAAACATTTACACAGTCAAAATCAATGATGATCCGCTGGCAGGTCCTGACGACTGCCACATGTAGAAAGATATATAAATGCAACACACCATACTCGACCTCCGCGATCGCCCCGTCATGATGGAACAACTCGACTCCAACACGCTCATCTTCCTCTTCACCGTCTACTATTTCGTCGAACGAGGTCTCCGACTCATCCTCAAGTCCACCGATGGAGTCTTCTACGATTCACTGCGGGCGTCGAGAAAGGACATGGTGTTCTTTGGAATTTCAATGGGCATGCTCATCAGCCTAGCATCCACCCCGTCGTGCGTCAGAGGGGCCTGGAGTGCCTGGCACGCAGTCCCGCCCGGGATTGGAGAGCCCCGATGGTTCTTGGACGAGGATACTAGGATTTGCGTTACGGCGAGAGCTGTACTCTGGGTTTCGGAGTTGAACCGGCTTGATCTCTATCCGCTCTATGTCATCCATCACGCCGGCTCCATCATATCCCTCCTCTCCTTCTTATATTTCCGGTGGCCCACCCTACTCTTCCTCATCATCTTCGGCACTCTTGTCTCAGAAGTGCCGGGAGATCTCTTGTGGATGTTGTCAGCTTACATCGATAGCATGGAATCGCCTCCTCGTGCTCTCGTAGAGTTCAAACGGCGTTGGAACATTTTCAACGTGGTGCAATATGGCCTCATCCGTGGCGGCGGAATCATCTGGGTCGCATGGATCCTCGCTTATAGTCCGGCAGGGCTGCGTACTCGGTCCTGGCTCATGCAGGGCCACGCGTACACACTGCTATCGCTTTACGCGGCGTTCTGCATCGTATATGTCTACCGCCAAGCCTGTAACATTCGCGCTCGCCGTCTATCGCGTCCCCCCTCGCCCTCCCACATCCCAATCGAATTGGACGGTCCCGTACCCCGCGCCATTCACCTCAGGATCCCGACGAAACCCGCTATAATCTTCGTGCCTTACGGGCTTTTGATGGGCATAGGCTTGGCCGCCTTGGTCTTCACCTCCTTCACGATCGCCCCCACTTCCAGAGAGGAATCCGCCCTTCTTGCTCACGCGCTGCACATCACCCTCGCCTCGGCCATCCTCTTCGCCCGAGTATTTTCCTTGTGCATGGAAGACGGATTGGCGCGCCTCGTGGCGCATCCCTTGCGGACCATTTTCCGGCCCGGATTCTGGCTTCACGGGGGTCTCTTCGGGGCGGTCGTGGGCGGGATCATCTCCTACAGCGCAGGATACGTCCCCAATTTCCTTTTGTTCGCCGCCAGCCTGGCTGTTGGCCTCCCGATGTACGAGACCTTCTCTCGTGTTGGGTGCCACACCTACGGCTGCTGCTACGGATATCCTGTGGAGTCGATCCAGGGCGTGCCGACATCCCATTTGCTGTGGCGCCTGTTCCCGTACCGTGCGGTGACATACAGCCATCCAACAGATTATGCTGTCACGCGTTCAGAGCCCAAGTTGCTCAACCACCCACTTCTCCCGATCCAGCTCATATCCGCCACCCTGTTTTTCCTGTTATTCGCCTTCGTTTCACTCCCGTTGGCATCATACACGTCGCCTGAGCTCGCCGGAGCGGTGACGCTCATCTGCCACGCCGCAGTCCGCCTTCTAACAGAAACATGCCGCGCAGATTATCGTGGTGGGGCCAGCAACAGCTGGATATCCGCTACCGGAATAATGGCGTTGGTGCAAGCTTCCATTGGTGTCGCGGCCGTTCTGTATCTCCTTTCTGCAAACACTTCCCACCCGGCAACTTTCTCAGATTGGTCGGTCCTCGATGACGGGCGCCTTTCCGCATGCGCAATCGCCGTGGCAGTGGGAACCCTCGTTTACGGCGTCCATGTCGAGGAGATTGGGACCTGGATTCCCGAGACTGAAGCTATTCCAGAGAAAGCCCACAAATTGGACGTTAAATAACCATTTAAATATTCTTATCTACGCTGTATCATAGACGTTTGATCCGAGCTTCATGTGCATTTCGTTACCAAATTAGATTCATACGATGGACCTTTTTTATCTTCACGTTGCTTTGTGGACATCGCGATCTGTGCATCGTATAATAATTGTCAAACAAGTCACAACGGCTTGGGCATTGTAAAATATTTCTAACAATCGCCGTCGTAGTTCTGGTCGACCTATAACTCGGTATATCGCCAGTGGAAAGGAGCTCCGTTAGCTCCCATCTACATTAAATGGCAGACTTAATTCTGTCACCTGTGTTAAAACTTAATTGGAGTATCATCAAAGTATCATGCTGTCATTCAGTAACGGAAGCGTTAAGATTAGCGTGTCTGAAGCCTTGTCTGTCTCTTTTTTTCGACCCTCTCAACAATTACCTGGGATCGTGTGGACGCAGAAACTTGCAGAACACTCTGGAACTGTTGATCGACCAGATTTCAACATGATCACGTGTAATAGTAGTCCCATTTCAAATGAAACACAGCCCCCCGGTCACTACCTTATAGGTCGGTGCGAGTTTTTCCAAAAAAATCGTTGATTTACTGTGATTTGCCCAACAAATTTCGGCCTCCGGCAGGATTTACCCTATTTCGGGCCAAGGTTTCCATTTTTTTTCGTCCCAGGCCCAAATTTTGGCTCCTGGCCTTTTTTTTGCCGCGGTCCCAAGGTATACTGCTTGAAAAAAAAGATCTCTCGCTCCGCTCGATTTACCCTATAGCACAGTGAGCCCCCGGACTTCAGAGCTGATTTACCCTCAAAGTGGGCCGGAGGTAGGTCATTTTGGGGCACTGATATCTCGGACCGCCATATAAGGTAGTGACCGGGGGCCTTGGAACAGGTTATCATGGTATCGATGTCGCCATCAAATGCTTGATAAATACTGGCGCCGTGTTTCATCCCCACCACGATGGCCCGGTATAGCTTCGCCCTGGCCTTGCTAGATGAAGGCGACATAGCGCCAGGCGATGCTGAATTCCTGCACACGCTCAACCCAAATATCCACATCTCCTTACTACTGAAACGCATTCAGATCGTTCGACCACAGCGACACCTCCAAGGAGCCAAAGACGACGTCAGGGAGCTCGTCAAACGTATCGTCCCGTTCCAGGTCCTCATTTCGACCAAGCTCTGGCATCACGGCGTGGCCATTGGCCTTACGGTCACCAGCCAGTCAATCCCCCCGTCCCCGGCGTCAGGGGTTTCGGACTTGGCCAATTTGCGGTCTGACATCTTGAAAATGTACGTTTTGTGTCAATGGCACGGTGAAATCTCATCAGTCGTTTGACTCAGATTTGATCATCCCGCCTACTCTGTAGCAGAGTCGGAAAAACGATCGTATACCCCTCACATCACGCTCAGACGGGACAGCGACGCGAAAACTATCGCAGACGCGGCGAAGCTCTGTTCCGATGCTATACGCAGCCACATCGGACTATTCGGCGGCCAACAAATGTCCTTGATTATCCGAGGAATCAATCTCTTCCAAGACACGGTCCTTGGCCCTCGATTTGTTGAACACTTTCCGTTCAGGGCGCCCGGATCTTTCGACTGTTGTATGTTTAAGATACCGTTTCTCCGCGCGTCGATTCCACATTCTGACATTAAGGATCCTTTGAACAAGATTAAGACCATCTTGTTGAGCACCGTCTGCACCGTCACGAATTAAGCCATTCACATGATGGGTAAATCTCCGCATCCTCATTGGATGGGAGCTCTATTCATCATTTGGGTCGGGAACGGTCTAGCGCCTGCGCGCAAAGATGGCTTTTTTCGGGTCGATATAGTAAGCCTATCTTGCATAGGATTTCGATATCGATCTTGGTTTGGCGGCGGCGGCATGGATGCGGCAAAACTCGAAAATGAATACAATAATACAAGAACGACACTCTGAATCATTAGCAGAGATTTCGACAGACCTCACTTCTCAGTCATATCCCACATCATGTTATTTCTGCCACTTTCGTACCAGCCCCGTACCATCCAGTTGAATTTACTTGCGGTCCTGCGGAAGAACGATGGAAGTTAGTTGGTTCAGATCCTGTTTCACGGACCTTTGTGCGGATTTTCAGCACGTCGGCCAGGTAATTAATTTGTCCTTTTCGGAGCCTCCTTTTTTTTTTTTTTGGAGCGTTTGGGACTGGAAGTCTCTTCTTTTTCTCTGTAACTTAAAAAGAAAAAGCGCCAATCTCGGCAGTTGCCGGCGGCTCTCCGTTTGCTTCCGCTTTTGGATCATCAACTTCGTCTTGATGCCGAACCGCTACCGTGTCTTTGCCCTCGACCTCGATGAGTGCCGTCCAAGTCAGCCACCGCTTCGTTCGCTATCGCCCGGCCCCCAATCAGCCCCCGAAAATCGGACTGGTGGACGCTGAGGAATTGAACGTCACAGAAGTAGTAGGCTATGATGATCTGTTCAAGCTCATCGAGGCGCACCCAAATCTCCCTCCCGACTACCGGTTTGCGACGGGCCATATCAGCGCACTGGATACCGTCGAAATGCTCGCACCCCTTCCCGGACGCGATATCCTGTAGGTCTCGAATTGCGATTGAACCGCGAACCGTTCGTTTGATTTCGCCTGCGTAGGTGTGTGGGTAAGAATTGTGAATATGCTCGTTATCGACACCATAGATCCGTACCCTAATTTCTCGCTCAGATATCGCGCACGCGGCAGAGTTCCACAAGAGCGGGTTCGACAGCTCCGACAAAAACGAGCAACCGGATTTCCCCGTGCTCTTCACCAAGCGCGCGACGTCCATCATCCCCACCGGAAAGCCTATTTACACCCACCCGAGCGTCACTGCGAGTCCGGACTACGAGGGCGAGCTGGGGATTATCATCGGGAAGGCGGGGCTGGGCGTCTCGAAGGAAGCTGCATGGGACTATGTTTGGTATGTAGGACGGTATCCTGGCAGGTCGCACTCTGATCTTCGGCCGCGCAGGGGCGCGGTGATCATCAACGACGTGACGGCGCGCGAGCGCCAGCGCGACCACAAGCAGTTCTACATCGGCAAGAGCCTCGATACGTTCTGCCCCATGGTCGGGTTCCCCTTCAATTTCATCTGTGTCGTGTTTCAACTCATTGTGGTTGCAGGGCCCCTACGTCGTGCCCTCCTCCTCGCTCTCCTTCGCCCACCTGCACCTCACGACAAAAGTGAACGGGCAGGTGCGCCAGTCGCAGAACACGTCCGAGCTTATCTTCGACGTGCCGACGCTCATCGCGACCGCATCCATGGGCATCTCGATCCAGCCGGGGGACATCATCGCGACGGGGACGCCCGTGGGCGTGGGGATGGGCATGTCCCCAAATGTGTGGCTGCAGGAGGGCGATGTGGTCGAGATATCCATCCCGCCGCTGGGCACGCTGTCCAACCCGGTTACATCTACGGCGCCTGGTGTCTATTCCCTGTCTGCTCAATGATAATGCGTTGTTGTCGAATATTTCGTGAAGCGCGCTTTTCAGTGAAAGGCAGATTGAGGACACAGCTGGGCAGATTATTGGAGTATTTCTATCGAATGGCCACGGCACCCGCAAGGCTCCATATCTCTCTCTCGTCGCCCAGTTCTATAGCATGGTGATCCATGAACGACTGTCTTCAGAATATCACCTCAGATTGCTATAGAGGCTTGACGACGAGCCTATCGCCCAGTCTTCGTCAACGATTTAGGATCCCGAATCGGCTAAGCGCCTGATTAAGCGCTCACCGCGCTGCCCAATCAATAACAATCATTCCGTGCATTCATTTCCGAGCACGGGACGAAGTGTAGGTGTCGAAGGACTTTGGCCGGCGTGTCTGCCAGCTGCCGCGCCTCTACCAGGGACAGGGCAAAGCGAAGAATCCCGAATCCCCGCAAAACCGCACGCAAAAAAAAAAAAAAACTTCTATAGCTAGAGACGTAGTCAAACAATACACTATCTTTGCCACGCTCCCCATCCCCCTGTCCGCACCGCCGCGAATACACTCGTACGTATGTATGTATGTATGTAGATTGATAAATACCAGCAAGCGTCCACAACCAAGAATCCACCCCCCGCGGGACGCCTCATCCACTCCGCCTTGTCCTCGTCTTGGTGGAGATGAGGCAAAGGACAAGGAGAAAACGGGCGAAGAGCCTAATGCCCATGGCTGAAGTGGAACTGGAAGCCGCCGCCCGCGCCGCCGCCGGGGAAGCCGCCGCCCTGCTGCTGGAAGAACTGCGCGAAGGGGTGGCCGCCCTGCTGGAAAGGGTGGCCGCCTTGCGCGGCCATGGGGTCGTTTGGATCCTCGCCGTTGTCGAAGCGCGCGCGGAGCTCTGGGGAGGGATAGGGAGTTAGCATGGGGAGGATAAGGAAGACAGAAAGACGTGGAGGGAGGGGAGGAGGGAGAGGGAGTGAGGCAGAGGGAGGGGAAGGGAGGGGGGAGGACGGAGGACGAGCGAGTCCGGGTGCGGGAAGGAGAGAGGACAAAGGGTAGGCGGAGGAGGGAGGAGTGCACTTGACGCTCCATGTCGGGGAACGAGATGGAGGGAAAGGCGAGGGCGAAAAGTGGGAGCGCAGGAATGGAGAGGAAAGGGGAAGCAGGAAAGGGGAGGCGAGGGGGGAGAAGCGGAGGGATGAAGGAATGGGGGATGCCCGTCGGTGCGTGTCGGAAAACGGGAGGGAGGGCGGGGAAAGAGGGAAGAAGGCGGAGGAGGGCGGAGGAAGATGTATGCCACCGCCGCGCACGCGAACGGGCGATGAGCCCCGGCCGCCTCTCGTGTCGCGCGACGGGTCTTGTCGAGCCGCCCTCGGGGAGACCGCGCATCCACGCGCTGTCCGTGCACGCCGTGTCCTCCCCCGTCCGTGCTCCCCCGTCCCCGTTCGTGTTCATACCGAATACACACAAAAACGAACGAAAAGAGCCAACGCACCAGGATCGCTCAGCACCTCATACGCCTCGTTCAGCGCCGCCATCTTCGCCTCGCTCCCGCCCTTGTCCGGGTGCGCCGTCTTGGCGCCGTTGCGGCTATACACACAAAACGCGGTCAGCGTCCGGCTGAGAAGGACGAAAGGCGAAAAGGCGGGGAGAAAGATGGAGAAGAGAAAAAACTCACTAAGCCTTCTTAATAGTCCGCTCATCCGCATCCCGCGCCACACCAAGCACCTTATAGTAGTCCTTCGCCTTGCTCTGCTTCAACAGCCTCTGCGCCTTTTGCAGCCGTGCCTGGAACTACATCGCACGTCAGTTACCTCTCTCCCTATGCCTCCTCCTCCTCTTCGAAGGAAGGACGAAAGAATAGATAGAAACACTCACATCCCGATCCCCCCGGCCCGTCGCCTCAAATGCTCTCTCCAAAAACCTCACCCCCTCCTCCCACTCCTCCCTCACCACGGCCGCCTCCCCCATCCCCCTTAGCGCGTCCGCGTCCTCCTCGCCCCCCTCCATCTCCAGCAGCAGCCGGCACCACTCCTCGCCCTTCCTATACATCTCCAACTGCGTGTGCCCCTTGCACAGCCCCCTCAGCAGCGCCCTTCTCCTCGGGCTCGTTTTCGCGTAGGAGGGGAGCACGATCTCGCCTTTATCGAGGGAGAAGAGGGCGAGGTGCGCCGGCGCGAGCTGTTCCTGCGCAGCCTCCTCGAACTTGCGGAATATGTCTCCCTTCTTGCCCGTCCCCTTGAGGGTGGCGAGCGCGCCCCGCCAGTCGCCCGCCTGCCCCTGCTCCTCCGCCATCGCGAACCCGCGCTCGAGCCCCTTCGCGAGCCGGTGTAATGGCAGACAGAGCTTGCTCTCCGGGTCCCCGTGCAGGCACGCCTTGAGCGCATTGCCCCCCAGCGGGCCCGGGGGGTAACAGGAAGAACGCGAGCCGGAACGTGAGCGCGTGGAGCGCAGCGGTCTGCGACTCGGGCAGCAGCGACGCGAGGCGCGACAGGTCGCCGACGGCGCCCTCGATGTCCCCGGCGCCCAGCGCGCACTCGACGCGCAGGCTCCGTGTCGCGGTAGAGTGCGTCGACGTGCGCAGCGCGCGCGTCGCGCTCTCCCCGCACGCCGTCCACAGCTGCGCCTTGCGCTCCCGCGCCGCCTGCGCCGCCGCGCCCTCCGCGTCCGCGATGTCCGCCAGCAGCGCGTCGCGCTCCGCGAGCTCCTTCGCGCCGGCGCCGGCGGCATAGTGCGCGAGGGCCGCGCGGGCGGCGGCGAACGCGCCGTCCTTGGTGTGGATGCGCGCGGCGAGGAGGTGCGCGGAGGGGAGCGGCGTGAGGGACAGGACGTGCGTCAGGTCATCGAGCGCGGGGGCGTGCCGGCCGAGGGAGAGGTAGGCCGTTGCGCGTTTGTAGAAGAGGAGGTAGTCGGCGGGGGATTGGTCTGGAGAATAGATGGTCAGCAGGGGTGTTGAGTCGGGTGACAGGATGGAAAAAAATGGAAGGCAAGGGAACATGGCAGGCCAGCAGAAATGGCCGAAGAACGACCGCGCCGAGGACACGAGACGTGCTGTATTCGAGCACACGATCGTACGCGAGTGACCAAAGCATCCGCCACATTTGTCCCAGCAGTCTGTCTGCATTTTCTGGTCGGTTAAAATGTCCCTCCGAGTGTCCAGAGATGAACGTGGAGGCGGCAGTTCCACAGCATGGTTCCGCTCCGCACGCACGCACGCACACCGGGTGCTAGCTTCGAGGTCAACTCGTACGCGAGCCATTCGCAGACGATACCAGTAGTTGAACAGTGTGGCACCCTGCCCCAGATCCATTCCAACAGTCCGTGTGCATGCATGTCGTGCACGACAAAGCGGCAGAGACTGGGAGCCAGCCTCGAGACCGACGTATTCCGCAGTCATCGCAAGAATGTGGCCAGTCGAGCGAGAGCCTCCAAGAGCCCCGGGAATGGACCCGGAGACTGCAGCAGCTCCACAGCGTCGTGCCGTCCTGCAAGCACGCACGCAAACCTTGCCCAGACAATTACATCCCGCGCGCACTTGGCAGACACGTCGCTCGCGTTTCCGCAGCACGAGCCTAGATCCCCGGGGACACAACAGTACTATGTCCTTGACCCACCTATAGCTTCAGAATACACCTTGGCCGCCTCGCTAAACTGGCCACTTGAAAGCAGGACATTCGCCCGCGTGATGAGCGGCTGCAGCCCCGGCGGGTAGAGTCCTGCGCCGGAGTCCGCGTAGGAGCCGGTTATGGGAAGGAAGAGGAAAAGGAGGGTCGAGGAGAGCGCGGAGAGGCGCATCGTGGTCGGAGGTAAGAATGAAAATGAGACACGAAGAGGAGCGAGGTGAAGTAAAGTTATTAGAATTGGAATTGACCCGGCCCTAAACGAGCCACGTTGACGCGCGTGATTTGACACGCAGTTGTTTGGCGGGGGTGGGGGAGGTAAATAGAAGTGTTTCTTTCCAATCCCGGCCTTCCGGAAGGTCTTGCTTCAAGTTCTTTATTGTATGAAGGGAACCTCCAACATCCACTTTGGAATTTTTCGACCACGTTCAACAGCGTTCTGCGTCAGGAGCCACACTGGGATTGAGACAAGATTGAGAGGATCAACACAGGAAAGAAAATGAACATTCAATTGTGTAAAATGTCCAATTCTCAGATCTCAGCCCCTGCGCCAGTTCAGCAAATATCCATACATCAATATTACCAACGTGGACTGACAACTCAAGGCGTTCAATCTTTATATCGATGTAAGACTCCCGCCCTGAGCCTCGATGTCGGCGCAGGGCCGGCAAGTGCAGCTAAAGGCGTGAATATCACCCTAGATCGTGTTTGGGACGCGTTGCAATTTGGCCAATTATTATGAAGGGTAGACAGGCCGAAAAACTCTTTTCATCTTCGCATTGACACTTCTGCAGAGTGTGGTTCAAAACTACCGGGCGTGCGCAATTTGAACTACGGACCCGTGGCGAATGGTCCGCAGGTTCTGGTCCCGGCCCGGGTCCTAAAAGCGCGATCTTCATTTCTGGCTTCCTCAACGAAGCCCATACGACGCTTAGTCGAAAGCGTTATGAAAGCAGGAGGGCTCATTTGTTGTACAACAATCCTTCATACTTTGGCGAATATGTTAGTGCTCGTCCTGAGCCGTATCAGCGACACCAGGCCCGCCGCACCCATGGCCATCGACCCGGCGTAGAACATCGCAGGATGGTACGCTGACAGCGTGCTCTCTGCGCCGCCATACGCATTCAGCAGATATCCCGCGATCGGGGCGCCCTGCACAATTCAAATGAACGATAACCAACGCGTGCACGACCCGGACTGACCATGAGGTACCCGCCGACCCACCCGGTGACGATCATGCCCATCGCGACGCTGACGCGCGGGGCGCCGAACACCGCGCCGACGACGGTCGGCATCGTGGAGAAGAAACCGCCGTTCGCGGCGCCGTTGATCACGACGAAGAGGACGAGCGGGGCGAGCGACGTGGAGGCGGGCCAGATGGCGAGCATGCTGAGCGCGCTGAGGAGGAGGGCGAGGAAGAGGACGTTCACGGGCCCGATGCGGTCGCTGGCGAAGCCGCACCCGAGCCGCCCGAGCGCGGAGGAAAAGTTGAAGCCGGCGACGAGGCCCGCTCCCGCGCTCGGCGAGAGGCCGAGGGAGGCCGAGTAGAGGGGGAGGAAGAACGGCGGCACGAAGAGGGGGAATGTCCCGAGGGCGCCCGCGAAAAAGAGGACAATGAAGCGGAGGTCGGAGAACAAAGACCTGGATACAGTGAACGAAAAGTGGGTGGAGAAGGATTATGAAACGCACCACTCGATAAATCCTGCCGTTCTTATCGTCGTGCGTTCCTTTATGAGCCAGGCGGCAGGAAGGCCCGTCACAAGGGTAATCAGGCCTATGATGCGGAACGTCCATGCAGGGCCGAGCGACTGAACGAGGCCGTTGATCGCGAAACTTGTGACTGCTCCACCCAGCCCGCCGGCTGCGTAAACAATGCCGTTGGCGAGACCCCGTTTGGTGTTGAAGTATTGCGCGGGGGGTAACAGAGACAACCTAAAATCATATTTTACTGCCCTCTGAGCGCGAAATGGGGGCATACGTACCATGAAACATAGACTATGCAAGACCGTGAGTGGGATGTACAACGAACAATCCATTTCGCAAACCTGGTACCGATGCCGGTGATTGCGCCTGTGGTGACGAACAAGGCCCCAATATTCAGTGTCGCAAATCCGCTCAAGATCTCGCCCAAGCCGATGAGAAAGATGCCCAGGAGAGCCGTTCTCCTTGCCCCCAAGAATCGAATGACCCTCGCATTGATCAGGGCCAACCCAGAGATACAGGCAACCGTCGAAGAGCCGACGAAGGACAGAGTCGAGGCTGAAGAAAGCCCTTCTTCCACCAGTGCTGCCTGTGGGCACCATGAACCACAGAGACGAGATTACAGCGCGCATTCAATCCGAACCTGGATGAGTCCCCAACTGTATGTCGTTCCAACGAACCACCAAGCTGAATGGACGAATCAAAAAATAGTGGCACGGAAGATAGATGAAGGAAGCTCACTTAGAACCGCACATCCGAATACAACGACCCAGCCGTACCCGCCATCCGGTACTTGTGAATCGGGCACACCTTGTGCAGCCGGAGCCAGTTGGGTTCCAGAGGTGGAAGGAGATGAGCCAGCACGTCTTTCGAGTTCAATGGACGATCGGGATATGGTGGGCGATGCTTCTGGCATGGCAAGAGGAGGAAATTATGATTCATTGCGCATTTTTGGCGGCGGCGAACTTCGGTCTTCAGCGGTGATTTCGGAAAGTCGATAAGTGACCGGACAAAACCGGCCCAACTTCACGTTACGAGTCCTAAAAATTTATTTTTAGACTCGTTCTTATCAGAGGTTTTCCAGCGAGAAATCGCGGTTCTAGCATAATGACGTTCGTCCCGCGTGTGAATTGCATTTCCTTTTTTGTAAGTGTCCCTCATGGTTCCATCAACTTTCACGATCTTATGCTGTTCATTTGCTTCGTTGTTCTGTTGTTGTGAAATGCGCCCGCCTTTATAAATCCCGCTACTTTCTCCATCTCTTGGTACTTGTCTTGCTTGCTGTACATTGCCTATATTTTCTTGTTGTCTATTGATCTTCAGTTTCATCAGGAAAAAAGAGTTTACTATGTAGGCACCAGAAGGTCTCAGGGATCAGTAGGCCTCGTAGCTCTTGGCCGCTGATCAGTAGCTCTCAGTAGCCTCAGTCAAGGGGTGGCTAATACCTAACTTCCGGCATCAACTACCTGTTACCTTCCAGGACCCCGGGAACCAGTGAGACCACCACCACTCGGTCCGGTGATCCGTCGTCCTAATGCAGCTCGGTTAGTATGCTCTGCTCGCGTCTCGAAGAATATAGTGCTGGGTGCTTGTCTCAACGATTCATTTCACAGAACTGCTTGAGAATCAACCTGCTAATTCTATTTCCAGGCTGTCTGAATTTTCTTACGTCCCAGGCTTCATTCCTAAACTCTGGGAGTCAACAATTCAGGGAAACTTGGGCACACAGGCATGTTCAGAGTCGGTTTGAGCCAAGTTTGAACTATATTTTGCTTCAGACATTTACATGGGTGCCCTGAAATAACATCCCGCATAACTCTGTACTGGTATTAGAGCAGAGAAATACAAGACAATTCATTCACCCCAAGGGACACGATGGGAGGATCCCAAAAAGTCCGTCACGTGGTCATTGGGGGGTCGATATCCAGAATTACGGTTTCAGTCACCCCTTGGCCTCAGTAGCTGTCCGCCACGGCCCACGGATCAGTAGGAACTGATAGCTGCCATGCCATCATCATGGATCAATAACTTCCGGGGTTGGGTCAGAAGTAAAATGGTGAATTCTGGCACGCAATACTGTAAGTACTTGTACCGAGGCAACCGGTCAACCCCCCGTGACCCCATCAAAAAATCTGGGCAACGCAACCAGCCCAAATTCACCCGTGACAGCTGAAAATCTGGCAACCCAATATATTCAACTCGCGAGTCTGGGCTGTTTCGAGGCACATTTGAAGCTCGCTTCCCTTGTAGAATCAATAATCAGGACGGTTTGGGAGATTTTTGACACTTTTGAGTCATTTTTTGTGAGAAAATAAATATTTTTTGCCCGTGTCACAGTCTGAGCAAGGCAACCAAGGGCATTGTGACCGTGACCCGGCGCGTTTTGGGCAACACAACGGAGCCCATCGTGACCGTGACAGTTGCCTCGGTACAAGTACTTACAGTATGCTGATTAATGGCTGAACCAGCTCAAACCAACGTGGGGGGGGCCGACCTCACCATTCGGGTGGAACCAGGAGAAAATCTTGAGAAAATCATTAAGTTGTTTAAAGTCTGACACACATGCGTCAAGATAGCGTCATTGTTTCGACGCCAAACACCGTTGGTTGATAGCTCCTTCTCTTTTCCCCCCATCTTCTCCTACGCAAACGACCAGATTGACCGTCATATCTCGTTGTTGAGTCCCCCGTATCCTTCAAAGCTTGAAGACCCCATCTGGTCCAATTTGCGTTCTCAGCCCGCTCAAATTCTTACCGCGCCAAACTCAAGCTGCTCCGAGTTTGTCTTGAAGCTGTACCACTGCAGCCAAAGCGGATCTTGTAGAAGGGTATTGGGTGCTCCCCTCCCACCAGGTGTTCTCTCTGGTCTGTTCCTAGCTTTCCCATGCCAAGATTCTGTGTTCTGCGCGAAGATGTCCTCAAAACTTGATTTTTTCAAATCCCTCGGACTCAAGTCACTTACAACTCGTTTACCCACTTGCTCTCTGTGGCCAGCGGTCTCCTTCAAGTCGTTCCACATTTCCCAAAGTTCCAGATGGCTCTTGCAAGATATTTCCGTTTCTTTTCGCTTGCGCGATGGGTTTGCGGCTTGCGATCTTGAGGTACGTCACAATCATTTTAATTGTCTTCTTTTCTTGTGCCTTTCAAGAGCATCGTGTTATGGTCCCCATCAGGATATCGGGTCCTGGTGACGCTCATTCACTAGAGCTGTTTACCTCAAACGGCAATATATTGGATGTCCTCTCGTTGACCATAGCTGAATTGGATATATATCCTAAATTGAGTTATTTTTTGGCACATTTTGTGATTTGCGTGTCATCTATCTCAGTTATGCGATGCTAATGTGCTCTATTCAGCACTATAGAGGTTGGAGTAAAACCAGGTTTCAGGGGTAAGGAGGTTTTTCAGAGGTCTCTGCGCTCAGTCGGGACCTGTACTCCCTCGGCACCACCACTTTGCCCCGAGCTCCACTCGCCCATTCGTCTTCTCGGCCCCGCCGATCCGCACTGAGCTCTGCTCATCCATCATTCTCTGGTAGTTCGGCATTGAGTCCCTGACTCGGTGCTACAGTCATAGCAGAGGCTGAGTCAGGAGGGAAAACTCAATTCCGGATTGCTTGGAAACGAGCCTCGCTCTTCCGTCCACCATGAGCTCTGCTTCTCCCTGCCGAGCTCCGCTCTCAACTCTCTTTTCACACCTGTCTTTCGTGACGGTTTCATCCCATCTACATATCATATCAGAGGCCATAATGGCTTCCGGCGACTTAACCTCGCTTCTGCAAAGTCTCGCACGCCCAACCACTAGCTCCCCGATTCCATCAGCCGTCCTGGACACTGCACCACACCTCTCCCGGCTGTCTTCTCCCTCCACCGATCCCAACCTTCACGAAACCCAGAAAATCCACCATGCCAACGCTGCTGATAATTGCTTTGAAGTAGTCATAGACCTCCTCTGTGCACAACCACTTGACATGCCCCTCCCCTGGTCTATCTGGAACGGCATCATTCGGGACAGCCACATTGAGTTCTCGAAGCTCCTCACATCCACCAACTCCACTTATGACCACGCCGACAAACCCATTGAATTCAGGGGAGATTTCGTGCTTGTCAAACAGCACGAGCTCGTCGCTATTCTGGTTTGACCAACACAGCAGAGGTCCACAGCACCTATCAGACCATATGTGATGGCTACCAGCGGCTATCAGATCTTTGCGGAGTGCTATCAGCGCTCCATAAAGGGGGCGGCTATCACAGATATGAGGCCTATCAGATGCTATGTAGTCAGGCCGGTTCTCCCTGATGTTTCAGTTCCTTTATGTCTGCTTCTATAACCTCACACAGTAACTTTCCGGTGACTTTGGCTTCCAATATGGGGTCTGATTTTGTATTTGGGGCCATTAGCAAATCGGAAAATATTTGGCATGACCTGATTTGCAAAGTTGGGCCAGGTGTGCCTTGGATGCAATCATCTGGCCTGTTATTCCCTTGTTTGTGTCCCACCTGGTGAGATATTCTGCGTACGAGGACCCACAAGGTGGATGTGCTATGCCTCCACTTGCACTGCTCCAAGTATATACCCACTACTGTGTTAAGCCACCATTAATTCAAGTCCTTTCAATGCACCTGTGCCCCCGGCATTCAAATGATTTCGAAAAATATATGAGCAACGGACAGCAATTGATGCATTCCTTTGAGTCGCCATTCAATGAAGAAATTCTGCGCGAATAAGCCTCCTACCAACGGGATTCTGGGACTCGCGAGGATCGGACGATTGTGGGTGATGGGAACCGTTGGTCCGTGCACGTAATCAATTGTGTGATGATGGAATGATCCCATCTTTTGGTTCCTCGTCACCTCTCTCTTTCTCCTTCATCTTCCCCTCAACATCCCGATGCATCCCCCTTCCGTTTACTTCAGCTGCCGCTCGGATTTTGTCCCAAATACAAGTTATATGTGGTTTCATACCCAAGGCACCCCAAGATGTCCGTCAAGACTAAGAACATATCCATCAGATGTTCGAAGTTGGATTAAACGATGAAAAGGCACGAGGGAGATACTCAGATTACAGCCGATTCGGAAAGTAACGAGAATAACTGTTTTTTTTTTTGCGCGTTCTCAATTTGGAAATACCAAAACAAGCGTGACGTGGGTTCGATTCCCTGTCGTGTCCTTTTTCCTTTTCGCAATCACGGGACCGGAAACTGGTTTCCGCACCCGGTCTTGAAGCTGTCTTCTCTGCCTTTCGACCTTCTCTGCCTCCCATGGTCAATCGTAGGATCAGCTCCGACATCAAGGAGTGTGCTCTCCGCCTATGGGAGCTTGGATGGGACAGATCTGCTATTGTATCCACTCTCCTCATTTCGCAATCCATCCTGTATCGCTGGGCCAAGATTTTCGATGAATTTGGTTCTGTAACTCCACCACCTCCACCTATCATGGGACGTCCTCGTATGATCGGTCTTGTGGCGTTGACCGTCATCAAGGAGATCTACATGAAACATGCCGACACCTATCTCACCGAGTTGCAATAGTGGCTGCTCATCCATCATGATATACACATATCCGTCGCATCTCTGCATGAAACACTTGAGAGAACAGGCCTTGCTCGAAAGCTACTCCACAAGATTGCCGTTGAACGTGACATTGAGCGCCGCCGTGATTTCCTGCACACTATCCAGACAAGCTTCTCCGGGACTGCACGTGAAATCGTGTGCATTGACGAGTTGAGCAAGAACAAGCATGATGCATCCCGTCGCTATGGTCATGCTCCCATCGGAATGCCTGCAGATTTTGAAGACTGTTTCATCCAAGGAGTGGGGTACACTCTCGTGGCAGCTCTGAGTATGGATGGCTATATTACTCAGCGTGTTTTTGAGGGCGCCTTGGACTTGTTTGACTTTTTTTGATTTTATTGTTGAGGATGTGGTGCGTTTCAATACATTTCCTTTTGCACAGTTCCTCATTCCTGCCTAGGTACCTGAGATGGGTGTATTCCCTGATGAACGCAGTGTATTGGTGATGGATAACTGCCACATCCATCACACTGATACCCTTCAAGAAGTCCTCAATGCACAAGGCTCGTTTTTTTGTATACTTCTTAGAAAATGTCTGATTTGTGATTGCTAGGTATCATGTTGTTGTACCTCCCGCCTTATTCGCCTGATCTGAACCCCATCGAGGAATCATTTAGTACTTGTAGGTCAATATGTGTTCGGACTCCTCATTTGTTGACTACTTTTACTTACAGGGAAAGCGCACCTGCGGGCCAACGGTCAATTGATCCGAGCAGCCGAAGATCCTGTCCTAATTTTACTGGAATCCACGGCATGCATCACTGCCGAGAAAGTGAGAGGATGGTTTATGCACGCTGGGTATATTGTTGAGTAGTTAGAGCCAAGGGCGCATAGGATCAACAAATTGTAATTTACAGACAGCGGGAAATCATGATGCACGCTGAAACAGTGGCTATGGGTACACTGATGTTCACAAAGATAATCAGAAAGCTGCTAGACGGCAACTAACCAACTAAAAACACTACAACCAACACACACACACACACAATTGAGTTCGGGTCGTCCTGCAGTTTACAGGTAAGATTGAACTTCTCAGGTTCGTGTCTCGAAAATGCCAACTCGATAGAAGTCTTATTAGGACTGGTATGAGCACAAAGTAGTCAAAGATTGACCAGGGATTATCTACTTCGACAGAAGCGATATGGGTTTTATATATTTTTCTACTTTGAGACACCACAAAGGCAATCTCGAAGACCTATAAGTCTCTCTAGACTTAGATAGGATTTCCTGCCATACTCTGATGGAGACCACACTGGATCTAGACTTGTGATCGCGACCGAACTCACTGGAACGGATGCCAACGACCGGGTACTGCGACTGAACTCACTGGAACAGTGCCAACAGCAGACCTGAGGTAACAACCAAACAGGTGCCTTTCACACAAATGTTGCGACTCTCCACGAACACGGCTTAAGTCCTTTAAAGCCTCTATATGCCAACAAGACCACTTTATATTTGAACGATAACAACAAAGATAGTTATATATAACGTATCTCCGCGCTAGGCTCAGACCAGCACCAACACCGTTACTTTGGTGGGAGATGCAGTACTGAATCGCGGGATCTGCTAGGCTTTATATATGATACAGGAATTGTAGATAGTAATGAGAAATGAGTCAAGATATAAGAGAGATTTGATGTACACGGAATTTGCGGAGGTATGCCGCTGGTATTCGTAGTACGAGGCCGAGACTAGTCATCTAGATTTGACCAGCTCGAACCCATACTAGGTATATTGGTTTGTTCCCAAGGCCTGCCGGCCCTAGCACGTATGCTAACTGAGCACGTGCCTCAACTACTGGCCGCGCGACCACGTAGGTCGCGGCATATTGTCTAGCTCTCTATTGGTTGACGCGATACTGCCGTCCGGCCGTATCGACGCTGAAAACACTAACTCTCAGGTATGTGTGAATGCGAAATGCGAAATGCTAATGCAGCAGAGCTATGAACTCTAAATCACACACAACACACAACACTATCAACAACTAACCCCTCAATAGAGAGAGTCAGAGTGCAAGTTCAGGGGTGTAAGTCAAGTATTAGACTTGATAGCAGCTGGTTTCTCAGTCGATCACTTAGTTAACTAAGGGTCGCTCACGCTTTTGCAAGGTTTGACTGGTCAAGTCAAGTTGTATTGGACAAGTAACGTCTAGGACGTCAAGGAGACAGTATAGGGTAGGTTTTAAGACCATTAAGTCTGCGCTTTTTGTGTCTTTCGACGGTTTCAGTGTTCTGTTCAATGTTCTGGGTCTGTTTGCCGTGTTCTGACTATTGCCGTGTTCTATCAATTGCCGTGTTCTGATTCTGAGTCTGGTATACAATTCGTTCAAGCAATCTAACCTCCACGGCTATCAGAGCGACGGTTCCAGTGGCTGACACAACGTGTACAGCGCCCCTAGATGTGCTAGCTTGCCCTCTCCTTCTGCTGCCCTTTTATACTACTGCCCTATGGTTTACATCACGATGATTACTGTACAATGTCCGTTGGTTTGCCAAGTCCTAATCCCTGGCTCCTGATTGGTCTTGTCTTTGTTGAGACATATGGTAGACATGTGGTGGTTGACACGACACATGTGATTGCTGATTAAGTGGATAGAAAGTGTCTTCTTCGTCTGTAGCCTCTAGTCCCGGGCCTGAATAGTCTTGAAGCTTCTGCACAACTCTTCTACCTTCCCAATGATACCCCATAGTCCCTGGTTTGGTTTGGTGGTTCATCCACAATATCGCAATCTGTCTCTCTCTCTCTGGTTTATCCTCGCGGCTAAACGGCTGGATCATGTCCTACTGTTCAAGTCATCCCCAGACTCGGTCTGGACTCAATGCATGATCAAACGCGTCCCCAGTTTTGGGTAAAACAGGTCTAAATAGTCTTGTCGTGAATAATTGGGTTCTTCCCACTGTTGCCTGCCAGCAATTGGTATCTCGACCTCACAACCTCTTTAGTATGCTGTTTGTGTCCTAGCAAGCAGCCTTAGGCCTTGTATGTCCTAGTTTCTCTGCCACCATCATCAAGTTTCCTTAGTTAACTAAGATATCTGGTGGCCCCATTTGTGAAGGTACCGGTAGAAGTCCTCGTTAACCTCGTAGCTTGTGCTAATAGACTGAACCACTCAGTCAGAGTGCCCTGATGGTTCCTCAGTGCGTGTTGACACGCTGAATCATGCAAAATCGCAAAATTCATGTGTACTTGGTTTCACGGCTTATCAACGCGTCTTGCTCATTCCTTCGGTCTAAGCGTCTGTCATCGATTCTGATGACTATCTCGTTATGTGTGATTGCCGTCGCAACGCGTCCTTCCATGATCGACACTCGTCGTGATCATTTCCCGACGATCTCCGATGTCTCGGCTTTCTCGGTTTCATGATTCTCGCTCGAACTACTGTTCGCGAACCAAGTTATAGTTGTTGCGACTAGACCCCATCCAGGGTCTAGTGTATATATATGACTTTCCATGCCCAATCTGTGGACTTCATGCAAGTGTCTCAAGTCTAGGCGTTTTTACCTCCTCGATACAGTGTCTAGCTTTTAGTACAACCGACCCTTTGCGAAGTCAATTCAATACTATGAAGCCCACTGAGTCCCAGACACCGCACGCTAACCCCCAATGGTATAAGGATCAAACCGTATTGTATCTAGAAGACAATAGTCCTCTCGCGTCATGAACACCTAGCCAGCAGCTCGGAGCTCACTCTGACTCTACTTGTATATCACCGGATAGAGGCTCTAGTTGGCGACTAGGAAAGTCGCCAACTGAAGTGCAAAAATGCACGATTACACCGGCACGCAGTTACGAGCCGTATCAACGCTATATGAACTTGGCACAACAAATGAAAGAGCAAAACAAAAGTTACAACCACAAACCTGCCTTCACATCCGCCATGAAGCGGCGGTGTCTACCCAGAACTTTATCCCATCCCAGCTTCGCGAAACCAGCATATGTCTCCCAATCTTCTCGCTTCAACAACAGGATTCCCTCATCTCCCAGCTCGTACTCGAGTTTGCGTAGCCTCTCCATAGGTTCTTCTTTGATTCCGTAGTATTCACAAAATTCTTCTAGCGAGACGGGACGATGGCGGGGCTTTTCTGGAGACTGGGGAGCTGACAGAATGGGGCTGGGATTGGTAAACGGGGCCTAGAGTGGGGGTGGAAGAGGAAGGGAAAGAGGTGAGGCTGAGGCTGATGTTGTTGCTGCTGCTGCTGCTGCAACATCGATATCGCAAGCATTTCAAGTAGTTTCTCCGAAGCAGAAGATGGTGTCGGGGCCTGAGGAGCAGTCGGCAGAGCGATGGCTTCGTTTCGGACAGAGGTAGGAATATGGGCCGGGGTCTTGAGTCAATATTTCATGTCGAACTGTGCAGAGGCAGGTGCCTTATCGATTGTTGCAGTACCACGGACCTAAACGAGATGGGATCAATCATGACGGCTGTAGCGACGTGAAGAACTAACCCAATGTGCCGCCCAAATATTGAATCGAATAGGTGTAAGCTCCCATTGAAATCCCTTGTTTTCTGTGTAAATATGCATCCCGCAGTCGTTCACGGGCCACCGCTCCTTCAACTCGTCGACTTTTGGACCGACTGCTTTATCAAACGTAACCTATGCGGGTTTAGGGCCTCAAGAGTGCATTGGGAATTCGCTTGACATACCTTTTGTTGCGCAACAGAATCCTCTGCACTCGTAGCCTCCAGCTCATCGAAATCGAAGCCAACACTCGGCGTAGAAGTTGTCGAGTGTGAGGGCCCTGCAATGGGTCCATCCGGCCCCTCGTCGTCGTCCTTTGTTGCCCAAAACTGAAGGATGTTAGCAGTTGTCTGCAAATATATGTAAAAGCTTACCGGCACGTCGTCTGCAGGTTTCCTGGGTCCAGGCATGGAGATGATTACAATGTGATCCTTTGTACGTTCAGCCATCTGGGTTCTGAGGACAGAATAGCCGACATCGCTGCCAAGAGGAAGGGGTGGACGATTTGCGGGTGTTTGAGGTTTCCAGTCGGTTTTGTCGAGTACAAGATTTGCAACGGGGCATGGCAGCACAGAGGTGAGAGTGGAAGGGAAAGTGTTGTAGCTGTCGTGCGAATGGAATTTGAACGGACCACGGGATATGTAAAGACTCTTGGGATCGGGCTTTGGACCGCTGATAAGCCGCGAAATTTGCGAAACCTCAAATTTGACGAATGCATGACATTCAACGCTCATCCAGAGGTTGGTGTGAGCTCCAAACGTGCAACTCAGAGCCATATTGCATTATCATCTTAAACTGGCAATAACAGCTTATTCCTGGAAACTTCACCTTTGGGACACTTGGGGGTTGAATCCGGATTAAGGCTCAAAGCCCATACATCAAAGTCCTGAAACACCCTCTATACGTGGGAAGGCAAAGCAATGCTCACTATCAAAGGGAGAATCATATTATCCACCTCTGGCATTTATTGGCACGCTGGGAACCTTATTCGGGAGGGAAACACCTAGTTGTTTACACGACTTTGGCTTACCCGACGTGACACGATGGGTCACCTGATCTAGGCCTGGACCTACAATTATTACTCCTATACACCGGATCCGCAACAGCGCGATCACCCGATAAGCCGCAGACCGGATTAAGCTTGTACTGATTAAGCTTGTACTACGTGCTTCTGGATACCGATTAAGGGCATCTGGGGTATCATTGGAAAGGTATCAAACCACACAATCCAGTTAACGATACTAGAAGTTGAAGCATCTACCACAGAGGAAGATATGGGTCAATTACCCTATTCAGGGGACTAATTACACATATAATCCCCTGATCGACAGGAGTCATTAGACGAACATATAGGAGGGCTCAAGTAGCGAATGGGAACGCCAGAACGCGCTCCGCAGATACCGATTTCAGGCTAATTAAGTAGAATACCCGAAGCCTAGTAATCACGCACATGTAATAGTTTTTGTACAGTATATAAGGAGGGCAGAACTAGGGAGGACAGCACTGAACCAGACCCCAGAAAGTGAGGAGCAATACAGCTCTGTGTACGGAGTTGAAGTTTAGGCTTGAATCTTTGGCTGTCAATTAGTCTCAGAATTTAAGTTCGGTTTTGGAATAGCATCAGTGGGATTTATAAGTGTTAGTTACGGGGCATCAGCCATACCAAATTCGAGGCGTGAGCCATTGTGTGTGTTTTGAGGCGTGAGCCATAGTTACGGGGCGCGAGCCAAGCAAGTTTGAGGCGCGAGCCAAGTCAGTGGAATAAGGCGTGAGCCAAACAACCGGGTCTAAACAGCCCACCGGATTAATAGTCCACCAAAACAAACCGGTCTAGAGCCGTTATATCTGCATAGTTGGGAAACTTAAATCCACGTTGGGAACCAACCGATAAATTCAGGTTGTGTCTTGAACGCCACTTCAAGAAACTAGTTGAGACTTAGCCACCCTTGGGGGAACCGGAATTGAATACTTTTGTGACAAATATGTTTACTCGTGGTTTCCTTGGACCTATACTTGTGTCCAAAAAGACCCGAATCTCGTCAGTGCATCAAGGTAATTAAGGGAGTGTGTTGGTGTTGGAGTCTGTCTATTGTTGGTTTAGTCGTGCTTAATTTCACTTTGTGGGTTAGGTGTAACTCAGTTGTTCGATAGGGGGGATTTTGGCAGTTGCATATTTAGACCGTTGAACCTGAGCAACCCTTTCAGTGTTCAAGTTGTTCCTGTTGCAGCATCATCTTCTATCTCCATGATTACTCAAAGCAGCATGAATTCCAGCTTTGAACGGCCTGGTGATTCCACAGAGAACAGTTTGAACATGATGATGGACATTGAAATGGTGTCAGTTTCACCAGCTCATTTTCCTTTCTCTACCACTCAAGTCTCTTGTGTTGGTACAACAGGGATAATGAGGAAGTTGCAAAATTCCAGTTTCGTTTTCACCCATTCAAAAGTTCTTGGAACTGACTTCCTGGTCTTAGCTCCGAGCCTTTGGGCATGGAAGTGAGCACACATCGTCACAAATGTGCACGTCCTGACCCCAAACACGTGTGTTGATGTCGTGGATCCGGGGGAGTTTTTTATGCCCTATTCCTTGCACGAAACATGCCACCAACGTGCAGGATTGTGCAAGAAAGAGTGCTTGGGAGCTTTGAACCACGTAGAAAAGAGCCTGTATTGAAATGCTACAAAGCCTTCAGAGTCTTTCCTTTTTTATTTATTTTTCGCGATTTTTCCTGTTTTGGGACCCAGTACAATGGTCGGAAAACCATTAGCAAGGTGTGGGTGTTACTACGCACAAGCATAGACAAACTCCATGACATCACATCCTATGACTTGCCCCGCGATCAATGTGGGGCAGAGTATGTCTATGTTTGTGCGCGACGCCCACACCAATTGTTGGCTAATTGCCACCACCTTCTCGCCATGGCAAACATCTTCCTCTCTGCAAAGTCCGGTAATCAATGGACATTCAACGAGCTGGCCGGGCTCAACATCAGCATCGGGACCGTTGATGCCCTTTCTTTCTTCGGAAGCGCATTACCCGATCCCCAGACAGATCCCACGTTGTTGGCGCATCCAGTGTTGATGTCGAACGAGACGCTTCCTGCGGGACTCATTTCGAAGGACGACCGCCGTTTCTTCGGATATCTGCGGGACGTCACTCACCGTTTCCCCCTCGGTCCGGCTACAGACAGTGCTGTTGACGACTTGACTGCCTTTCTATTACGAATGCTGGACTATGACGAACCCCGGGGCCTCGTTCATCAGCGCATGGAGCTCGACTTGACCATGTGCAGTCAGCGGGTCACCGCCAAGCCTGACGTGGTGATAATGAATGATCAGGATTACATTTTACTTGTTCAGGTGCGTATCCGTTGAATCTCGTTGAGGGATGAACAACCGATGGAATTTCAGCACTACACACCGGAGGCCGAGGCCGAGCCTCAACTCATCGCAGCGGCTATTGCAGCACACTACGAGAACAACAGGCACCGGCGGACTCTCGGGTTGCCCACAGTGACTGCCAAGGTCTTCGCTGGCATCATCATGATAGGCACCGCACCTACGTTCTACCAGATCCCTGTTTCTGAGGCGCTGGTGGAGGCAGTTGACAGAGGACAGTATCCTCCAGCGGCCACTGCCGTTAGGAAACTCATCCCGCCAGTACACAACTTGACAGATCACTTTTACGATGGAATGGCGCCTTTAGCTAACAGAAGAATCATTTTCCAGTGCTTAGGAGCATTCAGACCGGTCAGTGTGTGCTTCGGTCGAGGTTCCCATTGTTCATTTTTTTTTTTTTTACATTCTCAGTTCGTGGTTTAGCAATAGAGCGGTTCAACGCTGATTGATGGCATGTATTTGAACTCAAAAAATGGGAAATTTAGCATTGGTGTAGTCTTCCATAGTCAAGTTTGTGATGGTCGATAAAACTTTATATATGGAGTCTGATTCCGTTGACACCGCCTTTGATATCTTGGATTGTGATAACGTACCAGGCTCGGAACAATGAGGAGAGTTGTTTCAGATTGACGGCATGCAAGCATTGGCATCCCAAAGATTTTGTGGGGTGAATCAGACACCTGGAATACATCCAGGATAATGAAAGCAGCGCCTTTTCCGTCTTCATTGTCATCAAGGATAGCATCAATTCGGCCTGTGATGAGTTCACTCTGGAAGTAAATATACATCAGTTTTCTGGGAACGTGCTGCAATGATCCAGGCCAACTGTTATCAGTGATTTCACAAACACCCATGACCCATTAATGCATTCATTGAGTGATGCGGAAATCACTTGGCGGCATGCAAACCAAGATGAGGACATATTGTAACTCCCAGAATTCAGTGCTTGTGACGCATAAGTTGACCGCATCACAAGGGAAGAGCAGATCGGTCTAGGAACTCCCCTCTGTCGCTTGGGGAGAAGTAAGTACGAGCTTCACAGAGCCTGGAACCGCAAAAAAATATTAGTGTTTGGATATGCTCGTAATTAAAAAATGCCCACCCGGGACTGGAGGATTATGAATGGTCTATCCAACAAGTCTTTGCAGGACAGGGTGTGTCTCGAGGAACGCACGGACACCCGGATCGGCCCGCCCCCATGGGCCACCAGCCACTTGTAAGTCGGTGTTTAAGGGCCTCCTGATCTGCCAACTGCAGAGCGATATCTCTACTTACTCCCAGAAATTTACGCTTAGCGATCACCTCCGTGGCAGGCGCCGCGTCTGCCGAGCGATCACTGATCGAGTCCATATCGGGAAGCGGTTCGCCTTGGGCCGGGCCAATCAATCACGTGCTCGACGCGTCGCGCTCTTCGGGACGCGTCTTTGGGCCAAAATAATTTTCTCGTCATCTTTTACATGCATCAATGTGTACCCATAATTCACATCTTTCATTCCAGCACTTTTCCAAGTGTAAGTGAACTCTGATAGTCTTCTTGTGGCCATTTTCCGCCTATTTTGCCCTGATCTCCCCCCGGAATCTCGACAAAGTAGAGGTTCATAAAATAGAGGAAGGGGTGTGAAGGTACAATTAAATAGTTACGGTATTCTATATCTTATAACATCAAAATTGAGCCAGTTCTTCCGGTGAATTCGGTCTCCTCTTGCCGAGCGAGCTGCATGCACAACATTGAGAAGCTTCGAAAGCCCTTCTTCAGCTTCTGGAAACGACCAACGGGGGCCTCTGTGGACGTATAGATGACTTATTTCAAGCAAATCGAAACCGGAATGAAGGAGAAATCACCCACTTTTGATTCAATCCCAATTGGGAAATATCTTCGTCCCAAACGACGCCGACGCTGAGGATCTTGGCCCGGAATCCTTCGAGAATCTCGGCGGCCTCTACGGAGGGTCTGAACAGACTAGTGGGTGCTAGTGGGTGAGTTACATCAAGCAAAACAAAGCCGGATTAAATGAAAAATGAGTTACCTTCTCCATGGGGTCCCAATTGAGGATGATCCTCGGAAAATGACCTCAGCATCAACGGCTTCGGCTTCGGGTAGCTTTGGAAACCTTGGGGCGCTTCTTCGAGGACCCTAACAGACCTGTCGGTGAGTGAGATCAAGCTAATCGAGGATGAACTGGATAATAAATTGCCCACCTTTCAGTAAAGGTAATTGGGAGATATCCTCCTCCCAAACGAAGCCGCTGCCAGCCGCGTTCGGGCTCAGAACCTTTCAAAAGCCTCAGAGTTCTCCCCAGGGACATTATAGGACCTGTAGGTGACTGAAGTCAGGGAAAACCGGGCAGAAATGAATAAATCATGGCTCACCTTTCGGACAGGTTCCCAATTGGGAAGGCCGTAGTCACAAACAGGCCCAGCATCGACAGGTTTGGGCTCAGATAGCTTTAACAACCTCGGTGATCTCCGAGGCAAACTCTAACAAACCTGTGGGTAAGTTAGCTCGAGCAAAACGACCCAGAAATGAATGAGAAATGGCTTAATTTTCAAGCCGCTTATCCATCTCACAACGGTAAATATAATTATAAAGAGACATGGTTGGAGAGAATAGAACAGAAGCAGAAGATGGCATTGAAACACTCGAATATTTCAGCCATCACACTGATGAGGGGTCCAAAAGCAACAACAGGTGCGCTCAGAGTTAGTAGATCTTCAGCGGCCGGCCACGGAGAGGATGGGGTTGATTAGTCTTATGATGGTGTTAGGTAATTGACACATCTGAATCATGTCTCCGCCACGACGTGACGACGGCGCCGCTGCTTCGACCATACTTCGACCGCGGCAAAGATCACGGTGCATGCAAACTCCCGCCCACCCGACTGGCAATGAGCCCGTAGCGTTCCTGTTTTACTCTTCTGGTAAATCCCATCTGAAGACTCCGATCACTCGGGCAACAGTGGCAAATGGTTCAGCGTTGAGAACGGCAGCATCGCCATGATACACGCGCGTCCACGAAGCGGGGTGCACGCGAGAGATCGTGAGGTGTCTTTCCTTTTTCAGAACCGCACAAATGAAAAAGAAATGTTGCATCATCTCTTTACCATAGTACAGTAGGATTCTCGACAAAAACCATAAAGTCCTAACACAAATTCGAGCCTCGAGTCGGGTGAAGGGCATCAGCAGCACGAGCGCGACATGCCCAATCGATCGATAGCGGTCCCCCTGCACAGAACTAGACGGCGGAGGATTTGCATGCGAGCATTTCGGTGCAATGATTCGGGTGCGGGAATCTGGGTGCTCAGATTCCTACTGGGCTTTTGGTGCAGCGGTGCAGTGGTTTGAGCACGGAGGTTTGGGCGCGGAAGCTCGGGCGTCGATGTTTGAGTGTGGATGTTTAAGTGCAAGGATTTGAGAGCAGAGGTTTGGGCGCAGATATTTGAGTGTGGGGTGTTCAAGTGCGACGAATTTGAGTGCAGAGATTTGGCCGTGGATGTTTGAGTGCGACATTCTGAGTGCGGACATTTTGTAGAGGCTTGAGTGCAGCGTTTTAGGCACAAGCATTTGGACACGGTGTTTCCAGTGCGATTATTTCGGCAGGCGCACTTCAGCATTAGCATTCGTGCGTGGACATTCGAGTGCGAGGGTTTCACCGTGGATTTTTCTGTGCGAGGACCTGGGTGCGCAAATTCAATGCAGGCCCTTTGGCACGTTATAGCGAAGACTGCAAAGGGGACGGGTCATGCTGCACTTGGAGATGAGCACAAGTGTGAGGGAGCTGAACGTGAGGCCGATGAGCGCGAGGGCGTGTGTGTGTCAGCAAATTTGGTTGGCAGGCGAATGGGATCTGATGAGTTTGCAGGAACGAGCAGCGAGAGGTAGCAGAGCAGCGTCTAGTCTCACAAGCCAACTTGATCCGAGATGTGAAAACAGTCGTTCACACCTATATAAACACAGCGTCGAGAAAAAAAATTGTGCTAAGTACATACCCCAAGAGAGAGAAAAATTAGGGCACCTTCTTTTTGAACGGAAAACAACACACTTGAATTGTACAATCCCCATCAGGGCTTTCCGTCCATCTGTGGTCCCCGTGTTTGGGTTGGTGCGCCAGCATTGGTGCGATGAATCAACATGAAGGCAGGAGGATGGATGATGTGGTGTCGGCGGTGCTTAGTTCGGTCCGGTTTGGGCATGGGAAATGATCGCAGTCGGCTCATTAGGTTAATGCTGGATAAGGGACATTCTCTAGTTCCGGGGCGTTAACCCTAACTTACAATGATGTTCGCTTTGAGTCAGAATTTGGGCGTGCCATTAGGTAAGCTAATTCCACTTAAAGTGAGACAGCGGGCAGTTCAATTAGAGTATTAAAAGTTCAGAGTCTTGATCCCGGATCCTTGCTCTCGGACAGAGTCAACGAGGTCAAGAATGGAAAGAGACGATAGTGAAGGGTAATTTACATGGCCACCGGCAAGTGTGGTTCCGAAATCGTTCGCTTATATAAGCGCATCGCCACTGATTTGGTGGCAAATCCGCTTTCTTCAGACTCTCCAGTCGCATCCTGGCACCCCTGCTGAAATACATGCACAATACACTCAAATCGTGTCCCATGCAGAATCAGAGGCTGAAGCACACTGAGGAGGACGAGAAAGGTCCAAATGAGGTGCGACACAATTGTTTGTTCATGCTTGTAGAGCCTTCATCACACTGATCCAGGTGCAGCCCGTAGGGACCGGTACACACCCATTTTCGGCCAAGAAAGTGTCCCAAATATTATTTTGACCTATTCTACATGTATTCTCCATGACAAAACCCCAAATTTTTAACCGACACCACGTCAATTAAATATGACTGAGGGGATGGTTGGTGTAATAATAAATGTGTCACAGAGAATACATGTAGAATGATTTTAGAGGATTTATGATGAAGCTAACTGTAGAGGGAGGCGAGTCACTTATTTTATATTAGGTGCATCCACTACGACCGAGATTTTGGCAGGGATTCCCGATTCGGACATGAACGATGATGCGATCAAAATCCTATACGGCTGCCGGTGGCTACGGTAATACCGGGTAAAGTGTAGTAGTCTCGGACCATCCTCTCATGACATCCCATTCCGGGAACCCTGTCATGAGAGTCTGGGCCTATCTCAGCTGAATCAGAACACTACTGCGCTATCAAAATCCCGGTGTTTTCCGGCATTTTCTGTATTTATTTATTTTGGCATTTCTAACCTAACTCGTTTGAAAACTTGGAGGGACATCTGTTTAAACCTGTTGAAGGGACTTTTCTGCCAACTTAGAATTGCACCAGAGGGTTCATGAATCCCAAGAAAGAGGATATCTGTTCCGTTAAGTCACCGGCAGCACTGCCAAATTTCGGAGGCTGCCCTACACTTCCTGTGGGGATTGAAACCATTCGAAAGAAGCAGAACATGTTTGATTCAAGTATTGAAAAACATTGTCTCCTGACTTTCTCCATAGGTGTCCTATAGATAGTCAAACAAGCACCCAAAAATCCAAAAATTCATAACACAGTAGTGTTCTGATTTAGCCGAGATAGGCCCAGACTCTCATGACAGGGTTCCCGAAACGGGATGTCATAAGAGGATGGTCCGAGACTAAAAGTGTAGTTAGATTATCAGGTGACCACACTTGACTAATCTAGAACAATTCGTAACTTGAGATTTCAGTATAGGAAAATAAATACCATATTATGGCCGGGGCATGATCATTTGCCTCCGGCAATTGCCAATGACACAACTTGATCTGTGCGGAAGACCAAGGATGCTGCTTTAATATATTTCCAAAAGCAGTCTTAGGTGCAATCAGCAGTAAGGACCTACAACAGTTTGAATTCACAAAATCAGCACTAAAGCTGTAACAGTCTATCCTTGGTGAACAACATGATTTTTGACATGCTGTCTGCTGACTGCAATTGGAACCATTTTATTTGTGCCTCTGTGGAAACTCACTGGTTATCATGTAACTGTGCCGGCACGGTGCTGACCGGCCCGATCGGCGACCGAGCGAGCGTTGGGCGGAGGAATCTCGTGCGGCCAGTTGATTATTGATTTAATCATGGGACACATGATTGAAAATGGAATATTCAGAAGAAGTATTTTTCAATTCTTCAAACCAGGACTTGTATTGTCATGCACCAGCTGGGCCTCAAGCCCAGGTGTCAGCATTGATATACATATTCTCACATTTCACAGATAGTGAGTGTTTCACTGCTCTTCCCCTTCCCCAGGGCTGAACAACGATCCTTGCCAGCATGTCTGCAATGAATCCACTCGCAGTTCCTGTACTGATAGCTAGACAGCCATTGCTTGACTGTATCTGCAGTGGAACACTTTCTCTGCCTCTGCACCTCATCTCCATGTGTTTCACACTCTCAATACACTGCAATGGCCGTGTCTCACCCGTGGTGGAGACAAATTGTGCAGTGTTGGCCCTTCCGGATCATCAATCTATCTCAACATGGGATGGAGTGGATCCTCCAAGGCGACACGTGAACGACCAGGTGGGGCTGTCCATAATTTAAAACCAACTGCCCTGATATAACTGACATTCCCTCCCTGCACAGGTGGGGCGGAACCGCTGGTTCACCCGAATTGAAGAAGATCGTCATTGGGCACGTCCGTTTATTGTATGTACATGGTTGCAGAGTGTCGCTTATTCTTGCTGTTGCTGTGCATCCCCGTTCAAAAATCATGACTCTTGTACTTGTCAGTCAATATTCCTGCTACCGTAAGGTATGGGTCTTAGAGAGCCCCTTTGACAGCTTCTTGCAGTAAACTTGTGTGGGATGGAATAGTCGGAATGGGGTAGAACCTTGTCCAAAACCTACTGTATTGACAGATAAACAGAGAAGTTTACACATGATGTCCTGTGGGTTTTTTGTACCAGTGGCACTTTCGATTTTTGTGAACAGTCCGCCAGTCGTGGATCGGTCGTGGACAAGTGATCAGAGACTCGGGTGCTTCCACATCCAAAAACCTTCAAACATCAATGGAGCCTGAACACAAAGCAGAAATGATGAAGGTGAGAAAACCAAACTTGGAGAATCTCTTCGGTCCCAAGGAATGGAACGAGCTCGCATGTGGAATTAAGGTGGCTAAGTAGTTGAAGAACATATCCCTGCACTCTGATTTATTTTTATTTTTGTCTTGCCCATTTCTTTCAATTTTATTTTCGTGATGACCAATATTGTGTGACTAAGTATTGTTTGTACATGTAGCAAAAGAGAGCAAAATCCAGGTAGCTAAACCTAACGGTTCAGCCAATGACTAGGATTAGGCCTCTTCGAGGTGGGTGGCTGAACCTCGGAAAGTGGAGTGAGATTTATTCAAGAAATTCTACTTGATAGGTAGATTGATTGGACAGTAGTTTGGTAACTAGCAAGAAAAGTATGTATGTTGAAGCAGAGAGGTGCAGTTTTTTTGGGGGATACTTGGAAGCATTCAGCACGTCGTGAATGGAGGTATCAGATTTTGCCTCCAGTCCTCTGATGTGTTTCTCAGGCCATAGTGGGGATTTATTATAATTGAGGACTCTCGTTGAAACGGGGAAATTTTATAAATGGGCCTCTGGATTAGAGATTCCTCATTTATAAATCATTAGAAGTACCTTAGCAATTCTGGTTCTTTCCCAATTCGGTAGCGCTCGATGCGGCGGCATCATGGGCGCTTTCATCGGGCACACATCAGGCAGGTGGCGGTGCAGTTGCACCTCCCTTCTGCCACCCAAAATTACCGAAATTTTGCCTTCCCTCGCACCCACATAGCTGTTGTTCCGGTGGGGTCTATGTATCAACTTTTAGATATAATCCACTAGATTCTACATGTACAAGTACATAGTATGAATTCGCCCCAGCGACGTGCAGGGGAACAGGGCACTCGCCGTCGTTTTGGTGGGCGGGCACATTTGATGGCTTGATGGTGCCTCGGATCATGATGGTATTGGGGCATGTTATTACTCGGTGCTTTTGCCTTTGCCAAATAGGGGTCATTACCACCAATCGCCACCCCTCAGCTTTCACCTGCATGCTGGAGGGTATGGATGATATAAATGACTACCTTCAATGATAATGCCGTAAATTAACAATCAATGTAGGCCCCACCTCTCAGTTTATCCCCGCGGGCCACCCCGCGCTCCGCCGTGCATGGGGCAGCACCTTTCGCACTGGGCAATGCTGCTGAATGAGACGATACCTCTGTAGAACATTCACTCAATTTTTTGGTGTAGAAATTATTGGACCATTCCTCAACACAAACTTGATCCAACAAAGGAACAATAAATTCCCTGTCAATTAAGCCGGTTCGTTGTAGGTTCGTTGGGGAAGCGGCATCATTTTTCAAATTAACTCATGTACTATTTGAGACCCCTTACCTGGCCACCCCACTTAGTTGGCCATTTGGAGTCTAGTATGCTGACATTTTGTTGTTCACTTCCAGGGATAATGGGGGATGGGAGTACGATGGATAACGAAGGTCTGAACCGAATTTGGAGCCGGAGTGATGATTGTTGTAATGGCAAACCGAAGTAGCCGCCGGGCCGGTGGCTATCACGAGGGTTGAACCGGAAATCGGTTTGCTCTAGTACGGTACCGCAACGGTACCACTTGTAGACTGCGGACTGATATATGTACGACTCATTATGACTAGGCTCAGTAGTATAAAAGCAGCATGTATTATGTAGTATGAATATGATTTTGAAGTTGGTCTTCATCCCCGTTCCCTAAGTTTATTTCTTCTACAGGTTATGGGCCCCGCCTGAACCTAAATTCTCCACATACATCTACTACATTGTGACTACGAACATCTTATACTACCATGTCTTTGTCCAACGCAAAACTTGGTGACTATTTCCTGCGCATTCCCAAATGTGAAGCCGACGGCACGAATTACAGTGCCTATAAGGCCCGTTTCATCTACGCTGCAGACGCTGCTGGACTCGGGGATCACCTCGATGATTCCTACCTTCCACCAGTCCCACCGACGCCTCAGAGCTCTCCGCCGACTCAAGTCCAACTTGACGCAAAGGATAATTACGAAAAAGCTCTGAAGGCATACAAGTCGGGTGAGGCTGTTGTGAAGCAGGCTATTGCAGCCACGATTCCAGATGCGATGTTTTTGCGGTTCATGAAAGCTAAACGGGCCGCACTGCTATGGAAAAATGTGTCAGATGAGTTTGAAAAGAAGTCTAAGATGGTTACTGTGGATTTACGGCGCAGGCTCCAGGATGAGCGCTGCGCAGAGAATGGGGACGTGAGGACTCACCTCGCGAAGCTTCAGACGCTTCGTGTGGACCTCATCGGCATGGGTGCCGATCCGGGCGATGATAATTTCACCGCCATAATTCTCGGCTCACTTCCACCTTCCTTCGACCCGTATTTGTCTGCCATCACAGCAACATCGACGTTACTGGGCCAGACCCTCGCTCCCGACGACCTTATCCGAGGCCTCAATGAAGAGGCTGATCGCCGTACGCTCAAGCAGAAGTCCAGGAAGGACAACCGCGATGTTGCTTTCTCCGCGGGAGATGGCAAAGGCGGCCGCAAGAGCGGTCAGAAGTCCAGTGTGGAGTGTTATAACTGCCACAAGAAAGGACATGTTAAAGCGGACTGTTGGGCCAAAGGTGGAGGTAAGGAGGGACAAGGACCACGGAGTAAAGGTAAAGGAAAAGGGAAAGGTAAGAGCAGCGAGAATGCGAACACCGCCGCCAATGATGATGACGGCGTGTGGATGGCACAGGTGGAGACGAACCTGCTGCTGTTCCAAGAAGAGTGGGCAGGGCTCACCGAGGTTGACGGCAACGCCGTGCAGGGAAGCACGAGTTGTTGGCTATCAGACTACGATGATGAAGACTTCTTCACGGATGATGAAGAAGATGGTATCATCAGTGGTGCGTCTTCTATTTTTGAATTGAAGGACGTACCTGAAGCCGGGGGCACTACCACGGACACGGACGACTACGACAGCGAATCAAATTCCGACTCGGAATCGGAACTGGATGACATGGAATTTACGGCTGAAGAACTTGAGGGTATTGCATATTTTTTGCGGCCACTTCAAGAACCCGACAGTGATAGTGACTGTGAGTCTATGCCAGACCTACAGACTGTTTCGGACTCGGACTCGGACCATGAGGACTTCGAGAGTGCTTGTGGGTCAATGCCAGACCTACAGAGCGTGTCAGATTCAGAGGGAGAAGAGTGTGATATTGGGGAGAGTGACACTGAGTCCTTACCTGATCTCATGAACTTCCCTTCGTGGACTTCTGACGACGAGGGGTGGAATGGAGAGTTCCATCACCCGACTTCCCCGGATGGGCCGGATCGCCCACCACGAGATTCAATGGACGATGTTGCAGATTGGATCGAAATATCTGTCAACGAATGGATCAGCAATCAAGAGGACCACGAAGAGGAGAAGATTACCTCGTCCTACGATTCGGCAATGCTCGCCAACGGAGGCGGCACTGAAGGCGTCGAGACCGAGCTCTACGACTCGGGGGCTTCGCGCCACATGTCCCCATACAGGCACAAGTTTATCAACTATACTTCTATTGCGCCGAAATCGATAACGGCGGCAGACAACGGTACGTTTCAGGCTATTGGACAGGGTGACATTCGGATTAGTATCCCGAATGGCAAGAGCACGGCTACGGTACTCCTCAAAGGAGTACTGTATGCGCCCAAATTGGGACTCACCTTGGTTTCCGTTAGTAAAATGACGGATGCTGGCTTTGCAGCCCTATTTCGTGATGACTTCTGTAGGATTTTCGATAAGAAAAGGAAACTTCTCGGCGTTGTCAACAAGAAGAATGGAACTTACCGCGTCACACATCCTTCCAGTGCCGAATCTGGAATTACCGCGGCAAGTGCGACCGAAACCGTCTCGATCGACGAACTCCACCGCCGGATGGGTCACATCGCACCCGAGGCCGCCAAGCGTCTCGTAAAAGATGGCTTGGTAACTGGTATTAAGCTCGGGAGATCTACTGAGATCAAATCTTGCGACTCTTGTGAGTACGCAAAATCGAGCCGAAAACCAGTGGCGAAAATTCGGAAGGAGCCGCGCGCTGAGGCGATGGGAGATCTCGTTCACTCAGATGTCTGGGGACCCGCATTTACGGAAACAATAAACCGACGTCAGTATTACGCCAGCTTTACGGATGATCATACACGGTGGTCTCGGATTTACATCCAACGCACCAAGGACGAGACGTTTGACTCGTATCAGGCTTTCGAAGCGTGGCTCCTGACTCAGTTTAATGCCAAGATCAAGAAATTCCACTCCGACCGCGGAGGGGAATTTTGGAGCAATGAATTCGATGCGCACCTTGCCAAGAATGGAACTGATCGCAGTTTCACGGTTCACGACACTCCAGAGCATAACGGACTCGCTGAGCGGCTCAACCGCACGATGTTGGAGCACGCTCGCGCTATGCTACATGCCAGCGGACTTCCCAAATTTTTGTGGGGTGAAGCGGTTGCGCATGCGATTTATTTGAAGAACAGGACTTCGACACGGGCATTGGACAACAAAACACCCTACGAGATGGTGTACAAGAAGAAACCTAACCTTTCCAAGCTGCCTGAGTTCGGTGCAAAGGTCTGGGTCCATGATCCAGACGGCAGCAAGCTGGACTGGCGGGCGAAGGTTGGCCGTTGGGTTGGATTTGACGAGGTAAGCAGCGGGCATAGGATTTATTTTGAGGGCAAAAGATCGATTGCGGTGGAACGTAGCATAAAATTTGACAGGGACGATGTTCTGGTACCTATTCCAGACGATCTACTGCTTGAGGGGGAGCAAGAGGATGACAATCAGTCGTCGTCTGCAAATCAGAACCCTCTTACGCACCAAACAGCCACTTTGTCAATTCCACCCGCAACTCCTACTGCACCAAATCCTATTACACCTCGTACTCCACCCAAGGCAACAGTACAACTCCCGGAGTCACCATCCATCGACAAGCTTAAGCGTGATTTGGCACGCACCGACCCGCTCGGATCCGACTTTGAAGAAGAACCCGAGCCGGAGCCCACAGGACGTGGCCAACGCATCCGGAAACCGTCAGCATACTTGCGAAGCCTTCAGACCGGTGCTGGAACGACCAGCAATCGACCATCGGACCCGGCAGTACCCAAGGGTATGTCAATCCCGAAGACGATTGAAGAAGGCGCCGAGGAAGAACTTGGCGCTCGAGCCGAGCTTTCAGAAGATTGGGAAATGGTCGACATCTTGGAGCATGCCATGGCCACAGCGACGGCCGACTCAGAGGCGCTCGAGCCGACGTTCAAGGAGGCAAAGAAGCGGCCAGATTGGGCGCATTGGAAAGTCGCAATCGACGCGGAGATCACGGCCCTGAAAGCCGCCGGCACATGGCAACTTGTTGAAAGGCCGGACTCTGCTCGCAACGTCGTCGACTGCAAGTGGGTTCTACGCATCAAAAAGAATGCCGCTGGGGAGATTGACAAATACAAGGCTCGTCTCGTTGCCCGGGGCTTCACGCAAGTCCACGGGGTCGACTACTACGAAACCTTTGCTCCCACGGCCAAAATCGCGTCAATCCGACTTATTCTGGCCATTGCCGCCCGCAATGACTGGGAAATTGATATGTTTGACTTTCACAGTGCATTTCTCAACGGAGAACTCGATGCCGACGAGATTATCTATATGGAACAACCACCGGATCGGGAATTTGCGGACCGCCGCAAATATGTTCTGAAACTCAACAAGGCATTATATGGGTTGAAGCAAGGCGGCAGAAAATGGTACGAGACACTAAGCCATTCTCTTTCTGACATTGGGTTTGTCCAGTGCTACTCTGACCATGCGGTTTTCTATGTGCGCGTTGATGGCCATATTATCATTATGGCAATTCACGTTGACGACTGCACTATCACAGGGAGCTCTCCGAAACTACTCGGTGAGTATAAGACACGCATCGGTGATCTCTTTAAGATGACAGACCTCGGGCCTGTCAGCTGGCTCTCGGCATCGAGATCAAGCGTAACCGAGAGGAACGTACCATTTCATTGTCGCAGCAATCATATATTACATCAATTCTACAGCGATTCAACTTCACGGACAGCAAGCCGCTTGCAATGCCAATGGACCCGAACATCCAACTTTCGACGGATCACTGCCCGACAAGCGTCAAGGAGATTGCCGCTATGAAGCAAGTGCCATACCGCGAGGCTATTGGCTCGCTTATGTGGGCAGCTGTTGACAATCCTGGACCAGCTCACTGGGAAGCAACGAAGCATGTATTTCGTTACCTTCAAGGTACCAAGGATTTGCGTCTTACCTACGGCGCCGGCAAACGCGGATTGGAAGGATTCTCGGATGCAGACGGAATGTCTCACGAGCATAGGCGAGCAATTTCCGGCTACGCCTTCATTATTGATGGAGGTGCAGTGTCCTGGAGTTCCAAGAAGCAAGAGCTCGTCTCGCTCTCCACAACGGAGGCCGAGTACGTTGCAATGACTCACGCTGCCAAAGAGGCTCTTTGGCTTCGTCAACTCATCGGTGAGCTATTCCGCCCACTTGAACACCCAATCACCTTGCACGGCGACAATCAGTCGGCAATCGCTCTCGCTTATTCTGACATAGGTCAATTTCACGCGCGAACGAAGCACATCGACATCCGCTACCATTTTATTCGGTACGTGATCGAAAATAATTCTATTCGACTCGTTTATTGCCCTACTCAAGACATGGTGGCGGATACTTTGACTAAGGCATTACCTAGTGCGAAGGCTAAGCACTTCGCGGCCGCTTTAGGACTTCGTTCGGTTTGAGGGGGAGTGTTGTAATGGCAAACCGAAGTAGCCGCCGGGCCGGTGGCTATCACGAGGGTTGAACCGGAAATCGGTTTTCTCTAGTACGGTACCGCAACGGTACCACTTGTAGACTGCGGACTGATATATGTACGACTCATTATGACTAGGCTCAGTAGTATAAAAGCAGCATGTATTATGTAGTATGAATATGATTTTGAAGTTGGTCTTCATCCCCGTTCCCTAAGTTTATTTCTTCTACAATGATTTGATCGAAAGTTACGGCATCTCGGATCAAGACCCGCAACGTGTGAACATCAATTTCTTACGCCGATGCGGCTTGGTTTTCTTGTCTCAACTGGCTCTCCGCCAATTCATGGCCGTTCCAGGACTTCGCGGGCTCGATCTGCTCCCCTGATTCGGGGGAGTCACCTGCCACCGCCCCCGCCCCCTAAAAGCCAAAATCCTCCCCGCTATGCCCCCATGAACGCGCCCCTGTTTTTTTGAGTCGCTCCCCCTGGCCGACGTTGTATCAGATGACACCATGGGGCTACCACTCTGGAATTGCCTACAATACTTTTTGGTTTCCAGTGACTCAACCCCGATGGTACGCTGGAATTTTATCTGTCCAACTCCCTTCTCACTGTAGTGCTTTACCGCCACCCACCCAATTTTGGTGCTGCCAACACTGGGAATTTTTTGGGGAGCTGTGAGGACTTTACTATGGAGTTAGGGATGTAAATGAGTTGTAGGCCTTCCTTTTAAGCTATGTGCATCTTAATTTGGGTCACAGTATGGTTCTATCGTCAAATAGATGTGCTATTGCTCCAGAGACCTTGTTTTGGGGCTTTCCCACATCTGAGGGGCAGTCATTTACAGGCCTCATATGGGTTGCACATGAAGTATTATATGTTTAAATTGTCACTATATACCCTAGTTAACATTTCCGATGGACTTGGGTGCCGGATTCAAGTCTCGCGACTTGCTGTTATTTGGCTATGTTGAACTGCCGGCCGAAATAAATTCATTGTAACGTCAAATCTTTAGATATTTGGGTGGGAGTGGTCTTGAACTCTTCGTAGGATGGCTGCCCTCATTCTGACACGGTTGGGCGCACGTAGGGTCAGTGGACAGATTGAGAGTGAGGGATGAATGCTTAGGTGGCCAGGTAAGGGGTCTCAAATAGTAATGCAACGGTACACTTCCGAAGGATCCCATGCACATGTTCACTGCCCGGCTTCCCGTTTCAGTCCAATTACCATGGCCAGATTGAGTCAAGTCAGTTGTGGCAATCAAGTGTCAAAGGATGAGACCAATCCACCCAAAACAAGTACAGGGATATTAGACCATCTCGATTCCATGAAATGTCGACATTCTTCGGCCCGAAAAACGTGTCAGCCCAATATTTGTATTTAGTACCTTGGCTTATATATTGGGAGGTTCCAATAGTCCAAATCATCGCATTCCTTGACCCAATCATCTCTGAGTGCCCTGCTTCAGGTTTGGATCAAACAGAGCCTCCAAATCAATTTGCCGCTGGATTATTTGCCAAAAGTAGGATTGTCCGGTTTAGGCGCCCACGGTACTTAAACCGGTTCTGTCGGAAATTTGTAATTTTCGTTGTAAGGCGCTGTAAGGCCTTGTAAGGCCATAATAGGATTTTAGCTTACAATGGTCTTATAAGGGAAGCGAACCTTATAATATCACCGTAAGATGGCGGTCTTCAACGCATCTGACAAGATTGGCCTCTGTTATAAGGCTGTATACTGGGTTAGGTCAATTTTTTATCGAGTAAGCGGGACAAAAGACAACTCGCCCATTTTCTACACCATTAGTTAATTACTATGAAGTGTTTTATTGACGCGTTGCGAGAATCGAACCTGCGATCTCTAGGCTTCAAACCTAATAACCTAATAACAACAAAATATGCAACATAACAACTGAGCCAGCAGTCCCTTCATATATGAAGCAAATGTGTTCCATATGTAGGGTCCTCTTCAGGTCCCAGCTCAGATCTTCGCAAGTGGTAAACCATTCCAGGACACAATTATGCTTATCTATCGTCTACTACGGCCTTTCCTTGTTGCAATTGGAATAACAGGGGGCAGTGCTCAGGACGGGCACGGGGAGCGCGATGGACAGCCGGTGCAGAGCCACCTGCACGTGCCGGAGGTGTACATCCCTTCCTATCCTTCATCCCAAATATTCGAATTTGTGCTGATATACATACTGTGCTCTGCCACGCGTGCACCGCCGTCACCTCGGCCTACACGACCGCATCGGCTGCGTACACCACTGCTGCGACGATCTACTCGTTGTTCATGTGCGCACTGGGGTGGCAGGCAGCGGTGGTGATGAAGTTTCGTAGCAGCACTTGTATCTGGGGAGGGGGGGGAGGGCACGGGCAGGGGGGATGAGGAGGAGGACACAATCATGGGGGTGTGGTGGGATGAGGTTGAGGTTGAGGTGGATGGGTGCGTGGTCTTTCTTGTTCTTTTCCGGCGTGCCAATGACGTGTTTGGCAGGATGGTTTATGTATCGCGGCATCTTGTCCCTTCTTTCACGCTCCGGGCGTACTTCGTCATCCGACAGGCTCGTCGATGTGGCTGTCTGCTTCTGGTCCTATAGCTTGGGAGACAATCATGGTGCGGCTACCCGTGGGCTGCCTGCGGGACGGCGGGCCAGGGTGGTCAGTGCGGAGGGTGCGCGCGTTGCTGACGTGCTTGGCCGGATGTTTCTGCATATCACCGTTGGAGGAGCCATAGCCATGGCTGGCCACGTTATCTCGCCCCTGTCTTTCCATTTTTTTGGCATCCTGGAAATGGATCCCACATCCCAGCATTGCACCTCGCAACGTGGCTCCGGCCATCTCGTCCTTGATTTCCTTGTTCTCTTCTGCGGTGTGCGCGTTCTGGCTCGTTCGACTTTTCTCTTGCCTGTCCATCTCGTTCTCTGTCCCTTTTCCCTCCCGTCCCCATCGAAATCCTTACTAACCCTCCACTCTCCCAGATCCACCCCACCCACCTGCCTCTCCTGCCTCCTGCTCACGCTCACGTACACGTCCGGCATGCAGGTGTGGGACGCGAGCATGCTTGGCGGCATGGGCGAGGTGCTTGATCTACATATACCGCTGTCGTCCCCTGCCACTGCGACTGTGAGTGCGGAAGATAATACGGACGAGGACATGGACACACGTGGCGGGGACAGAGCAGCGCTGCACAGCCCGATCGTGCAGACAGGTGTGCTGCCACCTCTGCTGCGCAGGGGCGGTGAGGGCGGGCTGGAGCTGGGGATTTTGTGCATATTTTTTTCGTGGTGCTCGGGCGGCGATGTGGAACGGCGGCCATTTTTTTCTTTCTACCTTGTTAATACAATGTGCTTATGGTGACCACGCACGTGCTACAGGATGCCGCATGCACTGTATGTGTATGCACTTGGGCGTGGGCATGTCATTGCACGGTTCGTGGTCCCCGCCTCTGCACTTGCGAACGGGAAAGCTCCACCTGCAACTGGATATGCATATGGCAGGGACGCGGGGGGACCAGAAGAGACGGGGACACCGTGCACGTTCGAGGTGGCGGGGAGGGTGGTACGTGAGCTTTTGTTTTCCCTTGTTCTTTTTTCGCGTTCTTCGGCGTTCCTTTGTTTCATTGCGGGTGGATGGACAGACGCGAAGTGGGTTGGGGCTAGAGGAGTGGGGGGTGCTCTGTGCCCTGCGTGTCAAGATGGCCCTGTCGCCACATATTGGGCGCTGCTGCTCCTCAGTTATCTGCATTTCGCTTGCTTGATCCCTGCAGGGGTGGCAACCCGGGGCGTAATGTGTGGCCTAGTAAGGGTGCGGTTCCGAGGGTGGGGTTGAGGTTAGTGGCGACGACTGCTGGGTCTCCCATGTCGAACATGAAGTGGTCTGTCTGGAGGTCTGCGAGGGATGGAGGAGGAAGAGCGTGATATGGAGTAGAATTATTCAAGAGCTCGTCTGTGATGTCGTATAAAAGGGGTAATGATTGTCTCCTCGTTGAGAAGGTCCTTGGTTGACAAGGATTGCGCTATTATCAGCCCAAATCAGTTACAAAGAAAATCCGCGGTGGTACGAAAGACTGATACCTTTTCATGGCCAGCCAGTGCCCATCATGGTGCAGACAGTTCTGGATGCTCGCGATCACGTTGAGCCGCACGCGGTGCTTCAGGTGGTCGAGCTTCTTTGGCGGGATGATCGGCCCGGGGTAATGGTGGACCCTGCCTCAGCGGCGCAGGCAGCACTGGCATGGCGAACTCAGGAAACCGGCCCATGTCCGGGATCGCCTTCATCTTCTGGTACACGGACAGGTCCTGAAATGGAGGGTGCCCATAGACAGGATGCATCCGAGGGACCACACGTCGCTTGCACGGCTAGCTGGTCCCGCACCAAGACAAAATTGCGGGTTTTAAGCCCAAGTGTACAATCTTCTCGTGGATGACGTGCACCGCTTGCAGCATCTGTTCACACAAAGCTGGTAAGTACTTTCCTTTCCTCTTTCACTTCCAATCATCAATGCACCTGCTGCGAGTAGTACGCGACCCACACCATATCCAGCAGCTCCTTCGTCTGCTCGCTAACCAGCATGCACGAGCGAGGTCAATCTCATTGCACTCCATGACCTGGAACCGTGGGAAGGACCCACGAAGCGACAGGGAGGCTGAAAGAAGAGAGGCGCGTCATAATGACCGCGATCTGCGAGGGTATCTGTGAGAATGTGGGCAATATGAGAGACGAGAAACCTGACTTTGTATTAAGTAGAAAGAGCAATTGACGCAATCTTGCTCTGTTTCCAAAGATGCTGGCCTAAAATTTGTAAGTCACGGAAAGCGCGAAGAAACAGAGAACTTACCAAATAGTATACTCCTCCGAGGGCTACCAGATGTCGAGGTAAGAGGCAAGATGATCAGCCGGTAACTGATGGGCTAATCGGGCTTATCTGAAAACATCCGGTACTCGTTAGCAGCGGAGGGTATTTCAAGCATGGTGTTGGTAAGGTCTTGGCGCGGTGAGGGGGAGGCGTAAAGAACTGAAGGTGCTCCGTCAAGTGAAAGGCTGGAGCAAGGGGACAAGAAGCGAAGAGGTCTGCAATCTCGAGCCACGAGATGGTGAAGACATGCAAACATACCTCCCCACGCTCTCTCTCTCCATTCCCCACCAGTAAATACATCAAGTTGCACAGGTCAATAGCATGCACCACCGTGAGTGCGCCAGACAGCGTAAAACGCAATCAAGTACTTTGTACGCAAATTAGACAGCCTATTTGTGGGTGTGAGGCCACTGAGAGAGACCCAGAAGAGTATAAGTGTGCAAAAAAGCAACGGAACGAAAGGTGTCGCAAGGCCTTGTAAAATGCGGCCAAAATGCAAGGCCTTGTAAGGCTCTTGTAAGCCGCTTATAAGATCACGCTCTTATAAGACTATTTTTAAATTTCCGACATCACGCGTGCAATACCTCGCTCCCATTTTCTAGGGCAAGCTAATTCTCCTTATTCCATTCCTGTCAGGTTCCTTGGCCCAAACTGAAGATAAGATTGACAATTAGGCATCCTTATTAGGTACAATTAATGGTAAAGATTCACAGGGTAGGTATCACTGAATCCAGGTCGATATCTTGTGAATCAGGGCCCTGATTTTAACACCAATGGTCTAAGGACATGTAGGTCATAACCTTGTCAGAAATAACTTTGAGATTCACTGCCCTTAAACGGGGTGTCGGGCCAAAGATGCAACACAATCAGAGAACCTGAATCCCGGTTTTGCACAATAAATTGCATGTTTCGAGAGTTCCTGGAAGGTATATATCCCCAGGGTGCTGTCAAACATGTTCATTGGAAGTATATGCAACATCCCAAACTGTTTTTTCCACCTGGATGAATTTGTAGTTGGGAAGATTGTTTAAGATTTTATACGTACCATAGTGGTACTTTGGGGGTTTTGAACTACCAAGAATTGCAAGGGCGAAGAAATGACCTATATTTCCTGGGGTAATTGACCATTCCATTAACATATGGATCTGTAGACATGATCTGCAGTGTTAGATCTGTGATAGGGCCTTCTGTGCACATTTGCCATCCAAAATACTGTGTTCCCAATACACAAATTACCTCCGAATTCCTGTTTTTTTTTTGTCCCGTAGCATTCTGGAGTAAAATACAAGAGTGTATTCAGAATTTGCGCTGAGTCCCATATCCGCTCGAGCAAAGCAGTTTTCGGTGTTCCCAATGAAGAAATTGCGAAAAGGTTCGCCTGTGTTTTCATGATGTAAATAACGAGCAAATGATTTCATGATTCCAGAGATGTGTATTTTGGTGTCCGATCTACAAATTCAAATTGGCCCTGCGTGCCCATTTGCCGCACGGAATACTGTGTTCCCAATATATAAATTCCCATCAAATTCGCTGTTTCTTTGGCTCTGAGGGTATTTGGATGGAACACAAGGATTTCCGTGTATTCAGAATTTGTATAGCACTTGTTAGTGGCTCAACTGAAGCGGTTTTTCCAGGCTCCGAGAAGCCCGAGACTCGAAATCATTGGATCATCACGGTGTTACTCTCGTGACAAGCTGCTTCTTCCACACCACATCCATCGTCGAGGCCGATTTTCTCGACATTCGGCCGCCACTGACACCACAAGCAACAGCTGGTGGACTCACATGGTCTTAAATTCTGGGTCTTTAGCTCTATCCCTCCGAAGGAACCGCCCAAACTGCTGTGTAAATTTGAGCGGGTCCCAGGTACATCCTAGCGCCATCGGCCAGGCAAACCTTCAATAAGCATCAAACTCCTCCCAGGATTGCTCATAGCCAACTCTCACCCGATGTGCATGACCATAGGTGCTATGAGCGAGGGCTTGGGCCTTTTCAAGCAGTATTTTTTGTGAATGGTGAGTCGCGCCAGATGGTTCATTGGGGGTGTGGGTAAAGTAATGCCAGAGATGAGGGTGGATGAAAGGATGTTCTGATTCGATCCCATGCTTTTTCGTGGCCAGCAGGGATTCTACAGGTGCGTGTACTACAATGTTTGTTTCTTAGGCTGTTTTCCCTGATGACACCACTCATAAAATCAATCCCTTGCTCTGGTCCTTGCCGTCGATGCCCCACACGTGGCCTCGTTAATGCGCCCGATGTCTACACGCACAAGCATGTCCCAGCGCTGCTCCAGCTCGACCGCCAGCACCCCAGCGTGGCCGGATGCTGCGCCTCCAACCCGGGCAGACTCAGAGGGCACGTCCTCATGCTTGCCGTACATCGTGGCGCAGTCGCGCAGACGCTCATCAGAACGCTCTGCCTCAGCCTGCACGGGCGGACGATTCACACTCGCACAGCCGCCGCAGGAGCCGAAGCACCGGCCCGCACATGCCCACCGACGTGCCTGCGCCGGTACTGGGGCTTGGACCCCGTATTTGGCTCCTGCCGGGGGCAGGGTGGGGCGAGGAGGGTGAGGCGGAGACCACGCCACTTGTTGTGTGGTCCAAGGCCGCGGGGTGGAGCAGCAGCTTGAGCAGGACCGGGACGTGACGAGCAGTCTCTGCCGCTGCGCCTCGTCCCCGCACCTTGCCCCAAGGCCTGCACGTACCCTGCAGGGCCTGTACTTTCTCGTGATGATTTCTGTAGCTATGTTTCTGTATGCTTCGTGGGTGAACGCAACTGGCGTAGAATTCAAAGAATAAAGAACCTGTTTATATCACCCTACGTTGTCTATTCTGAGCCAAATTCAGTGATAGAAGCCTTCATTGAAATTACCAAGCTTTAGAAGGTGCAGAACGGTGCCTGAATGTTTTCGCGGCGCCGAAATCGCGTCGTAGCTGTTGTCTACCCGATTAGGACGTGGCGGCAGGTTATTGACAAATCCGTGTCAATAGTGTGAAGGTGGTGCCAAACATCACCATATCTCTGATCGCTGTCTGCGATGCCGGCGGATGTTTGATCGCTGTGAGCACAGCGGTCACGCCAGACTGGAAGTAGAGAGAGTACCTGTAACCATTTATAATTGACTCACCTCTAGTTTAGAACCCAAGATATAATAATGTCCGGACCTAATGAGAGGCTCTTTTATAATTGAGCCCCAGCCTGTGGTGCGTTTCTTGGGTGCATCAGATGGAATAGTGGGAACGGGATAGAACGAACCATGGTTCTCTGTCTCCCTTGTGCAAAATCTTCGACTGTTCCAGGTTCATCTACAAACAAAATATAAATACAAGGATGGTAACAGAAAGAAAGAGAAACTTACCTTAGAACGGTTACCCTCCACGAGATCCTGGATAATGTTTGCATTCCAGCGAGCAGCTGGGTCTTTTTTGTTATTTTTGTTTTGCATCGATCACACTCACAGGCTCATCTCATCTTGTCTTCAGTTCACTTGTGGTCTGCTTCATTTGGTTCGACTTGGGTTCAAACTCTTTGAATGATGTTTTATCAGTGTGTTTACTTTTCATTATTTATTGTGTTTAGCTTGTAATCTATGCTCCTCCGAGTCCTCACAATTCAATGGCTCAAGTATTTCAGCTTGAAGGGTATCAAACAGCACTATTGGTGTCCATTGGAAATAACAGTCCTTGAAGGTGCAAAAAGTCACCAAAATAGGTGGGCTATGCCAGAATCAGATGGACCTATGAACCACAGTCATGACTAATGAGTGCAGACTGCAGAGTCCACATATGTCTTCAGTCCGAGGAATAAGTGATACGGCAAGTGCAAGGGATTTTTAGTCTGGTAGCGGGCCGCGCCGTTTGTCGGCCTTATGAAATTCTTTCTGTGTGTCACGCCAATCTTACGGTGGTTCTCTCAAGGAATACAGCATGTTCGATTTACAATATCTCTTCTTCAATCCCTTGAGGATAGCCTCGCCAATGGCACGAGCAGACGCAGGGTTTTGCCCCGTGTACAGATTCCCATCCACGACGACCTTGACCTGCCCATATTGTCAGCCTCTATGCACAAGAAACTGCAGACCGATGGACATACACCCCAGGGCTCGTTGGCCTTCTCGTACTTTCCACCGAGGCTGATGATCTTGTCTTCAGTGAGGAACGGAACATCCTGGCAGCGAGGTCACAGCATCTCAAGCATCCACTGGACTGGGGTTTACCTTGACTTTGTCGATAGCAATCTCTTCGGCGTTGGAAAACCCAGTCGCGGATTTACCTGCGAAAATCGACTTGCCCTGGGCACAGTGGTGCCAACGAGTGCCCTATGCAAGGTTTTGAGCAGGTTGTTCTCGATGGACTGTATTCTTAGACTGACACAGATCCGTGGCAGACCGCCGCCGTGATTTTCCCCGATTGGTAGAACTGGCAGGAAATGGTGAAAAGGTGGTTTAGGCGGGTCAGCTGGACGAAAAAGAAACCTCAGAGGCGAGCTTGATGTTAATTGGGTCAACCTGTTGTCCCAAAACGCGTCAGAGTGTTGTGTCAAAAGTTCCACTTTGATTGACAGCCAAATCGATCGGGGGGCCGTGACCTTGGATTCGACATCAGGCCTCTGCGTTCATTGTATTTTCCTTCCTACCTCCAACATAGAAGATCGCGTCATAGTCCTTGGCACTGACGGAAGAGAGCTTCTTGGCGGTGGCAAGCTTGCTCTTGACGGTCTCGTCAGCCAGGAACTTGGTGGATTCCGCATCGCCCGTAAACATCTGTACACGTTCCGTGGATGCACTCGAGGACATTGTGCGTGCGCACCTTGACACTCCCCTCATCGAGGGGCGGGTTGGGCCCAGCGGGGCTGGCGAAGTCGATGCTTGCGTGGGGGGCCAGGATATAGTATGGATGGGCGGCCTCTGGAAGATACCAACCCTACGAAATCGATGAGATCGCGAAAGATACCAATGAGTATACATACGGTTTGGCCACCGGTCAAGGTCTTCGAAGCTGAGGTTAGGACGAAAAGGATAGGGCATGGTGTGAGAGCGAGGATCAAAATGAGACTGACATTCTACTGGCTAATTCCAACGGTTTATATACTCCACAATACTATTAGGTTGTATATCTGGATAATGAGTAATGTTCGTTGGCTTGAACCTCGGGGTTGGTAAAGACAGGGTTGGTGAGGGATCACTAGACTTGTTACCAGTCTGCGCTACGGCATTTGAGGTACTGCAAGCAGTTTGCCGCAGGCAGACTGGTACAACTCGGGCCAAACAATCAGTGGCCCGCGCGATGAGTTTGAAATTTTGAGTGGTTCCGATCGAGTTGCCATCAATTCCCAATTTAACTTCCAGGTTTCTTGCGCAATCATGATACAGGTCAGGAAAATTCTGAAGAGACAAAAATGTAGCCATTACTTTTCGGACAAGACCTTTAACTTGAGTCCAAGAAAAATAATCAGGTTTCAGGCCAGAATAGACGAGAAGGAAAGTTTTCAAACTCCGCGCGCGGGCCAACTGTTTCGCCCGAGTTGTACCAGTCTGCCTGCGGCAAACTGCTTACAGTACCTCAACTTGCCGCGGCAGACTGGTTACGAGTCCAATCATCCGATATACCGTAAATTAATAATAATGGGTCGCCCGCTTGACTCCTCAACTGATTGGCGGAACCCATCCCTTTTAAAGTCCAGCGTGCACGATGAAGGCTCCAAGTCAGATAATATCAGGGGAATGTCAAAACAGTTGAGGATCAACTTCGGTTGGAAATTTCGAGGTTCTTGATGCTCGCATCGCCCTCCCCGACGGTCTGGCCCATGGAAATATCTGAACCTTATGCTCTCCTTTTCGTGAAACTTGGAATGGCAGGATTTGGACTGTAATATTGTCAGTTTTCTCCTGGGGCTACGTTATGCGTCGGCTGCTTCTGTTACTTGATTGATCAACTGCAACTGACACAAGCTCGGACTCCGGAGGCTGAACTTTACTGGCATAAAACTTCCGTTCGACGCTCTTCATGGACACAATTTCCGTTCAGCTAGGTATTAAGTACGACGAGGGATGGTTTAGTAACGTCTGGATTGAAACATAACAGCCGCTGAGAAGAAACAAAAAAAAACATTCACCCTGCCAGCCATCAACACGATTTCCCAACTCACCAGTTCGCGACCAAAAAAAACAGAGGGAGCGAGCCCATGTCACGCGTCGAGCCAACGCCGCCTTCTTCTGGGACCTCGAACCCAAAGTCAACGGAGGGCGGGAGGGTCAGAGTATTGACAATATATTTTAGTGAGTTGGGCGGCCGTGCCGGTCTTCATACTTATGTTTTATCCTCCACGATTTGCACAATATAAACCACAGTTTCGAACATCCTCGCCCAGATGATTGGGATGGTCTGATTCAAATTTCTGAGATTTTCCCAATACCTTGGGGTGTGCGATCAGCCTGAAAATCAGCTGAAAACTCAGGATGTGCATAGACACGGTACGTGGAAGTTATGCAACCTTACCGCTATTCTCATCCGGGAAGGATGGAATAACTCTGGGCTGCATTTTTTTGGTGACGCCGCCCTGCTCCCAATGGGGATGTTGATTTCTGATGGCGGCTGATGCGCTCTTTGCTTCCGTTGAACGTGCGCCGTAACCGCGTGTTTTGACCTCCACGTGCTACCATGGGCTTCCGTTAACTTCTGATGTTCTCGGCGAGGTCCTGCTTCGTTCCCGCCATGATGATCTTGGGCGCACTGCTCCTTGCCTCCAGCGCCGCGGCTCTGCCCGTTGGTCGCAGCATCTCCAACACTCTCGCTGGCATTCTCAACGGAAAGAACAAACTGACGTTCGATTCGGACGGCAACTTCAAGGTTAGTTGGCCTTGAACGTCCTGCTCCGAAGTTCCCAGCTAATGGACGCTAGGTCGTGTCTTTCTCCGACATGCACACGGGCGAGCGCAATGGTGTGTAGTAGCTGTTCTCAAGAATTCCAAAGCTGAATGCCTCGTCAAGGTGACGGAACTTGGGCGGCGTGGGGACCGGCAAATGTGCGTAACACTCACAGCTTCTCGATGTCGTAGCCTCATCTTTTCTGCTGGCAGGATGCTATGACACAAATCGTTCATGCAACTGTGCTGGACAACGAGAAGCCCAACTACGTGTAAATCCTCCTCATTCCCCATTCAATTTCGCTGTTGCCGCTGACTTCTACACACAACAGTGTTTTCAACGGTGACATGATGACTGGTATGACTCCTTCATTCCAGGATGAATAGGAACGTGTTATATCTTAGGCGAGAACGTCTTCGCGTTCAACGCCACCAACTATCTCGATATCGTGTACGCGCCGACTATCGCCCGCAACATCCCCTTCTCGTCTACTCACGGAAATGTTCGTGCTTTGGGGCCCAACGCGTTCTGAAATCTAATAAATCCGCGCGAAAATCAGCACGACAATGCTGTCCGTCTTTGTCAATTTCCTTCAAGTACCCGAGACCTAATTCACCCATTTTAGAACAACATAAACCATCAAGAAGAGATCGAGTACGTCTCCTCTCTCGTGCGGTATTTAGAGCGATATTAACAACATTGCTCCTTCTGCGAAGATACGAGCAAGCACATTACTCTGCGCTCTCGTACACTCGCTCCGATGTCGGGCCAAAACCGTATGGAAGCGGCAACTACTGCAGGTGTCTCCTCTCTGTTTGGAACGGCTGAATAATGCTTCGCAATCCAGGGGTCCCCGTGTACGCCAAGTCCTCCGACTGGGTCCCAGCGGCGGTGATGTGGTTCTTCGACTCGCGCTCATTCGTTAGCGGCACCGGAGACGGTCCTGGTGCGCTCTGCCTCCATGTCTCTTTCATTTTTTTAACATTTCTCCAGGCCCAGTCCCTGCCGCTGCCAATTATTATTGGGTCGACCCGAACACCGTGCCCAACTATATCAAACTCCAGCGCCTCCTCATGGCCACCCTTGTGCGTTTCTGTTTATCTGCATTGGACCAATTGACGGGTGTTGATGGCGATGTAGTGGTGGAAAGTCCCACCCGCCCTGGTGTTCGTCCATATCCCGGTAAGCTGCTGTCTCCTTTATTGCCAATTAATCATAATTAATTCTCCACAGGTCCAGAAGGCGCAGGTCCTGGCATCGCTGTGGGCAATACCTCCTTCCAAGGCGGTCCTCCATTTACTTTAATTCTTGGATTTCAGGCCGAGCGAGGGCGACCATGACGACGAGCCCGACCCATCCACCCAGGGTTTCCTCAACAATACCTACACCGGCCTGGACCTTCCTTGTACGTCTCCACCTTTTCTCATCGACGTCTTAACTTCGCTTAATATTTCCCTGACTCTGACTCACAGTCTGGGACGAGATCATCGCCCTGAACGGCTGGAAAGACGGCGGAAACGTCCTTGCGATCACGTCGGGGCACGACCACGGCGAGTCGTGGTGCGCACGCTCCACGAACTCGTCCGGGATCCCGATCTGCTTCAATGGGCACTCGGGGTACGGCGGGTACGTCACGACGCACAGTGTCGTACGGAACGGGCGCGTGTTCGAACTTAACCTCGCGGATCTCGCGGCGTCGACGCCGACGGTGAAGACGTGGAATTCTTGTGAGTGGCCCAAAGCCGTCGTCTTCGTGAGACCAAAACTAACTGTTGGTGCGAATCAGACGAGGACAGTACGACGAACGATACGGTCGTTCTGGGCCCCGAATATATGGCGCAGTACAACTAAACGGCATTTGAAGGTTTTGTGCCACGTGTATTGATGAACAGAAATGAGTTCTAGTTTTTCAGGCTCAAGCTCCCATATTTTCAGTTGACATTTCTCGCCATTTGGTTCCTTCCAGTCTGGAGGTGTCACATCGCCTCAGCTAGATTCGTCACCATTCCGCTCTAAGGCAGTTGAGGTGCTAATCCGAAGTCTAAGAATGAACGGAAACCCTCCCTAATATTGTAAATTAATTGTAATTTCCACCACGTCTCCGGCGATTCCCTACCAAGAAACTGAATGAAACAGAGCTGAATGCCTTGTGTGCATGTAGATCGCAACACACACCTTACGACCTAGGCTGGAATCGTCTTGTTGAACCACTCCACGGCCTGCGTAAACGCCTTCTCGAACCCTTCCTTCACCTCTGGATACGCGAAATTGGGACGTGCGGCGAAGCCGTGCGCTGGTGCGATTATCATATGGGTTTCTCTGATGCAAATGGCAGAAGAAACGTACCGGTCCCTACAAAAAAATGCCGTGAGCACGTTCAAGTTGGACGCTATTGACCTGAAGAGTACGCACCGGGGTAGACCCTGAATTCGGACTCGACGAACGTGTCCTTACCCTTGCGGTCTGCGTACAGTGCCTTGATCTCCTCCAGCCGGGCGGGCTTGATGGCCATGTCGTCTGTAATGAATGTCGTCGTTGAGTGAACCGTCACACATACGAGAAACTCGTACCCTCTGCGCATGTCCATGCCGTCGGTGCCTTTAAAAAGTGATTAGAATGGCGACAACGTTTTGCAGCAGGATAATATAACCTTGATAGCCTTGATATCGGCATCGGTCGGAGGGGAGGGGTGCGCGAGAACGATGCTGTCGAAGAGGTCCGTCGTTGCGCCAACCCGTGTAGCGATGCCGCCGCCAAAGCAGTACCTAGTGTTGTATCGCACAGTGAGCGGAATTGCGCTGTCAGAGAGGGGGCCGCCTACCCAATGGCGCCGATCTTCTCGTACTTCTTCTCGGTTTGCAGCTTCTTGACGAACTGCTCACTGTTGAGCATGGCCTGTTGAACAATCCAAGATGCGAACATACCGAGACGGTCCGGGAGTCGACTACCGCCGAACGATTGCGGTAGAGGGCCGGTATGCTCGGCAGCAGGTTGGAAACCAGCTTAACCGTCCCAACGAACGACATCTTCAAGCCGGCTTTTTCTGGCAGGGGCGCCATCTGGGAAACCGACACAGGTGGCCTGCCTAAAAGAAAAAAGTCCAACATTAACGAAATACACATGTACACTTCATTGCACTGATTTCGAACCTGCAAAGAAATCCGGGACCCAGACGTCACATTGAAGATGTTGGGCAAAGTTATCCTTGGGAACGTCAATTGGACTAGCAGTACGTATGCCAAAACAAGACTTCAAGTACCGCGAGGATCTTAGAGTTCTTGAGTGGGAGACCAAATATGTCGGTAAGGAGTATGACAGCCCTCTTCGACGTCCCCGCCGGGCCAGAGGCAAAATAGGCACCGTCGATGGCGGATATAACGCCAGTTGGCTCTCCGTCAAGCACAGCACCTGGAGGTAAGGGTGGGTCAACCGAGGCCGCGGGAAGGTTACCTTGAAAAAAAAAATACCTTTAAAGCAATCGGGGCAGCTCATGATTGTTACTTGCGTCCCTGTGGCGCGAGATCGGTGTTGTATTTTAAACCTTCCCCGGCGGAGTCGGACCGGACCCCTCGGATGCTTTCCGGATTATCAGGTCATTTGGGTGACGTTGACGCCCGGATTCGGCCGATTCCCTCGGGAATATCGGATCCACGTCTCACGTTTCTCGAGAGTGGGTCAAGACTCAAGAATTCGGCGTCCGGTGGTTGATGCCCGATCTCATCGTCGCGGGGCGCAGCCCGCGCGCGGGCCTTTGCGATTGCGCCGGAGTACCTCCCCAAGGTGGATATCCGTCCTTGAAATGGCGGCTTCATCCACTGTTGATCCACTGGCTTTGCATGGTACCTGCGTCGACGCTGTAACGCTGAATTGCGCCGACCTCTGTGTGCCAGACCACTCACCTGCTTCGTCCTACAGCTGGACGCCGTTGTATCTGAATCGTATCGCGAAGGGAATTTAAAATATCCAACGCCCGATCGTCGACCAACCGTCGACACAAAATGTGCGTATCTGCTCGGCTTCTTTCATTCCGGACGCCCTTTCGTCTCTCATCAAGGCAATTCGGGTTCGTGATCTAAGTGAGGCGTCCAACGGATTTGCCCGTCTGGTAAGTGCAAGATCGACCCGAAAACATACGTTGCTGGACGCCTTTTTTTGTCATTCGCCTCGTGCCTCCGAGTCTCCCGACCTCGACCTCGATGCTTCTACCCGGCGGACAGTGCGCCCGGGGATCGTGCATAGGACCCACAATCGCCCACCAAGGATCTCATTCCCCGTATTTGGTCTGCGCTTATTCTCCTCACCTCCAACCAATATGCAATTTGTCACCGTTCAAGGTTTATCTTCCTCGACGTTCAGACCGCCCTCCCCCGGATGGTTCTTGTTTGCTTCCCGACGTCTTCTACCACCGTGCCCAGCATAGTCCTGCTATGACCATGGCGAGCTTCATTGCCGCACACAACGATCCGGAGGATGGTCGTACTAGAACCGAACACGGGCCACTTGATTTGGAGTGCGCCTGCATCAGGGGTTGAGAAGACATAAGCGTCGCTTGTGCGTCGCTCGGGCACTTGATATCCATTGATTCGCCGTTGATACGGCTCCATACGATACTATGGACGGCGGCCATCCGTAGTGAGGTAAAGCGGCGACCTCGTCAAGGGGGCGTGGATCATGGTGTAATGGTAGCGCATTTCTATAGGCTGGATACACTATGACTACAGCTCGGCGCATCCCGAAAGGGGACCTAGTTGAGAAATGTATTATCTATCCTGAGCCTTTCCCAGGAGAGTACAACCCGTAACCGCAGAGCGTCTTATATGGTTACGGCGGGTATCTCTAGGAAGCCCCCCAGACTCGGGCACGCCCCGGGGGCTTCCTGGGCATCTCGGTCTTCATGTTCGACATATGATCTCCGTGGATGGACCCCAGAACTGTTGGAGTAAAAGTGGGAGGGCGAAATTAGCAGAACAGGTAGAGTAAGATTGCAATAGCACTTTTAATCGATGCCCAGGGATTGTACAGTGACTACAGAAATTGTATCTAGATTATTCAACTTGTATCTACTTGAACTGTCTGTATTACTATACTACTCTTATCAATCAATTGCCCGAATGCCGAGCTGCGATATTAATCCCGATAAGGACACCTGTAAACACATTGCGTACACGTTGTTTACATTAGCCGGTATATCAAGGTTCGTCGCCTTACACTCTTTGACCGCTCTACCCACTCATGGAGTCTCCCTCTCTGTCTGAAATCGAGGCGTTCATCAGCACCCCGTTTGACTATATCGTCGTTGGTCTGTAACATTCCAATTTCCGAGTCCAACTAACCCTTGGTTTTTATGCAATCGTACACAGGCGGGGGAACGGCGGGCCTACCGGTTGCGAATCGGTAAGTTGCCTCCACTGCCCGCCCGATACAATCTTAATTGGTCATCAGACTCTCTGACAATGCAACCATCAAAGTTGGGATCCTTGAGGCAGGTGTGTTGCATGAAGAGGATCCTATGATTGAAATTCCTCGTGAGTGGTTGCTTCTAACTCACAAACTCGCTAATCGCGAATATAAATACTCTACTAGGTAACATGGGCATGCGTAATGAGGACCCCAAGTACGCCTGGGTCTCGAGGTTATAAAAATTCTCTGTGCAGTTGAACACGTCTAAATATCCTTTCCAGCACATCTCCCCAACCTGAGGCGGCCGGCCGCCGCATACCGGTGGTTAGGTACGAAATTTATCCTTGCACCGTTTTCGAGAAATATAAATCCTTTACATAGGGGCAAACTACTTGGCGGTTCGAGTGCGCTGAATCATATGGGATGGGACCGCGGCTCCAAAGAAGAATACGATGCTTGGGAGCTCTTTACCGATGGAGGGGGTGGCTGGAAATGGGATTCCTTTTTGCCATTTCTCAAGAAACCCGAAGACGCCACGCTCGCTCCGGCCACCCGTGACCTGGCAATTGAATATTCAGCTTCCAAGGATGTGATTAGCCCTGGGATTCCGGGCGAAACGGCTAGAGGCATCGGCGGTCATGTGAAGGTCGATTCCGTATTTTATGAAACCAAGCTCCGCTCTGACGTTCGATCCAGACGTGTTATAATATGTACAACACTGACGTGGTCCCGGCCTATGTTAAGGCGTGGAACACGCTCAAACAGCAAACCAATTCAAATCCCGTACGCTATTCACTCCATTGAACGATTCATTACTGATCATTAAGCCCTTAGTTCGGTGGACATGCCAGTGGGATATACAACATGCCCCAAAGCATAGATTACGCAACTGGGAAGAGAATGAGCGCTACCTCAGCGTACTATACGCCTGCATCGTCCCGGCCGAACCTGAAGCTTCTGGCAGGCGCTCAAGTATGTACCACTTTTCCCAAATGTTCTAAATTCATATGGTCGAAAGGTGTCCAAGATCCTGTTCAACCCGGAATTGATTGATGGCCAGCACGTTGCCGTCGCAGTACAGTTCACAGTGAACGGAAACAAGTATTCGGTTTCGGCGTCCAAAGAAATTATTCTGTCGGCCGGCGCGATCGGAACTCCTCGGATTTTGGAATTATCTGGTGCGTGTTGCCGGTGTCGTTTTCTCATGAACTGGATTTGCTTCAGGAATTGGAGACTCAAAACTGTTGAGCAATATGGGTATTCGGACCATCGTCGACATACCAAGTGTGGGAGAGAATCTCAGTGTTAGTTTATCTAATCATTCCATCCGTCTTCCTAATGTCCCCTCAGGATCATATATTCACTGGTATTCAGTATCAAGCAAAACCCGGGATTCGCACCTTTGGTGCCATTTTCAACGTTTCCGCCTACTTTCCTTTCTAACGTTGGCCTAGATGAACTGATTCTAAACCCCGATTTTGCCGCAGCGGAGCAGGAGCGCTAGTAAATTTCCCGTTGCTGCCCGCGATGAAAGCTGAGATGTTTATAGTGCAAAGACTGGGCAGGGTTGGATGGCAGCCAATGATCCAATGGCCGTGTTCACACCTCTGAACAAAATCATGGACGAATCCATCCTTTCTTCCAAGATACAAGAGATCGAAACCGCCGTTGTCACCGGGAAGAGCACAGGGAAACTGAATGACTTGGTGACGCGACAGTATTCTATTCAATTGGAATGGCTTAAGCAGGGGAAACTCCCGCACCTGGAGTTCATTATGTTTTCGCGTGGGTTAGGAACCCCGGACCCCGAAGGGAACTGCTTCTTGCTCGCTACCGGTTTGCAGGTGTGCCCTCCAAATTTCAGCGGCAATTTGGCTGACATGAAATTCCAGCATCCATTTGGTCGCGGCTCTGTGGTAGGTAATCACCTCCGTATCGAGAACAAATGACTGATTTTAGATACTCCTACCTAGCACATCCAGAGTGCGGACCCGCTTCAACAACCTTCGATCAACCCGCGTTATTTGACAGAGGAATTCGGTACGTCATTTAATCAGTGATTATTGACGCATATTCACATGGGCCAGACGTATTTTCGCTCCTGGCAGGCTATAGGACTATCGAGAAGCTTGCGCAGAGTCCTCCTCTAGCGGATATTATCGCGAAACAGGTTATGCCTGCGGCTCATATGACCGACGAGGAGGTTATACAGTATGATCAGTTTCCTTCTCAGCTATACCCTATACGACCGATAACTGTCTTTCAGGTACATTCGCCAAGCCTGCATGGTGAGTGTGGTCGTCGTACTTGCCTAATGCTTGATTCGATCCGTGCATGAAAGTCCAGTTCTCATTATATGGGTGGGTTTATCCTACAATGTTCGTACCCTCCCTTTTACCCTTCTATCCAGGAACTGCCGCAATGGCTGCCCGCGAACTTGGAGGTTGGTATCCTTCCCCCAAAGATAAGTGAGGTTCCCGGAGTTCATATATCTTTGTCACAGGAGTCGTAAACCATAATCTCAAAGTTTACGGCACGACCAACTTGCGTGTAGCGGATGCTAGCATTATTCCGATCCCCCTAGCCGCTCACCTCCAAGCTACGGTTTACGCTATTGGAGAGAAGGTATACCCTGTCGCCTTGTATTTTTCTCTTCTAACGGCGTTCCAGGCCGCGGCTCTCATCAAATCGGAGCAGGTCTAGTAGTCTGTTGAATTATCGGCTTGTCGAATCATGTGAATTTGTGTTGAAAAACGTCTCGCTACATCATGTTCATACTTTATCGATAGCGCGACGTTGGAACTTATATCCACAACTTGGCAGTAGCTCGAATGTGTAAGTTGCGAGAGCCAAATGAAAAGGAAAGGCACGGCACCCAGGAAAGGTAGACGCACTCCGCATGCCGATGGGTCTGTTCTTCGACCATTCTAATACCTTGGTCGAACGAGCTCTAAATGGATTCAAGCAAAGGTTTTGTGAATCGACTGGCCGAATAGGAAGTTTTCGAAGGATGATGCCTCGATGGATTGAAGGAGTGAGTGCTCAGGAATCTGATTCCTGGACGATAGATCCACAAGGGCATCATGTCATGATTAAATCGAACTGAATGCGGCACATGTGTAGGATCCGCAGCCGGGCAAGAAGCAGTACTAGTCCGTCGTGTTCCTTGACAAGTAAACTCCGCTCAGACTTCTTCCCTCGATGGCCTTCTTTACGCCGACATCATCCTTTCTCCTCGAGGTTAGTTCCATCGGGTGGGCCTTTCCACCGACTGTCCTCCGGGTGGGCGCATGCCCATGTCCCCAACTTCCCGAACAGCGCGAGCTCAGATTTTCAACCGAGTGAATTTAGGTCGCAGTTAAATCAACAGCCGCTGCAATACACGTTCCGTCGGAAATATCTCACTCCCTTTCAGGAAAAATGAAACCCAACCAAGAAGAAAAAATCACACATCGATATTACGTGATGACCCAGCCCCGAGTCGAACGGGGACCCACTGTGTACTCTTCTCATCCCACCGAACAAGGTACAGTTGTACGACGGCTGCCGCTGGGTCGCATTTTTTCATTCTCTGCCTTGATATACGCGTTTGAATCTGTAGCGGCGAGTGTCAAGTTTCCATTAAAGGGTACGAGGGTCCGAGGGGGACCGCATGGCAAATTAACGGGGTCAAAGAAGAGGAGAGGGAAAGGAGACTGAAGGGAAGGATAGAATCGCTGTGCATCCCCGCGCACAAATATCGAGTGAATTGAACAGAAAAACCGTTCGAACGTCGGCCCCTGCTCGCGATTGATGATATCATGCCATAACAAGGGACAGTTGCACGCCGCGTGCTCCTGGTTCGCATTTGTAGCAAGCACAGGTACTCAGGTAGAGTTCTACGTTGAGGCTAGCCCGAAAAGAGAACACTAGGGGATGAGGGCGTGCCGCAGAAATTTGAAATGAATTGGGTCCTAAACACGAGAAGCGTCACACTTCCGGGTCCTTTGACTCCAGACACTGTGCGGGAGAAGGACGGCATGGTATATTGGCGGGTCGGCAGAGACGAGCTAATGAAGGAAGAGAAGAATGGAATCGCCGTCCCCGAGAACGAATATACCAGACAAGTTCGTCACCGGATAGCATAACCATGGGGAATTTCAAGTATTCGGAGGCACTCGACGAAGTGGACACAAAACCGGGGCACATTCGGTAGTGGCGATCGATCGTTCGCGAGACACTATGCGAGCTCTGTATGTGCGACGGGTAGATCTGATAACACTGCCGGTTTTAGGACTGGGAAACGACCGTGCACAGTCGACGGTGAGAAATATCCGGACCCACGGCGAGAAGTCATTGGGCTTGGGCTCGTCAGTCAATAATGGTCAGCGCGAGGACGGGTGGGAGCGGTGCGGGGAATTAGCTCACAATAGGATTATATATAAACGATAAATGGACATGGGCGAGGCAGGGATACATGTGCAGAGATATCATACAGAAACACAAGGGATGCGGATGGGGTTCGGGTGGTCTGTGCGCAGGAAAGATCGAGGTCCAGGGTCAGTCCGGTCCAGGTGCGGAACTGCATGGGCTCACCCGTCCTCTCTCAAAAGAAGAAACCCGTCCAGTCTATGCGCCAAACCCGTAGAGCGTGCGGCCCGAGCGCTTGAGAGCGTAGACGACGTCGAGCGCCGTAACAGTTTTGCTGCACCAGGATGAGCACAACAAGTCATGGAAGGTCAAGGCAGGACACACCGCTTAGCGTGCTCGGTGTAGGTGACCGAGTCGCGGATGACGTTCTCGAGGAAGATCTTGAGCACGCCGCGCGTCTCCTCGTAGATGAGCCCCGAGATGCGCTTCACGCCGCCGCGGCGCGCGAGCCGGCGGATGGCGGGCTTGGTGATGCCTATCGTACCCTGTTGGATGAATCGCGTTGGTGGTGGGAAGTGGCGGCTCACCCTGGATGTTATCACGGAGGATCTTGCGGTGGCGCTTGGCTCCGCCTTTACCGAGTCCCTGGAGTCGTCGATGAGTGCGATGATGGGGACGATGAGGAAGAGTCGTGCGCACCTTGCCACCTTTGCCACGGCCAGACATTTATGTGATGGTTGTTGGAGAGGTTGAAGAAGTCTTGAGTCTTGGGCAAGTCCGCTTGGTGGACGAGGAGTGGTGGTGGCAGAGAGAAGCGATAGATCAACCAACACGCGTGGTTTATTGGGTCCTGTTGATCCCTATTGACGCGTCGCGTCTGCCGGGATTTATCGGATGCCATTCCGGGCGCCTCCGCAAGAGACAAAAGAAAATGGTGATCAGCTCAGCCCCGAATCGGAGTTGAACGTTGATGTATGTTGAATATGTCTGCTAAAATTCCACAGGTAACCTTGTCCTACAGGTAACATGGCATCAACCTTCCACAGGAACCAAAAGCAAAAGACAAAGAACTGTGCCCACCGTGTCGATCGTTATATTCAGTCGTGAGAACCAGAAAAGGGTCCGCGATCGCTACGCCATGGCCCAGCGCCCCGAGTCGAGGGTCGTCTGCCTTCAATAGTATCGGATTTGCACCAATTGACTGTGGCAGATCCACATAGCGTACCTTTTTCCACTTGGATAAATCAGTTTGAAGAATTAACATGGCAAAGTGAATAAGAGCTTTTACGATTCGTCCCGGGCATCTCGGAGATAGGTTCAGCCAATTGCATTCTGAATCAACGAAGGACAGAGGGCCGTGCTTTCGGAAATCTCGGGTTGAACCAGTTAAGTTGTATGATCATCACGATATTGCGGCCTCGAAAATGAATTGAACCGTATTTCGAAATCAACACCGGTTCGAATCTACACTAAAAAAAGGGATTCCAGCATACGTCCCGACATCCCGACCCCGGATCGAACGGGGACTTCATGTTGTGATGTACATTTAATTGTGTAGAGATGAAATCAATAGGCATTCGGCGTGCTACCAAGTCTTGCTCCTTTACCTAGTACCTTGAGTAGGTCAAGTAAATTTGAGCCGGGTACGACAATTCTATTTAAAGAGGGGTCACAACCCCGAGTCGAACGGGGTCTTCAGCTGATACCTATAACAAACTCCACGATGCCAAAGAAAAAACTTCATGCAGCGTCAACGGTCTATGACCCAGCCCCGAGTCGAACGGGGCCTTACTGATGGTATACATTTCCACACAGATCGAAGGTGCGCTGCCGGGTCTTCCTCTTCAACTCTGTACCTTGAATGAGTCAAGGGGAGTTTGAATTCGTTATCGGGATGTAAGCTGGTCGACCTCCTGCCGTGCGTCGATGTATTGGTATTGATCCTGCGTTAGGAAACGAAACACGTTTTCTAAATAATTATGGATTGAACGACGCCCTTCTGCGTATTTCCAAGAGTTTGTGAGCAACGACGATAAATGCACTCAGGGTCTTCCTCTCGTGGCTTCGAGCTTGGGAGTCGGTGAAGCACTAGCCATGAGGATCCGTTGATAGCAAAGGGCATTATTATCAATTGATTTGAGGAATGCAGGCACTTCAACACTTTGAGCTCATAAAAGCAGATACACACCGCCTGCTACTGAGTCTTGTCCAGTTATTTCGGAACCTGGGGAAGTGCGGTTCGAATCGACGGTCGAAATGGTTCGCTCTAACAATTTATTGAATACCACAAGTTGGAAGTGAGACCACTCGTTTCCGGTGATGAAATTGTCATATTTTTGGCAAGGGCAGACATCTGGTTGGACGCGGGGAAGAAAAGCGCTTTCTACCAACGAATGACCCGCCCCCCAGTCGAACGGGGTTCTTCCACCGAGCTGGATTAATTCAGCAGCGCCGGAGGCCACGCACACAATTGCTACCAGGTCTTTTCTCTTCTACGTAGGTTGGACCTTGGCCCAGTGTATACGAAATTGAACGGGTGTTGGTTTCAATGTTGAGCTGGTTACATAAGTGGTTCCGTAGTATTTTGTGAATCGTTATGTAAGAGAACTAAGCACTTCGACGGCCGAGCCTAAGGATAAATAAGAACAATAAAAAAAAACAATCCGACCCATCACAAAAGAACGCGGCCTCGAGTCGAGCAGGGCGGAACCTCCGTGCGTCGCATCGTATATTCTACTCCAAAGCTTGCTTATCGGTCCCTAGGTCATGATCTTCGTGTTCATGTCCGCGGTTGGCGGTGGCAGTGGAAATCAACACCGTTACCCACCTGGGCCCTGGTACGGCGTCGTCCTACAAGATTCACGAGTTGTCGTACGAGTACCAATAGGCTGGCTATATTATGTTTGTATTGCTCTCTTTGCTGTGTAAATATTCCGTCTGGTTTATTGTATGACAGAATGTAACTACAGCTTAAACTCCCTCACCAGTTACGAATTTCCATTCACTCGGTTCTCCAGCGGAGCACCGTCCGAATGAGTGATGTCTCCTGCGGCGACTGGGGCCGTTGGTTGACCCGCCGGAGGAACGTTAGCAGCAGCCTCTGCCTTCTCCCGCGCAATTTTCAATCGTCGCGCTCTGTCAGACTTCTTCTTCTGTTTCAACTCTAGCAGCACCCGTTTCTCTTCCTCTTGAGACTTGAGCCAATCCTGAACGCCATCGACAGCGCCCCCAGGATTTCGCTTCTTGGTCAACAAATAGCCCTGTATTTGTGCAATGGAGTTGGTCTCTGAGGGAATTCTGCGAGCAAATTCGACGGCGTGGGCGTCAAGCTCAACTTCAGTGTAAGTCGGGAATAAGGACGCAGTCCCATTGCCTCCTTGATCTTTCTTGCCGTTTATTGCACGTATCAACGGAAAAAACCGCTTGAAAACTTGGGCGATTTGCACCGAATCTGCGAATTTATACCGGATCTAAATGCTGTTCAATCCGTGCCATGGAAAGGATTAGACAATCGACCTACTTTGACATCCATCCGCCCCGCCCTTATGAGTGCAGAGTCCAAATTCTCTATGTGGTTGGTCTGTGCACCGAGCAATTAAACCGATGAAAGCAGAAAAGAAGAAGAAGCGAACCGTTGCAAACGTCAGTCGACCCTCTTCACTTGATACCGAATCAAGGACATTCAGCAGTCCAGAAAGTGTCACATTTGAGCGCGGTGGGGTCGGATTGCTCCGGCCAACGGGCTTGGCGTCCTTGTCGATAACGGGTTCAATTTCCTCATCTTCATCACCATCGTCCCTGGAGGGAAATGCACAATCTATATCTCTGACACAACTCTCAGCACAATCGAATCCCTGACAACCCGGAGACGCACTCGATTAAAAGAATACACCGAGAAGGAGTATGGCTGATGAGCTTTGCCAAGCTGTAGTCATCAATCCCGGGGGATGCAAGGCTGATGAAGTAAATCTCAAGACCGAGTTCCCCAGCCTAATTCGCGTTTGAGATTTTATAATGCAGCTAGCATGGATTAAACGTACCAGAGCATGAATTGTTGAACTTTTTCCCGTCCCAGGCTCGCCATCTTTTCACGGTCAGTGCATAGCTGTCAGTTTAGAGAATGGATCTTACAAAGCAGATAGCCTGTCATGTATTTCAGATGGGTTCAGCCTCCTATAATATAATTCTACTCACCTCTACGATGGGGTATTCCCGCCATATTGTACCAGTTCTCGCTCTCGAGGAACTCCCGCGCGTCGGAAAGAATCATCTCCTTGATGTCCGCCGGCAAAATCAGGGTTGAGAGGGCTCTTCGAGACTTCGTGACAGTCTTTGCCCACTCCCCTCGCTATAAGGATGTGGTTAGAAATTATCAAGACCCGCCGCCCGCGGAAACTTGCGTTGTCCGTAAGATGGACCGTGACTGTGGACAGCCCGTTCTCAAGATATTTCTGGTGTGCGCAATCGATTAGGTCGGCGAGAACTTCCTTGTCGGAGGAATGCATGCTGCGGAAGGAAGTATAGGGTCAAGGGTCGGCAAAGAGTGAATGAGTGACGGACGTGATTGTAATGGACCCGCCAGTGGTAGTGTTGGTGTTCCAGTTGAGTTTCCCAGGCTGCACCACCACTGAAGGACCGGTCGTTTACACATCTGGGAATAAAGAAAGAATAAACGCGGACCTTGGAGCCACGTTTTTTGACCGGTATTTGGGGATGTATATAAGAATTGCTGTTTGGTGTCATGGGCCGGCATATATCTGACGGTGTCCTTCGGCCCGATTCCCCATCCTAAGTCGCTCTGCTTTGTACTGATTATGAACTCCATTGCATCTTGCAGGGCGTTGGCGGAGCGCTGCAATTATCAATTATTAAGCGGGATCTCGGGCAAATCATGGCGACTCAATGCACCAAGTATGCGAGCATCCAGTCATGAGACAAATCTGCTTGCGGGAAATGCGCGGTCAGAAGGGCACCCGACTAGGCCGAATTTGAGCAGGTGTAAAATGGGAGGAAGACTCGATGGAACCAACGGGTTCTTTGTCACGCTCAACCCTGCGGGGAAGAACCTTGGAGTTTATATAAAACTCTCGGGCGGATCGAACAAATTCGTCCAGTAGCTGACGGTTTCGACTCCATAATCTAAGCAATTTGGTGAGCTCAAGCAAATCAATGAATACTATCGACCCAAACCTAATCGTCAAAGTCCCTCCGACCTCTTCTCCAGTGTCATAATGGGCATAGCCTGCAACGCTCTTGTCCTATAAGCAATCAAATCAAGAACGAGTTGCATCGAACAAATTTCAGACCTACCACCGAGATCCAATGGCCTCTCCAGCGGAACAAGGATGGGGTTTCAGGAGCAGGCTCAAAAAACGCCAAGGGCTGCCCATCGGCCGCTCCCACACCGGACGACCGGTTGGGGCGTGACGCCGCGTTTCGCGCTACAACTTTGAACGACCTGCTCTCGTTCCATACGCGATGGTTCTCCATATAATGAAGAACCCAGTCATACGCGAAATCCCCCGTGCTAAAGTTCGCTTTGACCTAAATCGAATCGCCGGGCGGGTTAGAACACAAAAACAGTCGGAGAGTTTGAATCAAATTACCACGAATACTGAGGGGAAAAGACGGACGGAGGGATCAGCACGTGGTGAGAACTACTAAGGAAGACTCTCACAGCTAGTTCCGAAGTCTAGAAGCGTTTCGCCCAGTCGTTTCCCAGTTTGCACGATAGTTCCTAAACATCGGGTAAGGCTCCGTGGCGGCGCGCACGACGGAGTCCATTACTGACCTAGAAATATGAAGCGCAACAGCTCCGCGACTTGCGGATTCGAAACTATCCTTTGCGCGAACGACTGTGCGGCTTCGATAGGCGACGCATAGAATGATGCATATGCGAATACTGCCAGTGTCAGGGCGACGATGATTGTTGATTCGAACATGATGGAATCGGATTCAAGGATTCGATTTGTGCGGTGGGCGAAGCAGCGTGGAGAGGGAGATGACGGCGGATTTTAAAGGGAGATGTGACGCACGCGGTACCGAGGATGTACACAGGATAAGCGCCGGATAAGCGGGCGTCTATGTTTATGGGCGTCTAAATGACAAGTAAGTGATCATTCAGGGCTGTAGTCCAGGAAGAACCGTAGAATTATCTCCGGAACAGCATCAGGAAATTTGCAGAAGCGGCATTCCCGCTACCGTAAGGTACGGGTCTTAGAGAGCCTGATTTTTAGATTTTGGCCGTGCATCACATTTTCGTCAGCAATTTTCGCGTAAGCAGCTTTCTTGCCCGCCAAAATATTTCGGGCCGTCCGCAATGCCGAGGGTGCCGCGCAATTCCTCCTAATTGTGCTGACATTATCATCCGCTCTCTTCGGCCCAACTTCGGCCTCAGACTCTTTACCTTCGGATTCTGTCAGTTCGCTATTCTTCTCAATAGGGCATGATGTTTGTTTTCTAAACTTGTTCATACAATATCTCTGGTCAATTTTGTTGCTCAGCCCTGACAAACCGACATCTCATTCCCGCCATGGCCCCGAAACTGAGAAGGTGAACATTTTCAATGGCTACCTCTAAATCCTAAAGACTGGGTGGAAAGAAAGAAATTCGGCCAGGACCAACTTCTCAAATTGGACGAGCTCCAAAGTTCTTCCGATCTCTTGTCGTGACCAGCCCACCAACTCAGTCAACCAAGGATGGTGACCAAAGAAAACCACAAGTCAAGCAGAAGTATTACAACACCACCAAAGGAGTTTTAGAATGGGGTTCAGCCTGATTAATGTAATCTGAAGGACCAAGGAATGAGCATCCTTTGCAAACATGAATGGATTCATATGTTCATTTTTCTCGAGAATTCAAAATGGATCTAACCACATTCATGAAATCCTGACTGCATTTAAAAAATCATGAATCTGTGCAGCCCAATGTGAGCTGGGCCACACGTATGCAGCAATGGAGTTGAGCTGCTGTTGTTCAGAAAATAATCCCAGTCTCAGAAAACCATCTTACTGCCTCTGCAATAATCCTGGGGCCCAATGCGAGCTGGTCAATGTGTACACATTGACCAAGCGAGCTCTGGGCCGCCATTGTTTGAACACTACATTGGATAGCCTCCAGTCGCTCGAGCTCATTGAGAGTATAATTACCATGTTGTGTGCAGCTAAACCCATTTTTTCCCTTTATAATAAATAATGAAAACTCAATTCCATTGTAAAATATGGATCTGTACATGTGATGATCCTGCAGCCCAATGCGAGCTGGTCAATGCGTTGGCTGTCTCTCCACCAATCCTTCGTGGATTCGCGACTTCTTGGGCTCGTTCTGCTCTCCATATGGGGGCCATTCACCTCCTGTGCTTTTCGATGTCGATGGGTCGGATTCTCCTTCGCTGCCTAATCAAGAAGATGTCGCTGCTTTTCTGAGTGGCTCAGGCTGGCCAGCCTCATATTGCACAACACCGCCATGCCACCGGTCTAGAACTTGGCACGAGGTTTCTTAGTACTTAATACCTCCATCTCAGAGGTATCTCAAATTTTTATCTGTTTACCCCTCTTCTCGCTGCAGTCCTTTATCCAAAACCACACAATTTCGGTGTCACCAGCATTCAAATTTTTTGGAGGAGCTGTCAGCACCTTGGGATGGATTTACAGGTCCATGTATGTCTACATACTTCCCATAAAGCCCACTGTATCTTAGTTTTGGGCCATTGCCTGCTTTCCCGCTCATGGGACAGTCGGCCAGTTGAGGACCCTGATTTCGGGTGTTCAGTCCGAGGCATATATTTCAATCTCTCGTATGCCTTGTATGTACATTGTAGCTATGTGAAATGGTACCTGGAGCCTCTCCTTATGATTCCCCATGCAAGTCGCCACCCGTCCGAGGCTCAGCAGATCATTTGCGGGGTGGCCAGCTAGCCTGTTATGTGGTTGTGTTGGACTGGCCCGAAATAAATTCAGTGCACCATCAAATCGTGGGATAATTCGGTGGGAGTGGTTTCGAACCCTTCACAGGATAGGTGCCTTCATTCTGATATAGTTTGGATTGGCTAGGTTCCGTGTACCGATCGAGGATTAGGCATCAGTGCTTAGGTGGCCAGGTAGGTGGTTGTCACGATTTAGACGCTATCTAATCGCGACAACACCTTATCTAAGCGCCTAATCAAGCGCTTGTCTATTTAAACACCAAGGCTATGCTTGAGTCATAAGTGATCGGACAGCCAGGGATCGGGTTCCCACAGGAACATGCTGATGAAGCACGACGGATTGGTGATCGGACAGCTGACAGGTGTCATGCTGCGGACATGTGGAGTATGCATGGGCATTACTCAGAACACATGGCTTCAGGACGTTTATTACTCAGAACACATGGCTTCAGGACGTTTCTTACTCAGAACACACGGTTCTGGCATGTTCATTACTCAGAACACATGGTTATGGTGCTTGTAGCACATGGACGCCCTATTGTATATATTATTAGCACTAGTTACATAGCCACAGTTGAACAGTATAAGTAGTGTAGCTAGTCGCTTGTATTCCTTAGTCTTTTATTCCATCATTCTTTGAGCCTCACTCTTACCGAGCACCTCCAATCCGCATTGTGCGTCCATTGGGTGTTCTTGAGCCTTGAGCGTGACATAATAAAAGACTACCCTTCATACCTTCGTACCGCCCCTACCCTTCGACCTCCTTTCCCTTTTCCCCCCATCCCTCTATCCACTACTTGGTTTCTTACCCTCTACTTGGCTTCTCGTATTTGAAGTTCCATTCTCCCTATTCCCCACCCGCCGACTCCCTACCTCGTCCACAGCGAGTCTAAACAAGTGCAGCACCAGTTGTTTTCGGTTTACCGAACAGACAGATGCTAGGCCACGGGAAACGTTGAGTCCGTCCCAAGCCACATAGCAGTCGCAGGAGTGCCAGCCGGACCTTCGGGGAAGACTGCCTCGCTATCGCCGGGGGTGTTGTAGAAGACCCGGGGTAGTTCTGTCGCAAGAGACCGTTGCAATTCCACCAACCGCTGAGTGCGGATTCGTACCAACACAGTGACCTTCCGCGCCCCATCCACCTCCTCTTCGTCGGGAACCTCATCCCCGTCGACTTCCTTATACCGTTCCGCCGAACTTCCTACCTTCACCCCATTCGATCGACTTTACGCCGCCCTCGCCCAACTACCTTACCAACCACCTCGCCCGTCGCTCATATTACCAATGGCCGACGAAGACCAGAACCAGGGCACCACCTCTTACATGCCCGCTATGGACCTTGACCCCACCCCGAGAGAGACTAGGTCCTCTCGGATCACCCTCGCCCGCCTTCCCCCCACTTTCGATGGCTCTGATAAGAGCAAGTGGGAAACCTTCCTCGACGCCCTCCTTAATTACCTATGGGCGTACAACTCGGAGTTTGACTCTGAAAAGAAGAAGATCACGTTCACCCTTTCCTTACTGGGTCGGACCGATGGTACCCCGTGCCCAGCCACAAACGGGGCACAAAATTGGCGAAAGCGCATGTTGCGCGAGGGGCTTGACAGCCTCTACCACTTCGATGATCTGATCTCGGATCTAGAAGCGACGTTCCAGGACAAGAACATCAAGCAGACGGCGCACATGCGCCTTACGACAACTCGGCAGGGAAAGACTCCCCTGGCCGACTTCATCCAGGCGTCCAAGTTGAACGCCGAAGAAGCGGGGTACTCCCCGAACGACAAGGACACCCCCCACAATATCTTTCTTGTGGAAACCCTCGAGAACCTCGTGAACGAGGACGTCCGAAACCAGCTATACGCTGGAGGGGTAGAAGCCCCAGAGAATTACGCGGGACTCAAGAAGAGGCTGACGGCAATCAGCAGGGTCATGGAGCGGGAAAAGCTCTGAGAGGCTCAACAGAGCCGGATGTTCTGGGCCCCGGCGCGTACACAAGCGCTGGCTGCTAAGTCATCACCGGGGTTCGGGCCGGCACCTAACCTCGTGAAGAAGATCGGGCCGGGGGAGACCGCCCCGATGGACGTGGACAGGGCCAGGCAGACTGCCCGCCCTTTTGTATGCTATAACTGTGGCAAGGAGGGCCACATGAAGCGGGAGTGCCCGGAGCCTCCCAAGCAGAAATTTAATATCCGGTCGATCAAGACCGAGGACTACTCGCAGGACGACCTGCAGGCTCTCGCAGCCATCCTTCGTGAGAAGGGTTTTTAAAGGGGCCCCCGCTTGCGGCCAAAGCGGTGCCCCCTATCACGAACAAATATGCACATCTCAAGGACGTTAATATTAGCAATGTAGTTACAGACCCGGCATATGATATTTATACCCCAGAAAATACTAGTCTACGAAAGAGCATAAACGATTTCCTAGTAGCTAGTGTAGAAAACAAACAAAAAATACGTATCTTGGAGAATCAGAATCGGAAACATAATATTTGCAATCGGAAGATGGACAAAGTAAATAAGTGCATTTAAAAAGGCCCCTGGAACCCAAACCAGTGCGAAAAATAGTGAGACGAAAAAGGACGGCGATGCCGTGAGGGCTCAATCCCAGGATCGGGAGGAAGCGCCCAAACAAAAGAAAACACGCGTGACGCTGAGTCAGAAGAAGACACAGGCGGCGCAGACGCTGGCACAGCCTGAGGATCAGCTTGCCAAGGAGATGAAGGAACTCCAGAAGCAGAGGCGGCATCACGAGATGCTTGTTCCTGTTACGTTGACTGCGTTGGACACCGGAAAGATGCACGCTGTCAAGGCTCTTCTTGATAACGGTGATAAGCATGGAAAATGACCAGACTTGAAATCTATCAATTTCAATGTTCTTGTTCTACTTACTGAAGTAGAACAATGCTTATTTATTACTTGGCCCACAATGAGAGCCATAGTGAGGTCCGGACTGTTGGCTAAAGGCACTTCACAAGAGATTACATTGTATAGACTTGCCTGGTCACCGATACCACGAGGGTCAACGGCCAGGTGGGCTACAATAGAATTTCACTTAATTCCATGTTCAACCATTCGATCGAATTGGGACATTTGGAAAGTGTCATATATCAAGGACATAACACATACCATCCATCTAGACTGTGAATTCATAAGGGATCCAGATTGCAGGTCAAATCAAATCGGCAGAGTTGTTGGTGCAGTTGCAAGCACAAGTTCGACATTTGTGACATATTAAGTCACTGTAACTTTAATCACACGAGCCTGGATGCCTTGGAGAGTTCAGGAATCGTTCAGGGACATTCAGTAACACTATCAGGATCAATACCTGCTGTGTATTTACGCGTAAATCATCAAAAGATTGTATTTACATGTAAATCAAAGTCCAACCATTCGGTTGAATTAGGGCACCATGGGAATAGTTGGGTGACAAAGGTGTCATCAGGTAGAGATGCAGGACAGCCAGTCTATCTATAAGGCTAAGCTGGTTGGCCCGGACAATCTCTACTACAATTTATCCGGACACGCTATACTTGGCACGTCTAAAGATAACAAGTCCATCAAGATATGATGGCAACACCTTAAAACAGAAAGATAGATGCACAGCTCTCGGGATAGAGCACTTATTTAACCGTTTAACCGGGTCTTTGATGCATGTACCTTTAAATAGCCAGGTCCGTTTATCCGTATATACCGAAGTGGACTGATTGTAGTATTTATTTATTTTATCATGTGATGTATAATTCCTGTATAAATACCAGCAGGTTTCGAGTGGAAAGCCAGTGAATTCACCCCTTCTTGCTAGACGTACTCAGCTCAGCTGGTATTGTCGCTTGGGAAGCCTTGGATTCATTCGGAGTACCATTGGGAACTTGTTAGTTCTTTCTGTTATTCTTGGTCAAATATATTTGTTGGTTGTTGGATCTATGTGCGCATAAAGAATCTTAAGGAAACAGAATCGTATCGGGTCGTATCGGTTTCATATCGGGTCGTATCGGGTCATATTGGGTTTCATAAGGATTTGGGAAAGCACACGGATTGGTACAGATATTACAGCTGAGAACATTGAAGGATCACAAGTCTTGAGTCTATTGACTACCAAGCACTACCCCACACCACCCCATCGAGATAAAACCTCTCTCTGCTTCGTCTAGACCCCATTAGAGTCTCTGGATCGGCTATTGGAGCGTTCTCAGTATTTACACGTAAATAGCTATTACCAGATCTAGTTCAAATATCAACCTAATACTTGGTTGGAACCCCGTACTCGCACCACTCGATTGTTTGGATTAGTGTTTAGTGTTGGTTTAGTGTTTGTTAGTGCTCAGGCATTGATAGACATTATTCTACATTTCACATCTGTTCAGGTAGTCAGTGTTTCAACGGTTGCACTACCACGTGCATCGATCGAGATTATGCCAAGGCAGAAGGCTTCAAGCTCCACAAGCTTGATGTGCATATCGTCGCTCGCAACGCAGACGGAACGGAGAACTCTCAGGGAAAGATCACTCACTACGTTGAGTTGATGCTTTCGGTCGGACCCCATGTTGAGCGCCAACGGTTCTTGGTCACAGGACTAGGCAAGGCTCGCGTGTTCATTGGATACGACTGGTTGTTCAAGCACAACCCCAAAGTGGACTGGTGATCACAAAAGATTGTGTTCAGCCGCTGCCCGCCCGAGTGCAACATGCACGGCACGGAGTACCGGACTGGATTGTCCGCGGAGGAAGAGAAGTTGGAAGACGGCGAGTCGATCCTATTGGTCGACTTTGCGGAACAGATCGATCTGCGTGCGCAAGGATCACAGGCGCAGCAGATGGCAGAGGAAGCGAATCGTGGGAAAGAGCGCATGACCGAAGGGAAGGTCCCGGAGGAGTACCACGAGTTCGTGAAGGTGTTCGCGAAGGAATCGTTCGACGCCATGCCCGAGAAAAGGCCGTGGGATCATGCAATCGAGCTTAAGCCAGGATCAAAGGCTGTAGATTGCAAGATCTATCCGCTCTCGGTCACGGAGCAGGGAAAGTTGAACGAGTTCCTGGAGGAGAACCTGAAGAGTGGGAGGATCCGACCCTCAAAGTCGCCGATGGCTTCGGCGTTCTTCTTCGTGAAGAAAAAAGATGGCAGCCTACGACCAGTCCAGGATTACCGGAAGCTCAACGAGATGACAATCAAAAATCGTTATCCACTTCCGCTAATCTCGGAGCTCGTAAATAAGCTCCGTGGCGCCAAATACTTCACGAAGTTGGACATCAGATGGGGGTACAACAACGTGCGGATCAGGGAGGGAGATGAGTGGAAAGCGGCATTCAGGACGAACCGAGGGCTGTTTGAGCCGCTCGTGATGTTCTTCGGCCTGACAAATTCCCCAGCGACGTTCCAGACAATGATGAACGACATCCTTCGAGAGCTCATAAACGAGGGAAAGGTCATAGTCTACCTGGACGATATCCTTATCTTCACCGACAACTTGGAGGAGCACAGAGAACTGACGAAGCGGGTACTTAAAATCCTGCAAGACAACAAGCTCTTTCTCAAACCAGAGAAGTGCAACTTTGAGAAGATGGAGATTGAGTATCTAGGAGTCATCATTTCCTATAACTCGATGAAGATGGACCCGGTGAAGATCAAGGGTGTGATGGAGTGGCCGGAACCAAAGAACCTTAAGCAGACACAGGTGTTCTTGGGTTTCACAAACTTCTATCGCCGCTTTATCCGAGGATACGCGGAGATAGCGAAGCCGATGACGAGGTTGACTGGGAAGGAAGGCTGGAGTTGGGGAGAGGAGCAGAAGAGAGCGTTCCAAAGGCTCAAGGATCACATTGCTGAAGACGCCGTATTGGTGCTTCCCACAGATCACGGGAAGTTCCGAGTCGAGGCAGATGCATCAGATGGAGCTATAGGAGCGGAGCTCGCACAGGAGCAGGAGGGCGAATGGCGCCCTGTTGCTTTCATGTCTCATGGACTCAATGAGACTGAGCGGAACTACGAGATCTATGATAAAGAGATGCTCGCGATCATGACCGCACTGGACGAGTGGCGGGAGTTGTTGATGGGCGCAAGCCAAACGTTCGAGATCTTTACTGATCATCAAAATCTCGAATATTTCAAGAAGCCTCAGAAGGTTAATCACAGACAGGCTCGGTGGATTCAGGAACTGGCGGAGTTCGATTTCACGTTGCACCACCGGCCCGGAGCGTTGAACAAGAAGGCAGATCTCTTATCTCGGAGATCGGATCACGACCAAGGAAAAGACGACAACGACAATGTCGTTCTGCTGAAGCCAGAGTATTTCCGAGCACAGGACATAGTGCTGGAAGGGCCAGAGGCAGGGATCTTGGAAGAGATAATTAAGGAGAAGAAGATTGATAAGAGTGTTAAGCTGGCGCTCGAGAAAAAGTTACCAGCCTGGGAAAAGAAGGACAATATTATATATTACAACGGACTTATATGTGTACCCCGGAATCAGGAGTTGCGCAATAAGATTATCGGACTCCATCACGACCTGCCCATGCTCGGCCATCCCGGAGAGAACCGCACGCAGGAAATGGTGGAGCGTAATTATTGGTGGCCGAGGCTGGGAAACCAGGTCGCCGAATATATAAAGGCCTGCGAGGCTTGTCAAAGGACTCGAGTGCACCGGTACAAGCAGGGAAAGCTTAACCCTCACAAGATCGCCGAGGGGCCTTGGCAGATTATATCTATGGATCTTATCGGTCCGCTGCCGGTCAGCAATGGCTTTAACGCCATCCAAGTCTGGGTCGACACTTACACAAAGATGCTCCATTGTGAGGCAACGAACATGGAGCTGACGAGTGAAGGTGTCGCCCGACTTACCCGGGATCGCGTGATTAGATATCACGGCATTCCCCGTAAAATTATATCGGATCGGTGAAAACACTAACTCTCAGGTATGTGTGAATGCGAAATGCGAAATGCTAATGCAGCAGAGCTATGAACTCTAAACCACACACAACACACAACACTATCAACAACTAACCCCTCAATAGAGAGAGTCAGAGTGCAAGTTCGGGGGTGTAAGTCAAGTATTAGACTTGATAGCAGCTGGTTTCTCGGTCGATCGCTTAGTTAACTAAGGGTCGCTCGCGCTTTTGCAAGGTTTGACTGGTCAAGTCAAGCTGTATTGGACAAGTAACGTCTAGGACGTCAAGGAGACAGTATAGGGTAGGTTTTAAGACCGTTAAGTCTGCCCTTTTTGTGTCTTTCGACGGTTTCAGTGTTCTGTTCAATGTTCTGGGTCTGTTTGCCGTGTTCTGACTATTGCCGTGTTCTATCAATTGCCGTGTTCTGATTCTGATCCAATTCGTTCAAAGCAATCTATCGTTCATACACAGTCTAACCTCCACGGCTATCAGAGCAACGGTTCCAGTGGCTGACACAACGTGTACAGCGCCCCTAGATGTGCTAGCTTTCGCTCCCCTTCTGCTGCCCTTTTATACTACTGCCCTAGGCTTTACATCACGATGATTACTGTACAATGTCCGTGTTCCTGCGGCCCAAATCCCCATCCCTGGATCCTGATTGGCTAGTGGCCAAAGAGACATGTGAAGATTGACACAACCCATGTGATTGCTGATTAAGTGGATAGAAAGTGTCTTCTTCGTCTGTAGCCTCTTGTCCCGGGCCTGAATAGTCTTGAAGCTCATGCACGTCTCTTCTACCTTCCAAATGATACCCCATAGTCCCCAGTTTGGTTCAGTGGTTCAACCACAATTGCCTAAAAGGTCTGTCTGAGGTGTCTATCTCTCATTGTCATATCTTCTACTCATCCGGATAAAGCGGATAGGAGTGTCATGTCGTTCAGGTAAGTCTTGTCAGACCTAGGCCTTGGGTCTGGACTCAATGCGTGATCAGACGCGTCCCCAGTTTGAGGTAAACAGGTCACAATAAGTCTAGTCTTTGAGATCTTTGGTTCTTCCCACTGTTGCCTGCCAGCAATCGGTATCTCGCCTTCGTAACCTCTTTGGTATGCTGTTTGTGTCCTAGCAAGCAGCCTTAGGTCTTGTATGTCCTAGTTTCTCTGCCACCATCATCAAGTTTCCTTAGTTAACTAAGAGGTCTGGTGGCCCCATTTGTGAAGGTACCGGTAGAAGTCCTTGTTAACCTCGTAGCTTGTGCTAATAGACTGGACCACTCAGTCAGAGTGCCCTGATGGTCCCTCAGTGCGTGTTGACACGCTGAATCATGCAAAATCGCAAAATCCATGTGTACTTGATTTCACGGCTTATCATCGGGACACTCGATATTTATCCGGGTTCATGCGGGAGCTTAACCGGCTCCTCGGCATAGAAATGAACCCGAGCACAGCCTACCACCCGATGACGGACGGACAGACAGAGCGAATGAATCAAGAGATTGAGAAATACCTCCAAATCTTTGTCAATCACCGGCAGTCGGACTGGGCTGAGTGGCTCGCCCTGGCTGAGTTCACTCACAATGACAAGACAAGCTCGTCGACGAGCATGTCACCTTTCTATATGAACACGGGATACCACCCCTGGAAGGGGATAGAGAACTCAGTCGAGTCGCGCAATGAAGCCGCAAACGACTTTGCACAGAAAATGAAGAGGATCCGTGACGAAGCATCGGTCGCTCTTGAGAAAACCCAGAAAAAGATGAAGAAGTATTATGACGCACATAGGCGCGAGCCGCCTGTATTTAAAGTCGGAGACAAGGTCTGGGTCGAGGGGACCAATATCGAGACGGACCGACTGACCAAGAAGATAGATGATCTCAGGCTGGGCCCTTACGAGATCCTGGAGAAGGCCGGGGCTTCGGCGTGGAAGCTGAGATTGCCGGAGACGGACCAGACATATCCGGTCTTCAACGAGGCACTTCTCACGCCTTACGTGGAGCCGCCCGAGGGACGAAAGGAGAAGCGACCGGGACCGCAGATCGTGCAGGGAGAGAAGGAGTACGAAGCGGAGGAGATCCTCAACCACAGGAAACATGGGCGAGGATACCAGTATTTAATCAAGTGGAAGGGATACCCGATCGGAGAACGGAATTGGGAGCCGCGACGAAACTTGGCGAACGCACAGGAGCTCTTGGACAGATATAATGTCGAGCACAACCTAAACGCCAACCATGTCACGCTTGCCAAGGTCGTAGATGGGATGTCCAACAATGAAGAAGGCGCTAGCCGCTGAACTTAGACGCCTAGGCTTGATGCCACCCAAGGACGTGCAGGACACAGAGGGTTTGATTGCCCGGGAAGAGCCGCAGACCGATGGGATTCCGGTCTTGCCGCTGGGGCACTGGGATTATTTAATCAAGCGGTATAAGCCGAAGCAGGAATCGGCTGACTATCCGACATGCTATCTATACGACCCTATCACGAGACAGAGGAAAATCGTGGAGAAGTTCCCTAACAAAGGATGCTCGCGCGGTACTTCAGTCGAAGTTTAATTATTCCACGGTCGTCAGGATGCCGACCCTAGGAGGGGGGTAATGTCACGATTTAGACGCTATCTAATCGCGACAACGCCTTATCTAAGCACCTAATCAAGCACTCGTCTATTTAAACACCAAGGCTATGCTTGAGTCATCAGTGATCGGACAGCCAGGGATCGGGTTCCCACAGGAACATGCCGATGAAGCACGACGGATTGGTAATCGGACAGCTGACAGGTGTCATGCTGCGGACATGTGGAGTATGCATGGGCATTACTCAGAACACATGGCTTCAGGACGTTTATTACTCAGAACACATGGCTTCAGGACGTTTCTTACTCAGAACACACGGTTCTGGCATGTTCATTACTCAGAACACATGGTTATGGTGCTTGTAGCACATGGACGCTCTATTGTATATATTATTAGCACTAGTTACATAGCCACAGTTGAACAGTATAAGTAGTGTAGCTAGTCGCTTGTATTCCTTAGTCTTTTATTCCATCATTCTTCGAGCCTCACTCTTACCGAGCACCTCCAATCCGCATTGTGCGTCCATTGGGTGTTCTTGAGCCTTGAGCGTGACAGTGGTCAAAAATAGTAAACCATGTTATTGGTATCTATATCTGCAATGAGCCTGCGGCCCAATGCGAGGTGTTTGACACCTATACCTCAACAGACTGAGCTTTTGGGATCTTTTGGGAATCTGTTTTGCTGCTTGTTTTGCTGCTGAGAAACTCTATCCAGGTAGCGGGCCATGCCGCTCGTCGGCTTTACCAGCTTTATTTGACCCGACGGTGCTCGTGATTTGATGGCAACTGAAATGGATTCGACCAGATCATACTTGAGTATCTGTCCTGGTCAGCGCTGGCCAGCACTGACCAGCTCAAGACCAGCTTGCTGCCGGATTGTACTACCTTCACCGCCAATGTGCCTGCCTGGTGCAAGTCTGGGGATACATTATAGGCCCTGGTTTGTACATATCAGCATAGTGCCAGTAGTGTAGTCCCCTGCCAAGTGACGATAAGGACTCTGGCCACAAAAATGAATTCCGGTATCGTGTGAAGCCTGCGTTCCTTTAACTCCCTCTTCTGCCCCAAGCAGTCTGCATGTCGATTTGAGCCTTTTTTTTGGGGGGGATAGAAAACCGGATCCCGTCGCCATAGCCGAAGCCGATGGGTCGCGCCCTGATGTTGCACGTGGTGGTTCCGTATCATTGTTGATCGTTGCATGGTTGTTGATGCCGCATCTCTTCCTCTTACCACCACGTCCTCCGTCGTTTTCCCTCCTTCCGCTCCTCTTGTTCCCTCCTGGCTGCGCCACTGCTCGCCATTTCTGCTATGAGGCCTTGCAACATGTCCTTCAAGCTTCAAGGCTTGAACCGGCCGTCAAGGCTCGTACCTCCTTCCGTATCTCGGCCACCGTCATCAACGACTCCATGATCTGCGCGTTATCTGGGCTGGCCAGCTGGCTCATCGGATTATGACAGGTGATGAGTCTGATGGAGATCATCCGGCCTCATCAGTCCAGATCTTGGAAGCGCAAATTTCCTGATGCCAAGTGACGAGACACCGAAATCAATCAAATCAAAATATCATCCGAGGAAGCGCTGAAGGAGTACAATAACTAAATTCACCCCAAGGCGACGCAAGTCAGAGTGTAAACACGTAAGTATTCACAGTCATGGATGTAATTTTTTTTTGTACATTTGATCTACATTCCATTTAACCATCCTCTACCTGTACAGTATCAGACTTGCACGATTTTCATACTTTTTTAAACTACGGGTTTTCAATTTTCTGCATGTTCACCTTGCCGAGGAGGCGCGCTGCCATAATTTGCAGCGGGTGGGCAGCGTCGGGCGGGCATTCTGCGCGACCGTACGATACTCGGTCGGCTTGCTGGGGCTGGGGCTGGGCCGGGGACGGATGTATGCACGCTGTGGGGGCACGGGGAGCGACGGCGTTGGGTGGTCGGCGGTGGCGATCACGGGGATACTGCTCACGCACACGTCGGCGGGGTCGGCGGGGAATGTCACGGGAGTGGTGGGCAACGTCGAGTCTGCGGCACTGCTGACGGTGCTTGTGGCGGACGCGCCGGATGATGGGAGCGAGGAGGAGGAAGACGGGCAGGGTGAGCAAGACGGCCGTGGGAAAGAACACAATGAAAGAGAGGAGGAGGAAGACGAGGAGCCGAGGATGAAGGAGGTAAGCTGGATTGGAATTGGTTGCGGGGCATGAATGGGGAACACGGGTCTGGGAGTCTCACATTCGCCCATATCGGACGGGGTGGCGACGACCCACTCGAGCGATGTAGATACGGCTATGGGGAAGTCCTTCATGGGCAGGCGCAGCGCGGACAACACGGGCTCTGGTGTTACGACCTCATCGAGCGAAAAGGACTCGATAGCATTCACTGCGTCGCGGAACTGATGAAGTGTCGGGCGTCGAAGAGGGTTCATGTGGTAGCACCGCTTCAGCAGCGCGTGTGCGGGGCGTGTGATCTCCAACGCTTCGAGCATGTCGCTGCGGAACGCGGCAAACCCTGGATCGGACATTTCGGCGCTGGACCACGGATGGCGGCCCGAAATCATGTTCGTGAAAATAACGCTGAGAGCTGGGGAAGCAATTAGTTGTATTCGCGAACAAGTGAATGAGGTGGCATACCCCACAGGTCAGAGTGGCGTGCCAAGTAGCACCCGTTCGCATATGCTGGGTCAATGGATTCTAGCGAAAGAAATGAGCGACGTGGATGGACATAATAGAGGAAAAGCAAACACACCTGGACTCATATAAAACCTCGACCCGCATCCAAACTGCGTAGAAACGCTAATCTGCGTAGAGAGGCCAAAATCGGCCAGCCGAATATCAGTGCCCGCACTGTTGCATAGAATGTTTTCCGGTTTGAGATCCCGGTGATAGACGCTGTTCCTGTGGCAAAACTCGACTGCATCGATCAGCTCTCCGAGAACTTGCTTGATCAGCGCCGGCTTTCCGTGGTAGCAGTGGCGATCGACCATCGCACTGAAAACGTCGTCACCCGGAGCGAACTCGAGCACGACGAACACAAACTCATCGGTGGCGAACTGGCGGTGGAAGGTGATGACGCGCGGGTGGTCGCTAACCATGCGATGCACCATGAGCTCGTTCTCCTGAATTTCCGCCTCTCGTGAGCCCTGCTCATATCTCGGCATGCACTTTACTGCGTAGTAGATGAGGTTATCGGGCGTAGAATCCGTGTCGAGAGCTTTGTAAACTTTGCCGTAGGCGCCTGATCCGAGGAGACAAAGCAATTCAAGGGATCCGTCGTCTATCCACTCCCCGGTGAGATCTGGTAAATAGTGGGAAGCAGAAGGAGACATGAGGACGGGGTAGATGGATAGAGATTGAAAAGATGTAAGAGGCAGAGGTAAAGGCGCTAGAGGTCAACTGCAGCGACGAGAAGGTGGGGGTAGGAGGCAAAAGGTGAAGAGACAGGAGCTGTAGGAAAGTGAAAGGAGCGCTTGCTTCCGATGCGAGACTGTCTCAGAAATCCGCCCGATGAGCCCCAAACGAGTCCACACCATCCCACAAAGAGTTCGTTCGGCCCCCTATCGAGAGAATTCACTGTTCCTTCATGATATGACCGGTAAAATGGCGGTAGAGGTGATATTCACGCTTTGTCGACAACGGGGTCGGCGAGAAGGATGTTGTGGCAGTGTGGATGTGTTTGGCGACTAATTACGAACACGTGATTCATCAACCCGATACTCTGCGTAAAGCGTGTCGCAGTAAAGTTCGTCTGGAGGCATTTTCACAGAGTTTCGGTTCTTAAGGCCGAGAAAAATCAAGTTATTTCTGGCCTCCGTGTAGTCGTGACACCGAACTCTGCTGCATTCCTGTCTAGAGATCGAACGATAGCGGGGCGCTCTTTCTTCGTATTTCCGGTCATCTCAGTACAGTAATCCCCGACACCGCGCAATTTGGAGTGAGCTCGGTCTTGACCCGAGAACCATAGAATATGCATAAGAGCCCGCAGGTACCAGTGGTGAGGATTTCGAGATCGCATCGAACTCTCCGGGACCAATTTATTTGGATCAGACTGTACATCGAGATTTCTTATAGACACTGGCAGAACATACAGATGTTAAACCAGAGATTTCGCAGACAGATAGATCAGTGCTTTTCCGCCTCCTTGGCCAGTTCCGTGGCATATTCGTTCAAGGTGATGACTTTGGGCTGCTCTGAAATATATGCACCCTTGCGATACGCATTCACTACATGGTTGCACAAATGAGGATTATCGCAGATTATACAAACACAAAACACTGACCGATCTTCCCGGCATCGGCCCATTTCTTAATGATGGCATTGGTAACATCAGGAGTGAGCGCGGCAGCAAGATCGTGTCTGGCCTTGTCCAACTGTACGGTTACCTTGATGGCTGAGAGGTCGTCTTTGATCACATCCCACACACCTAAGGGCCACATGTCAGAAAGTTTATGGATGTTGTCCATTTTACAAACCAATTATCTTTTCGATGGTCTTGATATTAGCCTCGACAAAGACGACGATACTCTGAATGTCCAGCTGCCGACGTAAACTCAACAGGAGTGTTAATCATGAAGGAGGTAAATACCGAACCTTGACATTGGTCAGGTCAGCCACGATGTCCCGGTCTTCTTGAACATCCTTTTTCTCTGCCTTGAGTTTCTCATTCAGCTCTGTGATAGCCTTTTCCATGTTCTTGTGCTTGTTCTTGATGTTGGATATGATCTATATCCAAGCATCAGAGTTCTGTAGCACCGTTACGTACGTCCACGGTGAGCGATGACGGCACCGAGGGCAGCACTGCGAACTATGAGCAATATTCGGAATGAGAGCCGCATGGTACATACCACCAATTGTACGCTGTAGTCTTCAGAAGGGGTTTGTCTCAAAAGTGCGTGTCAGTCAAGCCTTGCATGTTCATGCCGGCAAAAAACAAACCCTTCCTAAGCTGCGAGTATCGGGTAAGCAACACATCGATGAGGACGCTGTTAACACTCACCTCCTCCTCATAATTCAAGAGTTCCTGCATGTCGGTTTTGATCTGTTTCTGCAACTGCTCAATCTCCCCGCCCTCGCCAGCGATCTTCTCCCTGATGCGTGCTTCAAGCTTCTCGAGCGCGACGTGATGAGCCTTGCACTCCTCACCGAATCTATGAAGCACAATGTGTGAGCAGAACGACTCGAACCATCATTACTCACTCATGCAAGGCAGTAATTGCCTTCTTCGCGTCATCCTGGATAGGCGGGATCCTGTCGAGCAGGAGCTGGACAGTGCCCTTGATGTCCCCTATGAGCCCCGTGGCCTTGTCGGAACTCGAGTCCTCGAGTCGTGCGAGTTCACGGATGCCGTCAAAGACCATGGCTTAATTGGCCTGGTTTAGTATCGGAAGGATCAGGGAGTAGTAGGTACGCCACCCGCTGACCGTAGTATGATGCACTCTGATCGTCACCACCGCTTGCGGTGCCCGCGTAATCGTAGATGTTGCTCGCGATTTTTACGATCGATGGATAAGTAGTATCCTAAGGCGTGAATATAATTAATCAGGACCAGAGAACAGGTAAAGGTACAATTTTACCTTGAAATATTTGCAGTGCGCTTGTATCTAGTAAAGGTTAAGCGCGACTCGGGCGGGACGAAGCTTCGGAAACTTGCCGCTTTGTATTCCTCGATGAGAGGGTCAAGAAGGTCTTTGTGCTATCAAATGAAAATGGTCTCTGCCTGCGCAAATGGACTTGCCCCGGGATTAGCTGACCTTTTCGTAGTAGTCCGCAGTGATTCCACGGCGCTCCTGGTACTCCTGTGCGGTCAGAGGAAGCAAGACTCCTACTGGAAGAAAAACCACTTGTTGTTAACAACCTGAAGACTGACAAATGCATTAACATACCGGTCCAATCGTACTTGAGGATATTGAACATGTCGAGGGTGTCCAATATGTAGTGGCCCTTCTCGACGATATCCTTGGGCCCAAAATCAGGGATGTCGGCGGGCATAGTGAGTGTTGGATTGGGCGAAAGAATTTGTGAGCGGAAGAGTAGAACCTTCACGAGTGGTAAGCGTTGGATTAGTGTAAACGGCCGTCAAAACAGGCTATATACTCTGGGTGGATCGGTAGGGCGTCGTTTACGGAGATTTTGCATCGCCGGATCCGGCACTACGCGAAACCCGTGGGTAACGAAAGAAGCCTGCTCAAGGAAAGCAGGATGAACACACACGCTTCCTGCGACGATCCGCCCTTGCCCCGCTGAACGTCCTTGGACATCGGCCTCGCAATATTCAACCTTTCCCACCATTGGTGACTGTCTAGTAATGGACGGATCCGACATTGGGTGCTCCTATTTGTCGTCGCTGCTGTTGCCGCTTCAACGCCGTCTCACGTTTCAGTAAGCTTGCAGGAAACGATTCAGAAGATGGATACGAAAATCATGAAGGTGGACTTGGACTTGGTTTTTCGCGCGGAAGGCCACGAGAGGGGTACGGAGGAAATTTCATCTTGAGCCGCACCAGTAGATGTCAGACTTGGATGTAATGCGGCAAAAATCGACGGATGCAACCGGTAGAGAAATAGAACCGATGTACTCGATCACAATTATAGCGGATGGGGCAAAAGGACGTCGACGCAACTTGGTGCTGCGAATAACGGCGAAATGGAGTTTTTCAGGTTTGAGAGAAGGGAGCCTGAGGCCGCGGACTCGGAGGTTAGATGTACTTGCGGTTGGCGAAAGTATCGGTGGCTGGAGATTCTACTTCTCAGTGTGGCGTAGAGCCAATTCCACAACTTCCTGAGACGGAATGCGGCAGAGAAAGGCGGACGGTGGGAAGACTGTGTTTGCGTCAGAACTAACCTGTAATCTACTAATCAGAATCTGCGAAGCGATCTGCACGTGGAGGACAATCATGACGTAGTCATGCCAGGACGTCCCCGATTTGCCCGGAATAGGGGTTGGATAGGTATGAGCCCGACAATGAGCCCAACCTACTCTAGATATATATGTGCTCTGTCTTCTTCTAAGGAAGTTGAAGACGCACGGACCCCTATGACAGATCTGTCGATTTGGAGCGAGAATTTTCTCAACCGTCCTTGTGCAACTCTGAGCGCACATACAGTCCAACATTGCATCATTGCATCAACATGCTGTATCGTGCAGGGGAACCGATGCTTGTTGGTGGTGCACACTCTATATCCGGCTTGGATGGCGACGGAAACGGCAAGGAAAAGGTTGAAGCCGAGCAGAAGCCCCAGAGAACAACATGTGGGATGTTCCTGGGGTAATGGCAGGAGGCATGAAGCTTGAAGCTCACAGCTGAACCTCTTGTGAGGCTGATGTCCATGAAAGTCCGGGGCCAAAACGGGGAATCGTTCAGATAATCCTTCCCTGTCTTCCTCGGAAGAATACAACAGATGGATCCTACCCTTCCCTTTTCATAAATGCTTTCAATTCCGTCGGAGAGTAAGTAAGCTATAAGGAAGGACCAATGGTTTTTACACAGTTGCAAATATCACACAGCACAGTACATTAGAGAGAGAGAGGTGAAATTTCACAGGGCAGTCACGGCGCTGTAGGGGTGAGATTCATCCTCAGTTGGCGATTAATGAAAATGTTCCGGTGATTCCAATGTCGCGAATATGCTGAACGGAATGGTTGTAAAGCCGATAAACCAGGTTAGTGCCGACTTGCCCGTCCTTTGACCATCACGGCATCTCCAAAAGGCCCTTGAGCAGTACATCTCTTCCGTAAAGACCCACTGGTGCGGCGTAACACCTGTTTCGGCACTCTAAAATCGCCGCTAAAGTGGCCTTCTTGAAAACGCACAATGTGCGATCCTTACTGTGCACGGGTATATAATTCGTCTCGAAGGCAATTCACCCACTCAGCACCCCAGCATTCGCTCTTTCAGTCATTAACCAATTCACTCCTATCATGCCCGACGACATTCCCCAGCTTAACCCCGGCGATGTCCAGGAGGCCCTCCAATTGCAGACTCGCGACATGTATAACCTCCTTAGATACCTCTGGACGGGTATGTTCACGCAGTCATTTTATTAGCAATGAGTAAGATTTTTTCTCTGGCTGCAGGCACTTTACTTCCCCAGAACGCACAAGACTTTGAGGCTCGCACCGAAGTCACTGCGGCACATTACGCCAAGGTCAGCTCACACTTGTAACCTTGATTTGCAGACATATGTATGCGACTTTTATGACAGTACAAGGCCGATCTTGACGCTGTTGTCAAAGACTACACAGTCGTGAGTATTTCACCTATTCAGTCTGCGTCAGTCACGCTTCACCTATCATAGATTGCATCGCATTGTAAAAAATTCAAGGTATCTTTGTTCTCTAATCCTGATGAACTATATTTATATCTCAGGACATTACCTATCCATCGATCGTAAAAATTGCGAGCAACATCTACGATTATGCAGACACCGCTAGTGGCGGTGGCGACGTTGAGGCAGCATACTATGGTCAGTGAACCGTGCACACCTTGGTGATCTTCACTGCTGAACCAACCCCATGAAGCTGCCATCGTTACGAACATCCACGATCTCGCGGAAATTACAGATCAGGCATCCCCTGCGGCCAAGAAGCTGGCAGGAGAAATCAATGGAATTATTGACGCCATGATGGAGCGCATCGACGCCCTCCAGGCCGACGCGGCAAAGGTGAAGAAAGACTTGAGCGAGTGAGTGACCTGCATACCTGCCAGCCTGTGTCCGCCGACCAATTGTACATTGTAGTTTTGAGGAAGAATGCAAAAAGGACCAGACTTCCCTCGATGCGCGTGTCAAGGCCGTCAAGGACAAAATCACCACCGTGGGCGGCGACATAGACCAGTTGCAGAAGAAGATCAAGGATGATATGGCGGAGATTATCAAGGATCAGGAGGAGGTAAGTGTGGAGAGCGGCCTCGGAGATTCAATGGTTGCTTACCGGCCACTCATAGATCAAGCATGGTTTGTTTTGGCCCGATGCAGAATCCAGAGTCTGACTGACGAGCATTGTAGACAACCTCATTATGTACACATCTGCTTCGTACGCTTGGTGGTATGTACTATGCGACCGCCATCCCGAATATTCCTCATCATTTCGCAGTACTATCCTTGGTGCCGTAGCCGCTCTCACCGCGGATGTGGGTACAACTGTGGTTTTCTAGTACAGAACTGTGAACTTATGCTGAGATATATAGATCATATACGCCATCAAGAAGAAGAACACGCAGAAGGCCATCGACGAGCTGAACAAGAAGCTGACGGAGGAGACTAAGGAGCTTCAGGATGACAAGGCTATCGTGGCTCAGCTCGACAACGTTAAGGTTTGGTTTCCACCTCTCTTTTCAGGATGAACCCTCGTATTGAGTTTAGCCCTGCAGTTGGATATTCAAGCCGTTATCGACCAGATTGGGCCTGCTATCAAGACTATCGAGAAGATGGAAGGTACGTGAAACTGAGGACCTCGGTGGGCCCCTCTGACGTGCGGCTATCTAGGCGAGTGGGGCGCGACGACGGAAAACCTCGCGAACATCAAGAAATATGTCCAGAATGACATCAAGAAACTTTCCGTCAAGGCCCCACTCACTGTCTCCAAAACTATTGTTCACAAGTGGCTCGTTGTCAGGGACGATGGTAAGTTTCTTTTTCAACGTCTGTCATAGTGCTCATCCGTGTACCCATTTCAGCGAAAAGATATGTCGACCTCGCCTATGTTTCCGACGTCCGCGTCACCACCTTCGAGGACTATACGAAGGAACTGGCCAAGAAGGTGGTGCAGTTCTGATTCATTCCGTGCAATCTCCATAGTATACTGTCTACGAAATCTCGATGTTCCGTCTCGCAATCCTGATTGCCAATGAATGGGTTCCCCATAAACACTGCCTTGGCTTATCTCTATCCTGCTCTTAAAAAATCACCCAGGGTGGCCGGTGTACCATTCAAAGTTGAGCACGTCAATGAATGTGGAGATTTCTGAGCTTAGTAAGTTCGTCCAAATGATCCTTGAAATGATCGAGAGGAAGTCATCTCGTCATTCTTCTATGAAATGCGACGCCAAAGAATGCGTACGTGATGCGACTCACCTCTTTCTCCACAGAAGTCAAGTGTCCGTGCCAGCGCGATCCTTCCAGTACCGCGTGGAGGAAGAAGCAGTACAGCCACCACGTCAATCACGGCGATCAGTCGTAATTCGGAACTTTCCACATTCGTCCAGAACTGACATATCGTCTATTACACAGAACTTTCGGTGCTCTGCCTCGCGAATTGACTTCTGCGACGTGATTTGTACTTACCTTGACCTCCGGAACACCCGAGTTAGCCAGTATACCCTCAGGCTGCGGGAGTCCGAGTCATGGAACTTCCGGAAGCTTCCGCTCAACTTCCGCCACCACGAGATACTCAGGACCTCTGGAAGATTCTCCCATTGACTGCAGGCTCCGGCCAAGAAACCATACAGTTCATATTCTCGTAGTATTGACTCAGGATAGAGAGCAGACTGAATGCCCCTTACTCGGATATCTCGGACCGGCCGGCCATCAATTGGCAGGGTCAAAGCCGCAAATCATATTTCTCTCTTTTAACCACGCCCGGCTCATTGTCTACTATTTCTTCCACTAATCAGGGGAGTATAATCTAGCCCAATTTCCCTGTAATGTTCCAGTCTGACATAGGGGGCTCAAATATACTTTGACGAAGATTATGAAACCATGCAAATTTGGTTATACATAAAGGTGGGATGCGAGACCAGGAAGTATACTAGGAGGCCTCAGATAATGGAATACCATTCCTAAGTTCCGACACTTTATTTACCTCCCACACAACTGAAGTTCAACCTAATTCAACCAATGTAAAATTGTTATTGTCTCCTATAGTGTGTGATTACATACCTTGGAAAAAATGAGTAGACTCCCTACTAAGGCTTGTTAATTTCTCGTCCTGTAATTTGTGGTTCAGATACTCTGGATCCCCAAGCCATTGAAGCTCATGCATGAATTGAGAGATCACATGTGGTTAACTTATATGTTAAAGATTTAAATTTTAACCTTCCTGCTCCGTACCACTGTAAGATGTTGATCGATCAGTTTGAACTCCGCTCTCGGCGCAGAAAAATCACCAAAAAAATCACTAACTTCCCTCAAGCGTGTTCAAGGGTCTATGCAGCGTAAATGCAAATTGTCCTTTGGATATGTTTGAGCGTGGAAGAAACCCAAAGGGATAAAGACTAATATCGGCGTAATAGCCGAGTAGGAAGCATTCAGTCTCCCCTCACACCGGCAAAAGTGAATGTTCAGCTCGGCTGAACATGTTGCCAAAAATGATGATTTAAGCTTCAAAAAAAACTGGCCTGAAAATGCACTTGAAAAGAACAGATTCAGGGAAGCTTAATAAGGTGCTGAAATAAAGGAATTCAGCAGGACATCTGTAGGTTCGGTCCAAGCCCCGTTCTGATGATGCCGCACCATGCCGGAGTGACCAAACATGCCAAACATCAAACCAAACAGACCAAACACGGCCTTCGTCAGAAGGGGCTTGCTGCAGACTGCCAAAATCCGGGGGGTTGGAGATCGCCCTACAGCGTTTGAATGTGGCCTCAACGCCCCAGGGTCCATTAGTAATAGTTGTAGATCATAAGTATAGCTACAACTTCCATTAATTGCCTGGAAGGATTCATGGCATATTCATTGCGCTAGAGGGCCCAGAAAAGTGGCCGAAACACGCATTTTTTGTGATGCTCTGCAAATATTTATTTCCTGCAAGATAATGCTCCCCTGCTATTTGAAGGTAGTATTAGTATGTGGCTTCATGATACATGTGTTTTCAGGGTGTTCTATTCCCGGAGTACAAAGTTATTTGCCAGCCATCCTCGAAAACGGTCAGATCAGAGAGGTTGGCACACAGTGTGACCTGCCAAGTCTGTGTCACATTCGAACGCAAAACATTCGCCCCACTCAGAGAATGGCTATAATATTCTATATTTAGACTTTAATCAACCTCTGTGGGATGTATTTGTGTCCGAGAACATTATATGCATTATTGTTATATCCATGCATTATCGGGCCGGCCGGCCCGGTCCGGCAATTCCCGAGAAGGGTTTTCACGCTATGAAGGTCTACTGAGCGATTCCCTCACAAGCACGGTTGACTCCTCAGGCCGATGGACTTATATTACACCGAGGCCTTATTGTCTGGTCCGTCTTCTTCGAGCTTCTTTACCAAGCCCGAGGTCCGTTATTGTTTAGCCTTACAAAGTCGCCTTAGCATCTTATTGTTTTACATTTCTTACTTACCAATATCTCGCACACTATTGTATCCCAGAGACAATAGCGTACTTAGTTTAAAAGCTAGTTAGTTATGTGTTGTACTTCAGTTTGATTATTGATTGTTTCTTCGCTATCTCGACGTTGGTCGAGCCTCTGCCTTCATCCTCTATTTGGACTTCAACTCCGAACTCCGAACTCTGTGACTCCGGACTTTAGTCTTGTGCGGAACTGCGGACCCAAATAGTCGCTCACTCTATTCTTTGTAGTGTTGCGAGAAACCGCGAACTCCTTGGTCGGACTTCATCGGCCTTGTCTTAACTCGACATATAACAATTATTTAAGTCCCAATTCTGAACATCTGGAGAATGAGCACTTATTCAGTAACACAACAGTCCTTTGGCCTCAAATTACCGGTTTTTAGTGTTTGAACTACTATTGGTACATGAGAAAACAAATACCAGCTGTAAGTGCAGTATATGTGGTACCTGCACAATTTCTATGAGCCGAGTGGTGGATCTGGTCAATTGATGAAAAAGGAGTGATTTGAGTGGTTTCAAACGCCAAAATTTTGGTACCCACACGTGACGTTGTGGTAAATAATGTTTGATTCAATTTTTTCAAGATCTGTAACATTACCTTCGGCGAGTTTGAGACGCGTCGAGATTGGAGTAACAAGTGTGACACTATGTGACAAGGTGGACTCACGAGATGGTGAGCGTCGTATATCCGCCACATTGTCACCTAAATTCCTTAGTATATTCAAGATCATTACAAAGAGGAATATGTACAATTCCATCACCCAAGTATATGGTTTGACTGTCATCCTAGACTTTGAGTAACATATTTCTCAAAAAGGACGAACCCGGGATCAGCATCAACATTAGAATGCAACTGGGAGTCAAATCACCCATCCAAGATAACTGGAAAATACCCTGACATATGATCTTCAACTTACAATTTACTGCTAAGTGATTGGATAAAGAGTGAGGTCGGTGTGAGATGATTCGCAAGCCTACTGTTTGGCATCAGCAAAACCGGGAGAAACATCTAATGCAGTATCAAGCCTTATAAGGGTCAAAATGCTCATCACGCGTGTCAGCGTGATAAACTTTCCAACTCCTTATGAAGCATCTAAGTTCTATATAAGGGACCGTAGTGTGATGAATCTTCATCAGGCTGCTCTACATGGATCAAGGCAATGGGCGATATAAGGCACTGTAAAGCCATTTCAGGTCGTTCCATCCATTAAAAAGCAGCGGGAAAACAAATATCAATATTGCTACAAAATACATGGATGCTATCCGAGACCATGAGGCCGAAGAGGGAAAGGGAGGTGTTGTTCATCGAAGAACTGGAACATATCGTTCTGCGGGTCAAGATTGTGATCGGGGAATGATTGTTGATCTTGTGGGCAGACAGATGGCAGCATTGAAGGGTCACGGGAACAAGGTTGAGGATGTCGAGGACGCGGCGAAGGGCACTTGCTTGATCTTGACACAGGGTTACTTGACGCGGTTACTTGATGCAGTCGAAGGGCAGATTTGATCTGGACAAATTTCTTGTGAACGCACGCGCAGGCGCAAGCACAGGGACTTGAGGCAGGTTATGGGTACTTGACGTGGTTGCTTGATGCGGCAGATTTGATCCAGACAAATTTGAGATGAGGCTCGTGAACGCATGCACAGGCGCAGGGACTTTGAGGAAGGTTGTGGGTAGCTATTGACGTGCCGAATGTAATTCTTTCAGCATAGCTGAAAGTGTAGCCGAAACCAATGCTTTCGGCTACAGTTTGGGCAACACCAAAATTGTTGTTTTCAGGCAGTCTGAATGTGTGGCCCATTAAATGGTTTTCAGTTTCACTTTCAAACACTCAAAATTTGTGCCTGAAATCACCACATTCAGCCCAGCTGAATGTGCTGCTGAAATCCTTTATTTAGGTGACTTATTAAGCTTCCCTGAGTCTGTTCTTTTCAAGTGCATTTTCGGCCCAGTTTTTTTGAGGCCTAAATCATCGTTTTCGGCAACATGTTCAGCCGAGCTGAACATTCACTTTTGTCGGTGTGCCTCCTCAGCATAACTCTCCCTTTGGGTACAGAAGCCCGCTTAGTTTCCCAGGTATACGTACAATGGCCAGTTGCCCCAAGCAATAAAGCTCACTTCTCCCTTCCGCACTTCCAGTGCTCCATTCTGACCTCCGCAAGTCGTCGTAGGCGTCGAATCCCGCACCCAGTCTGCCTCACTTAGATATGCCACAGTAGCAGACTTTTTACGAGTCTAGGTTTCACATTGTCAAGTCTAACCTGGTCGAGTGAAAAAAGGAGGTAGTCAATCAGTTGAAAACATGTTCTAACGCTTTAGCTCCAAATTGTAACAGTGAAAGTGGTCTTTATGGCAACCGTGCCCCACCCGGAAGTGTCGGCGTAATACTGTGACATATCCGAGACATACCCAAGTTCAATGACTAGGTGTCAATTAAATTTTTGGACATGTATCCAGAGCCATCTACTTCCGGAAATTTCTACCGAACTTATGTAGGAAACATTCCCCAATATAATTGTTACAAGAGTGCGCCGGTTCCGTCCCGGCACTTCCCTGAGTGGGGGAGCGGAGGTACGTCTTGTTGACCGATGATTATTTTTCCTCTCGAACTCTGTCTGCTCGGGCTCGGTACTACTTGAACAGTTCCCTGCTCGCCAATGCCTGCTCCGCAACTTCCTTCTATTCGGTACAATTTCCCACCACAAGGGGACCGGCTTGCGCCGTGCCAATATAGGTGCCCACCCTCATCGCTAGTCCTACCTACTCTGTTCTCCGTTTCAATCTTTCCTTCAGCGCCACCGGCTCTTAGACCCCATCGTCTCGCGCAACATCGTACTTGGATTGTCCTTGGGACTCTCCTTCAACTGAACAACAGTACACGTATGCCCACATTAGGGTTCCTCTCAACTGTTTCACGGAACGCCCCACTCGAATTTACAAAGGGAAGTGGAACGTTCAATTCAGCGAAACCAATTTCTGGGGGGGGAACAGTCTCACATTCGCGAAGGTCACGCAAGGGTTCAGAAAAATCATCTGTGTTCAAATTATAAATGGGCAGAATCCTCAACTCGGGAGAATATCGACACTTGATTGCATCCAGAGGATAATTATGCTGCATGATGCAGCATTTCGATATAGGCCGCCAGAGGCACTACAGCAGGGACCTTTGCCTTGTCCATAAAGAGCTGGAACTCGTCGGCTTCCAAGAGTGAGTGTTCCTCCGTCGTAGCATATTTTGAGAAGAACTCACCCGCTTCTTTGAGGTCTGCCCACTTGTGCCTCAAGGTCTTTTCAACCAGGTCCGTGAGGGATTCGGCGAGCGTCCGCACGTCCCGGTCAACGTAGTTCTGAAGCGATTTGAGACCATTGGCCATGGCATCGTAGCCCCCTTTTTTCGTGAACATTGTTTCGGTGGGCCATATAACAGGAGAAGACACACCCATGAGGATCTCGATAGCATGTATAGCAACGGTGATTTTCTCTTGGACACCCTCAATGTCCATCTGGAATCACAACATTGTAAGCGTGTTTCGAACACAGATCCGAACTTCTATGTACCTTGACAGAACTAAGGTCCGTGATGATCGCTTTGGCCTCCTTGATTTTAGCTTTGTCGTCCGTAATCTCCTTGTCCAAGTTGGAGATCTCGGAGCGAAGAGAGTTGATCTCCGCGCCGTATTTGATCTGGTACATGGCACGGTGAGCAAAAAATGGAATATGGACCGTGGGGCAACTGACGTCGCCAGCGATCGACAAGGCAGGCCCGACAAACGGCCTAGTCACCAAACCGCGTCAAAAAGAAATGTCGCAAGCAGAGAAGTTCTAGACACTTACACCCAAGAAAATGGATTGTCGTGCGTCATTTTCACGAGATGCTCGTCTTCATAATGGGTCAGGCCGGATAGTTCTGCATAGCTCCGCACGTACCGAGTTCAATCTGCATTTTTGACAAATGAGCACCTCCACAAAAAAAATTGTAGAAAGCCGCTGAGCCCACCTGAGCATGCTTATCCGCAATGTCTGCAACATCCTTCTTGATCGCCGCCAAAAGCGTCTGAATGATCCCACTTTCCCCACTGATGTCCCGCTTCACCGTATCCTCCCGTGCAGTCAACGCGAGCCGATCTTTCTTGCACTGTTCCTCGAAATCGTGCAGGGACTTCAACATCCCGTCCAACCAAGCCTTGAGGTTCCCGATGTCATCGGAGAGTGTCGTCATGTGGGTGCGGATGACGTCCTGCAGGGTTTCTATAATACTGGGGTTTCCCAAGTGTTTGGCCTTCTCGTCGGCGAGCGCACGGATGTTGTTGAAGAGGACGTCTGCCCGCATCGTGAATAAGAATACTCGGTGATTGGAGCGGGAGGAACAAGTTTTACCATAGGAGACCGTGCCCCCGGGCGACACCATGACTGCATAACTCGAGAGCGCCTTACTGATGCTCCCGAAGTTGTAAACCGACCCGTCCTAGATTGTGGTGTCAGGGATCTGCTCTCACGGGCAATGTCTCGTGCTTACCTGGAAGCTACGGCAATGATTATGGATCTGGTTAGACTATCTCAGAAATCTCATGATTTGGCAATGGATGCATTTAACGCACATCGTAGTAGGTATCCAGGAGAGGATCGAGCGTGTGGGACCGTTAGTAGGTCATCGCAAGAAACCAGAAATGACCCGCAATATTCTTCACGGGTAGTAACAAGGAGAATACCCGTCCACATGTATTTCAACAGATTGAAGACCTCAGCCGCGCGAAGGATGTAGTGACCGTCCACGATCATGCCTTTTGGTTCGAGATCAGAGATGTCGCTGGTCATTCTGGTGGGGTCGATGGTGGTTAAAAAAATGCGCCAAAGGAGAGTGGATGGTTTCAAGTTCAGGTACTACATGACCACCTCATCCCCTGCATCCTTTTATAGTCGATGCAGGGTGGCCATAACGTGGAATAACCTCATCATGCGTGGAAATGCATCGTCCATTAGCCCCGGTGCTGTCAGTGGTATTCGCTTCCGCACCGCAACCGCTGCAGTCCCGAGGTGACATAAGAGTATTCAGAAAGTGTTCCTTCCAGCTACAACTGGAACAGATATAGTGTATCGATCTTGTGAGTCGATTTTTTGACGGGCTGGAACGTCATATTTGCATGTGTCTTGATGCCGGATGTGTGTTGACAGCGACAAAGAAAGACGGATGCCCCAGAGACCGGCATGATGGATTGACGGGTATGGGGCGAAGATGGATTGCCAATGAGCGGAACGATGTCGTATCAAAGCGTGACTTCAAGACCGACGTCCAAGGAAGTCCCCAGTCCGATACGAAAATCGCGGATTTGAGCAAATAATGGGACGTCGTCATAGCCAGGGGTCTTCGTCTTTTTCTGTCGATGTTGTTGATGATTCAACGGTGAGGACTGTAGGCGCAAAATGGAAAGTTTCACCATGTCAGAAAACGATCCGGGAGCGATTTGCGCCGGACGACAAGATTTATTTTAGGTCTGACAGCAATTTGTTGCGGTGCGGGAGTGTACGCCACTGATAGGCACCGGTTCAGCTGGACAATGGATTTCCGTGCATTGTTTTCCACCTTAACCACCCTGTGTTGAACGAATGCATGGAGAGACCCTGAGGCTAGATGGAGTAGAAGCACACTGCCGCAAGATTTGTTTGTCTCTCGTAATAGCGGATTTGGACGGAGCACGGAGTGCGGCGAGAGTGCAAGGACTCGTTCTTGGAACTTGACTTCTTGCGACACTGATAACGCATCAAATGGTGGATCGCGTGGAGAAATACCTGTCTGCCATCCTTTGATCCATCAGCGCGGTAAGGAGGTGGCGTGTCATGATGAGGTGCGCAGTGAATTGGAATAGGAGGAGCAGTTGCTGAGGTCGCCCTCAGACATGTGTGGGTGGCCAGCAGACTCTTAGCAGACTCCGTCGGGACGGGACAGACAATGAATAGTAGTATGTAGTAGTGGCACAGACTCCAGAGTGACTCTGAGCAGATCGTAATGACAGCGGATCAACTCGGGCCCCGCATATTTGTCGTTGCTGTGCTGCGGCAATTTCCGGGCCCTGTAGTGAATCGCGAAGAAAACCTGGAGGGCTTGAAAGAAAGAACATATAGAGCCATTCCTCTCCGGGCTCGCTTCTGTGTTGAACCAAGGTTCTGTCCCACATCGCCAAGATGTGTATGGACGCTTCTGGAATTTCATCTCTACAATCGCACCGGTCCGCGCAGGCTCGCAGGCGGCAGCGGCAGCGGTCCCACTCAACTCCACTTGATACCTGCGGGGATTTCCGGTCGCAGTGCTGTCTTTCTGGGAGCATTCATCCCTGTGTGCATCTCGTTCGCGCAGTGATCACGCGCTGATATGCGGTCACCCTTCACTGTGTAAAGTAAAGGTACTTCATCTGAGTACCTGAGCACTCAAAACGAGAAAAAAGCACTCAGAATGAGGGCATTATTTAGTAGTGCTTTTATGGGTGCTCTGATTAAATGCCATCCAAAGTACTACTTTTATGGGTACATGAGAGTTCCCTTCGAAGTACTACTGTAACGGGTACTCCGTCAGAGTGCCCTGTGAGGCACGGGTACTCCACCTGAGTTCCCTTAGAGGGACTTCTTTTGGGGGTACTTCATCGGAGTTCTCCCGAGGGTACTCCTTCTGGGGTAGGTGTTGCCCCGAAAATGTTAGAAAATCCATTGAAGGGATGATTTCGGTCATCACACCCTCCATTGAACATTCAAATGATTTTCATCTTTAGGAATTTTGACTGTTTGCCCTCGGAATTTCGACTCCAAAGTTTTATTAAATTACCTTCAATCTGAATAATCCAGAGTCAGAAAATCGGCCAATCCAAGTTCTGACCCTGTGTCCATTCACAGAGCTTGACATTGCAATTGCGTTGCAAATTTGGGGGGAAAAACAACTCAACAAATATCAGCAACTCAAACGTTGAAAATCCATCAATATTCATGGACCTGGTCCCATATTTGATGATGCATGTTATGTAAATAGTGGCTATTAGCCCATGGGAAGTTTCAAGGAGCTGGGCTAGAGATATGTAAATAGAGAAGGTATTGAGACAACATGCGGGATTGCTATATTGGGTCCATTCCTCCCAATCTCTTCAATGCCTGCTTAGCTAGTGGTATTTTGTTGTCCATCGGCTTCTGACGGAATCCGTGCGGTCCCTCGTTCGATTCACGGACCCAGCAACTAATTAATGCCACGCATCGTGACCTATTCATTTCGGAAATTGGCCTCTGTTGAACAGTATGCATGAGGTCTAGCCTATTTTCCTTTTCTGTTTTTTGCTTGACACCACCCAGAAAAAGCACTCACACGCAGTGCTCAGAGCACTCACAGTGAGTACCTCCAGGCACTCCCACTAAGTACCCGAGGTACTCAGATGAAGACAGTTTTTTGCCGAAAAGCACTCACACAGAGTACCTGAGGTACTTCATCTGATTGTCTTATAACACTACATTGAAGTGTTTTTAGGGTACTCCATCCTATTGGTTTTGCTTTACACAGTGCCTTGCGCACGCGCGCTTGTCTGCATGTCATCAACCTGAGTGGAGGGTACACCACTCGTCTGCAGCGGTTCGGGAATTTCTCTCCCTAATCCCGGTGTGAGGGCAGATTTGCACGAACCGGAAAAAAGTATTTTACACCAGACAAATGGCCCAGCCCTGAGGCGAACGGGGCCATCTCCCTTCAAGCTTCAAGAGTCAACAAGCGAATGTGGAAGATCCACGCAACGCGCTAATGGGCTTCTGGTACTCTGTCGAATGGGTAGATTTAGTTCAAATTGGTGGGAGTAGGTTTATGATTGTTGCTGGGTATCTGGATGAGTTCAACCGACTGAATTTGAAACCAACGAAAGACTGAAGGCGCATTTTTCTGGTGTTTTCCGGCATTGAATTGCGCAATCATGAGCGGCCAAGATGAATGGAGTCATCTGAAAGTAACACTGGAAGAAAAATGATGCACCACTACACAACATGACCCAGTCCCGAGTCGAACAGGGCCTTCTGCGGACGGAACGGTGTTGGATCCAGGGAAAGCAGATGCACACCATGTGCTGCCGGGTCTCCCTCTCGAAGTTTGAAAGTTCAGCGGGTGCGTGAGTTTAAATTCTATCAAATGATGGAGCTGATTGAACTCATACTACGTCCAATCTTTACTTATGCATAGTGCCCCGGGACCCGATTGGACTGGGCCTAGCGTTGGCTTCGAGCTCGGGAAGGAGTGGAACAGGCAGTTGCATTATGGATGCTCAAGTGTGCGGTAAGTACTAGAGGAGGGCGAGAAGGGAATGCTCTGTAAAAATAATGTTCTACCCCTGGACGATGACTTGGCCCCCGAGTCGAACGGGGGCCTCCTGCTAACTTGGAGTTGTGATGCCCACCTAAGAGAAGCAGATGCACGCCGTGTGCTACCAAGTCTTAGCCACCTACCTGGGAGCTTGGGTAGGTGTGGTTCAAATCAAAGGGTTGAACTGATTTGCGGGTTGAAGCCCGCTCAAAGATGTTTAGTCTCGCACCGGAATTCGAATAGCAGTATTACTTGGAAGGATGATGAATGGAATTTAGTGAGGGATTGCCCCTATTGACGATTGGATTGGTTGCGCAGGCGAGGAAGACGCTCCGCACGCCGATGGGTCTGTCCTTGAATTCTGATGCCTTAGGTTGGATGAGATTTAAATTGATTTGTACAAAGCGAATTTGGAATGGGAGATTTTCGACGGACACCTCAATGGATTGAAGGGGTGCCAGGAGTTGGATTCCTAGTGGGCCCAAGAGAGCAGGGCTAGGAGAATAGATAATCTGTGCACAGCTGAAATCTTTCCCCCGAACGGTTTAAAGGCAGAGGTTGTTGGAAGCCGGCCCATATCGGAGCTCGCGCTGGAAGCCACCAAATCATGATCGACCCGAGCTCTTGCCACCCTAGTCAGACCAAACAAACATGTGTTTTTTTCTTTGTAAGAGAGATGGGAAAAAAACTGTTTATGAATATATGTAGCTATATATAGAGCACTATTGTTGCAAGTCGATCCTTGTCTCCTTTGATAAGCCACGAAATTTGCGAAACCTCAAATTTTACGAATGCATGACATTCTGTGCTCATCCAGTGGTTGGTGTGAGCTCCAAACGTGGAACCAAGAGCCATATTGCATTATCATCCTAAACTGGCAATAACAGCTTATCTCTGGAAGCAGCACCCTTGGAACACTTGGGGTTGAATCCGGATTAAGGCTCAAAGCCCATACATCAAAGTCCTGAAACACCCTCTATACGTGGGAAGGCAAAAGCAATGCTCACTATCAAAGGGAGAATCATATTATCCACCTCTGGCATTTATTGGCATGCTGGGAACCTTATTTGGGAGGGAAACACCTAGTTGTTTACACGACTTTGGCTTACCTGATGCGACACAATGGGTCACCTGATCAAGGCCTGGACCTACAACTGTTACTCCTATACACCGGATCCGCAAAAGCGCAATCATCTGATAAGCCGCAGACCAGATTAAGCTTGTACTGTGTGTTTCTGGATATCAATTAAGGGCATCTGGGGTATTGTTGGAAAGGTATTAAACCATACAATCCAGTCAATGATACCAGAAGTCAAGGCATCTACTACAGAGGAAGATATGGGTCAATTACCCTATTCAGGGGACTAATTACACATATAATCCCCTGATCGACGGGAGTCATTAGACAAACATATAGGAGGGCTCAAGTAGCGAATGGGAACGCCAGAACGCACTCCACAGATACCGATTTCAGGCTGATTAATTAAGTAGAATACCCGAAGCCTAGTAATTACGCACATGTAATAGTTTTTGTACAGTATATAAGGAGGGCAGAACTAGGGAGGACGGCACTGAACTAGACCCCAGAAAGTGAGGAGCAATATAGCCCTTGTGCACGGAGTTGAAGTTTAGGCTTGAATCTTTGGCTGTCAATTAGTCTCAGAATTTAAGTTCGGTTTCGGAATAACATCAGTAGGATTCATAAGTGCTAGTTACGGGGCATGAGCCATACCAAGTTTGAGGCGTGAGCCATTGTTAGTGTTTCTGAGGTGTGAGCCATAGTTACGGGGCGCGAGCCAAGCAAGTTTGAGGCGCGAGCCAAAGTCAGTGGAATAGGGTGTGAGCCAACCAACCGGGTCTAAACAGCCCACTGGATTAACAGTCCACCAAATCAAACCGGTCTAGAGCCATTATATTTGCATAGTTGGGAAACTTAAATCCACGTTGGGAACCAACCAATAAATTCAGGTTGTGTCTTGAACACCACTTCAAGAAACTAGTTGAGACTTAGCCACCCTTGGGGGAACAGGAATTGAATACTTTTGTGACAAATATGTCTACTCGTGGTTTCCTTGGACCTATACTTGTGTCCAAAAAGACCCGAATCTCGTCAGTGCATCAAGGTCATTAAGGGAGTGTGTTGGTGTTGGAGTCTGTCTATTGTCGGCTTAGTCGTGCTTAATCTCACTTTGTGAGTTAGGTGTAACTCAGTCGTTCAATAGGGGGGATTTCGGCAGTTGCATGTTTAGACTGTTGAACCTGAGCAACCCTTTCACTGTCAGCAGTGACCAGACTCTATACTTCGCTTCTTTGAGCAATCATCTGTCTCCGTCCAGCAGTATGCGTCACAGAACAAAGCTCCTAGTCAATATGCACCTGACCAGTAAATTCACCCTGTCGTACTGCGTAGGACTTCAGATCTGTTTCTTCAATTCATTGCACGCTACATCAATCTGTTGCTCATCAACCAGATCTCTTTGCTCCAGCTCCTGGCATCATCCAGGCCTTCCCGGGAAGCGAGCTCAGGTGAGTTGGGCAAGAAGCACCTGCTCGGTTCCCCCACACTCGCCGGCTAAACCTGACTTGCAAGGCAGTATCTTGGCAGCTGCCCTTACTTTCCGTCTGAATGGTCACACTATTGGCTACATGGACTGCTTCTGCTATGTAGGGGTTACGTTCGAGTCCACGGCTGAAGATATCTTTGTGTCTCAATATACTGCTAATGACTACACGATGGGCTAGGCTAAACCGTTGAGGTTGGAGACCATTCACCATTCATTCAACCATTGTGTTAATGGCTTATACCATACTAGGAAACCCTCCTTTGGTAATTTCCCCAAATTACCGGAAATTTGACGAAAATTTGACTGAATTACCTCGGATTGCCTCCGTTTCCTACATTACCAATTTTACACAAGTCCCTAAAAATTTGGGCGAATTACCACCAGATTACCACCAGATTACCAGCCCATTACCTCCCATTTCCGAATCATTCCGGGGTCGAATCTTATTGAACAGTGACAGTAATTGGAACAAGATTATATTCAATGTTTACTAAGATATTCTACTACATCATTGGAAACTTGAACTCCGTAAAACTACGAACATTCCTTCCCTTCAGTGATTCATTCGGTGAATGTGGTTAGAACTAGAAGCGGAGTCATGAGTGCGTGAAAACATATTGAAGGAGGGAGTTACTGAAGCGAGATAAGGCAGATGTAATACGGATGCAATGGATATCTAGACGGAAATGAGGTAGAATCTCAAAGATGCAGGTTTAGAGCTATACACACCTGATGGGCAGCAACTTGGGGGCAACAGGTCTGTCATTGACACTATGCCTTGACCCCGACCATGGCAATCTATGGGAGGGATGTCAGCAGTTCAGTGATGAAAAGGAATGTAGCACACGTACGACGGAAGTGAAATGATACCGAACTATCCCTTTGTCGATATCTCTGTTCCAGAACATTCATTTCAGTAATGCACAGGTCGATAAAATGAGGACATCTCACCTCTCAACGTAGAGGGCACGCCAGAGAGCTGGCGAGGACACTACATGCAGTTTTTTATTCCAAGAACAGGGGAAGTAAAATAATAACGCACCTTGGGAACCACCCACATTCTTCCCCCTCAACATGTAATCAGAGCATGCAATTGAAGTGGTGTTGTGGTGTTCGGGTGGAAGCTACGACGAAACCCGGTCAATATAACAAAGAGATATTGGGAGAGATTACGTACTTTGGACACACAACACCGCCGAAACACCGCCGAAACGCCCTGGAGAAACATGCAAAGTCAGCAGCGAGGACAGATAGGTATGACTACAAGGAGGAACGATGGCTGTAGATGGGAAAAACACCTGGGGATGCGACTGATACCAGCGCTGGCAAACGTCAGAAAGGACCTGAATGGCACGCAAATGACTCACAGGAGAGCAGTGTTAGCCACAGAGAGAGGACTTGAGGCTTGTGAGAAGGGATTGAGGGGGAAACCAGACAATGGGAGGGAATAATGGGAGGGAATATGGGTGGTGGACGATGGGGGGAAAGGAAGAGAGGTATTTGATGGTGTTGCCATGGGATCAAGATCAACCATTTTCGCGCACACGTGGACATCCCGTAACGGTCGCGTAACACTCACGTATCCGCTGATCTCAATCAGCAGGTTTAGGGCCGGAGTAATTTTGCCATGGGATGATTCCATGTTGTTGCAAGCCTCTCGGTCATTTCCTTCCCTGAATCCCAATTTGTTTGTACCATTAGGGGGGGTGTTCTGTTATATGCAGCAACTGTTCCCTCTCCAAAATTCATCCATTTCAACAACTGCAAAAATATGTTGTTGGGAAATGCAGGAAATTCAGGTAATTGACCAAATTTCCGGGAATTTGGGGGAAATTACCAAAGGAGCATTTCCCTGATGGTATATTCATGCTAGATACTACCTGTGATTTAAACCATCCCTGGTGAAACCCGTCTCGTTAGGTCAACCATTTAGCTCAAAAGAACCATTTGAGCAGCGGTTTGTGCTTGAAGAAGAGTCCACGTCCTATGATCTTTGTCACTGCATCACTTCGCTTAGCTTTGCGGAAGTTCGTGAGTTTGATTGCATTCAGTGAAAGTTTGTCCCTTTAACTGGATTTAGTAGAACTTCGTTACTTACTCTATGTTATATTGATGGATTGCAATCCACGGCGGAAGCTTGGCAGGGGCAGAACTCTGTATCCGCTTTGCGTAGGGGGTTAGGTTTGGTTAGGGTTTTGGTTAGGGCTAGTCCCAGGGATATTGTAAAAGATGTTGAAGAGGGACTTGTATGTATGAATTTCTGCTGAATCATCGAAGTGACGAGCATTCACGGTTTACCATCAAACTCATGAACTTTCCTGTTCCTAAGCAAAGTGACGCAGTGACAAAGGTGGGTACTACCCCCTGAAGAAGCAGTGCAAAGGCCCTCTAGCAGCCATTGAGAACATGCAAAACATCGGTCATCAGTGTACATCCTGTCACAATAATTGTTCTCATTATTATATCTCTATTGCAAGCCGCCAAGGAGGATCAAAATAACTCCATTGATGTGGCCGAGCGATGCGAGATGAAAGCAAGGTAAGTATCTCTCCAGGTATCACTACTTGTATCACCCATTATAGCTTGTCCTATGTTGAGAGGAGTCCAGAAAAAGCGAAGTCATGGTACAGATTTCTTCTCTCCTGATAAGTGTACAAATTGCTAATACAAAACCCAGCAAAATTTGTTTCTCAACTTAAGCGGACTGGTTAAACCGGCGGATTTGATTAAACGTGTGGTGAGATGGGTTCATTAGGTGGTTCAATATATATATATATATGTATTGGATTGGTTTAACATGTTGGTTTAATGGGTTTAACGAGGCTCAGTGATGAAGGATTCGATAGAAGGCCTGCATATGAGTAATTAAACCAAGTGGTTTAGCCAAATGGTCCAACCTCGATGGTTTAACCTGACCCATCTGTGTTACTCTGCTAAAGCCTCTGCGGCATACAGGGCTGGTCACTCTGTTCGTGGCATTGAGACCTACATTGGTGACCTACCTCCCAAAGAGGGCTCTCTTCTATATATGGTGTGCATTGACCTGCATCTGGTGAGCAGAGCCGATATTATCATTGACATTGATGATAAGTCGCTGACACACCTCAAAAAGGTAAAAAATACTTTTTTATGCCGTCTACTTGGCATACTAAATGTGTGCACCGCTTTTCACTCAACTGGGGCTGATCCCCCTGTGCTACCGGCGTCTCATCTTGGCACTCCGATACCTGGGATACCTCGTAAATCTGGCTGCTACCCACTATGCCAAAGCGGTCCTTGAGGACTCATACCAACTGTACTTAAAGGACTGCCAAGGGTACTGGATGGATCTCCTGTATGCACTGCAAAACCCGGTTTCCAGTGACATTACCAGCACTACCTGAACTTATGCCTGAAATATGCACTGTATTGACTAAGGATGTACATATTGTGGCTATGAGAGGTATCTTGACTCTGAGGTGAACTCCTTGACGTGCCTCTATATGCTGCATGACGGGATAGAGCTGCTGGAAGATGAACCACCGAAGAAGATGACGGTGTTTCTCAGGCACTATCTGGTGCTGGTTGTTAACACTAGGCACTGAAAAACTCTGACACAACTTCTTGTAAGCCAGCAACCACTTGCTTTTGAACGAATGCGTTAATAACAACGGAGACATCACACAACTGTGCGACCGTGTATGCCGCTTTGGATGTAACCAAACATGTTGAAACGGAACATGTGTTTTTCTGTTCACAAGCAGGCGATGAACTTCCAAAATACCGTAATGCATACACAACCACCATGCAGATGACTGACCCGCAGATTGCGACAGTCTCACCGTGAAATGCAACTAATGTTCTGCGCTCATCGATATTTCGAAGAGAGACTGTCTGTCAATCTGCAAAATGTGTCTGCAAAGTGTTTGCTATCTTTGATGTGGTGCCCGTGGTATGGTCAGATGGAATGTAGATACCGATGTTTGTGATTTTCTTCTTAGGCTAGTGTGTCAGAACCCGAGATCTACCGCCTCCTGCGTGGGGTGAGCTTGTCGGAGGGGATGGCATGTTGGCGTAGTCAGAGGTACATTATTTAGAGGCTGATGTACTACTGTACGCTACAACTTGGCACGTTCCGAAATGGGACCACACTGGGCTTAATATTATTCAGTCTTATCCACCTCTTTACTGCTCAACCCATTAACAGCCGTCAATGGTTGCTCTTCGACGGTACGGGACGACATTTTGCCACATCGTACCCGTCCCGTATATTCCAGAGGCTGATGATTCCACGGTCTGTCGCACCTTCCACGGTCTGTCGTACCCGCCACACCCGTAAAGACAGGGACAGTGGGCAGCCCCCATGGTGGTCTAGCAGTGTTTATGACCAGCGAACGATGGCACTTGGCCATAGAAATTCAGATGACTCCACTAGATTTCCACCGACCGATCTCGTTCTCCCCAAATTCTCCGGAATATCATGGGGCATTGATGGGGCAGTGTTCTTTGAAGTCCCAATCGGCTTCCGCGGCAACCCCTGTTTTGGGAAAACCCAGATCATTTAGATCGGGTAATATAAGTCCGTAAAAGTCAGATCGCCGAGATCTGGCAGCACTTGACTGTGCTCGGTAACCACGCGCAGGGAAGGACCCCTTAAAGATGTCTCCCACGGGAGTGTCAAAGGCACCTAAATCGAGAAATGCCGTCCGTCACCTGGACGTGTGCACGCGGTTTTGTGGGCGTCGACGCCTTCTTGTGGGCGGGGCTGACCCAAGGACAGGGATACAAATACACGACCATGGACAATGGAGCGGGACTTCCCATCTCTTCAAAAACCTTCATCGACGGCGACTACGTTTATTCCTCCTTGCACATACAACAACCAATGCAATTTATCACCGTTCAAGGGTCGTCCTCGACGACGTTCAAGCCACCCCCCTTGGATGGCTCCTGTTTACTTCCCGACGTTATCGACCACCATGCCCAGCATAATCCCGACCATCCTCTATACATGTACGGCGGAGAAGATGGAGTCGCCAAAACTATAACATGGTCCCACGCGGTCAAGGCGTTCCGGATGGTGGCCCACATCTCCCGCATGCAAGTCGATATCGCTGGCCATGATCAGAGCGTCCCTGTCGTCGCCATACTCGCCTCGACCGGTCGGTCAATGTGCTCTTAAATCGTATATATAATGCTCACGTCGCCCGAAAACATAGACCAAATCACGTATCTCTCAATGGTTGCCGGCATAATGCTGGCTGGATATGTGCCCTTCCCTCTGTCGACCCGAAATTCCGATGCAGCCATTGCCCATCTCCTCCAGTCTACGTCATGTACCCACATATTCGTGGGTTTGGACCCCTCCATTCAGAAATTGGCCGGCGCAGCTCAAGCCAGGATCTCGCTTGTCGGGAAAGCCTTGAAGATAATGCCAATTCCCACATTTCAGGAATCCTTTGAGCCTTCTTTTGCGCCTGAGCCTCTTGTTGCTGTGAAAAATGCGAAATTAGACGAACCGGCGGTCATACTGCATTCTTCAGGTATTTTTGCGTTGGTCAAATCTCCTCTGCTGACTGATGTATTTTAAAGGGTCCACCGCGTTTCCGAAAATTATTACACTCACGCACCGCGTATTCTGGGAATCCGGCCTTGTACCATGTGATCCTGTCCTTTCAAGACATGCGCTGTTGTGTTTAACCGGTGATGCAGATTACGGGGAAGTGGATCTGTGCGGCGAGGTCCTCTCTGTGAGCACCCCTCCTAACCTACGTAGCATTAGTCGTATTCTTACATCATGTCAATTTTTAGGTTCATGCTGTGCCCATCTTTCGTTCGTTGCGACGGAGCTGTTCAAGCTGAATCACTCTAATCGTCTGCCTAGATCTGCTAGGACTTGTGCATCTTCCTTTTGCGGTACTTCTTGCCTCGTCTATTAACCGTTGTGCATCACTCATTACTGCAGGCATACACAGGCATGGTAGTGTCGGGATTCTCACCAGCTACGCCGCCCTTGGCTCTCAGCCCGGACATAGTGTTTGACGGTGCGATTGCATCCAATTCGACTTTTATAATCTGTGCTCCGACTTTCCTAGAGGTATTTACATCCCGTAACCCTGGATTGAGACTGATTTTCCCGCCAGAGTTGGGCTCGTGACTCGGCCCGAATTGCCGCCATGAAAAAATTTCTCACTGTGGTGCGGTGCTAAGACAACCTATTCCATGCATTGTAAGTTGATGAATGCGCAGATTTTCGGCGGAGGACCGTTGCAGCGTACGTGTGACTCGGCTCCAGATGAATCACATCTAATTCTGCTTGCAGCCAGTGTCGGAGATGAGCTCGTAAAGAAAGGTGTCCATCTATCTCAGTTATACGGACTGTGAGCTCGTTGTCGCAAGGGTCATCCATGTATGCTTACTGTGACCAAAAAGCACGGAATCAAGCTGCAACACGGTGTTTATCCCAAGTGCGTTGGCCTCGTTTTTGGCACCGCTATCTTTCTGATGTTATGTCAGAGTCGGTACCCAAGGACGGGTGGGATTACTTTCCTGTGAATGTGATAATCATCCGAATCCCAGCATCTAACCCTTCTGTCCCCAGTTGTCTCCCCACACAGATCCTGCACTGGTTCCAGTGGAAGATTCCCCAGGGGTTTACCGTGTTTATTTCAAGGTCCGTGTGGTATTATGTTTTATATCCTGTATTTCCATTCCCTTGTGCGCAGAAATGTGCAACTCATACACCATCGATTTTGAATGCATTCATCGAAGGAGTCCCCGCTTTGGACACCAAGGATTTAATTTTACGCCATCCCACGAATCCCAAATTATGGAAGTTCTTTGGTCGTCACGGTGAAACTTGTGTTGCCCTTCGATCACACCCCATTAAAATCCTCTAACTTAGATGACCAAATCATGCATTCAAATGCCGAAAAGGTAGGCGCCGCAACCTGAGAATGAAATTTTCTGAACATGTTTGCTTCTAGACCAACCCGGTTCCGATCGGTGAGCCTTATTGCGACAATTGGCGCAATACTTTGCTTACCTGTGCAACCAACTAGAGAAAATTCTCCACGAAGACCCAGCAATCAAATATGCGATCATGTTCGGCCGCGGGTATTTCAACGCTGGAGTGATAATCTTTCCTGAGGAGGCATTTGATCCTATTAATACACCACGCGTGATTGAATTTCGTCGTAAGATCTGGTTAGTCGGATTGTCATTTTATGGTGACTGTGGTTCTGATCTACCCGCTCAGGGCAACGGTGGAAAGAGCCAATCGATTTGCACCCACCCACTCCCGAATCTTCAAAGAAGTTTGTCCCGACGGCATTTGTGTTGCGTCTCTTATCAAGTTGTAGATGATACTGGTCGCGAACCCGTCAAAGCCCATAGAGCTCACTGCAAAGGGAACTCCTCGCCGACCCGCTGTGTTGGATTACGAGTACTTATGTAATAAGTTCTCGTTCTTTTCTAAAGTTTACATGGCCGTTTCACTAGCTGCGTGAATTATCAGTTACGATTTTATAGTACAAGGAAAATAGTGGCTGTGTTGAAGGGTTTTTCAGATACTCCATTAGAAGTTTTGTGACTGCATAGTGGCTGTGCTATCGGCCAATGCCGAGCGTACTTCTGACGTCCACAGGCGTTGGTTCGAACCTGGTGACTGGATTCCTTTTTTCGGTTGGTCTTTTTTTATAGCTAATTATTGCCTCTGAAACTTGACACCAACTTGTCCAGATGCTGGGGTAGCTTTTCTCCCCTTTTTCGAAATCCCCTCGCTCACCCGTTCACAGTAACTCATTTTTGTTCCACTTATCCCTCAATTTTTTTCTGGTTTTCATCCAACTTTGGACATGGGAACCTGATTTTTTTGGATCTGGGTCCTTCTTACACCTCTAAGTGGAAAAGGGAAAAAAAAACTCGGTGAAAATTGACAGGAAAAAGGAGAGAAAAGGGAGAAAAAGGATTATTGTGAATGACCCTATTTACAGTGGCAATGAAAAGTTCTGCACACAGACAGATTTAGCGTATACAGCTAAATATAGGCATGAAATCGAAAAACTTTTGGTGAGGGAGATGTAGTGTAGGATGTTCTTAGTGACTGTAAAAAAGAATTGGGGCATTCAGATATTATCTGGTGGAGCAGTGAATTAATTGGATCAAAATGTACCAGTAGCTTAGTCAAACAACAACAAAGTGGTCTCGAAATGGCCGAAGTTCTCAAGAAGGCTGGCTCCAAAAATTCCAATTAAATTAGTACTTGGTGTATCCACCCTTGGCATTATACAGAGCCTGCACCCTGGCAGGTAGTGAGTCGTACAAGCGGTTAATATAGGCTATGTCCAGATTTGCCCATTCCTCCTGTAAAGCCACCCACAACTCATCACAATTCGTCGGTAGCACCTCACGGCGGCACACTTGACGATCCAGCTGCTCCCATGCATGCTCCCTAATGTTCATATCGGGGGAAGATGTCACCCATCAAAGTATTTTGATGTCGTTGTCGGCAAACCATGTGTACGCACGGCCTGATGTGTGCTTCGGATCACCATCCTGCTGAAAAACAATGCTGTCCAGAGTGAGATTGTAGTCGGAGAGAATGCCCAGGAGTGATTCCTCGAGAATCTGACAGTATTGCACTGCATTCATGCGGCCCTCGACACGGTGAAGCCGGCCCGGTCCATGTTCTGTCACACACCCCAAACCATGATACTCCCTCCGCTATGCTTCACGGTTTTCTTGACGTTCCGTGGTTCCAACTCTTCACCGGGCCTTCTGTGACAATATTGCTTCCCATCGGACCCAAAAAGGTTGAATTTCGATTCATCAGAGAAGATGACATCACAAAAGTCATCTGCCGACAGATCGCGCATGTCTTCCGCACACGCATATTGCTTCTGAATGTGAACCTTGCTGAGTAGCGGCTTCGCGCAATGCACACGACCGTTCTGGCCCTCCTGATGAAGAGCCTGGTGGACTGTGGAGGCTGGAGGAGTGGGGAAAAGTGCCGGGCAGACATCTTCACTGTCGTGTGCTTCACCCGTGTTGATCATTCTGACGGCGTGGTGCATGTCACAGCCCATGAATCGATGTGGGCATCCAGATTTGGGGGTGTAGTGGTAGGGATCACCGGTTCGAACAACCTGGCAATAGTTCCGGGATGTGGTGGATCGACTGAACCCGAGTTTGTTGCCAATTCTTGAAAATCCATGTTTTCTTTGTCGTGCATCCGCAGGACACATGATTGCTTCGTGGGGGTGCATATAACTATAGGAAGTGTCTAGAGGTGGATAATGAGCCCTCGGACGATGTTCTGGACAACGAAAATGGTGAGACGAACGCGGTTTGGTGGTGGTTCGTGGAGAAACGTGATGATGTGACATTGTGACTGATGGCATTTTGAAGTAATCAATTCGCTGCTCTACCAGATGATATCTGAATGCCCCAATTCTTTTTTACAGTCACTAAGAACATCCTACACTACAGCAACCTCACCAAAGGTTTTTCGATTTCATGCCTATATTTAGCTGTATACGCTAAATCTGCCAGCGTGCAGAACTTTTCATCGCCACTGTAGGTATCATCAGTGTTCGTCCTTAAGGCCTTAAATCCGGTTCTCAGAACCTTTAAGGCCTTATTAAGGGTAAGGCCTTAAATTTAACGGCACTTTTAAGCCCTTAAGATTATTTTCCCACGCGATCCAGATCAAAAGAACAACGACTCGCGATACAATCTCAATTGCATGATCATCGAGGTTGACATCCTCCGTCGCATCAGCCGGTGCCTCCGCCAATGATCCAAGCCTCCTCTTCACGCATTAGCCGTGTCGATGGTTTCCACGTGATTTCAGTGTTCCGCTGGACAATATAGTACATGGTCTCATTTTGGGACTATCCTTGGTAGAAGTAGCCTATTAATGATGCAGAAAGACGGTGGAGATGCGTCAATGTCGCGGTGAAAATATGAGAACATGTGATAATTTAAGGCCTTAAATGAGACCTTAAAGGTCGGCCAAAATATTTAAGGCCTTATTTAAGGGCTCGCTTAAGGCCTTAACCTTAGGACGAACACTGGGTATCATGGGTCATATCTGTCTACTACAAAGTTGTCCGATACCCATGTCTACGGAGGAGGGAACAATACCCGGACACTTAATGTTCTGCACCCCGGTACCCAGTACCCATCCCTCATCTGACTCGAGCACAGGTCATCAAATGATCGGATCCTTTTTTTGCACTTTTTAATGGCATGCATTTGTTTCCCCTGCTCACTACACCTGCAACAGAAATGTAGTGGAATTGACAATCAAGCTTCTGATTGCCTATTCCTCTTTCTCTGGTGTTTATGTGTTGCTTATAAATTAATTAATTGAAGGTCCCCTCAATCACCGCTGGTACCTCAATTAAATGGGCCTTTTGGTTAGCTCCGCTTTTCTAAGTATGATAAAACAAATAAATTGGCCCAAACTTAATTTTATATGTCCGATTTGGGATCCAACCAAATCCAATATTATTTGTGTTAAGATACTTAAGGAAGTGGAGCTAACTAAAATGCCCATTTAATTCATTAGCAGCCAATCAGAGGTGTTTCCAATGCATTAAGTGTACATTTTAGTTAGCTCCACTTCTCTAAATATCTTAGAACAAATAATATCGGATTTGGGTGGATCCCAAATCAGACATATAAAATTGAGTTTGGAGCTAATTTATTTGTTTTACCATACTTAGAAAAGCGGAGCTAACTAAAAGGCCCATACAATTGAGGAACCGGTGTTGTGAATATACCAGGATCCTGGTTTGAGATTTTGGGAGTTTCCGGTCACATGGATATCTCATTTAAAAAAAATATAAGTACGAGTTTTGCCGGGCTGTGCCACGGCCCACACCCCAAGTATATACACGGACGAAATTCGAGCTATATATCGCACCGTCGAAGAATCGTTTCAGAAGGATATCACGGCATCAATAGAATTTGATCCTTCTTCAAGCCTCGACTTCGTCAGAAAGGTCGTGGGAGATGTGATGAACGAGATGCCAGGGGACGATGATGACATATTTCAGCACGGGTGCGATAGGTAAATCATACCCCCTGCACGCTTCTCTGTCATTCAAATCGAACCATGACAGCTTGCAAGCAACCTGGATACGCAACTCGATTTTACATGCTTCGACTAACTCCCAGAACATCGATCTCACCGCGATTCCGACCAATTTCGTTTATTCGAATCCTACCGTGCGGATGCTCGCGGAAATGCTGGCCAAGCTCGCCGAGGGCGGGATCTCCAAACCACAAGAGATTTCCCGCCGGGCCAATGTAATGGAGGTCATGGTTAAAAAATACACCCATGAATTCCCCCAGCATATGGCTACGACCGAGGCACAGAAGGCGCAAGTTGTCTTGGTAACAGGCACAACAGGGGCCCTCGGAAGCCATATACTCACCCATTTACTTGCCTTGCCGGATATATCCATGGTTTACGCTCTAAATCGACCCCCCTCGAACCTTCGGGAACGCCAGTCCCACTCGTTTGAGAAGAATGGGATCGATACCCACTTGGTCGACTCGTCTAAATTGAGGCTACTCACGGGCGATTTGAACGCCCCCCGGTTCGATCTCTCTGCGCAGGACTTTGACACGCTCAGGGAAAGCGTCACATTGGTTGTGCACAATGGTACGGACCGTTTCTGCGCCACCCTTTGCCCATGTTCACGAATGAACTCCCTAGGATGGCAGGTCAACTTCAACGTGTCTCTGTCTACAATGGAGCCATTGGTCGCAGGAACACGCCAGCTGATCGATTTCGCCCTTGCGAGCCCACACCCGTCCCCCCCTCGCCTGATCTTCGTCAGTAGTGCCGGAGTGTTCAGGAGTGAGTGTCCCCAATTTCCCTCGGCGGGGAAGGCACGCATATTGACGCTTGAGTAGAGATGAATGAATCCAACACGGCACTGGAAAGTCCTATATCCGATCCCCGAATCTCCGTCGGATTGGGTTACACGGAGTCAAAATGGGTAACAGAAAGGGTGCTTGAGATAGCAGCGCAAATGTCGGTGTTGTCTCCCGTCATAGTGCGTCCTGGTCAGCTTTCCGGTGCCTCCAACGGGGCGTGGAATGCGAGCGACTGGTTCCCAGTTCTTATGCGATCAAGTCAACTCTCAGGACATTTGCCCATCATATCTGGGGTGAGTCTTCGCGAATTGAGCCTGTCAACATATATTTACCGCATCATTCCAAGCGAATATCCTGGATCCCAATTCATCACGCAGCAAAAGCACTTGTAGAAGTGCGGAACAGCCAGGAACGCTATCTTCACATAAACCATCCCAATCCCGTGCCCATGGAGCACATTCTTTCACCATTGTCCAAAATCTTGGGAATTCCTCTCGTTCCCTATGCAGAATGGCTGGAGGCTTTGGAAGCGTCCGCGTCGCGGGAGTCCGGGGCGTCTGTCGATCCGGCCGTTCGTTTGATTGACTTCTTTCGTTCGTACCGGGAGGTGGCTCCAGACCAAGAGGCATTCTTTCCTGCAGTTTTGTCCAATGCAGTGGCCGTCAGGAGCGCACCATCGCTGTCCTTGGTTTCTCCTCTTACGGCGGAGGATGTCGAGGGCTGGACGTCGTATCTGCGCCAAGCCGGGTATCTCTCTTGATTCAAGATGGTACAGGGGCAAGGTAGATAAAAATACCGATTAAACTTCTGCGTCTGTCGGGATGTACTAGCACGTTAATATCACCCGACATGCCTTTTCTCAATATCTTTCACCCGCAGTTGATGTAATTCGAAAAACGAGTCTGGGACGACCTCAGAAACATCTCGACAGTGTCTTCTCTTACTGTCCCTGTTTCGCGCAGATGTCCATCATTCCGGACTCCAGCCTCAGTGTGAACCTCATGCCTATCCCCGTTGTTTATTGGCCAAACACACAAATTACGAGTCCTTTTTTGGAGTATTGTTACTCTTCTGACTATTCAATCCCAAGGTATTTCATGAATCAAACCAAAAATGAACTGTCCCCACCGGATTTCTGGGCCAGCACCATGCTGGCGCAACAACAAGAGGAATGGGAAATGCGAGGATATTGTGGCAACATCAGCAATCATCCCTGACCTACTACACACTAGTATGACTTTCACATGAGGCACCACCCCCATGCACTCGACGTGTCACCATCGCCGTCTCTGCCACCAATTTGGGCCGCTCAGGGGAATCAGCGGCGGCGAGTAGTGGCGGCTGTTGCAACGCGCCGTTAATCGACTTCGGGACCTAAACACGTCTCCAGCTATTCCCGAAACGCGTGGCGTTGCAACGAACCGTGGCGGACAAAAAAAGCCTGGGACCAAGAGCAGCAAGCGCGCCAAAAATGTGTTTCGATCTGTATCTCGAAGATATTTTGCGGGTACCGGCGCAGATCGACCCAGCGAGCAGCCAAGCGAAGCGGTGGACGCCGCATACCTGTGTTGCGAGTGCAGATGCACCTTATTAGCATGAGCCCCTGATTCGGAATAGGTTTCCGAAGGACGCCTTCATGGATTGAAGGGGCGCCAGGAGTCGGATTCCTGGACGAGGGTCCAGGGAAGTAGAGTGCCAGTGGGCCCAAGAGAGCAGGGCTAGGAATATAGATAATTTGCGCACAGCTGAAATTTTTTCCCCGAACGGTGTAAGGGCAAAGGAAGCCGGCCCATATCGGAGCTCGCGCCGAAAGCCGCCGAATCATGATCGACCCGATTCGCTCCGAGCTCTTGCCACCATAGCGCTCTACATACTTCGCTTCCTCGAGCAATCATCTGTCTCCATCCAGCAGTACGTGTCACAGAACGAGGCTCAACTGCGTTGACTAGTAGATCCACCCGCCGTGTCGCGTGTAGGGCTTCGGATCTGTCTGGGGCTTGTTCCCCTCCGTTGCTCATCGGCCGCATCTTTTCGTTCCAGCTCCTGGCGCCGTCCAGGCCTTGCCCGCCTCCCGACTCACCTGAGCTAGCTTCACGCCCGGCTCCCCCACGCTTGCCGGCCGACCCTGACTCTCACGACCGACTTCGACATGTCTCGCAACCATCGCGCTGGAAGGCAGTCCCTTGGCAGTACCCGAGTAACCCGACACGTCGATTTACGTGCGTATCCTCACTTCGTCAGTTTCTTTCTTCACTTACACTTCTGGCTAAAGGCGAACCGGCTCCGTCTATTCGTCCAATGCACCGCACCCACGCGAGCTGCATACGCACCGATGCCGCGGATCCGCGCGCACCGTTCCGTGTGCCGCTTATATCGAGGAAGCGGGCGCGAGCGCCGCAAGCTAGGACCAACTCCGCGCGCACAACGTGCGCCCGAAGCGCCTTCCGTGCGCACCCTTCGCTTGGCCCACTGTCATTTGCTCCCACTCGCGGGGACTCGGCGCGCGAGTCGGCCCTACACGGTGCACCACCTCGGAGCACCCTCACCCCTGACGCCGACGAGGAATTCACCGAGCTCACGCCGGACGAGACGTATCTTATTGGCGGTATAGTACCAACCACAGGCACTTCGAAGTGCTTTCCCAGGCCATCGCTGTTTTATTTCCCACTGTTTGTTGATCAACCCTACAGAACGAACATCTCGAAAAGGCACAGGCGTTAGGGATGCGCATGGCGCGCTTCTCGGGCATATACAAATATATGCGCAAGGCCTATCCACGGGCGACTGACCTCACACTAGTCTGCGTCCGACCCGCCATGGGCGAGATGGCACCCGTATGCCTGTACGCGCTGTCCCATTATCCCTGATTCCCGGTCGTCGACATGACTCACGGCGCGCACAGAGGTGTTCCTTGCCAACCGGGCATCCGATGTGCGTCTTATCCGCCGCACTCGGGCTCCGGATGAGTGTAGTCTGCGGACCAGTGCGCATCACCTCGTGTACGATCGCATTGTCGTGGGCGACCTGCCAGGCGCTCTCGACTTATCCGGCTGAGCACGCCCGGCTCAGACGCGGCATGTGCACCACTTGGATGATGATACCGAGCTGCGCAGAATCGCGGCTGAGGAGGTGGTGCGGGATAGATTTGTCGTTGCCTAGAGTGCTGCGCCACGCGTCTCGGCCAATGCGGGATGCCACGCGGGACTCGTGCGCGATTTCTGCAGCTCTGACGACAGTGGATACGCTACTGGGCGCATATTCTTCCCGTCAACGCGTGTTGCCCACGGCTGCGCATGGACCGAATGCAAAATGTGCGCGGATATGCCGCAGAGAACGCGAGACGTGCGTCCTGCCTTTCAGCTCGAGCGGTAGTATCGGTATGAATTCTCTTTCCTACTTATCCTCACCTCCTACTGATTCGTCTCCGCAGTGTCAGATGTAGTTCTCCGATTTTTTTGCGCCCGTGTATTATTTGCGCTTGCGAATCTGAATCGTATTTACCGTGTTTTTTTACCCGTCGAATTCGTTCGCAACTGAGACGGCTTTCATGAGATTTCGTGAGGGCACATGAATTGTCGTATTCTGTACCCGTTTATTATGAATTATTATTTCCCTCAGAATGTTTAAAGCTCAATCGCGACGAAAAGCCGGCGGTCTTGAAAGAACGAACGGATCGATAGTCATTCCTCTCCGGGTTCGCCTTCTGTGTTGGCTGGACCGAGGTTCTGTCCCACATCGCCGAGATGTGTACGTTTGAAGGACGTAACGCGTCTGGACTTTTACCTCCACAATCGCATATGTACCTGCGGGGATTTCCGGTCGCAGCGCCGCCTTGCTGGGAGCATTCACCCTCGCGTGTATCTCGTTTCGCGCAGCGAATTTATACGACCCGGAAAAAGGTATTTCACACAGGAACGAGATAAATGACCCAGCCGGTCGTCTGCCTTCAAGATTTAAGTAAATGTTGCAGATCCACGCAGCGTTCTATTGGGCTTCTTCTGGTCCTCTGTAGCATGGGTAGATTTAGTTCAAATGGGTGGGAGTTGGTTTAGGATTGTTGCCGAGTATCTGGATGAGTTCCACCGATTCAATTTGGAACCAACCAAAGACGGAAGGTGCATTGTTCTGATATTTTCCGGCAGGCCGGTACATGGACTGAACCAGTAGAATCACGCAATCATGAGCGGCCTCAAAGATGAATGGATTCATATTCCGAAAATAAGACTGGAAGACAAAAAAAGATGCACACAACTACGCAACATGACCCACCCCGAGTCAAACGGGGACCTCCTGCAATGTATTTGTCCGCAGATGTATGGAATAGAGGGCACTTGTCGTGCCACCAGGTCACACCCCCCTTCATTCATGCCTTAAATAATCGACGTGATTTAGGCCGGGGACAAGAATTTTGAAAAGGAAGGTATTCCTTCCTTTTTAAGCTATGACCCAGCGCCGAATCGAGCAAGAACCTGGGAATCTGACGAGGGTTTATTGCGGGCAAATTCACACTGGGTGCTACCGGGTCTTCCATACAGAGCTTGGGTCCTGGTTAACTGGAGTTGAAAACGAACCTTGGGAGAAGAATCTTTGTCCGTAATATTTCGCGGGCATATCAAGGTAGAATAAACCAGTGGGATTTATTCGGGACGGATATTTCAAGGAAGGAATGTACACAGTGTACTGCCGGGGCTTCCTCTCCAGGCCTGTAACTTTGTTGAGTGGGTGAGTTTGGATTCGGGCCCAAAGTGTCAACAAGGAACGCTGATATAATTATGAACGGGGGCCTTCTGCCGACATGGGCCAATGAGAGTTCATAGTAGAAGCTGCACACCAGGTTCTACCGAGTCTTGCATCCATAGTTTGAAGCCCGAGTACCTAGAGTTGAACACGAAATTTGTGACGAGAATTTTTATGGGAATATTTCACGAGCGTATCGGGGGTGGATTGAACCATTCAGGACGGGACGCCGCCAGTGTTCCATCCTTGCTTCGTTGGTCGTAACTCGTCCGGGCCCTCACAAAGGACGTGTAAATAGAAGACAAATGACCTAGCTCCGAGTCGAACGGGGGCCGAGACACTCGTAATCGATCTCAAACATCGTTCTCTTTGATCTCATCCGGGGATACCCTTCTTCAATCGATCTACTGTGCACAGCTGTAATCACCCCGGGTGCGACACCAGTGGTCAGTACCACGGACCGTGGTAGTACGTACCTATACAGTATATTGCTTACGTTCCGCCTCTTCAGCGGCTTCGTCCCCCCGCGTCAGTATTCTTCCTACATCCCTGCACGCACCCGTGCTCCTAGGTGAGGACTGCTTTTAATGGTGCATTGCAGTCACTTAGAGCGTTCGGACGTCCACAGTACATCCCGCTGCCCTCCTCCGCGACCGTTGAAACTCTTGCCGCATGCTGCCCAGACAGTCCACGTCCACCTCCAGACCCCGCGGAAAAGCCCCTCCAAGGAAAAGGAAGGGGAAGAAGAAGAAGACCACAGACGGGGACGACGAGGAGTTTATTCGTCCACCCGAGGGCATTGCATGTCTCATCGCTGCCCTCCTCGCTCTGGAGGACCTTGACGTTTGGAATAACATTGTCTACGAGAACAACGAGGTGCTCGAACCCGTATTCCTCGGCCATCTCAAGGCGGTCGACTTCCCACCACTGTGGCTCCCCACCGCCCCCGCAGAGTGGCAGGACCGGTTGGGGGCTCACTGGGATGCCGTTCGCCAGCCTTTTAAACACGACCTGGACAAGAAAGCTCTACAGAGGTTCGACTGGGCTGCGAACGACTCGCTCATTGCGTTCGCGATTTACGTCTCCAAACACGGAAAAGAGTGGGCAAATGTGTTTGATTCCTTGGTGAGTGTCCAATCCGACAAATGCGCCCGCCCTAACACGCACTGTGCCCTCAGATTGAAACACAGATGCAACAGGCCAACGTCACGATACCCACGATGTACGCGTTCACGAAGACACGCCGGCCCCTCAACAAATGGATGTCGAAAGAGTCATGGTTAGATCTGAGACGCCCGATCCTGCAGGGCATCTTTGGGAAGCAGTCCGGTCATCTCTGTGAACCGATCCTGTGGTGGGACCACGTTCTCTCGCACATGTTGGAGACGGCCCTCATACAGAAGATGCCCGCGCAGAGCGCGCTCAACATGAAGCTCGAGGAGGTAGACAATGCCCTTGGGATGAACTTCCTCTTCGGCTCGGATGATGCCGCCAAAAGGTTCTCCGTCTCCATCTGCCAGCAGGTGATCAAACATCTGCACGGGTGTCTCGCCGGGCTCACGTGGGACATCCTCACCCCCAAGGACGTCAAGGCGCTCTCCACAGTCAAGAAGGACGTGAGGCCCACCACCCTGGAGCCTTGGTGGAACTCGCTGTCGGTCGTGGCCAGGCGACATGAACATGTCGCTTGTTGCCTGGGGTGGATGGTGGGCATGATCCGGGAACAGGGGGCCCGCTCGGGGGTCGAAACGGACATCCACGAGGAGGTCAGGATGGAGATTGACATCGCCGAGTACGTACAACAGGGGTGTGAGTGTGCTCGTCTGTATGGGAACCTTTATACCGACTCACCGCATTGCTTTGCAGATGCACGCGGCCTCGCCCTCGCAGAAAGCTGGCCGGTTCGCTACGCTGAGAAAGTCACCTGGATTACGGAGCAGGACATTGCGCTCTTCAAGGAGGAGCTCCTCGGCTACACCTCCGCGTGGCAGCAGATCCGCACCAATTTTTCTTCCTCCGACCTTGATGTGATCCACGAGACGGACGAGCGGGCGTGGCTGAATAATCTAAATAGCGGCGACCTCGGGGTGGGACAATTCTCCGGGCTCACTCTCAAGCAACTCGACGGGGTTCTGGGAACCAGCGACTTGCGACCCGGGGTCCTCCGTAAGAACGTGGCCGCCGATGCGAGCGCCTATGATGCCGACCCGTGGGCAGACAAGCCCATCCCCGGCATCACGAGGACCTTCGCCCTCCACCCCCACCAAGCTGAAGGCATTGCCGGCCTCCTCCAGCCCATCATCAACCCGCAGCGGCTGTCGGAATGGGACAAGTCCCTGCCGCCCCGTTTCCCGCGGCGGTGGCACATCGCCGTGAAAGACGGGTGGTGCCGGGTGCCGGGCCTGAACCTGGCTGACGGTGTCGGGCCCGGGAAGACCATCGAAATCATTGGCGTCATCGCCGAATACATCATACTTCGAAGTTTCGTGGAGACACGCCCCCCCAGCGATTGGCCAAAGATCCTCGCGGAGAAGCCGGCCCCGAAGCCTGGCGACAACGCGAAGAAGCCTGCTGACACTGGAGCTGCTGGCAGCATCGACGACGTGGAGAAGCCCGCCGTGCCCCAGCAGCATTCGAAACCGCGCTTCGGCGTTGCTGATGGCTTCCCCGACGCCTCCCACATCATAGTCGCCCCCCTCTCGTTGATGGCGCATTGGGAATCACAAATCCGGCGCCTCTTCCGGCACAAGGCCATCACCCTCATAGTGGTGCCGACTATCCAAGACAAATGGGCAGAGGCTATGGCCCAAGCCCGTGGCCAGCCCCGCCACCGTGTCATCTTCTTGGTCGCGATCACAGTACGCCTTGCCTTGGTTTGTTTCGCTTACTATATCCCAGAGCTAACTGGACGAACAGACCCTCACCAGGATGGCCGAAGGTGCAGCAATCATGCGTGGCCTCCTGCCCGACCACACCCCCGATGATAGCGTATATCACCGGTCGTATGCGACCTGCTACATCGATGAAGCTCACTTCATGCGAAATGGGGGAGCCCAATGGCAGGCGGTGCTGGCATTAACATCCATTTCCATGCTGAAGATTGTGGGGACAGCAACACCCATTGTTGAGGGCCTCAAAGTGAGTCGTTCCCTGACATCGGGATTTTTCCAATGCGCTGAGCTTGCCACAGGACATTTTGAATTTGGCGAGACTCATCCGCCCGCCCGGCCTCACTTATGAGATGGACTGGGCGATCACTGCACAGCTTGACCTCGTCAAGAAGATCAAGGCACGGGGAAGCGCCAAGCGGGACGCACAAGCGCCGGTCTTCCTGGACTCAGCCACGACAACGGCCGTGCAGCAGGTGCAAGTCAAGGAGCCGGACACCGTCGACCAGCAGCTTGAGACCACGCACCAATCAGTTGTCCGCCGCCTCCAGAACATCATGCTAAATTGCACGGTCCGGCGGACCACGGAGTCGAAAGGACGGGACGGCAAGCACATTACGCTGGCGCTCCCCCCGCTCACTGTGGTGCACCTCGCACACAACTTGGCAGGGGAGGAGGAGGCGAGGGCGGAGGTCCTGGTGTCCCCCAAGGACCAGATACAGATGACGACGCACATCGAAGGGGGAACCAAGCGTGTCATGAGCTCATCAGAAGTCTTCCGACATAACGCCCCGCAGACCTTTTACAACGAGGTGAGGGACGCCGAGTCAACGTCGGCGTCGGCATCAGCCAATCAATCCAGTCGATCCCTGGAGTTCACAGAATTCTCTCGAGATTCCCGAGTCAGCCGATTGAAGTCCCACATTGCGGTCAATATTGGCAAGCTTGCCAAATCTGTTGACGTTGCCCCAACCAGCTATCGGCGAACTCATCAGCGTTCAAGGAAAGCCATCGAACAGACCCAGTCAGATTCGGATTTTGAACTGGATGATGAGTCGTCGGGATCGGACAATGAATCCAGTACCAGGGTCAGTAACTTGCCAGGCCCGGAGCTTGACAGCACCCTCGCGGCGAAGGACGATGCGCGCGGGGCAGCAAGTGTCTGTCATGTGCCAAAGAGGCCAGCGAGCAAGGTATGATGTAGCCCACTATCGATTTCTTTGATAAATTCCTGACAGTTCATCTAGTTCAAATCTGATCTCCCACGAGTCACGAAGATGGCCATTCATCGCCACGTACTCTGTGAGGAGCAATCATTCGAGCTCATCATCTCCGACCCTGAATCGGGAGGCCCCTACACCCGCATAATATTTGAAGTCCATGCGATGTTCGAAGCTAGGTCGCCGTCGCAATCTTCTTGCCTGCAGGGTGTTATGTTTTTTCTGGAGAGCGATTACGTGGATCCTCCAACATTTGGACAGTGTCCACCAGAAAGCGCGGTTTGTGGAGGAAGTGGAGTCTTTCTTTTCAATCCTGGGACGACAATCGACGGGTATGGCACCGAGCAGTTTCTCGTTGATCTTCCGGTAAACGACATTATCCACATCGTTCGATGCGTAGGACCCATCATGCCAGGCTCTCCGTCGTCGGAAAATGATGCCGTTCATTGCAAGTGGATCTATACAGCGATAAGTGGTAAACAGGAGCACTTTACTCCCATTCGTAACGAAGGCGAGAGGCCCCTCCCTCCCATGCCCGCTGAGTTGGGCGTTGGGGATTTCTTCTGCGGAGCAGGCGGCTTTTCTGCGGGGTTTCGTCGCGCGGGATTCAACATCAAACTTGGCGTGGACAAGGACGAACGTGCATCTACAAGTTGGCAGGTTCGTGGTCGAGCCTTACTGTATGAATTTCCCACCCACTCCAGACGTATTTTAGCGTAACCACCCAAAGGCAGAGGTTCACTGGGAGGATATCGACGACCTCATTGCACTCAAGAAACAAGGTGTAATACCTCTTCCTCAAATCCAGGTTGCGGTCATTTCTCCACCATGCCAGGGGTTCAGTTCCGCCAACCCTGGAGGGAAAAACGACGCAGAAAATCGTCAGTTACTGCAGACCGTCCCAGAAATCGCGGCCGCATTTGAACCACACTGGATCTGCGTCGAAAACGTTTCTGGGTGAGTACGTATCGAGGTGCAGATCTGCAAACGGTAACCTCTACGATTTTAGCCTGTTCCTGCCTCAGCACCGCTCTCAGTTGTGCAAGCTGGAGGTGTCCCTGCTAGAGCTTGATTATGCCGTCAGTGTCGCTGAACAGTGCGCTTCTAATTTTGGTGTCGCACAGACGCGGCGCCGACTCATCCTCTTCGCCACTCAGCGCGGTCTTACGCAACCTACCTTCCCAAGCATAAAATATGCATGGGATTCTCCTGCTCACTTACCGATAATCACCCTCCGCAGCGCAATCTCGGATTTAAATCATGAGAATCCGCGTCCCAGGAATGACAGGGGAAACCCTCATTATCCCAGACCCTCTCACACTTCATCCTCCTTCACAGAATATACCAGACTCCTTGGCAGCGATACGGTGGGGCAAATCACAAATCACGCCACCGGATATCGCCGTTCTTCGGAGAAGGTCAAAGATTGGCCTGTCGCTATGTGGGATGAGCCACTGTGCACGGTACGAACTCAGCCCGGTAGTCGATGGCAGTGTGTACATCCAGGTGAGGGGGGTTCATTTGACGTTTCAATTTCGATGGCTCATATGTTGTTGCAAGACGGGGACCGTATGTTGACAGTTCGAGAGCTTTGTAGGGTACAATCCTTTCCTGGTAGGGTCACAACCACCACAACTAGTTGTCATACACTCATCTGAATGGTTAGACGACTTTCAGCTGGCGGGGGAAATCAGAGATCAGTACCGACAAGTCGGAAATGCTGCAAGTTCTTGTCTTATCTCCTATTTCCAGCCTAATTTCTGTGGCAGGTTCCGCCTTTACTCGCTGAAGCATGGGCCTGGGAATTGCGCTTGGCGATACTGAGCGACTATCCAGCATTGCGAGATCGATTTGAAGAGGTTCAACTTGGTGAAAATGGGCAGACGGCTAATGTGAGATATAAACGAAAGGCTCATGAAATGGACGACACGTCGGAGGAAGAGAGTGGGAAGGAAAAACGGTTGCGGGAAGCGTAGCATGCATGATTCGGCCTCCGGATCTCTGTCCCGATACTCCGACCGCATTACAGTATATGATTTTCTTGGTTCCAGAGGGTCTTTAGTCTTCCGTTTTACATCTTGGAGGAAGGAAAAATGAGAGTGGATGGGTAGAATAGTGTTAAACCCGCGATGAAATTCTACTACCATCATTCAAGTGTTTGTGGGCGAATGGGTTGAAAAAAAAAATGGCGGGGCGAAGCATGCGCAATGGGGGAGGGGTAAGTTTACGATCGATCCCGGACATCTCAGGGATAGGTTCAGGTGCGCCAGCTAGCGGTGGATGCTTGTCCGCAAATGTAAAAAATGCAGAGGCACTCGGCGTGCTACGTGGTCTTACCTTACTTTGTGTGTTGAAGGCGCGGCAAAATCAGACGAGGGTCCGGGACTAGGATTTCTCTTGGAAAACACTTATCAAACATGCTATGACCCAGCCCTATGCAGCAATAACACATGCAATAAATGCAGAAGTACTCGGCGTGCTACCAGGTCCTGCTCTCTAATTTTGTACCTTGGATAAGTAAAGTGAATTTGGCTCGGGGGCGAGGAGTTTAGATAAAAAGAAATTCGAATGGCTTAACGAGAGCAGATGCACACCACTTGCTCCCGGGTCTTGCTCTGGTAGTAGTTTGGAGCCTGGGTAACCCAAGTTGACAGACCTCGGCTCTGGGGCGAAAAGTTTTGTCAGTAATAGTTCGCGAGAATGTCGGGGTATATACGTAAAACAGTTAAATTGATTCAGGACGGGATCTTCCTTCCCCTGAGACGAAATGGTTGCCCGCTCCCTGTAAAATACTCCAAGATCATGGGTGGCCGAAAACTAAACGAGGTACACCTCAAGACTTAGTGCATCGAACGGGCCTTCTGCCGACGGAACAGATTTGGGCTCACATTATTCTAAAGAAGCAAATGCACACCATGTGCTGCCGAGTCTTCCTCTTCAAGCCCCCGCCTTGAATGGGTGCGTGAGTTTGAATTACATGAAATGCGAGCTGTTTAAATTATCCCGTGGGGTCGTACTTATCGATCCCGCATGATAAAATGAAATACTGTAATAACTAAAGCAATATGCCATTCGCTACTAGGATTCTTCCACTCTTATCAATTGATTTGAGTAACGCGGAAATCCTTCAGCGCTATCGGCGCTGAAGTTCCGACCAGCCTTCGAGTTTCCAAGGCGAGGAGGGACGGATAAAAACGGAAAGTACCACCAGCCCCGAGTCGAACGGGGCATTCTGCGGACGGAACGGTGTTGAGTCCAGGGAAAGCAGATGCACACCATGTGCTGCCGGGTCTCCCTCTAGAAGTCTCCAGGCTCAGCGGGTGCGTGAGTTTAAATCCTATCGGTTGAACGTTAACTCGTACTACTTCAATTATACGTAGTGCCTCGGGACCCGATTGGACGGGGCCTAGCGTTGGCTTCGAGCCTGGGAAGGAGTGGAACAGGCATTTGTCATGATGATTCGTTGATGGGACATCTCATGAATGTCACCAGCTAACTTGGGGTCTCTCAGCGTTATGGGCGTTCAGATGTGCCGTAAGGGCGAGAAAGGAATGCTCTATAAAAAGAATGTCATTCCCTTGGACGATGACTCGGCCCCCCTTCCGCTAACTTGGAGTTGTGATGCCCACTTAAGAGAAGATGCACGCCGCGTGGTACCGAGTCTTAGCCACGTACCTGGGAGCTTGGGTAGGTGCGGTTAAACTCGAAGGGTTGAACTGGTTCGCGGGTCGAAGCCCGCTCGAAGATATTTAGTCCCGTACCTGAATTCGAATAGCAGCACTACTGGGAAGGAAGATGAATGGATTTTAGTAGGGGATTTGAAATGTTTTTGGGAGGACACATTCATTGGCTGGGACAAACAGTTCAGAGGTCGAGTCAGAGAGATTGTCCCCGAGCCGAACGAGATTCCCCTTCTGGATACGTGCAGAAAGAATTGGGGGTGTATTCCCATTGAGGCCTTGGAATTGAAAAAAAAACGCTTTAACAGGCGCATGACCCAGCCCCCGAGTCGAACGGGGGACCCCTACTGACGATTAGATTGGGTGCGCAGGTGAGGAAGAGGCTCCGCACGCCGATGGGTCTGTCCTTCAATTCTGATACCTTGAGTTGAATGAGATTTAAATCGATGAAGGCAAAGCGTTTGGTGGACTTTTGTGAATCAACTGGCCGAATAGGAGGTTTTCGAAAGACGCCTCGATGGATTGAAGGAGTGCCGGGGGTCGGATTCCTGGACGAGGAGCCAGGAAATCGGAGAGTGCCAATGGAGTGGGCCTAGAATAGACAATCTCCTGCGCACAGCTGTAAAAATTACCCTCGAATGGTTTGAGAGGTCAATCTGTGAACCAATCCGGCCCATACGGAGCTCGTGCCGAGAGGCCGTTCGGCTCGACCCGATTCGATCCGAGCTATTGCCACCGACTGCTCTAAAGCAATGATCAATCATCTCTCCATCCAGCAGTATACGCCACAGAGAGTCTTCCTCACAACTGCGTTGACCAGTGGATCCACCCCGCCGTGTTGCGTATAGGGCTTCATATGTCTGGGGCTTGTTCTTGGCTTGTTACCGCAATTCCTCGCGCGCCCCATCGATCCGTTGCTCACCAAACGCATCTCTTCGCTCCAGCTCCTTGCGCCGTCCAGGCCTTCCCGTGAAGCGAGCTGAGGTGAGTTGGGCAAGAAGCACCCGCTCGGCTCCCCCGCACTCGCCAGCCGAACCTGACTCGCACGACCGACTTCGACATGTCTCGCAACCACCTCCATTCTATTCTCCCTCCCGCGAGGATCAATCGCGCTGGAAGGTATTATCTTGGCAGTTGTCCTTACTTTGCATTTACTTCTGACTCAAGGCTGAATACTCATGTGCCGCACCCACGCGAGCCGCATACGCACCGACGCCGCGGATCCGCGCGCGCCGTTTCGTGTGTCGCTTATATCGAGGAAGCGGGCGCGAGCGCCGCAAACTAGGACAACCCCCGCGCACACAAAGTGCGCCCGAAGCGCCTTCTGTGCGCACCCTTCGCTTCGCCCGCCGTCATCTGCTCGGACTCGCGGGGACTCGGCAGGAGTCGGCCCTACAGAGCGCACCACATCGGAGCACCCTCACCCCTGACGCCGACGAGGAGTTTACCGAGCTCACGCCGGACGAGTCGTATGCTATTGGCGGTATAGTACCCAACCACAGCCGTTTCGAGGCGCTTTCCCGGGCCATCGCTGTTTTACTTCCCATTGTTTGCTGATCAACCCCTCAGAACGAACGTCTGGAAAAGGCGCAGGCGTTGGGGATGCGCACAGCGCACTTTCCGGTCATCTCCAAATATGTGCGCAAGGCCTTAACCGTGAACGTTCAATATCCTCGTTCATTTGGTCGATCACAAGATGTTTTGTCCAGGGGATTTCTGGATGTCTTGCGCCTCTTCGCTTTTCGTACGCCGTACCAAGCCGGAATCACTAATCAAGGCTGCTCTCGAGGCGCGACGCGCGACGCGGATGCATATCATATGCCGCAGAGAACGCGAGACGTGCGTCCCGCATTTCAGCTCAAATTCTCTTTCCTACTTATCCTCACCTCTTACTGATTTGTCTCCGCAGTGTCAGATGTTGTTCTCCGATTTTTTTACACCCGTGTATTATTTGCGCTTGCAAATAAGCTGTGTAGCCCGCTGGCGCGGCCGGGGTACAACAGACTTACCACCACCCATCTCCTCACTCCCCGCACTCACCCACCTGTGTCTGAATCAACTCGTCCCCAAACAGGCACTGCGCACAATCTTCTCCGATTCTTGGTTCATCTAGTTATGCAAGCACTGAGATCGGCCACCGCCACGCACGCGACCCAGCCGTGTCTGATCCCTGATATGCGGTTACCGAATGGAGGGAGTATGGTACCGAATGGGCCATCGGGGTACGCGATGGCTGACTTTGGGACTGCTGCAGAAAACTTCGTCGCACAAAAGCGCAGTGGAGGGATTCCAAGTACGAACACGCTAATTCTGTCTGCGAATACAAACTGATTAATTTCTCGCCGCCAGAAGATAGCTATTGGATGGACTACTGTCTCAGCGACAAGGAGGTAGCCGATGATGTAGCTGACGATCAAGGCGAGGACGACGAGGACGGGGAGGAGGCAAGATCACGTGTCAGTAAAAACTGACTCCTTGCGCACCAATTTATGCCTTTTTGTGCATGCACGACCAAAAGAAAAACAATGGGAGTGCTGTGGATAGCTGATTTGTCTCATTATTGAGCGGACCTCTCGCGCTTTGACCTCCGGTCAACGGTACCCCATTTGCGCCAGCCATTGTCATTACTCGCTGATCAGAATACCAAATAGATCATTTCCATTCCTGGACGACGTGGCTCGTGCATTGTACCGTGTGGCTTTGGTTCTCTGGTCTTATAAAAGGGAGGCCGCAAGACACCCTCCCTCCACAAATCCTCCGCTTGGCTGGCCCACTTGCCCAACACTCCTTCCACCTCCATTTTCCTCGTTCTGACTGTCAATCTTCAATGTCTTCTGATCCCCGATACAACCCGGTAAGTTATACTTTGCTTGCCCGTGCCACCCTGATTATTCATTGGCTTTCTTCAGTACGAGCGCCAGAGCCCCCGCGCGCGCCGGAATGCTGTCGACTACGGCACCCCAGTGGATCAGGTATGCCACTCACCTCATACGTCCACATCTTGCCTAACCTTTTCCCTTGCAGCTGAGACTCCACAGTGCACCCCGCGCCGCAAATACCGCTCCGGCATACTCCCCAGTGGCTCAGGTATGCCACTCACCTCATACGTCTAAATCTTAGCTAACCTGCTGCCTTGCAGCCGACACTCTACCGTGCGCCCCGCGGCGCAAATACGCCTCTGGCGTACGACCGCCCCCTCCCGCCTACTACAGTCGCTCCGAGCCAGACTGTCCATCGACAAGCGCCACTGCCTGTGCGTCTGTTCTTCTATGTTATTCACTCACAATGCTCAATGCTCATGCGGTCGGTTCCCAGTCAATCAGCGCCGCTGCGCCGTCCAACCGAGACTCGCATCCCTACCGCCTCCTCGGGCTCTTCAACTACCGGCGCGACAACGACCACCCGGGTCCGTCCTCTTCGGAGTGCGCGGAGTGCAGGGCGGACAGTTACATCGTGACGTGTAGCCAGCGCTTCAAAAATCCTGTCCAAGTTATTCCGGACACGCACTACAAAGGTCTCCCGCCCGGGCCCAAGATCCCCATTTTTGTCGACTTCAACACCATCGTCAAAGGCGACCGCGGTGTTCCCCTCATGGACATCCTTTATTTCCGCGATACCATGGCCTCGCCCGGAGTCAAGCTCCTGCGCCACCGCCCGGGCCCGCTCAAGGTCTCGCTAACCGTACGTCCACCGTTGTCCCAGTTCTCTGCCACTCCCTTCTGACCGGACTTTTGTTCTCGAATATCAGATCATGCGAGACTGGCCCGCTCGCGACACTGTGGTCCTCTCCATCGACGACATCTTTTTCGGCAGCTGCGGTCACCGCGACATGACGCGGTTCAACGTCGCGTGGTGGCTCGCGTTCCACTTCAGGGCAATCGTCGAGCACATGCCGGAGTACGCGCTCAAGACTGAGGATCTGCGGCTCGGCCTGTTGTATTCTCCTGATGGGGCGAAGTGGACCGCGGTGGCGCGCCATGTCCCCCGTGGTTGAGCGGCATCTATCTTGCGTCTTTTGGTTCTTGGTCTGTCTATAATAGCGTACAATTGCAATAATCTCTCTATGTTTTCTCTGGCTCCTGCATTTTGAGAGTTGATTTGGGACATCAGCTTCGAGCGTTCCACACTTTGCCAACAGAATCGATAAGCTACTTAATCCTACCGCGAAAATCCCAACAGTTTGATTCTCAAGTCTCAGTGTATGCAATGGCGTCAATCTCAAGGCGTCGATGACTCGGCAGCTTGACTAAATTACGGCCACAGGATAAAAGGAGGACGCGAGGGGGAAATCCTCATTGGGACAAGATAATGTTGGGTCGTCATCTCGACCTCAGCGGCTGTAGCGACAAGATACTCCTGGGCGCGTGGATTCGGTGTTGGCGACACATGTGCGGCTGGCGTCGTGCGCGCGGCGGGTTTTTTAATTGGAACTTTTGTGCCATCGCGGAGACGGCCGTACGTGCGCGGTGCAGGCAACAGTGGCGGCATCGGCTCGAGCGGCTCATCGAGACCGTGCTGCGACGTACGGGTAGGCTTGTATGGCGTCGCGGTGCCGGCGTGAGTTACGAGCAGCCGCGCACGCAAAGCTGGCTGTGGATTCGCAGCAGCGGTACGGGTGCGGCTCCAGTCGGACTTACGGCGAGTCTTGGAGCGGGGGATGCGCACGATGCGCGGCGGTGAGCGAGGACGGGAATTGTGAGTATCAGCCGGAGAAGGATGCCTGCACCGGGGCCATTGTCGCCATCTCGTTGAGGCTGAGGTCGATCGCTGCGCGCTAGTGCGTCAGAGGACATCGACAAGGGGGCATGTAAGCACATTAATGTGAGAGAGGCCGTATGAGGGGCAGTGGTATTTGAGTCGAAAAAAGTGCACACTTTGAGTACAGTCGTGATGATTTAAATCAGCGTAAAATGTCGCTCAGGGCACGAAGCAGAGCATTTTCACCACCCCGACATTGTCAGGGGAGTCATATTTCCACACAGGGCATTATCCAGAGTCTACATGAGAGATATCTCGTAGAGGAAGGCAGCGGGAAGCAGAGAGGGTGAGACAACGCCTGTGGGTGGACATCAGCGAGGCAGACCGGATCGGATCAGCAGAACTTGGTCCGTCGATCCGGATCCTTCAGGCCGACCTTTTTTGCTCCGACCTCGCATGCAAGCGCCCATATGTGTTTCCTCTTGGCTCGCATGTCAATTCCATATTATCTAGATAAAATTCTTCGCATTCTAGGTGAAACCCAGGTCAAAGCTCCGGTGCAGATGTCGCATCTTCACTCATCCTTCGGCGCTGCAATCCACCTCGTCTCAAACTCCTACGTTGGGTCTAGTGTGAAGCTCCTTCTTCTGGGATCTATTGTCGAACGGGCAGACTCTTTTCCGCTGGCTCATCGACCGATTCGGGATTCGTGAGTTCTGTCCTCCTTCGGGTCTAAAATCCATGACGCAAACTGGGCCAGACCGCCTAGTGCTCCACTTCCCCACCGCCCCACCTCACGGTGGGCTGACCTCTTCGAACGCCAAGCGGTAACATGACTCATTTGTCTGCGCTTAACGTGAATATACTGAATTTTTGCGAACTCAGTGTCTCCATCTTCCTCTCCACTGACGTAGCGCCGACGCCAGTCTATAAAGCGATTGTCTTTTTTTCTACCCCAGCAACCGAATCTCAATCTCACAACTACTTGCACTATGTCTTCTGTCGCTTCTCTCAACGCTATTGCAGCCCTCGAGAATCCCCGACTCATTTCCAAGACGAAATCTAGACAATCGTGAGTTTGCGGACGTGAGCTGTAGCGTCGATATACATGTACGTGTGTTGATCCATTTCCGACGAGCTTCTTTCTCATCACTTTCTTTCTAGCCCGCACGTACGACTCCGACCATCGGGGTATACTCTCAGGATCTCACTCCAGTCGAGTATCATATTTTTGGGGACACAGTTAAGGTGCGTGTTAATCTCCATTCTATGCTGACACTCCTTATAGTTAGCGCCTCTCGGATCTCCCGAGAACTTCGACCTTCGCCGCCACGCGACTGTGCACGTTTGCGGACTCCCCTGCAACATCAACACCAACGACGCGACCTTCGAGATCCAGGCAGTGCAGTATCTCACTGAAACGAGGACCACCGATAACGCCTTCCTTGTGCGATGCCTGTTCCACAGCACCGCGTGCTGGGCGAATTTCAAGCCCATGCCTGGGAAAGGTAAGTCCGTCGCCATCGAAGGACTTCTGACCGGCGTCGAACGCAACGACGATCGCACCGTCAAGTATTTCATCGTCGACTTGGAAAAGGTTACCTTCCTCGTGCAAGCTCCTGTCGCGCCGAAGGCCAAAGAAAGTCCAACTAAACCCAGTGCGTATTTTCTTCGAATTTTTCTCAAAACGTGCTGACTAGCTCAGTTACAGTTAACAACGGCACCCCTGCGCGACTTACATTCACCGGCTTCTTCGGAAGTCAGGAGTCCAACACTAAGTCGGGGGAGCCGAGTTCGAGAAAGCGCAAGACAGCGGACGATCGTCCGCTTGAGGAATCCGAAGATACGGGCGAAGGAACATCGACTGGCCGCCGCGCTCGACACTAAATTTAATTGTAATTTACACAAAATACAACTTGAACTGACCAAACATTCACATCTGACTCCGCAGCGAAGCACGAGTCACTGCTAGTCGCCATTAAACAAAATTGTACAAACGAGTAGTCGTCCGTCATTGCTGTTGAATCGATTGAGTCACGGGGTGCACGTCCGCAGCACTCGCACAGCAGGCAGTCGTGCCGCAGGCCGCAGGTGTTGGAGGCATAGTGTGAATTCGATGGGCATCGACTGGGAAGCGCAGTTCAATCCGACAATCAGGCCTCTATCAATATCGAAAGAAGAAAAGCGAGAGGCGAGTTGAAAATGTGGATAAGCTGAATGGAGACTCGCGGGTTAGAAGCAACGACAACTGCGGCCACAGTGCGATATACGTAACTGGTTGGGGATGCCTCCGCTTCCAAGACCATGTGTGGGAATGGACCATTAACGTCGAGGTGGAAGTCCTGCGGCACAGTGGGAAATTCGTGGGCATTTCACATGATTTCAAAACATCCTGAAACTCTTATTATTGCGAGCTAGTCAACCATGGGACTTGTCTGCGCTCCAGGCACATGATGCAGTGTTCAACAGCAATGCGGTGGGCGACCCTTGCGATGTTTCAATTACAAAAAAGCTGTGTACCAGTGACTCTTTGACGTGAAGCAGCCGCAGAGCAAAACGAGAGAAGGGGACACACCCGATGGGATGAGCCAACGAAATCTGTCTATCTCGTTAAGAGAACGGATGATGCCTCCTCTGTTCTTCCATTGACCTCCAAGTTCCCTGTGCATTCTCATAACGTTAACCATTACTTCGACTGAGAAAAGATTGATGGCTCCGGTCCGAGTCCATCAGCCATCTCCCAATTCCGCTCCGTAGTTCGTCGCAGATCTTTGATCACCAAGCTGGCACTCGCGAGCCGACTGTGTGTGCGATCCTCTCGCGCTTATCTCCGTTACAAAGCAACCGATGGGAAGCTTCGAGTCCGCATTCCCACCCTGTAGCGCGACCATGGCCCTTTACAAATTTCTGACCGTTTTCTCACTTGTAGTCTGGGCTTCAGCAGGTCCCATGGTTGTGCATGAGAGTCGTTCTGCCCCCCCTCCCGGCTTCGTACGCCAGCGTACTGCACCCGATAATACGATGCTTACCCTTCGTGTTGCGTTGGCTTCCAGCGATGCCGCCGGCCTTGAAGACAAGCTGTTGTCCCTGGCTACGCCTGGAAGCTCTGAATTTCGTCAATGGCTGTCGATGGACGAGGTGCGCCAATTCATCTCGTTGCTTAGATAGCTAACCAGGGAATGAAGGTGAAAAGCTTTGTACAGCCTTCCCCAGAAACAGTCGCGGCATTCGACGCGTTTGCATCCGCGAACGGACTCAAACCCACCGTGATCTCCCCCAACGGAGATTGGGTATCCATCACGCTCCCGGTCTCTCAAGCAAATAAGCTCTTTGCTACCCAGTTCGCGCTTTTCACGCCGCCAGACAAAACGAACACGATAGCCCGCACGCTCTCGGTGTCGCTTCCGGCTGAACTTGTTGGGCATGTCGATGCCATCTATCCGACGACGCAATTCCTAGGGCCCGGGGCCCGTCTGCAATCTTCGAGTTCGGATTCCGGCGATGCTAAGCGACCTCCGGCATCGTGCGATTCAAGCGTACCTACTGGTGTCGTTACCCCGGCGTGCTTGCAAGACCTCTACGGCATCCCTACCGCCCCTGCGACCCAGAAAAGCAATGCCCTTCTTGTTACCGCCTACGTGGAGCAGTATGCACAGACTACTGATCTCGCGGTTCGTGATCGTTTGAATGCTCGACCGGATTCGCTGATCATTTGCGTTTATCGCAGGAGTTCCTCAAACTCCTGCGCCCCGATATCCCGCCAACTACGACGTTCAAGGTGATCAGTCTCGACAACGGCTCCGACCCACAGGATCCGGCCAATGCGGGCTCAGAAGCTGATCTGGATATTCAATACACAGTCGGTATTGCCACCGGCGTCCCCGTGGAATTCCTATCAGTAGGTGGAGGAGACACGGACCAGGACTTCGCTTCGGCCGGGTTGGATACGATCACGTTCCTTAATGGCGTTCCAAATCCCCCCTCCGCCATGACGACCTCTTACGGACTCAGCGAGGAGGAGGTTGGAATCAGTTTGGCAACGTAAGTGTTCCGCCCCCCAGCCTCAGGCTCCGGCAAGGTTCGTGTTGGCTTACAGCTTGTTTCAAACAGGAAAATCTGCAACGGCTACATGGCCCTTGGCGCGCGCGGTACATCAGTGGTCTTCGCTTCCGGAGATGTAAGTCTTCAGTGGTTCCTCATATATAATATCTCACACGCGCTATAGGGTGGGGTGCGCGGAAACCACGATGATCTCAGTGTCTGCAATGTCACTGACTTCATCCCCGTGTTCCCCGCCTCATGCCCCTTCGTTACTGCCGTCGGATCCACACAGGGCTTCGCGCCCGAAAAAGCCATCAACTTCACCGGTGGCGGATTTTCGAACTTCTTCCCCGCTCGGCCTTTCCAGCGCGCCGCAATCGATGGTTTCCTGAAGACGATCCCATCGAATTTCACAGGGACATTCAATAAATCCGGAAGCGGCTATCCTGATGTCGCCGTGCAGGGGTGGAACTTTGAGATCGTGGTTGGCGGGGAAACTGGCCTCGTCGGAGGAACTAGCGCATCCTCACCGACTTTTGCAGCGATCATTGCATTGATCAACGACCGACTCATTGCTGAAGGAAAGCCCACGCTGGGATTCCTTAATCCGTTCATTTACTCAACAGCTTCGCACGCCTTCACTGACATCACCATTGGCCAAAATTCGGGCTTGGAGTGTCCCGCCTCTTCGGTAAGGCTCGAATGAGTTTTCCTTGTATTTTTCTGGATGCTGATGAACATATCAGGTCGCTTTTGACGCGGTGCCTGGCTGGGATCCGCTCAGTAAGTCCTACCCCAAGTGAAGCGCAATATTTTTTGTCTGACGTACACCAATTAGCTGGTTTCGGCTCGCCTATATTTTCAAAGCTGCTCGCCGCCGCACAGGAGTAATTTTGCGGAGGCCGAACTTCATGGGTCTCGTGTTGTTTCGTACTCAAATGAAAAGCTGGGAATTGTCGCGTAAGATGTTGAGTGAAATGTCGGTATCCCCTTTTCCCGAGCTTCAGCGGTACCATCGAGCAGAACTTTCGGCACATCGAAGCAAGTCCGATCAAAGCCGACTCGGATTCTGTCCATCAGGAAAATCCTCCTTTGAGAATCTGTCAGAATTTGGCAGATCCGTGAGTATTGTGCCAAGTGAACCTAAGCGACACAAATGGTACTAAGCGATCCTAAGCGATACCAATCGGTCACGGTTTCTGACTGATTCTGAATTACCTCTTCAAATTTTGACACCATCCAAATCTCAACAACTGGTGGTGTTTCAGACTTAAGTTATTAGTGTTGCGCATACAGTGTTGGATTGTTTGTTTCTGGTACTCTTACAAGACATTTTGGTGAGCCCGCCAATGATAACTGACCATTTTTATTTTTTCCAACAGCATCCACAAGTCACAGTGCAAGCAAAGATGAGAAGGGTCTTGTGCCATTAGCAGTAAATTAGCAGTCTAAGAGATCCAATTCTCTCCATGCCGATGGTCAACATACATATAAAGATTAAAGATCCAATAAAGATCATACATGTCGAAGTCCGTACTTACTCCATGATAATAACAATAGAAGATGCAGTTCCGCGTGTGTATGTACATAGTTATTACAAGTAGGGATGAGATTTGACACGGGCCAAGAGGGAGGAGACTGATAAGCCCGTAACGCCGATGGCAAAGGCCAAGCGAGGGTTCAGGATTCGGCGGTAAGTCACATGTTATGTAAGTTTGACAGGCCGAGACAAACACGCCACAGCCCATCGAGCCTTCTTCCCTTCTCCCACCATCGTCTTCAAGCTTTCCTCCTGTATAACCTGCATCCGCACTCTACCTTCATCCATAGCTCGGTACGAATCCGTCTATTGATGTATCTCCTCTTCTCAACTTCTTTGCCAGTCAAGCTTTCTTTACTTGGGGTGTGGGCCGTGGCACAGCCCGGCAAAACTCGTACTTATATTTTTTTAAAATGAGATATCCGTGTGACCGGAAACTCCCAAAATCTCAAACCAGGATCCTGGTATATCGAGGGCCCGGGGACCTTCAATTAATTAACTTATAAGCAACACATAAACACCAGAGAAAGAGGAACAGGCAATCAGAAGCTTGATTGTCAATTCCACTACATTTCTGTTGCAGGTGTAGTGAGCAGGGGAAAAAATGCATGCCATTAAAAAGTGCAAAAAAAGCATCCGATCATTTGATGACCTCTGCTCGAGTCAGATGAAGAATGGGTACTGGGTACTGGGGTGCAGAACATTAAGTGTCCGGGTATTGTTCCCTCCTCCGTAGATCAGACAACTTTGTAGTAGACAGATATGACCCATGATACCTACAGTGGCGATGAAAAGTTCTGCATGCGGGCAGATGTAGCGTATACAGCTAAATATAGGCATGAAATCGAAAAACTTTTGGTGAGGGAGATGTAGTGTAGGATGCTCTTAGTAACTGTAAAAAAGAATTGGGGCATTCGGATATCATCTGGTAGAGCAGCGAATTGATTATTTCAAAACACCATCAGTCACAATGTCACATCAACATGTTTCTCCACGAACCACCATCAAACCGCGTTCGTCTCACCATTTTCGTTGTCCAGAACATCGTCTGAGGGCTCATTATCCACTTCTAGACACTTCCTATGGTTATATGCACCCCCATGAAGCAATCATGTGTTCTGCAGATGCACAACAAAGAAAACATGGATTTTCAAGAATTGGAAACGAACTCGGGTTCAGTCGATCCATCACATCCTGGAACTATTGCCAGGTTGTCTGCACCGGTGATCCCTACCACTACGCACCCAAATCCGGACACCCACGTCGATTCACAGACCATGACATGCACCACGCCGTCAGAATGATCGACACGGGTGAAGCACGCGACGGTGAAGACGTCCGCCAGGCACTTTTCCCCACTGCTCCAGCCTCCACAGTCCGCCAGGCTCTTCGTCAGGAGGGCCAGAACGGTCGCGTGCATCGCGTGAAGCCGCTACTCAGCAAGGTTCACATTCAGAAACGATATGCGTTTGCGGAAGACATGCACAATCTGTCGGCAGATGACTTTCGCGATGTCATCTTCTCTGATGAATCAAAATTCAACCTTTTTGGGTCCGATGGGAAGGAATATTGTCGCAGAAGGCCAGGTGAAGAGTTGGAACCACGGAGCGTCAAGAAAACCGTGAAGCATGACGGAGGGAGTATCATGGTTTGGGGGTGTGTGACAGGGCATGGACCGGGCCGGCTTCACCGTGTCAAGGGCCGCATGAATGCAGTGCAATACTGCCAGATTCTCGAGGAATCACTCCTGGGCATCCTCTCCGACTACAATCTCACTCCAGACAGCATCATTTTTCAGCATGATGGTGATCCGAAGCACACATCAGGCTGTGCGTACACAGGGTTTGCCGACAACAAGATCAAAATCCTTCAATGGGCGCCATCTTCCCCCAATATGAACATTTAGGAGCATGCATGGGAACAGCTGGATCGTCAAATGCGCCGCCGCGAGGTGCCACCGACGAATTGTGATGAGTTGTGGGCGGCTTTACAGGAGGAATGGGCAAATCTGGACATGGCCTATATTAACCGCTTGTACGACTCACTACCTGCCAGGGTGTATAATGCCAAGGGTGGATACATCAAGTACTAATTTAAATGGAATTTTTGGAGCTAGCCTTCTTGAGAACTTCGGCCATTTCGAGACCGCTTTGTTGTTTTTGAGTAAGCTATTGGTACATTTTGATCCAATTAATTCACTGCTCCACCAGATGATATCTGAATGCCCCAATTCTTTTTCACAGTCACTAAGAACATCCTACACTACATCTCCCTCACCAAAATTTTTTCGATTTCATGCCTATATTCAGCTGTATACACTAAATCTGCCCCTGTGCAGAACTTTTCATTGCCACTGTAAATAGGGTCATTCACAATAATCCCTTTTCTCCCTTTTCTCACCTTTTTCCTGTCAATTTTCACCGAGTTTTTTTTTTCCTTTTCCACTTAGAGGTGTAAGAAGTATCCAGGTCCAAAAAAATCAGTTTCCCACGTCCACAGTTGAATGAAAACCAGAAAAAATGAGGGATAAGTGGAACAAAAATGAGTTACTGTGAACGGGTGAGCAAGGGGATTTTGAAAAAGGGGAGAAAAGCTACCCCAGCATCTGGACAAGTTGGTTTCAAGTTTTAGAGGCGATAATTAGCTAAAAAAAAGACCAACCGAAAAAAGGAATCCAGTCACCAGGTTTGAACCCACGCCTGTGGACGTCAGAAGTACGCTCGGCATTGGCCGATAGCACAGCCACTATGCAGTCACAAAAATTCTAATGGAGTATCTGAAAAACCCTTCAACACAGCCACTATTTTCCTTGTACTATAAATCGTAACTGATAATTCACGCAGCTAGTGAAATGGCCATGTAAACTTTAGAAAAGAACGAGAACTTATTACATAAGTACTTGTAACTTTCCACCATTGTTGTCACCAGTGCTAGCCAAAAATATAATACAAAAAATATTTTTTGACTATATTCAGCAAAATATGGATATAATACGGCCAGAGGTCAACTTCAGAATATGACTATGGATGGATATGACTACGCTATAATATGACTATAATATGATACTCCCTCCGCGTTGTCAAATATATTTCAATATTCATGGTGGGTACACCACCATTTACACCGGTTATCAGTGGGATGTTGATTGCCGGTGAAAGGGTTGCTCAGGTTCAACGGTCTAAATATGCAACTGCCAAAATCCCCCCTATCGAACGACTGAGTTACACCTAACTCACAAAGTGAGATTAAGCACGACTAAACCGACAATAGACAGACTCCAACACCAACACACTCCCTTAATGACCTTGATGCACTGACGAGATTCGGGTCTTTTTGGACACAAGTATAGGTCCAAGGAAACCACGAGTAAACATATTTGTCACGAAAGTATTCAATTCCCGTTCCCCCAAGGGTGGCTAAGCCTCAACTAGTTTCTTGAAGTGGCGTTCAAGACACAACATGAATTTATCGGTTGGTTCCCAACGTGGATTTAAGTTTCCCAACTATGCAGATATAACGGCTCTAGACCGGTTTGTTTTGGTGGACTATTAATCCGGTGGGCTGTTTAGACCCGGTTGTTTGGCTCACACCTTATTCCACTGACTTGGCTCGCGCCTCAAACTTGCTTGGCTCGCGCCCCGTAACTATGGCTCACGCCTCAAAACACACACTATGGCTCACACCTCGGACTTGGTATGGCTCACGCCCCGTAACTGACACTTTATAAATCCCACTGATGCTATTCCAAAACCAAACTTAAATTCTGAGACTAATTGACAGTCAAAGATTCAAGCCTAAACTTCAACTCCGTACGCAAGGGCTGTGTTGCTCCTCACTTTCTGGGGTCTGGTTCAGTGCCGTCCTCCCTAGTTCTGCCCTCCTTATATACTGTACAAAAACTATTACATGTGCGTGATTACTAGGCTTCGGGTATTCTACTTAATTAATTAGCCTCAAATCGGTATCAGTGGAGCGTGTTCTGGCGTTCCTATTCGCTACTTGAGCCCTCCTATATGTTCGTCTAATGACTCCCGTCGATCAGGGGATTATATGTGTAATTAGTCCCCTGAATAGGATAATTGACTCATATCTTCCTTTGTGGTAGATGCCTCAACTTCTAGTATCGTTGACTGGATTGTATGGTTTAATACCTTTCCAATGATACCCCAGATGCCCTTAATCGGTATCCAGAAACACGCAGTACAAGCTTAATCCGGCCTGCGGCTTATCGGGTGATCGCGCTGTCGCGGATCCGGTGTATAGGAGTAATAATTGTAGGTCCAGGCCTTGATCAGGTGACCCATCGTGTCGCGTCGGGTAAGCCAAAGTCGTGTAAACAACTAGGTGTTTCCCTCCCGAATAAGGTTCCCAGCGTGCCAATAAATGCCAGAGGTGGATAATATGATTCTCCCTTTGATAGTGAGCATTGCTTTTGCCTTCCCCCGTATAGAGGGTGTTTCAGGACTTTGATGTATGGGCTTTAAGCCTTAATCCGGATTCAACCCCCAAGTGTCCCAAGGGTGAAGTTTCCAGGAATAAGCTGTTATTGCCAGTTTTAAAATGATAATGCAATATGGCTCTGGGTTGCACGTTTGGAGCTCACGCCAACCTCTGGATGAGCGCTGAATGTCATGCATTCGTAAAATTTAGGTTTCACAAATTCCCGGCTTATCACCGGATCCCAGCTGGCATCCCACATGTTCCATAAGGGAGATCGGAACAGTGTCCGAGTGATCTCGGCTCAGCGTCATCAGACTGAGAATTTCCTGAGATTCACGGCATATCTTTCAGACATCTGAGGGAGATCTGGCTCGGCCACCTTTCCTTCTCGTTATCTATAAATTATACTATAAATATATTCCACCGCCAGTTTGCAGAAAAAGCCCATCTTGTATTCCAATAGACATCTCTTTCATATTGTAAAAGACTTCGTAAGGTTTGCGGCCAAATGCTGAGGATGCTTTGGCATCATGCAAAAAAATCATCAAGTCTTTGAACCAGCACACAGGTTCTCTTTGGGGGTTCTTTTTGGGGGAAATGCGGAAAACACAGCCTGCCTCGATTGGAATGTCAGAAATCTGTGAATGCGCACCCACACAATTAGATGCCCAACTACTCTAGCTGGGCCCTGGCACGACGATGACTTTGCCTAGTACATGCACAATGTATTGGATGTTATCGTTGTTTCCCAGAACCCGCATAGACTCGGAGCCAGTCTCTACGTTGAGCAACAAGATAGAGTAGTAGTTTGCAAAAAGAATTGAGTCAATAGGATGAAAATTGAGGAAGAAAAAAAAAGTGCGGCCGGGGTTGCTTGAACGTAGAGACTGGGAGAACTTAGTACGCAAAAGGGTCATTAGAAATTGCACGTGACGATTCAATCTGACTTGGAAAATTTCCATTGTCTCGAATTTTTGACTTCAACTAATCACAATTCTGAGACATAGGAAAATTTTCGTTGTCTTGCATTTTCGACTTCAGTAAATCAAGACTTTTGAGTCAAAGAAAAGTTGCAGAATATCTCTGGGCTAGGTTACAACTCAGGTGAAATGGTCACCTCGGCAAGATGATATTGATTGCCGGGGACATCCATCAAGCCGGCAGGCGTGCCATATCATCAATTTATACTGTTGTGTCTCTCCTGTGTTCCTTCATGGGATTCACCCCCTCAGAAAGATTGGTTTGGACTCATGCAGTTCCAGGAGTTTCTTTGGATGCTATTCAGGTAGGATCCATGCTCAAGACCCCATGAATGGTCAATATTCAACCAGCGGTCTCCTCACCAAATTATTCTGCCTACCAATCTCTTTGGGCACAGTATATACATTGTGTCCCCCTCAATCAGGGAACAAAATCTCCTAGGTTTTTCTTGGCACTCATGGATTGCAGAACTGCTGCCTTCCGTTTCTGGACTCTGTCGGACCTTCAATAATAATGTTGCCATCAATTTGGACTCCGAGACGGAGTGCAATAAGACATTATTGACGTGTGACCAGAAGTGTTCCCAGATGTAACCCAATGCTAGATGTGTTGTAATCTGCAAAGGATCAGTTGTAACCCATGGACTGAAGTTGTTACCATCTTTACAGCCGTTTGCGTAATTGATGACATTAGCCGAGAAAAAAAAAAGAAGAAGAGTTTTGATGCCGGAACTTGTTTTGCTCATTTCTCCTTCATTTCTTGTCCGATTAGGCTGAAAATAGGAGGGATTGAAAGGGTTTCCTAAGGCCTTCACAACCATACCATACTCACCACCCAATTCACAGATTCAAGCTTGATGATTTTCCCCTTGTAATCAATGAATTTAATGGATGTCCGATTTTATAATACACCTATCTCCCTCATTTCTCGATGAAATTACATGTGGGTGGGTGCGTTCGAAAGCCCCAATTTGCCACCAGATGTTTTGCCATTATACAAATAAAGGTGACTCACTGATCGTGCGCAATGGTGAATTTACCTGAGTCTGTTTATAACCCCTCCCAACATAATCACACATTACAACGGAGGATGAGGGCCAATGTGGGTCCAAAAGCACATAGAAGATTCAGGTGAATTGGGGTTTTAATCTGCTCCCAGTTTCATGTAATTCCATTGAGAAATGAAGGAGATATGTGGGTTATAAAATTGGACATCCATCAAATCCATTGATTACAAGGGAAAAACTATCCAGCTTGATCTGTGAATTGGGAGGTGAGTATGGTATTGTTATGAAGGCCCTGAGAAACCCTCTTGATCCCCTCTATTCTCAGCCTAATCGGACCAGAAATGAAGGAGAAATGAGCAAAATAAGTTCCGGCATCAAAACTCTTCTTTCTTTCTTTTTCTTGGCTACTGTCATCAATTCTGCAAACGGCTGTAAAAATGGTGTAGTTGTATTCAAAAAACACTGTTTTTATGTTGATGTCACCATTTATGAATTTTTGGACAGTATATGTGCCATATCTTGGCTCAATATTTTTTACACTGGGTGGAGGTGCTCAGTGTTTTGGGACAATCACTGAGTGCCATCGGCTGGCTTAATGAAATGCAGGATTGGTACATGAAATCCATAATGGAATGTCTATTCATTTTGATTGTCTTTGTCCGCGAAATTCACTTGTCGACCATATGGGGGTAATACTGCAACATTATTATATGGGCGATATACTGTCCAAAAATTAGCACTTTTTTACAGGGTTTTCGGAAGCAACTTACAACTGAACCATTGTTTTGGTTACACCCTTCAGATAGATTACATCTTTGACATGGGTCGCAACTCACTAGAAAGGGTTGCATCCTCTTTGGAATCGATCACATCTCGGCAAGCTCTCATTGATTGCGGCATATCACCATCAGACCGGCCGTGTTATGGTGCCAATATATGGACGGGCACAGGGGTTGTTTTAAAAGAGATTCCACCAGTGATAAAAGCATGGAAATACTGTTAGGTTGACAATCCAGCCCTTCCACTGCTCGAAAACCACATTCCGTTGACAATAAAAGCATGAAAACACATTCCCTCGACAACTAAAGCATGGAAACACTGTTAGACTGGCTTCTGCCACCTGGGAAAACACATTCTGTCAACAATAGAAGCATGGAAACACTGTTAGATCGACTTCCGCCACTGGGAAAACCCGTTCTGCCATTTGAAAAGCCCTATCCACCGACACTGAACAAGAAACAACCACCAGAATCACAGCAGGAAACAAAGTTGCACCGTTAAAAAGGGAAATGTTCAAGACATGGCACCGCTAGGACTCAAACCCAGAGTCTCTGCAGAATCCTTGGTCTCAAAAGAGGCATTCACAGCATGTTAACCCTTACACTATGGAACCAATACAGGGACAGATACGGAGGACCTTTCTTTTCGAGGACAAATCACACCGCGATGAAACACTGACTATCTGAACAGGTGTGAAATGTAGTAATATGTAAATCAGCGCTTAGAGCACTAATAACACAAACCCAACACTAAACACAAATCCAAACAATAAACGGTGCGAGTACAGGGATCGGACCAAGTATTAGGTCTCCGGTTGTGCTAAATATAAGTAATAGCTATTTACGCGTAAATACTGATACAATTCAACTAGCCGATCTAGTGTCTCAGATGAGGTCTAGAAGGCACTTCAGGCCACCTATATATGCACCCCTTTGGGGTGAACTTTTCGTGGAGAGGAAATACCCTAAAGGGGTCCCCATTTGAGTGGATGTCCTGTGGACCACGGGAAGTCCCATTTTTGAGCACAGGAAGTCCCATAGTCATACCATGTCCTGTGGTGGGAAATCCCGGCCTGCCGCAGGTGGCCAAAAAATTCGGCCTGGGAAGTCCCGTGGGTCACGTCACAGGGGTCAGGACCCCAGACACCTGAGCAGCCAAAATAGCTTTTTTGTGCCCATTTGGGCTCCGTTTGGGCTGTTCCTGGGTGATCCACGAAGCCCTGAGCCAGGCCAACGCAGTGGGCTACATGCTGTGCACCAGTGCCACAGAGAAAAAGTCACATTTTCCTCCCCAAAAGCAGGCCCTTACCTAGCCTTTAGATGGCTCTTGCTGGTTCATATAGCATGGGATACATCCTCAAAACTTTTGGTAGAGCAAAATTCACAGTTTCCTCTCCAAATACTGGCCTACAGGCCCCTCAGATGGCTATTGCTGGTCCATATAGCTGTTGTTCCAGTTACTGCAGTGAGCTACAACATGTCATGTGTTAGTGTGGCAGAGAAAAATTGGTGTTTTCCTCTGGCAACAGACCCTTCCTTGGCCCTCAGAAGGCTCTTGCTGGTCCACACAGCCTTTTGTCTCTCAAAAATCCTCTTTCTTCATCCTTTACCAGGCTCTTGCAGTTCCATCCATGCATGACACGTGAAAATTCAAACTATCTTCTTATCTTTGCTCATTTCACTGGAAATCTCTTCGCCTGTTTCCACCATTTTGTAAATAAATCATTGGTGCAAGTTGGATATAAGCATACATGTACTTCACCAACTATTACCTGTTGCATCCTCTTGTCTGCTCACACGGACTTCCTGTCCCCTTTGCTCCTCACACAGGACTTCCTGTCCCCTTTGCTCCTCACATGGGACTTCCCGTCCTCTTTGCTCCTTACACGAGACTTCCCACCCTCTTTTCTTCTCTGTCCCATCTTTTTTTTTTCATTTCATTTCACGCTGTTATTTCTACCTAGGTCAAGGTGTAATTTGAAAGTTGATAATTCTCTAGTCAAATTCAAGTCTAGTTGGTTTGAAATTCATCTTTCCTTTGGATGCGAAAGTGTTCTACAAAAGGTGCTCTTGTCCTCATACTTTATTCAGTTTCTTGCTCTAATACATTTCAAATAGTCATTTATGACTTATCTTGCCTGCACTCTTTTATCTCTTCTTTTGTCTTCGCCAAACTTTCCTTTTTGGGGTGGTAGTGTTACTTTTTTGGTCACCAGCCGTTTGCACAAGCCATTTTCATTATTCAAGTCAAATCTTTAAACACCCATTCACTACTGAATAGGTGCAGCAGTATAGTTGCTCATGTCTGGGCCCTTTTCCTTTTTCTTTGTCTCCTCCAGCAGAAATTCCCTTTTTGGGATGATAGTGGTAGTGTCCCTTTTGTGGTCATCACCCATTTTTTTTTCCAAGTCATTTTTAGAAAGTATTTTGCACTTTGCAGGCCAACGCGGCCACCAATTGCAAAACACTATAGATGACTCTTGTAGCCCTCAATGAGCTCTACAAATTGGGTATAAGGATCAAAGGTTTGGCCAATGACTTTCCTTTTTGGGACACTAACACTTTTGTCCAAAAAAAGATTTTTTTTACATCTATGGCTCATAATTCAACCGTTTTGGATGATCCAACTGAATAGGAATGTTGTTCTAGGTTCTTTGAAGCCAACTGGGACACAGTAGAGCCCACTACATTGCAATAATAGAGTGAAAATAGCAAAGATGATAAATTCTGTCACAGCCATAATATCCTAGGGATATACCAATGGAAATAACCCCTCAGTGCATTCCCTTGTTCCTCTAAGTTAAAAAGACACAATTTATTGTATTCTCACAATGAAAAACATCGAAATTTGGTCACACAAGGAAATTGCACTTTGACCTTATTAGGTACTCCTCCATGATGTGAGATATCCAAAAACACATCCTTTAGAATTGGGTCATGTATTCGTAGTAGTAAAGTGAGCAATTGACACTCAGGGCACCTTGTACCCCATGATTTGGGTTAATCTTGTTTTGTATTCTTGTTCACCATATTCAGCATACCACAGGGTCATAGATGATGTTCTGAAGGCTCTTACTGAGTTTCCTGGGCTATATGAACAGTTTTGGGTCAAAAGATTGGCCAAGATATGATGATAAAATTCAAAAGTGCCCAATGACACCTTTTGTCTATTTCATGAATCAAGCACCAAGGAGACCATTTAGTGAGAAATAAACATCGGGAGTGAAATCAGACAGTGTAAATACCCCACATTACAATTTATTTCAAGTGTTTTGGTGAAGTTTTGGCCAGATAGTGTTTTTGAGGATCTGGGTTTGAGTATAACATTTGGCTCATATACTAGCCATGGTTCAAAACACTATCTGGCCAAAACTTCACCAAAACACTTCAATCATAATATATAGTATTTACACTGTCTGATTCTACTCCCAATGTTTATTTCTCACTAAATGGTCTCCTTAGTGCTCTATTCCTGAAATAGGCAAAAGGCACCTACTAATCCCACATATCCCTTCTTATTAGAAGAGTAGATACGCCCCCTGTGCCTTTTCTAACAAGAAGGGTTCATGTTGGCACAGTGTGCTGCAGTATATGCTGCAGTTTATACTCAAATATGCTGCAAGATAACTACAGCATAGTCCCCCATTTGACTTCATGCTTTCACCAGATGTATTACTTAATCCCGTTGGGCACTATGCCCAATGGTGGGCAGGACACCCCAAAAAGGAAATTCACCAAAAAATATTGTAAAATACAGGAAAAAAATATGAAAAAAAAATAAGGGAAAAAATTACCACTCTTCCCCCTTCACCCACCTGCCATTGGGCGGGATACCCCCAAAAGGAAATTCACCAAAAAATATTATAAAATACGGAGAAAATAAGGGGAAAAAATAACCACTCTTCCCCCTCCACCCATCTGTCATTAGGTAGGACACCTCAAAAAGGAAATTCACCAAAAAATATTGTAAAATACAGGAAAAATATGGAAAAATAAGAGGGAAAAATAACCACTCTTCCCTCTCCACCCACCTGTCATTGGGCAGGACCCCCCAAAAAGGAAATTCACCAAAAAAATATTATAAAATACAGGATCAAATGGGGGGGGAAAAATAAGGAAAAAAAAAATAACCACTCTTCCCCCTCCACCCATACTACTAGAATGAGTAACATGGTAGGTTTACCTGTTCTATTAGCAGGGAGATCTAGTGGTCTAGGGCTACCCTCAATAAACGGCAACAAAAAAACTGATTTAAACCACAATTAAACAATATTTCTGCTGTCTGTATTGGGATTGATGGGTCCTGCCATTGCCTTGAGATTGATGACTGTCTGTATTGGGTGCTATAACTGCTTGATGATTGATGGCTGCCTATATTGAGGTTGCAGTTGATGCCAGGTTGTATTAAATGCCAATATTTGTTTAAAAGCGCCAGCTCTCAGAAAGTATTTTGCATTTTGCAGGCCAACAAGACCACCAATTGCAAAATGCTATAGATGACTCTTGTAGGCATGGATGAGCTCTACAATTTGGGTATAGGGATCAAAGGTTTGGCTGATGACTTTCCTTTTTGGGACACTAACACTTTCGTCCCAAAAAGGAAGGTTACTACATTTGCACTTCCCTGGCCCATAATTTAACCGTTTTGGATAATCTAACTGGATAGGAATGTTGTTCTAGGTTCTTTTAAGCCAACTAGGACATATTAGAGCCTACTACATTGCAGTAATAGGGTGAAAATAGTGAAGTTGATGGATTGTGTCTGGGCCATAATATCCTGGAGATATACAAATGGAAATGGCTCCTGAGTGCATTACCTTGTTCTTTCAAGCTATAAAGACACCCTCCAAGTAGTTTATTGTATTATAATGATGAAAAACATCGCAATTTGGTCATACAAGGAAATTTCACTTTGGCCCTATCATGTGTTCCTCCATGATGTGAAATATCCCAAAACACATCCTTTGGTATTGGATGATGTATTTGTAGCAGTAAAGTAGGGAATTGATATGGGTGAAGGGGGAAGAGTGGTATTTTTTTCCCTTATTTTTTTCATATTTTTTTCCTGTATTTTACAATATTTTTTGGTGAATTTCCTTTTTGGGGTGTCCTGCCCACCATTGGGCATAGTGCCCAATGGGATTAAGTAATACATCTGGTGAAAGCACCAAGTCAAATGGGGGACTATGTATCTTGCAGCATATTTGAGTATAAACTGCAGCACACTGTGCCAACATGAACCCTTCTTGTTAGAAGAAGCACAGGGGGCGTATCTACTCTTCTAATAAGAAGGGATATGTGGGATTAGTAGGTGGGTCCGAGCCGTCGAAAGGCTCGGGGTTTCAAAGGTTGGAACGTGAACTCTAAATGGGGGCCGTATTAGCTCCCGAAAGCGCCCAAAGGATCGTAGTAAGGTCCGTGAGCCAAGTGAAAATCCGAGCACCGATCTCAGTGTCATCCAGAGTCCAAGGCCAACACCGAGGGACAGGTCCTCCACCCCCGTGCCTGCCAGGGCCATTGTCATCTCCGTCGTCACCCCCATCAGGGGCACCACTGTCTGCATGGTCCTCAGGTTCCTTGGGCTTGGAGTTCTGAGTCGGAGGGCGCTCGAGGTTCTCTGACTCGGGCTCTGAGGCTGGAGCCTCCTCCACATCAACCTCCCGAATTGAGGCGACTGAGGGAACCTACATCTGAGCAGGAGGAATTCCAATCGGAGATGGAGTCACCGGAGTTGCACCCCGACGGAGGAGCGGAATTGGAGCGGTATTCGGAACTGAAGCTGAACGAAGACGAGGTATGGGTTGAAAAATGATAGGAGATGGGGGTTGTTGGGCCAGAGAGAAAAAAGTCGGGACTCCCAGCGCTCTCGGTGTTGGTGCGTCAGAATTAGAGGATTAGGGGTGGTATTGCCCAGTGTGAAGATTGGGATTGAAGTATGATCCAGACATGGCGAACTGAATAGGTGAGTTTGATTATACTATTATATGTCGAGTCAAGCCAAGGCTTAGGAAGTCCAACCTCGGAGTTCGCAGTTTCTCGCAACACTTCAAAAGATAGAGTGAGCAACTATTCAGATCCGCAGTTCCACACTATAGTCCGGAGTTCGGAGTTGAAGTCCGAATAGAAGATGAAGGCAGGCTTGACCAACACCAAGATAGTAAAGAAACAATCAATAATCAAACTGAAGTACAAAACATAACTAACTAGCTTTTAAACTAAGTACACTATTGTTTATTGAATACAATAGCGTGCAAGATATTGGTAAGTAAGAAATGCAAAACAATAAGGTGCCAAGATGACTTAGTAAGACTAAACAATAAAGGACTTCGGGCTTGGTAAGGAAGCCCGAAGAAGAAGACGGACTAGACAATAAGGCCTCAGAGGAATATAAGTCCGTCGGCCCGATGAGTCAACCGTGCTTAGAAGGGAAATGCTCAGTAGGCCTTCATAGCATGAAAACCCTTCTCAGGAATTGCCAGACCGGGCCGGCCGGTCCAATAATGCACAGATATAACAACACAAGGGGTAATACCTCTTCCTCAAATCCAGGTCGCACTCATTTCTCCACCATGCCAAGGGTTCAGTTCTGCCAACCCTGGAGGGGTCAGTTGCTGCAGACTGTCCCAAAAATTGCGGCCGCATTTGTACCGTACTGGATCTGCTTCGAAAATGTTTCTGGGTGAGTATGTATCGAGGTGCAGATCTGCACACAGTAACCTCTACGATTTTAGCCTGTTCCTGCCTCAGCACCGCTCTCAGTTGTGTAAGCTGGAGGTGTCCCTGCACTTAGCACAGTCTTATGCAGCCTACCTTCCCAAGCATAAAATATGCATGGGATTCTACTGCTCACTTGTCAATAATCACCCTCCGCAGTGTAATTCCGGATTTGAATCACGAGAATCCACGGCCGAGGAATGAGAGGGGAAAGCCTCATTGTCCCAGACCCTCTCACCTATGAAAGGCAAGAAGTCCCCGGTTTGATTTCAGTTCATCAGCCGGTCGAGTGTTTGATTCTCTCATGAATCATTCTTTTCCACCTCTTTATTATGTGTGTAGCACCATGTAGGAACAATAACAGGTTCAAAACTGGCTCCGGCCAGATTCAAACCCACGCCAGCTCTAACTTCGTTTGAAATCGAACCACGTAGCTCTCGCCTACCATATTACTCATACGGTCCATCTGCATTTGTGGGACAATCATTGTTGCAAAACCATTGGGGGGTCTTTTGCAGGCCCACACAGCAAAGGTGGAACTTGAGGGAGTCAGCCCACATTGTGAATCAAGTCAAGGGGAGTGTAAGGGCAACCTCGAGGCCCGAGGATACTCAAGAGTCCTAGCGAGGGAGATCCAAAGTATATGAATAAGTACACAATGATACAGGAAAGTATAGTGCACCTAGCGAGGGAGATCCAAAGAGAAGAAACTCTGAGGATTCCCACGCCAGAGCGGAGTCTAAATAGCTACTGTACAGAGACATGTGACCGGAGCGATCGGCAGAGATCCCGGGCTTGATCACAGGCATGGTGCCATCGGGAGATACCAGAGGGGTGTCGGTGGGGGGTTCCCCTGACATCACCCCCCCCCCTTGGAATGCGGCGCCTCGACGCATAGACCGGACATGGAGGGTAGGGTTGCGGAAGGGGAGAGAGTCGAAGGTGGCAACAGAGATGGAGCGCGGAGCAGTCGGATGTGTTCGATAGTACTCTGCGACAGCTTCTGGAGCGAAGACGTCGGAGTGTTTGACCCACTGGTTATGCGAAACATCATACCCTTTGAAGGACACCATGTAATACAGTGACTTCCAGCGGATCTTAGCATCCAAAATCTTGTCGATCTCCCATTCTGGAGCCTCCCCGGGCACCTCTGGTAGAACCGGAGCAGGCTCATCGTAGCCCGGACGTCCCGGGAAGGGGTCGTCTTCTGCAAGTTCCAACTTCACCACTGGAAAGACTGGGTGAAGCCGGGAGAGACGGGGGGGGCAGCTCCAGCTTGTAAGCACCTCGACCGACAACCTTAACCACCTTGAAGGGGCCAAGGCGCCGGTGCGAGAGACCCTGCGACGGACGGGTGGTCTGGATGTCTGATGCGTCAAGCCAGACACGGTCACCAACCTTGATGTCCGGAGCTGGGGTGCGCCTGCGGTCGTAGTACCGCTTGTACTCCTCCTTAGCCTTCACTAGTGTGGCTCGGGCTTCAGAGACGCCAGAGGCGATCCGGTCGCGGAATTCGTTTGCTGACTCCACCTTCGAGTGTACTCTGGTCGGCTCAAACCCCATCCGGGGGAGCCGCCCAGTGTCGGTCATGAATGGGACCTGCTGCGTCGAAGAGTGGATGTGGTTGTTGTAGGCGAACTCTGCGGCCGGCAAGAGGTAGTCCCAGTCGTCCTGCTTATAATTGGTGAATATACGCAGGAACTGTTCCATCTCTTGGTTAACGTGCTCGGTCTGCCCGTCAGTCTGCGGATGGTACGCAGTGGAGGTTGCCGGAGTGATTCCAATGAGGCGCCAAAGCTCTGTGGTGAACTCCGCGATGAACTGTGGACCACAGTCAGAGATGTACTTCTCTGGCGTACCATGGTGCCTCCAGACGTTCCGGTAATACAACCGGGCAGCCCCGATGGCGCTGATGTGGGTAGTGCACTCGTTGAAGTGAGCGCGCTTACCGAGAACATCGACAACGACCATGATGGCATCGTAGCCATGCGCCTCTGGGAGCTCCACAACAAAGTCCACCGAAACTGTGTGCCAGCGCTCTGGAGGAATCTCCGTTGGGTGCAGCTCTCCAACCGGAAGCTTCCGGAGCGCCTTGGTGCGGCAGCACAGGTCGCAGGTCGCCACATACCGGCCGACATGTCGAGACAACTGGGGCCACCAGTAGTTCCGGGAGACAAGCTCCAATGTCTTGAAGCGACCGGCATGACCGGCAATCCGGGTGTCGTGGTGCTGCTCCAGAATCCGGCGACGAAGGTCGTTGTCTCGAGGGACAACAAGCTTGCCACGGAAATAGAGGAGACCGGAGGAGACGTGCCACTCAGCGCTCCGGGAGGAGCGAGCACCCCGAACCTTGAGAAGTTCCCGGGCCGCGAGAGCGACGGGGTCTTCAAGGTCTGGTTTGCCAGCGAGAGCTTCTCGGATGTCGCGGAGGATTGCAACCTCTGGACCAGAGACAGCAAGGCCTTTGATTGCACAGAGGTGGAAGAGCTGCGGATTCAGGAGGGTGACGTCCTGGTTGTCCGGAGCTGACCCATGGTCTGGCCGCCGAGAGAGGGCGTCTGGACGTCCCATAAGCTTTCCGGGCTTGTGATGAAGCGTGAAGTCGAACCGAGACAGGTACAGCGACCACCGTGCCTGTCTTCGGTTGAGGTTTTGCGACTTCCAGAAGTACTCCAAGTTCTTGTGGTCGGTCCAGATCTCAACCGGATGCTGCGAGCCCTCGAGGAAGTGTCGCCACTCCTCGAGCGCTCGGACGATTGCGAGCATCTCCTTGTCGTGGATCTCGTAGTTGCGCTGGACCGGTGACAAGCTCTTGGAGAAGAACGCCACAGGGTGCCACTTTCCATCAGAGCCTTCTTGTGAGAGAACGGCTCCTGAGGCAAAGTCGGAGCTATCTGCCTCTAGTCGGTACATCCGGGACTCGTCTGGAAGGATGAGGACGGGGTCAGAGGTGACCGCATCTTTGAGAGCTTGGAAGGCGACGGCCTCAACGGCAGTCCAAGCCCATACCTTGCCCTTCGCCGTGAGGTCAAAGAGTGGCCGGGCAATATCAGAGAAACCACGGATGAACCTGCGATAGAAGTTTTTGAAGCCGACGAACTGCTGCACATCCTTCTTGTTCTCTGGAGTAGGCCATGCGGCGACCCCAGCGACCTTGACTGGGTCCATCTCGACGTGGTTGTGTGAGATGATGACACCGAGGTACTCAATTGATGATTTCTCAAACTCGCACTTCTCCGGGCGCAAGTACAGCTTGTGCTCCCAAAGCCGCCGGAGCACCTCCCGGACGGTCTCGCGATGCCGGGTAAGGTCTGAGTGGGCAATGAGAATATCGTCGAGGTATACCATGACGTCTCCGGACATGATGAGATCCTGGAAGATGTCATTCATCATGGTCTGGAAGGTCGCGGTGATAAGCATGCAAATTGCCAACGCGTGAAATTTATCAATTTTGGCGTTCTTGTTATACTTACCAAAGTATAACAAGTGTTTATTAGATATCTTGCCCATTAAGAGCCATAGTGAGGTCCGTACTGTTGGCTAAAAGAGCATTGAAGTAAGGTACACCGTAAAGACCTATTAAGTCACCGATACCACGAGGGTCAACGACTTATTAGGCTATGGTGGACTTTCTCGAAAGTACAGGTCCAACCATTCGAACGAATTGGGACGTGTATTGTGCGCCATATATCAAGGACATAACACACATTATCCATTCAGACCATAAACACGTCAAGGACGCGTCAGGGGAACGTTGGGAATCGCGTTTGTAGGGAAAACCTGTCAAGTGAGGCATTCGGGCCGGATATCCGGAGATAGCCGACAGATTAGATACCGGGATTCTCCGTATCGACGCGTTGACCGCGGGGCATATTGGGTGACAAAGGCGTCATCAGGCAAGAGATACAGGACAACCAGTCTGTTAACGGCCATTGGTCTAAGCTGGTTGGCCCGGGCAATCTCTACCACAATTTATCCGGACAAACCATGCTTGGCATGTCCAGAGATATCAAGACCATCAAGATATGATGGCAACAACCTAAAACAGAAAGATAGATGTCAAGCTCTCGGGATAGAGCTCTTATTTAACCGTTCGTCCGCGCCTCATGATACATGGGACTTTAAATAGCTGGGTCCGTTTATCCGTATATACCAGAATGAGCTGATTGTATTATTTATTCTTTTATCATGTGGTGTATAATTCTTGTATAAATACAGGCAGGTTTCGAGTGGAAAGCCAGTGAATCCACCCCTTCTTTGCTAGACGTACGCAGCATTGCTGGTATTGTCACCTGAGGAAGTCTTGTATTCATTCGGGGTACCATTAGGAACTTGTTTGTTCTTTCTGTTATTCTCGGTCAATATATTGTTGGTTGTTGGATCATATCTGTTTAAAGTGCCAGAACCTTAAGGAAATCAGAATCGTATCGGGTCATATCGGGTCATATCGGGTTTCATAAGGATAACAGGCAAACGGATTGGTAGAACACGGAACATTATAAGGAATATCGAGAACACTGAACGGATAACAAAGTCTTAGGACCTACTCCACCACCTTTGTTGCATAAAAACCCTCTTGGCTTTCTCTAGATCTCCTCAGAGTCACTAGATCGGCTATTTGGATTGTTACCAATACTTTCTCGAAAGTAACTATTACATAGTTTTAGCCCAACCATTAACCTAATACTTGGTTAGACCCCTTACTCGCACGTTTATTGTTTGGATCAGTGTGTTTGAAGTGGTTTAGTGTATTTTGGTGCTCAAAGCATTGATATACATTGACTCCTTTTTACCCTTATTCAGATAGTCAGCGTTTCAGCGGGGGAGTTCGTCAAGCCGAAGTACATCACCAGGGGTTCAAAGAGTCCCCGGTTAGTCCGGAATGCGGCCTTCCACTCATCGCCCTTTCGGATCCGGACGTTGTTGAAACCCCACCAAATGTCGAATTTTGTGAAGAACCGGGCGCCTTTCAAACGATTGATGAGGTCGTTGATCAGCGGAAGGGGGTACCGGTTCTTCACGGTCATTGCATTCAACGCCCAGTAGTCCTGAACGAACCGGAGACCTCCATCCTTCTTCTTGACGAAGAAGACCGGAGATGCCATCGGAGATTTTGATGGCCGTATCCGGTCGGTCGCAAGGCCCTCCTCAATGAACGCGTCGAGCTCGCGCTGCTTGAGGGGTGAGATCGGGTAGACCTTACAGTTGGCAGGTTTCGCATCCGGAACGAGTTCGATGGCATGGTCCCAGGTCCGGTGCTCCGGTAATGAGTCAAACGACTCCCGATTGAAGACATCCTCGAACTCGCGCGCACCCACTCAGGAAGTGGCTCCTTACCAGATGCAGAGTTCTTGGCGTGGGCCTCTGCCAGGCGTTGCGAAACCGTGGCAGTGGCCCGGATGTCTTCTGGAGGAGAGAACGTGGTGTAGAAAATGCGATCCCCATCCTCGATCGGGTCGTCCTCATCGTCGGAATCATCGGAGTCGTCCGGAGACAGCTCCGGTAGCTCATCCTCAAACTCGTCATCGTCATCCTCGCCGGAGCGGAGGTCTGTGTCTACAGCACAGATATGAGGAACCGGACCAGCACGGAGTTGTCTCAGGATCGAAGCGGCAGTTTTGGCATGCTGGTGCTCGACCTTCAACTCGTCGCGGCAGGTCGTGCAGACCGAGGGGCATTGACTCATTTTAACCTCGCGGGTTTCCCAGTTGATCTCCGGGTCGTGCTTCCAGAGCCAGGAGAACCCGAGGATGAACTTCTGCTTGCCGAGACGGGTGACAGCCAGTACCGTGCGCTCACTGTGTGACTTGTACCAGATTATGAGGTCCGCAACCTCTCGGATAGCCCCGGCCTCATTTGGAGAACCATCAACGTTGAAGACCGGGATGGGACGAGATAACCGGCGGAGCGGGACCTTGTTTTCTGCAGCGTCAATGAAGTCGGAGGTAGCGCCACAGTCCACAAGTCCGGACAGCGAAAGTTTGATGGCATCATGGGTGGACTCTATCTCGAGGGGTAGATGAAGGGAATTTGCACCGGCCTCAGCGGCGATTGTGAAGCTTTTGGGGAGCTTGCGCTCCCACATAGGCTTACGACGCAAGCGGAGGGGGTCATCAAAGATAGGGGTGGCCCGGGCCGGCACAGGGGGAGGTGGAGTGGATGTTGCACAGCATGATGCAAGAGGGATAGGGCAAAAGTAGACTTCCCCCATTACATCATCGCTATTTTTAGCCACCTGGGGGTTTGGATCAGGAGGTGCGTCTATCGCTTCCGTGGGTGTAAGAGATGCATTGTCAGACTCGTTACACAGGACAGAGAAGCGATTATAGGATGCGAACGAGGGCGCACTGCTCACTCGCCGCGGACGGCAAAATCCTCCGGCTCTGCTGTGGCTTGGGCGTAGGCCGCAACCTCAGCGGATGCAAGGCATGCCAGGAGCTCCTCTAGCAGCGGGCCATCGAGCTGCTGGACCACTTCATCGAGGATATCAATCGACCGGATGTTGATCGGAGCAGTGCAGTCACGGGCGAAGTGGTTTGGATCGCCGCAACGGAAGCATCCTCGGCGGGGTGTACCTCGGGCCCGCGCACGGTCAATGTCCATCGGAACTGGGGGTGGCAGCACTGGAGCGGCAGTGCGGGGTTGCGGGGCTGTGGCAGCAACTGGGCCTCGTACCGAAGGAACAGGAATGCGGCCAGTGGGGAACACGGAGCTCCAGCAAGCGGCTGAGCGCGAACGGAGTTTCCAGAACTCCCAGGGGTGCGCTTGCGTGCGCTCACCTGCGACTCGTACTGCCGGTAGGCACGCAAGCACCATGCAGGGTAGTCTGCCAGCGCCGGAACGTCGCCCGACCCAGTAATAGCAACGTTAATTGCTGGGTCAAGGCCGGTGCGATACTTCGTGACCTTGATGATCTGGTCAGAGAAGCCAGCGAGGTCGACGAGGTCCTCAAATTCGTCCGTGTACCGGAAGACGTCGTGGGTGCCCATGTGGTATGCAGTGGATTCGAGTCGAAGGAGAGCGTGGTCCTGCTCATTCTCCTGGACGAACCGGAGCTTGAACTCAGCGACGAATGAGCTCCAGTCAGGGAAGGGGAACGGGGTTTTGCCAGAGTGGCGTTCAGCCCAGGTCTGTGCGGCATCCTTGGCCATGAACGAGAGCGCATACCGAACGACCCGCTCTTCAGAAGCAACTCCATTGACTGCAAACGCCTCAGGAATGAGCGCCGCATAAGACCGGACAGCGTGGAGGAACGCCCGGCCTTGGGTCCGGTCGCCGTCAAAGACGAACGGGGGGTTCGGTCGGAGGACCGATTTTGTTCCTGTGGTGGGGGTTCCAAAAAGCGCTGGACCCGGGTCCGGAGCCGGGGCGGCAAGGGACGGGGCAGGCGGGGGTGCAGGGTTTTGGGTAATGTGGTCTCGGAGCTGTACGAGTATGCCCTCCATCGCAGACATCCGCGCTTCGAGATCCGGCGTGTCGGGCATGGCGACGTGGGGAGCAGGGACTAGGGAGGAGGGGGCAAGATTCGGGGTAGGGGTGACTGGGGTACTAGACGAGCTGTCCGAGTCCGAGTCTGGCGCACCAAAGCCCGCAATCTTGACCAGTTAATCCCTTAGAGAGTTTCTTCTACTGTAAGGGCAACCTCGAGGCCCGAGGATACTCAAGAGTCCTAGCGAGGGAGATCCAAAGTATATGAATAAGTACACAATGATACAGGAAAGTATAGTGCACCTAGCGAGGGAGATCCAAAGAGAAGAAACTCTGAGGATTCCCACGCCAGAGCGGAGTCTAAATAGCTACTGTACAGAGACATGTGACCGGAGCGATCGGCAGAGATCCCGGGCTTGATCACAGGCATGGTGCCATCGGGAGATACCAGAGGGGCGTCGGTGGGGGGTTCCCCTGACAGGGAGTTTGATGCATCACGGCCTGATGGAGTCTGGCCGCAATCTCCGTGGATCAATGCGGAAGAAATGTGGGAAGCCGATAAGGGCTGATCAGGCCAAGAGATATTATTAGGGTCCGATAACATGAACCAATTGTGTAAGGTGGCACTAGCTTACAATGTTACCCACCTTGTAATCCTTTATAATGTGAGGGGCCGCAGTAAGGAAAAATCTAATGCTTCTGTCTACTTACTAGTATTTGAACATGTTCCTGAGGACCTATACACATTTACTTAATTGATATCTCATGGCTTTGAAGGGAGTCAAATCAGCGACCAAACGTTACAAATTTGAAGGAAAGTAATATAACAACTATACTAAAGTACTGATAATTGTATTGTTTGTGCGTTCAATAAGGGGGATAGGCAGAGCTTGGTGGCCCAGTAAATAACCCTAAGCCTCAGATTTCCTGCACTCTGGTGAAGCAATTGTTGAGCAATGCATATGGAAGATATTAATGACATTTCAGGTGTATATAGCCAGCATTTCGAGTATTGCAAACCGAATGATTAATTGTATAAGACTAACTGCATTGCTTGTGGTGTGATTGTCACACCCTCAGAGCTCAACAGTCGACCAATGGGATAGTGAGTGGGGTAGTTGAGGCCCCCGTAATTGTGCAAGTTATGGTGAGGGCTGATCGGGTTCATTGAGCTTTGATGTGGTGGCTCATGGTCATTGTGGTGAATGTGTCCATTGCTGAGACCAGAGGGGTGCGATGAATACTTATGTGCCATGTGGAGCTAACCCATCGCAGGAGTGCAGCGATCGAATCCTGCGGGTCGGACAGCATGCAGAAGACATTTCGAGCGAGTCGTGCGCAACCCTCCATTGCAAGCACACCACATTTGCGATGGTGGGTGCACACTGGACCCACCACATCCTACCATTGCCAAGTCAACAAGTCGGTGCCATCCACGGAGGCCAGGATTCCACGTCACGAGGGATCTAAATGTGCATATGGGTGTATCTTCAATAGGATTGAATATGATGCACTTTACCTGTAGTTCCTCATAGCAGCAAGCACTTCACTCTCTTGCGGAACACCATGGATAAAATATAAGTTGTAGGGAATTAAAGTTACCCCTACATTGTCCTGTGCAATTCCGGATTTGCTGCGCTCTCTCCTGTGCTGCATTTGCGCCGCAGACCACTGTACAGCAGCACATGCAACGTGGGCATGTATTCGTGTCCACAGAACGTACACGGCTTCGGGGCCATGGGTCCACATTATAGCACAAGCACGGAGATGAGCTGTACGACGACGATGCAGAGGTAGAATGTTGCGAGGTCGAATCTGTTGTTCTTTCACAGCCAGACACCCAGATGACATGGTGGTCTTGAAAAGAGGAGTATTGCCGAACAGAGGGCTGGCTGGCTGAGTAAGGTCGAGGTCTGGAAGGCGGCAGGGTGCCGTAGCGAGAGGCAGCATTGGGAGGCATGTATTTGGCGCTGATGATGAGGCCATAATGACGCGGCTGGGAGCCAAATAACTGCTGGATAAGGCAGCCCGGTGCCTTTTTTGGACCTTATTATTCCTGGTACCGTTTCGGTTACCAGATCTCAAACACGAAATGACCTTCTTGTCCGATCATACCGGAGCTTCCGGGCCACCGTGAAATTGGATATTAAATAAATTAAACTCAACTCCTGATTGGCTGCCAGGTTTCTTTTAATTCATTAAATATTTTAATTTTCTGAGTTGTTTACTCTTACAGCTCAGCTCAGCTCTATTGAATGGCTTTCTAGCATCTAGCCAGTGAGGGATGTGAGTTGGCCAAGACTTGCGAGCAGGCCATTCCTTCTCAGGCCTAGGTCTATATGAATTTTATGGCTGAGATCCAGGATAAGGTACCAGGAGGTGCCCGGAGGGCCTTGGTAGGTCATTATCAGGCGGCTTATAGGCTAAAAATATTTTTCCGACATTCTGATTCCACTTTTGGATGGCTACTTTCCCAACCCGCTGTCTGATATCAAACTTGTCAATCTCTGGCTTCTTATATTGTCACCACGAATAATACAAGGACAAGAGGACTCAAGGTTCCCTAACCGTGCTACTTTTATAGTCATTTTCAAAGAGAATAATCTCCTACAAGTCTTCAACTATATCTACTGGTCAATCATCCTTCATTGTCCCAAGGCAGCCCCTTACACAGGCAAGTGCCATGACTGTGGTGTTTGCATGGTGTTTGTCTGACACTTGCCATGGCATTTGCCAGGCATTTGCCATCTGCACAGCATTTCCCTTTATTCTATAGTTTTCACGTGCCAAAATTCAAACATCCGCATCATTTGCTCTCTCAACGCTTTCAACCCAATAGAAATGGCATCCACTTTGTTCTATTCTTTGAACCAATACCATCTTTCTGAGCTTCCGCAGATCTGCTTCGTCACGGTTTTTCCCCCTGGGCCCAGGTTTTTATTTGGGTTGAGGGTGAAGTCACGGTGAAGTTTGTTCTGCGCCCTGTACACCCTGTAGCATCCCCAGCTGCAAGTTTGGGTGTTTACAGGGTTTCCATCTCTCAAATACCAAGGCTAAGATGATGAGTTGCTCTCACAAGGCACGATCATATTTAAAAATAGAACAAAGGGAAATGCTGTGCAAATGCCAAATGGCAGATCCCTGGTAAACACCATGGCAAGTGTCGGACAAACACCATGCAAACACCATGAACCCATGGCCATGGCACTTGCCCCTGTGTTATTGAAACAATCCTCGCCCTTCACACAAAAATATTGTAGGGGACCAAGTTGTGAGATAATTTTTCGGTTGAACTGACTTGGACAGGGCTCTATTTCTGACAATGTCCATCAAATGCTTTCGGAATTTGACTCAAATGAAAGTCAGACTACTAGAGATTCTGTGAGTCCATGGAATTGGATAGTTAGAACTTGAGCCAACTCACTGTGTTCCCAACCCTCATAGACAGAGATTTTGTCTACACCTGTAGACGCAGGTGTAGAAAATGATTCATGGCTACGTGGGACTACGTCTGTGGAGACCAACTGTGTTTACCTTGGTTGGCATCTGGCTACCTTGGGCTACACCATGGCCATGCACGTAGATCAATGTAGACCAATGTAGACGAGACAAGTTTATATTCATGACAACAGCAACTTGGTGTTTTTCAATGGTTGAGCTTTTATGGGGGATCTGGCCCGTTGCGCGTCGGAAAAGTGGTTGAGGTTTGGTTGAGGTGTGTCGACCTGTGCCGACACGATGTAGCCAAATATGGAAAGATGTAGACACACGGCCACATTGATACACCACATTGATACATCTACGTGCCGTAGACTCACGTGTACGAAGGGAGACACAGCCTTGGTTGAGGTCATGTAGACAGACCCCGTCTACGCCCCTCGACAAAGGTAGACCTATGTCAACCATATGTAGACCAACGTAAACGAAGGGAGACCAAGCTTGGTCTAAGAGGGTTGGGAACACCTCTAGGATATCTGGATGCAGCAGTATCACTTACGAGTGTTGATCCTGAATCAAAAGAAGTATTAAAGCTCACCCAATCGGACCCTGAGAGGGCATTTTACCTGCATGGTCCTTTGGAGCGTAAATGGTCCTGACACCAAGGGACCATCTGGATCGGGCGGGATTTCTGAAAAACCTTGCAATATCTTTCACAGACCGGTATCGCAAGAAGCATGACCACATAAAACCCGAAGAAACAGTGAAAATATATGGTCATTTGTTTCACGTCCGCCACTGGAGTATGCCTTGAACTTTCAAAATATCTTCTTTATAAGATCTGCCATTGAAAACATATTTTGAATAATGGGTTTTATTGAGAACATACTTTAACAAAGGCTTGTATGTAATCTAGAGGAAAATATGGAACCTATTGTAACTGTGTCCTCCATTTTTTTCAACTGTTTTCAGGCAATTTAGCTGGTTATATGCCTTGTGCTATGAAATGAAGTTCACCTCTGGATGATGTCTGTGCAATCAAGCAGACAGAAAGCCATTTTTGTTTGGATTGAGTAAGTAGTAGTAGTACAGCAGACTAAAAAAGTACACAAGTACGAGTTCATGCCAGCCCCACCACGGCCCCACCCCCAAGTGCAAATTGGTATAGTAATGAAATCATATACCCATATGGATAAATGGAACCCAACGCTCGTAGGGAACATTCCGTGCCCTCAATTCTTGCACAGCAAGATGTAGAGCCGCCGCCGCATCACTGGCTCGAGGCTGCCTCTTTAGCTTGAACAATTCAGAGTACACAGTCTCTGCCATGAAAGGCCCATCTCCATCATTCATAGACCAGAGAGTGCCAATGGCGCCGCGAAATCCAGCCGTAATGAATCCACCACCGAGATGAAAGGATTCATTTATGAGCTCAGTGTCTCCCATAGCTGTCTGGCATGCAGCGAGAAATACAACTTGGGCATTGGAGAGAGGCATCTTTAGAATTGTTCCTAACTCTAAGGCACCTCCGTAGAGGAGAAGATGACTTTTGTTTGGCACTTCCAAATCTTGCATTCCGTGGCAGGCAAAATGAGCCCACGAACAATCTTGCAGCTGGCGCTGAACAGCATCTGGGGTTGCCTGTTCCCCTTCCAGGCATTCGATATCAGACACCACGGAACGAATTTTTCGGGCTTCCTGTGCCACCTCTTTGAGATAATTTCTTCCCCCAGGGCCGGTGTGTGTTACTGCAACAACACTCAGTTTGGGTGGACTCTTGCTAGGTTTCTTTACATAAGCCTCTAAGAGGGACCCTAGTGCAGCAGTGTATGAATGAATGAACTGGGATGTGGGAGAACTCGCATGCAGCGGGAGGCCTGTAAATTCACCAGTGGGTAGCCACCAAAGCCTGCCATTAGTGACTCCATTCTATCAGTCTAAGTCAGTGCCAAAGGAAAGGAAAGAGGACAATATTAACACTCACAGATTTCAGGGCCTCGTAGACTGGCCCAACAACATTCATCCATAGCCAGGCCAACAGCTCTGCAAAACCCTCTTCTGTTGTTTTAGTTGTGAACCCTTCTCGCATGCCAAAGAGTCTGGTGGAGACTGACTCTCCTCGCCTTCTGACATTGCATCTCCTGAGCAGCTCCTTTAGGATAGTCCGTTGTGCATTAAGTTCCTCACGAGACACATTGTCAAATTGGAGATGCACTGGGTCTGAGGTTGGGTTCAGAATTATCATCACATCACTGTGATCCGAATAGGTGCTCAGGATCACGACAGGACCACCCTGGGATGCTTGGGCAAGAGCCTTGTATGTTTTGGGCCGTAGGAAACTTTCCAGGCCTGGTTGGGAGCGGATCTCCTGAAGTAGCTTTTTGCGTTGAGAGGCAACGCTGCTTAGCTCATCAGTTGTCTCTTGATAGAGCTTGGACGAAATTTCTTGCAATTTCTTTGCTTTTTCAGGGGGGAGCTCACTCGTATCTGGCTTAAGTTGCAGAATCTGTTGAAATATTGTCCCTATTCCCTGTTCCAAAGTCTCTATTGCAGCAGGCACATTTGCTTGCCCCAGCCAGGCTGTAGTTGCACTTGAAGTGGCATATCCAAGGTTGAGCCTGCGAATAGTATTCTGTCGGATGGAGAGATTGTCACCGATCCACAGGATATCTGGCAGAAGTTGGAAGGCAGCGACCCATGCAGCAGGGACATGAGTATGCTGGAACTGAAATGAATAGTAATCCCAACTAATTGCGGCCCTCCAAGATTCTTCTGGACTCTCAGGAAGGGTCTGCGTTTTGAATGAAGCATCATATAGTTGGTGCATGGCCTGCAGGTCTTTAGGGTCCCCCATCCTGCTGTGCTTTAACTGGAAACATGATGCAAGCTGCTGAATGCGTGAAGCTCTGTAGGAATCATCCACCGGGGTGAGCTCTAGGGCTTCTTTACCATGCTGGATGGACCGCTGCATGTCGTGGGGATCATTGGAAGTCTTGTATAGACTGGCCAGGAGCTCTGAAAGGGATTGCAACCGCGCAGCTCGATCATGACGATCTGCTGCAGTTAAGTTTCCTTCATGAGCTGCACGCGCTGCAGGCATGATTTCATCCACCTGTTCTGACATAACTCCATCTTGAGGTAAAAGAGACCCTGATGATTCTGGGTTGATTGAGACGATGTTTAGTGCCTTTTCAATTGTTTTTATTGAGGCCTTGAGGTCTCGCAGATCACTGGTTTCAACATATTTCTGTCCGAGCAATTTGCTCAATTCTGTGAGATATTCTTGTTGTTCTGGATTCCCTGCAGGAGTCTTGTCTGGGGAGTCCTCTGCTGATATGTGCTCTAGTGCTTCTTGTGCTGTGTGTATTGCCACGTCAAGGTCTTGTAGATTCCTAGTTATCCTATATTTGTGTCTGAGTAGTCTGATCAATCGTGACAGATCCAGTCGTCGATGGACTTGTCGACCTGGATGCCTCGCAGGCATCTCCTTAAGAGGATCCTCTGCTGATAGAAGCTTCAGTGCTTCTCGAACTGCGTGGATGGCGCCATCAAGATCTTGCAGATCAGTTGTTTCAATACATCTCTGTCCGAGTAATTTGCTCAACTCTATGAGATACACTCGTCGCTCTGGATGCCCTGCAGGAGTCTTGTCCGGAGGGTCCTCTTCTGATATGAGCTTCAGTGTCCATTGGGCTATGTGTATTGCCTCGTCAAGGTCTTTCAGATTCCTAGTTTTCAGATATCTGCGGCTGAGTAATTCGCGCAATTTTGAGAGATACAGTGGTCGATCTGGATGCACCACATGTGTCTTGTTGGTGGGGTGGTGTGCTGAGAAGAGCTCCAGTGCTTCTCGAGTTGTTTGTATCGCTGCATCACGGTCTTTCAGATCCCCAGTTTCCTCATATCTGCGGCCGAGTAATCCACTCGATTCTACCAGATATGCTGGTCGATCCGGATGCCCCACAGGAGTCTCGCTCATGCGTCCCTGCACCCACTCTAGTAGTTGTGAGGCCTGGTTAGCAGCATCAACTTTTATACTGAATTATAAGCTATCTGGACTTACTGTGTAAAACGGATTAGTTCTGATAGAGTAAGGGAAGACGGATACATGATTGTTATCCATTGACGCAGATGTCTAAAGTTACACATGGTCAGCTGGTGCTTGATGTCGTGCGAATTGTTCTCACAGCCTGTTCAGACATTTGTGGCATGAGGAGGGGAGGGATGATCAATACCTGCTTCAAGTTGGCCTTATGTATATGTATATACTACTGACCGGCGCCCATCAGCCGCCGAACATGCTCAAGCATCACACGGAAGGAGTCCGCCCCGGATACGAGTGACAGTGGGTCCGGTCCACCTGCCTAAAGGCGATTCGCACGGTTATTTCGCACAATGCTTCTAGCGCCTGCTCCGCAGATTACGGGAACGTGTAATCTGGTCTCATCAGTTTCATCTGGGCACGGTGAAAGTGATGTCAACTGTTTTGACGTTTTGATTGACGCAGCACTGCAGGACCCTGGTTTATGGCCGAAAGGCTAGGTCCCAGCCAGGTTGAATCGGCCGATTTTTGTCCGGACACATTTGGACGGGTTTTGTCCGGCACGGACCTGGCCAAGGTGTCCAAAAAGGGTAATTCCCACCCCTAAAATCATCAATTTTTCTCCCGAGCCCCCTTTTCGCGCTATTCTGGAGCCATTTGTTAATTTACACTGATTTTGAACCATGAAAAGGCTCATTGGGTGAGCCCCGGGCCTTCTGTCCCGTTACCCAAATCGGATGTTTTTGTCCGGACGGGACCTAGCATTTGTGCCTCGGAGTACCCATTTTGTCCAGGACCTGGGTTTGCAACCCAAAATCTCAATATTTTGTCCAGCATGGGGGCTAGCATTTTAGGGTATATACTAGGGTCCTAGCACTGCCGCATCAAAATACCCGATTGACGCAGCAATGTTACACTGACGCCCAGTCACAAGGCAGCATTTAGTACAGACACCTTCAATGCAGGAAATCTACTGAACGATACTGAGACGTCTAGGGAGGGCTCAGTATATATTATATGGAACTCCCATCAACGCTGGCGATGTTCAACCTCTGTTCAACCACACCCAAAACTGTTCAATGTCCTCTTCGTCATCAAATTAATATGGACTTGCATTGCTCTGGATCATGGTTCAATTACATGTATCATACGTATTTACGAAACAAATAATGATGTAAGCTAGAAAGGGGTTGATTGAAAGACTGCGAAGAAAATCTAAATAAAATGGGATTTCCACATGCGGGCCATCTGCCCCTGCCACATCACATGTCAGTATTCAATCCTGCACTGGGCATACTTCGGATTTCAAAGCTTAGTATTTGTGCATGGTCTCTGTGTCGGCAAGGGTAATTTTCTTGAGCCGGGGGAATACTAAGCTTTGAAATCCGAGGTTTGCCCAGTGCAGGATTGAATACTGACATGTGATGTGGCAGGGGCAGATGTGCTGCCGGGTCTTCCTCTTCAAATCCCTACCTCATAATATATGAGTGAGTGGATCTGATATTCTAGCAAATGCGAGCTGATTGAATTATCCCATGGGGTCGTCCTTATTGATCCCGTATACTGTAAAGTAATTTGCCATTCGCTTTTGGGATTCTTCCTCTCTTATTATCACTCAATCCAGGTAATGCAGAAATCCTTCAGCACTATCGGCACCGAAGTTCCGACCAGCCTTCCAGTGTCCGAGGCAAGGAGGGACGGATAAAAACGGAAATATATCATCACCCCCCCGAGTCGAACGGGGGCCTTCTCATCCTAGGGAAAGCATGCACACCGTGTGCTGCCGGGTCTCTCTCTCGAAGTTTCTAAGTTCAGTGAGTGCGTGAGTTTGAATCCTATCGAATGATGGAGCTGGTTGAACTCGTATAAGCTTGGTATCGATTCGGCATGAAACATGTCCAATCTTCGAGGTGAGACGATTCTACGGAGTGTGCCCCCCTGGTCTTGGCTTCGAGCTTGCGAACAGGCATTTACCGTGATGATTTGTTGATGGAAGACATCCCATCAACCCGTCATCCGTCACCTGAACCTTCGGTCGAAATACTCCAGTAAGCGGCAAGCCGAGAAGCCGTCTTATCAAAGCCGCTGCCAACCGGCCGATCATGATCGACCCGAATCAGTCACCCGATTGGCTCCGAGCTAACTTGCCACCGTCGACCGACAGCGACTCTGGGCTTGCCACATATGCTTTGCTTCTTTGCCCGATTGTCTCTCGGTATGCGTCACAGAACGAAATTCCGGTCGATATGTGCCTGCGTTGACCAGTAAATCCACCCCGCCGTACTGCGTGTAGGGCTTCGCCGCTTCTATCTGTCCGTCTTATCGTTGGATGGACAACAATTGGCCATTGCGCAAAAGATCGCGTTCCATCGAGTTATTAGGTACAGGATTCACAGCTTCATACTACGATCGTCTATCGCACCAAGGGTCTGTCAATAATCGTGCCTCCTTCAATCACTGCGTTTGGCAACTTTCTCAAATGTCGCCTCGCCATCTTCGATAAGCGATCCAACGTTCTTGAACTTCCGATTTCACGCGCTGATCACCTCCGCGCGCAGAGCTAGTTAGTGGTCACGGAACGGCAGAGGTGGTCACGGAACCAGCCCTGCGGATCAGAAATCGCATGGTTGTTAGGCACGAGGTTCAAAATTGACTCCGTTCGATGGAAATGACGCTATGGTTTGCGGACAGTATAAAACCCGGATGGATTCCTTCGATGAGATACAACCCCATCATGAAGTTCTCTACCGTCTGCTCGCTGTTGGCACTGGCGGCGTCTGCTGTGGCGTATCCCAACCCCCTCAACACCGGTGGATAATTACACTCCTTCGGCTTCCCTACGTTCCCTGATGTCCCCTCATAGACACCGTCGTCGTGCGCGACCCCTCCATCTGGTACAACTCTGCGCTCGGGGTACGTGTCACTACTGCTGCTGTGCTGTTTGTGGTACTAAATTAAACTCTGAAGAAATACTTCGTGTTCTCGACCGACAACAACATCGGGATTTTCACCGCTACGACATTGGCAGGGTGCGTTCCTCTTTGTCTCCTAGGCCCTTTCCCCGACCGATCATTCCTCCCAAGGCCCTGGACATCCGTCGGCTCCATGCTCCCCGAATGCTCCGAGATCGACCTGGCCGGGAACTGCGACCTCTGGGCGCCCAACGTCAACTACATCGACGGGCTCTACACGGTGTACTACGCCGTCTCCACTGGCGGGAGCCAAACGTCCGCGATCGGGGTGGCGACCAGCCCGTCGATGGAGCCCGGGACGTGGACCGATCTGGGGGAGGTGATAAGCAGCACCCCCGCGGACGTATTCAATGCCAGTGCGTGCCTCCTTGATGCCCGTATGATTTGGTGCAAGCAAGCTGACGGCATGCGTACCACTAGTCGACCCGAACATCATCGACGACCCCGTCGGGCTGCAGCTCGCGTTCGGCTCGTACTGGGGCGGTATCTACCAGGTTGGGCTCTGGCCGGGGGTCAACAACCTTGCATCGGTCCGTTGCGTTCCCGTCGCTCCTTTCATTCCCGCCTTCGTTGACGTTCCGCCCATGTAAGCCGCTCCCCGGGACGCACCTCGCCGGCGGTAACAGCCAGCCCACCGAGGGCGGCTTCGTGTACAAGCCCACCAGCCAGCCGTACTACTACCTGTTCTTCTCGTATGGAATCAGCCCCACTGTCGGGGTACGTCCTCGTCCTCTCTTCTCTCCATTTTCCCAATTTTGGTTGTTCATTGGTCCGAATCCACAGGCGAGCCGCCCCGCCGCCGGGGCGGAATACCGCGTGCTCGTCGGCCGCGGCGCCGCCGGCCAGGGCCCTTTTTATGATGCGAATGGGAACGACCTGACCGATATCCTGAGCCCGCCCGCGGGCACCGTCGTCCTGCCGTCGCATGACAATGTCTATGCACCCGGAGGTGCGTTCGCCTTCCCTGTTCTGCCTGTTTTCAATTGAATCCTGTCTTTCGTTGCGCAGGCCAAAGTGTGTACCTCGACCCCGTGAGCGGGCGGGACACGATAGTGTACCACTACATCCCCCTGAACGCCGCCGTGGGCGGCCCAGCGTACCTTGGCATCAACTACCTCGATTTCTCGAGCGGGTGGCCGGTCGTTGTGAGTTAATTGAAAGAAAGGTATGGAAGTGAAATACATGTATGTAATATTATTGGTTTAAACAGTTAGAGCACTTGACAAAGCACGAAATTTCTCTTCACAAGTCTTTGTTCGCCCGCAGGCACGCGTGCTTTTGCTCTGGATCTTGCAACCGACATGCTAATATTTTCCTTGCCTCGGCGGGCTCCTCCCATCCGCACGACAATTCGGTAGCCTTGGATCAGGGACGTACTTTCAAATTTACAGCTCGCCAAGCATGCCTCACTATCCCCCGAGGCTGAGGTTTCCGCCGACCCGATTTTCGTTTGCAAATGAATGCCGATTGGATTACTCGTATTGTGCCTCTGTTCTCCACAGACTCGGGGACGCGACGACATACACGCGGGTCATATCTCGTGGAGGCTACATACTGACTCTTGGTTGCTTGTTCATATCCTCCCCTCCTACCCACCGCACGTTACGGAGCGCAGCGCCTTTAGCCTCTTGGCTCCTCGGACGATTTCAAAATTGGAGTTGAAATTTTGGTGCGAAAATAGAACAAGTGACGTTCCTTTTTCTTCATTTGATAAGGGGGAAAACGCACGTAGGTAGGTAGGTCGGTATATTTCAGTGTGAGTCAAGAATGACGAAAGAGTCGGAAAGACGAATTTGTTTCATGCGAGCGATAAGGAAAAATATAGGAATTTGCAAAACCGGTAAAAAGATATCAGAAGAGTAGAAATGCAAGTAAAAAAATTTGAACGCTGACTTGTAACTGTCCCGTTCACCCTTCGGCCAAAACATCCTCCGAAGAGAAAATGTGAAGGAAAAAATTGAATGAACCACGCCAGACCCAGAGTAGTCTGAATCGAGTTGCACGGCACACCCTCGCCCAAGGAAACGAGAGGCAATCGGGTGCCGCAAAGTGCACTGAAGGAAGAAGCGCACCCGTCGTTCTACGACTCCCCGTGTCTCCTCATACGCTGCACCACACAACGCTGATCACAGTAATTCTCGCCGCCGCGGATACGGGCCGGGGGTGCCAGCAGCGCGACAGTGGGGCGAGGCCAAGGCCAAACCACAGCAACCATTGCCACCCAGCCGGACATTCCGTGCCGAGTGGGTAGCTGCTGGGCTCTCGAGACTCGAGAGAAGGCGTTGAGTGAGCACGGGGTAGAAAAACGGGAGGGAGCATCTCCCGGTCCCACGAGACGTTCCAGCACACCTAATAAAGCAAACTTTCAGCCTCGTTAAAATGGGAGGTGAAAGGTGAGCTTCCAGACCGACTTTCAAAAAGTGCTGAAAGTGTTACATTCCGTGCTCCGAGATTTTTCCTATTGGCCCGGCATTTCCCGGACCAATAGGAAGAATCTCGGCCTGCAGATTGTAGTACTTTCAGTCGCTTCTGAAAGTCTGTCTGAAAACTCACCTTTTTACTTCCCATTTAACAAGTCTGAAAGATTGCTTTATTAGGTGTGCAGGCCTGTTTGTGCGCACCCATCACGAAAAAGAGGAAATCTTGGCATGCCCTGTTGATCTTGATCTTGCCTGATCGGGATCACCAGGTCATATACATCAGTAAAACTACACTTTCGTCTTTGACGTCTTTCGCGTCTTGGGCAAGACGTGAAAGACACCAAAGACCTATTTTGGCCAAAGACATCTCATCTTCTGAAAGTAGATTCGAGTTTCTTATGAAAGATCTTCGTCTGTTCCAAGATGTGAAAGACGCTAGTACATCTTTAGAAACTCCAGCGATTCTTACTCCAAGATCACTTAAAGATTCAGGCATCATGAAGAAAGATTAACAATATATATTCATAAGGATCAAATGTACGGTATAACTGCCACTGAACCGCAAACGACGCACCCGCACCCAGTGCGGTATGTGATACAACACGT